>CM060386.1:77619036-78251605 GCA_030545235.1 Helianthus tuberosus
TCATGGAAGTCTTTTAAAACTTCTTGGATTTCAGGATCCTCAATGCATCTTAAATATGGTCCTGCAAGAGATCGTTTATACAACATATTATTTAAAATTGTGAATTGAGATACCTTAATTTTGAAAGCCCTAGGGTTTTCTCCTGTAGGAATCTCTCCATGTTGTAAGTATCTCATGATTGGGAGGATCCATGATCCTGAATGAGATTGAGTATCCTCACTAGGGATAATTGTAGAATCCTCTCCTATTTCCATAGCCACATGATCCTCGATGGATAATGGGGATACTTATATCCTCCGGGATCTTCAAAGATGATCCTAGATTAGCCAATGCATCAGCTTCTGCATTTTCTTCCCTTGGTACCTATGTCAAACTAAAGGAAACAAAAGAGAGTGCCAATTCTTTGACTATCTCCAAATATTTGGTTAGCTTTTCACCTTTAACAGGATAGGACCCATTAAAGTGATTAGTGATTAACAAAGAATCTACATGTACCTCAAGATACCTGATCCTCATATGCTTAGCAATTTGCAAACCAGCTATCAAGGCTTCATATTCAGCCTCATTGTTAGTAGTTTGGAACTCACAAGCTATAGAGTGGGGTATTATGTCCCCCTGTGGCGATTTTAGTAGTATTCCAAGCCCTGTTCCTTTGACATTTGAGGATCCATCAGTATAGAGTATCCAAGGATGCTTGGTCTCTTCTAACTGCTGGACTTCTAACTCAGCTTCCTTTTGCAAATCACTACTGAAATCTGCCACAAAGTCAGCTAATGCTTGGGATTTAATGGCTGTCCTGGGCTCATATCTTATATCATATGCACTAAGCTTCACTGCCCACTTAGCCATCCTTCTTGACATTTCAGGTTTCCTGAGGACATTCTTAATTGGAAAATTAGTTTTGACAACAATGGCATGAGTTTCAAAATAATGTCTCAATTTAGTAGATGCCATAATTAATGCAAGGATAAGTTTTTCTAAGTGTGAATACCTGGATTCAGCATCAAGTAAACTCTTACTTACATAATAGACAGGATGTTGTGTACCTTCGTGATCCTTAACAAGGACGACACTTACTGCTTTTGAGGATACCGCAAGATACAAGGATAACACATCTCCTTTTTCTGGTTTCATCAAGGCCGGGGCCGAGGATAGGTAATCCTTAAGAGCTCTTAGGGCACTTTCATGCTTCTCAGTCCACTCGAATTTCTTGTTCTTCCTTAGGATATCATAGAATTCTTTGCACTTTTCGGAGGATTTGGATATGAATCTGTTTAAAGCTGCAATCCTTCCTGTTAACCTCTGAACATCCTTAGCATTGGCAGGGGACTTGATGTTCACTATAGCTTTGATTTGTTCTGGACTGGCTTCAATGCCTCTCTTTGTCACCATATATCCTAAGAATTTACCTGCTTTAACACCAAAGTGACATTTTGAAGGATTAAGTTTCATGTTATATTTGTCAAGGATATTGAATGCTTCCTCCAAGTCCCTTAGGTGATCCTCAGCCTTTTTTGATTTTACCACCATATCGTCTATGTAAACCTCCATAGTTTGTCCAATCTGATCCTTGAACATCATATTCACTAGCCTTTGATAAGTTGCACCTGCTCGGAGTAATTTCTCTACCTCTTCCTGGATAATGGCATTTCTTTCTGGTGCAAATTTCCTCCTCTTTTGATGGATTGGTTTGAAGGACCTATCAATGCCAAGTTTGTGAGTGATTATATCTTTAGATATACCTGTCATGTCTTCGTGTTTCCATGCAAAGGTAGTCTTTCTGCTTTTGAGGAAGGATATGAGGTCTTCCTTTATTTCGCCAAGGATCCCTGATCCTATATAAATTTTAGATTCAGGATCATCAGGATCCATAAGGATTTCTACTACATCCTATTCTCTTGTCTCCAAGACATCCCTTGGAGGATGCTTTAATTGCTATTGCTCCCTTGACTTTGATGCTGGTTTCATTGATGAGGTGTAGCAGTTCTTAGCTTCTTGTTGATCACTGTCAATCTTCACTATTCCCCAAGGACTAGGAAGCTTCACACATTGATGATAAGTGGATGGGACTGCCTTCATGTCATGTATCCAAGGCCTGCCAAGGATAACATTACAACAAGATAAACAGTCAATAACACAAAACTTTTGGTAAGAATGTAGGCCTTCGATATAGATTGGGAGTTTAATGTCCCCCAGAGTATTCTTAGTCTCGCCACTGAATCCCACGAGCACAGAGGATCTTGGTATGATATCGGATTCAGGAATATTTATCTTCTTGAGGACATCAAGCTGGATAATGTTCACAGAGCTTCCTCCGTCTATAAGGATCCTGCGAACAAAATGGTTAGAAATAAAAAGAGTGATAACCAAACCATCGAGATGAGGATCCTGAATGTCAACACGATCATCCTCATCAAAAGTTATGACTTTTCCTTCGGAGACACTGGATGTTCGAATGGGTCTATCTCCATTATCCATCTTGGTTTCCTTTGCATGTCTTTTAGCTGCAGAGAAGGATGTTCCACAAATGTCTGATCCTCCAGAAATAAAGTTTATAACTTGTGCATCTGCTGGAGGGGCTGGAGCTTTCTCTGGGATCCTTTCAGGATCCTGAGTCCTTGACTTCTTTCTCCCCAATAATTCTTTTAAGTGCCCCTTGCTCAACAAGTATCCAATTTCTTTTCTTAGTGCGATGCATTTTTCTGTGAGATGCCCAAAATCTTCATGATATGCACACCACTTTGACTTATCTTTGGTTGCAGCTGGTCTATCATTTTTCCTGGGCCATCTAGCTTTATCACCTAAATTCTGCATCGCAAGGATTAGTTCATTGTTATCAACAGAAAAACAATATTCAGAAATTGGAGGATAATCCTCATCATCCTCTTCTTGTTCAACAGCATGCACATTCTGGTTATCAGATTTGTTATAGGATCTGAACTTGTTGTTCTTGAATGAGGACCCTTGCTTCTCTTGCTTTGAGGATCCTGCTAACCTCTCCTGGATCCTTTTGTCATCCTCTAAGGGCCTGGGTTCTTACCTCGTCTAGATTCATGCATGGTGTCATAACAAGATCATCATAGAATAAAGAATCCCTAAGCAATCCCATTTTAAAGGCTTCAACAGCCGTAGCTATATCCAGGTTAGGAATATCTAAGGATTCTTTACTAAATTTAGTGATATAATCCCTTAATGATTCATTATGACCTTGGGTTATCCTATACAGATCACTAGTTAAACGCTCAAATTTTCTACTACAAGAAAACTGGTTATTAAATAGGTTAACTAGATTGGAAAATGAGGTAATAGAGTAAGGGGGAAGACTTAGCAGCCATTTAAGAGCCGATCCAATAAGAGTGGATCCAAATCCCTTGCACAGACATGCTTCCTTTAACCTTTCTGGAATGGGATTGATCTCCATCCTTTCCCTGTACTGTGCTATGTGTTCTTCAGGATCTGTTGAACCGTCATACAACTTCATGGTAGGCACGTGGAACCTCTTGGGTATCTCAGCATCACAGATTGGTGGTGCAAAACGAGATATCTTGTGGCTCCCATCTGCAATCTCCGGGATAGGTTTGACCACTTCTGGAACACTTGATATCATATCCTTTAACTTTTGCAATTCTCTGGCCATAGCATGATTGATACCTGTATCCAGCATAAGGCCATGGTTAGTGGTATAAGAATTATTGAAAGTGTTACCTCCCATTGGGTTCAAATTAGGAAGAGCGGATGTGAATCCATATTGTTGTGGCTCTGGAATGACCGATGGACCAGTAGAAGCAATGGTCTGCATTGGAATAAAATCTCCCTGATGGATATCGGAATTCCCTGACTGCAAACTCCTTAAGGATCCCGGAATGTGGAAGGATCCATGAAACTGAGAGGATCCTTGAACCTGCGAGGATCCTGGGTCGTAGAATGATCCTTGAACCTGGGAGGATCCTTGAAACTGAGAGGATCCTTGAACCTGGGAGGATCCTGGAACATAGGAGGATCCTTAAACCTGGGAGGATCCTTGAGCCTGAGAGGATCCTTGAACCTGGGAGGATCCTTGAACCTGGGAGGATCCTTGAAACTGGGAGGATCCTGGAACATAGGAGGATCCTTGAACCTGGGAGGATCCTTGAACCTGTGAGGATCCTTGAACCTGGGAGGATCCTTGAAACGGCCAGAACCCTTGAATCTGTTGCGCTCCCGAGTATCCTCCTGAGCTTACAAAGGATCCTATATGCTGAGGATGGGATCCTGCTGGTTGGAAGTATGACCCTGAAGCCTGAGTCATTGTTGATGATCCGTAATGCACTCCTTTTGGCCCTCCCACATATTGAACGTCTGGAACCGCTGAAGGCTGAGAAGTTATAACCGGAGTATCGAAATTCAAAGATCTGGGCATCAGTGGGGAATGATCCTCTGCCGATCTCTTCTGTTTCTTGATGTCTCCAAATTCTCTAAGAATCCTTTCATTGGTCTTATCCTGCTGCTGTATATGCTCCTTCATCTGCAAAATCAGAGTAAACAAGTCACTAGTAGTAGGAGTATAAGAAGCAGAAGAAGTTGGAGGTTTTGAGAAAATGGGAGTTGGTTTCTTCTCGGCATTTATCTAAGGTCCAGAAGGTGGTGGAGGCAAATGTGGAATGCCCTGGGATGAATTGACTGCAGACATCGCACTGGAGGTGTTCTTTGATGATGAAGCCATCTGCTGGGATGTAACGAACCGAAATGATCACAAAAATGAGAATTTCTTAGGAACGAAGCACCAATTGCCCCACGGTGGGCGCCAAACTGTTTTGGTCAAAAATCAGACGAGGATAATGCAACCAAACTCTCTGTTACAGGGTATGATGCTTTAATTGGTAAACAACAATGAGGATAACTCAGAAATGAATTGCATAAGAGACACAAAGATTTATACGAGGAAAAAGCCCTTGATCAATGAATGATCTCCGGCATAAAAAACCTCGGGTGATGGAAACTACCGATCACCAACTCGAATTAAACAATAATTCCTTTACAACTTCGGATGATAGCGAGCTAAGTACAAGGATCACTATAGTGTATCGTGTAGAATTGTATGAAAAATGCTAAGTGTTTTGCCGAGAGCTGGTGAGTGCAGTTGTACGAGTGTGTGTAGCCAAAAAATAGCCAAGTGTTGTCTAATTAGCTCGCTACCCCTTTTAAATTTAGTAAAATATCTAAATAACTAACTATCCGCAATTCATGCCTTCTCCCCACGATCTCCATAACGTTCACCATGGTCAAGCACGTGCGGAATAAGTGTGGAATATTCTCCAGGAACGTTACCAAGACTAAGTCCAAGCTGGTACTCCTGCAAAACAATATCGAATTCAAAGCAGACAATCATTAGTATAAGGATCCTTAGGATGATCCATGATCCTGATCCTGAAGCACTTCTGAGGATCACTAACTGACACAGAAGTAAGGATCACCAAGCAGGATAATAATTGAGGATCACGGGTCATTAAGAAATCCTCCCCTAACAGATACTATAGAAGAAATCAGGGATTTGGCAAGGATAAGGATGGCTAGTTATTAGCAAAGGATGGCTAGAGCCTACAATAAGAATGTCAGGATCAGGAAGTTCCAAGTTGGTGATATGGTATTAAGGAAAGCATTTCAGAATACCACAAATCCTGCTGATGGAAAATTGGCACCAAAGTGGGAAGGCCCCTACTTGATTGAAGCTGAGGCTGAAAAGGGGGCATATCGATTGCTAATGATGGAAGGTGATTTGCTACCAAGAGCTTGGAATGCTATCCACCAGAAGAAATACTTCATGTTATAAGGATTTGTGATCCTTAGCAATATTCATGATCCACATCCTTGAAGGATCCTTAGAGGATGGATAATCCTCATTCTGGTAATGATCTAATCTCAAACTATTTCATTCCTTAGTTATCCTATATATAAGGAGAAGGATCCTAGATCCTTTACCCTCCTTTCACTTGATTCTAAGTTTTGCAGAAGGTTGATATATCCTTGACAGAGGATTGAGTATCCACAGAAGTCTCCAGTTATTTGGGCTTGACCCCAGTTATTTGGGCTAGTCCCCAGTTGTTGGGCCTGTCCCCAGTATCGCCAACAGCGCACGATGATCCTGGTACAGTTCATGGCAATGGGACCGGTACTCGCTTTAGGGGAGGACAATTTCATTGTACTAGCTGTATCCGGGATCCTACGTATAATGGTAGACGTACCATACATCCGTTCCTAAGGTTTCTAACGTTTTCACGTTAGCTAAGGTTTTGGCATCTTCATGTCACTAAGTTTGGATAGTCGCCAGTGAGGGCCATACTCCAGTTTACACAAGATCCTTTGGGCTTGTCCCCAGTATATTGGACTTGTCCCTAGAATTATTGGGCTTGTCCCCAGTTGCTAACTCTTCTCTTATATTGGTTTAGCCTCAAGTTATATTCCATTTCAGGTTTTTGAAGTCAAATAGCCAAGAATCCTTGATCCTTACCTTCTACTAAGGTTTGTCTTTTGGTTATCCTAGTTGTAAATGTTAAAGGTTTAGGATCCTAACTTGGATTCTCAGGTATGATCCTTAATTATTTTAATTTTATTCACTATTTATATAAGTGACCCTTATCCTTTGACAACATGATTTATGATCCTTAAACTATACTACTTTTTTGAGTTTATCGATTGTAGGATATTTGATCCTTGATCATATCCTAAAACTTTTTGACATGATTTATTAAACCTTTATTCTTTACTTATGAATTCAAAGAAAGTATATAACAACAGTTGAAAAATGAAGAATTAACAAGGATAACAACACAAGAAATAGCCAAAAGATTAAAGTTTTATTTATTCACCAAAAGTTAAACCCTTAAAGGTTGTCAAAATTGCTAACCCAAGCTTCTACCAGCAATACGTGGCCCGTCCACTTGGGTTGGCAAAGGGTGTCCATTGTTAACAGGTCTTAAAAGTGCAGGAAATAAAAGATGGCAGGATAACAAGTGGTTTCATCCCCCAAACAGAGGATCCCTCCACCACCTATTATCCTACCTATTGTTTAAAGGATCCATGATCCTCAACCCTAATAGCTATTGTTTAGTTATTACAAACCATCATTGTTTAAAACATCACAACCAAAAAACTTTCAAATCCTAAAAAAATGGGCTCCGGCCGCGTCTAGAAATATCCATCATCGCCCATTTCTGCAGCTCACACCTTGGCTGCATCACCACCAGCATCAGCACCACCAGCTTGATCCTTCCCGCTGCCACTTGCCTCGATCGCCAAGACCTCAGTAGCATCCTCCTCATCGTCTAGCTCAGCCAGCTTCGCCTCTAGCCCTCTTTGTCCCAAGTGGTCCTGTCGAAGTCAGGATCCTCAGCCTCCTAGGCCATTTGCAGCTTGATCTTGTACATGGTGATGGCAGCAGAGACTTTAGCATCCTCCAGCACGTCATGCTTCTCATGATCAACATTTATCTGGGCCATGACCACCTGCTGCTTTGCCAGAGCGAGATCCTTCTCAAGGCGAGAGATTGTCTCATCCTTAGCCAAGAAGAATTTCTGGTACTCCAGATGCTTCTGCTCAGCCTCTTCAACATATGCGTCAAACAACATTTCGATCTTGGCGAATTTCTGTAAAAAGACAAGATAAAGTTCAGGAGCCGTGATCCTCAAGTGGGCAGGATAATGAAGCAAAGTAGGTGATCCTTACATCAGCAAAGTATTCCTGAAACTGGTGGTGGATGAGGGACAGGCCTTCAAGATTGTCAGCTTCAGTGGCCTTTCTCTTTTTCCCCCCTTGGAGGTGACAGGCTTGGGCACTAGAGCACTTGGGCTAGCAGCAATCTTCTTCTTCCCAGACCTGGGAGCCACAGTGCTGAGATCACTGACACTAAAGCAGGAGGCTGACCTTGAAGATTTTCCAGCGCCTATCCATGTAAAACAACAGATAAGTATTCTTGTTTTATTCTCATTTAAACATTTAACCTTATATAAACTTGGATACTTACTTGACATTGTAACTGAGCCTGAGGATACTTCTTGAGAATCCTTGGTGTTTGCTTGATATAACCTTACTACAGGATCAAGATTCTAGAAAGCGGTGATCCTCTCTTTGGTTGCAGGTGATGAAATGATATGAGAAACATATATAGCTGCACAAAAGAAACAAAAAGATGTTAGTGATCCTCAACAGAAACAGGGTTATCCTATGATCCTTCTATAAGGATCCTCTATCCTACCGTGGGTGGTCCATTTTAAGGGGAGATCCTTCCCATCCGGGATAGAATCCCTCCTAACGAAGAAGAAACGCTTCTTCCAGTTGGTGTCATTTTTGGTGGTCTTGAGGATTGGGTGTTCTTCACCGGGTTTATGTTTGAATAAGAAGTGATGTGAACCGTGGCTAACAAGGTTGTATAGTTCAGACAACTCCGACATTCCCAACTCTATATCCTCCTGCTCAATGATTCTTTCAAGGGTATATAAAACCCTCCACATGGCATAGCCTGGATATAGGATACGCCGGTAAGGGAGAAGAAAGACTGGGTAAAAGCAGGAAAAGGATAGGAGTATCCTATCAGAAATGGGGTAGCTGGAAAAGAAATCCAAGTTGCAGAAATGAAGTCACTCAAGGTGGTAGGCTCGAAAGGCTTAAAGACAGCGTTCGCCGGAAAGCAATGACGAATCCTGTCTATCTCAGGATCAGTGAAGCAGCAACGTTCCTTCGGAGAATCTTTGATGATCCCTTGGCTTTTCAAAGGACTATCTTTCTGGTGATCCTTGGCAGAGGATGATCTTAACTTCATCGTGATTCAAAGGTTTCAAAGAAGAACAGAGTAAGAAAGAGAAGAGAGAAAGGAGAGAGAAGTACCTGCTTGATCTTCGAATGAGGATTTAAAGGGTGTAACGCACGAATTTAAATGCTTCCTAACCCTTATCTCTAACTTGAATTTATAATGATGATTCTGCAGGGATGTCACTTCAATGACGTATGATCGGTAACGGCTATTTCGATCCTAACGGCTATATATCCGTTAGTTAGTTACATATAAGATCAAGAAAATATAACTCGCTAATTTACACTTTACTCCTTATATTTTGGGGGCAATTGTTAGGGGAGGATTTTCCAATCCTAAGGATCATGGATCCTCAAGTACTATCGGGATCATAAATTCTGTTTGAATTAAGGATCCTCAGTAGGTGTTGCAGGATCAGGATTTAGGATCCTTATTGTTATCCTTATACTAACGATTATCTTCATTATGCGTAAGCATGTTTTGCAGGAGTATGTGCATGGACTTGGTCTTGCCTATATTCGTGGAGCATATTCCCTCAATATTCCGCACGTGCTTGGCCCTTGTGAACGTTATGGAGATCGTGGGAAGCCAGCGTGATTAGCGGATAGTTAGCTATAATTCTAATTTTAAATAGGGGATAACAAGCTTGAGTTAGAACACTTGGCTAATTTGGCAAACACACACACTCTCAAACAGTTCTCGACAGTTTACTTGGCGATTTCATACACTTTAACACTTTTGCACACTAGTGATCCTTGTAACAAGCTTGTTATCATCCCGAGTTGTAATAACCTTTTGATTAATCTTTGTTGGTGATCGGTAGTTTCCATCACCCAAGGTTTTTTATGCCGGAGATCAACTCTTGATCAAGGGCTTTTTCCTCGTATAAATCCTTGTGTCACCTCTTTATTTGATTTGCAAGTTGTTCATACAATTGTTCATAGATTCAAGCATCACACCTCACAACAAAAGATTTGGTTGCATTATCCTTGCTTGATTTTTTTACCAAAATAATCAGTTCTTGTGGGATTCAGTGGGGAAACCAAGAACACATTGGGGGACATTAAACTTCCTATTTACATAGAGGGAGTAAATTCTATTCAGAAATTTTGTGTCATAGATTGCTTATCTTGTTGTAATGTTATCCTTGGCAGGCCATGGATACATGATATGAAAGCAGTCCCATCTACGTATCATCAGTGTGTTAAACTCCCAACTCCATGGGGCGTGGTAAAGATAGAAAGTGACCAGCAAGAGGCCAAGAATTGTTATACTTCATCGATGAAGCCAGCCTCAAGACCTAGGGAGGCATAGCAATTAAAGTATCCTCCAAGGGATGTCCTAGAGGCAAGAGACCAAGATATCAAAGACATTCTGTTGAACCCTTAGGATCCTGAATCCAAGGTCTTTATAGGATCCGAGATCCTTGACACCATTGAACAGGATTTAGTATCCTTCTTAAAAAGGAGAAAAGCTACCTTCGCTTGGAAACATGAAGACATGACATGTATTTCTAAAGATATTATTACTCATAAACTTGGCATTGACAAGTCCTACAAACCCATACATCAGAAAAGGAGAAAGTTTGCACCTGAAAGAAATGCCATCATCCAAGAGGAGGTAGATAAATTGCTCAGGGCAGGTATGATTAGAGAGGTAAAGTATCCAAGATGGTTAGCCAATGTGGTTGTTGTTCAAAAAAAGAACGGAAAGTGGAGGGTATGTGTCGATTTTACTAATTTAAACAAGGCATGTCCCAAGGATCCTTTCCCATTACCCCACATTGACTCCATGGTGGATGCTACAGCGGGTCATGAGTTGTTAACTTTTATGGATGCTTCATCTAGTTCCAACAAATTCAGATGGAACCATCTCATCAAGAGGATACATCCTTTATGACCCCTACTGGTATCTATTGTTATATTGCTATGTGTCGCAACCCCCGATCCCTTATGAAAATACAGGAACGGGCGGCCGCGAGCCAGTTTCGGTGGTATCTGGTATTGTCTAATTTGGCAGGGGAATTTTCATCAGGACCGTAGTTAGAAAATATTTAATCAGAGTAAATACCACATTTTCATTATATTAAACACATGGGATAAAACCCAAGTTTGCAGTACACATATTTTCATAGGAATAAATCCTATTTTATTTAATAAAAACATATATTTCTTTTAGGTAACTTTATTGCCACTTTTCCAAGCCTTCAGTGCTGTCTAGCTGGCTTCTATTTGGCTTTCACATTTTGTTACCTGAAACGCGTTTAAAAACATTTTGTCAGTGGGAAATACTGGTGAGTGAATCCCAGTCTAATCTAGTTTAAATAAAATCCATTGTACAGTATTGAGGGCGGTCTCGCAATTATATTTGTTTCCAAGTCATATCAATTACCACCCGCGGTACTGTCAGACCCGACTTGTGGAAATGTTACCCCTCCAGTAACAAATTTTGTATACAAAACCCCAACATACCGACGATAATTGTATCCTTACAAATACTCAATAACTGCTTAATATATAATTAATTGTGTGAGGTTTTGTAAAAACAATTTGCAAAAAGGAGATTACTCACATTGCTGTCTTAGATTATCCTTTAGGGTTTCCTGGTGACAATCTATAAATTACACAAATGCACGCGTGTTAGTATATTAACCCATTTTAACATTAGTAATACCCTCCCCGAGACGGCATTCCAACGACTACGTCGGGCAGAACCACGACAGCCGTTACCGAACCCTAGATCAATTGGGCAGAGTATCTAATACGTATCCAGGGGTTATAATACTTACAACGGAGCAGAACTTCGTTATTTAGGGGGTATTATACCCGAGTATAGCTTCTACTATGTGGAAATTCGTAAGAAAGAAAAGAAATTGAGCGACTGAAACTGATATCCCGAGCTCCCATTATATAGGGGCTGATCTTGACTTTTACACGGCCCGCGTAAAGTGTAGCCAAGGGGCTACGCGGCCCGCGTCAACGCTGGTCAGCAGCGTAGGTGATCCGGGTCATCTAGTAGGTTCAACACGAGTCGGACACGTGTCAGCACCGGAGCTCGCCTGGTCTTTAAGTTGTAGCGGCCCGCGTAAGGTGTAGCCATGGGCTACGTGGCCCACGACAAGGTGAATTTCCTTGTTTTTATTTTATTTTTAATGTTAGATCGTAATTTGGGCTCGGTTTTCACATACGGGGTGTAATTTAGACATATTGGGATAATTTAAAATATATTAGGGTGTCGGAAAATTTATGAGGGTGTCGGTTTTCTTGAGGGTTGTTATATCCTCCCCACCTTATTTTAGAGCTCGTCCTCGAGATCTACTGGAATAAGTGTGGATATTTCTTTTGCATTTCCGATTTAAGCTCCCATGTGTACTCAGGTCCTCTTTTGGAGTCCCACCTTACTTTGACTAGAACTAATCTCTTGTGCTTGAGATTCTTAACTTTCCAGTCTTCAATTTGTAGAGGCCTTTCTACAAACTTGAGTTGTTCGTTTACCTCTATGTCCTTAAGAGGTACTGTTTTGGTCAAAAATCAGGCTAGGATAATGCAACCAAATCTTTGTGGTGAGGAATGATGCTTGAAACAATGAACAAATGTATGGATAACTTGCAAAATGTAATGAACAAGTGACACAAGGATTTATACGAGGAAAAAGCCCTTGATCAAGAGTTGATCTCCGGCATAAAAACCTCGGGTGATGGAAACTACCGATCACCAACTATAATTAAACAAATGATTGTTACAACTCGGGATGATAACAAGCTTGTTACAAGAATCACTAGAGTGCAATGTGTATGAAATCGCCAAATGAACTGTTGAGAGCTTGCGAGAGTGTGTGTGTTAGCTAACTTAGCCAATTGTTCTAATTCAAGCTTGTTATCCCCTTCTTAAAATTAGAAATAACTAGATAACTAACTATCCGCTAAATGTGCAAGCTTCCCACGATCTCCATAACGTTCACAAAGCCATGCACGTGCGGAATATTGAGGGCGTATTCCCCTGGAATATCAGCAAGACCAAGTCTAATACATATACTCCTGCAAAACAAACTTAAACATAGCAAAGGCAACTGTTAGTGTAAGGATAACAATAAGGATCCTGAATCCTGATCCTGCAATGACTTCTGAGGATCCTTAATTCAAACAGAATTGAGGATCCGTGATCTTGGCAGTATTTGAGGATCCGTGATCCTTCGGTATAGAAAATCTATCCCTAACAATTGCCCCCAAAATATGAGGAGTAAAATGTAAATTAACGAGTTTTATTTTTTAATCTTATCTGCAACTAACTAGCCAACGGAATTATAGCCGTTTGAGCCGAACTAGCCGTTACACACCATACGTCATTGAAGTGACAATCCTGCAGAATCATCATTATATATAGGTTAGAGATAATGATCAATGTGCATTTAAATTCGAGCGATACTCCCTTTAAATCCTCATTCAAATATCAATCAGGTATCTCTCTCTTCCTTCTCTCTTCATCTTCTTAGTCTGTTCTTCTTCGAAACCTTTAGATCATAATGAAGTTACGATCATCCCCCGGAAAGGATCACCAGAAAGATAGTCCTTTGAAAAGCCAAGGAATTATAAAAATACTTCGAAGGAACTCTGCTGTTTCACTGATCCGGAGATCGACCGAATCCGTCATTGTTTTCCGGCGGACACCGTCTTCAAACCCTTTAACCATACTGCCAAAAACGATTATGTCTCTGACACCTGGGTTGCCTTTCCGGTCACCTCATTCCTGATAGGATACTCCTATCCTTTCCCTGCCTTCACCCAGTCCTTCTTCTCCCTCACCGGCATGTGCTATATCCAGGCCATGCCAATGATGTGGAGGGTTTTATATTCCCTAGAGAAAATCATTGAGCAGGAAGGCATAGAGTTGGGGATGTCGGAACTGTCTGAACTGTATAACCTTGTGAGCCATGGTTCACACCGCTTCTTATTCAAACATAAACCCGATGATGAACACCCAATCCTCAAGACCACAAAGAATGACACCAACTGGAATAAGCGTTTTTTCTTCGTTAGGAGGGATTCTATCCCGGATGGGAAGGATCTCCCCAGAAAGTGGGCCATCCATGGTAGGATAGAGGATCCTTATAGAAGGATCATAGGATCACCCTGTTTCTATTGAGGATAACTGACCCCTTTTCTGTCTTTTTATGCAGCTATCTCTGTCTCTCATATCATTCCATCACCTGCAACAAAGGAGAGGATCGCTGCTTTTTGGAGCCTTGATCCTCCAATCAGATCATTCTAAGCAAACACAAAGGATTCTCAAGAAGTATCCTCCGGCTCAGTCACAATGTCAAGTAAGTATCCAAGTTTGTATATGATTAAATGTTTAAATGTAAATAAAACAAGAATACTTATGTGTTGTTTTGCATTGGTAGGCGCTGGAAAATCCTCAAAATCTGCCTCCAGATTCAGCGTCACTGATCTTGATGCTGTCTCTGGCCGATCTGGAAAGAAGAAAACTGCTGCTAGCCCAAGTGTTCAAATCCCTAAGCCCATCACCTCTAAGGGCAAGGGAGGAAAGAAGAGGAAGTCCACTGAAGCTGATAACCTTGAAGGCCTGCCCCTCAACCGTCATCAATTTGAAGAATACTTCAATGATGTAAGGATCCTTGATCCTTAACTCTATCCTGCCCATATGAGGATAGGTGATCCTAAACTGAATCTTTCTTTCTTTGCAGAAATTCACTGGGATCCAGATGCTTTTTGATGCATAAGTTGAGGAGGCTGGTCAGAAGGAGCTGGACTTCCAGAAGATCTTCCTGGCTAAGGATCAAACCATCTCCAACCTCAAGAAAGAGCTCAATATAGCAAAGAAGCAGGTGGTCATGGCCCAAATAACTGCTGATCAGGAGAATAGATAGGTGATGGAGGATGCCAAGGTCTCTGCTGCCATTGCTATGTACAAGACCAAACTGCCGATGGCCCAAGAAGCTCAGGATCCTGGCTTTGACAGGACCAATTGGGACCAGGAGGGCTGGAAGGCTAGGCTGGCCGAGCTGGACGATGAAGAGGAGGCTACAGAGGTCTTGATGCTTGAGGCAAGCGGCAGCGGGGCTAAGGATCAGGCTGGTGATGCTGGAACTGGAGGTGCTGGTGATGGTGATGCAGCGAAGGTGTAAGCTGCAGAAATGGGCGATGATGGATTTATCTAGACGCGGCCGGAGCCCATTTTTTATAGTTTGGTAGTGGTTTTTGTTTTGGTGGTGTTTTTCTGAACAATGGTTGGTCTGTAATAACTTAGAAAATAGTTTTTAGGGTTGAGGATCATGGTTCCTTGGACAATAGGTAGGATAATGGGTGGTGGATGGATCCTCTATTTGGGGGATGAAACCACTTGTTATCCTTCCACCTTTATTTCCTGCACTTAGACCTTGTTAAATATGGACACCCTTTACCAACCCAAGTGGACGGGCCACGTTTTGCTGGTAGAAACTTGGGTTGGCAATTTTGACAACCTTTAAAGGGTTTAACTTTTGGTAAAGAAAATATTAATCTTTTGACTATCTCGTGTGTTGTTACATTTGTAAGTATTTTATCTTCCAGTTGCTAATATATATTTTGTTTAAATTCATAAGTTGAGAATAAAAGTCTGGTAAATTATGTCAAAAAATTTAGGATATGATCAAGGATCAAATATCCTATAATCGAAGAATTCAAAAAGTGATCTGACTTAAGGATCATGCAAGCTGTTGTCAAAGAATAAGGGTCACTTAGACAAATAAAGTACTAAACTAAAATGATTAAGGATCATACCTGAGAATCCAAGTTAGGATCCTAAACCTTTAACATTTACAATCAGGATAACCAAAAGACAAACCTTAGTAAAAGGTAAGGATCAAGGATCCTTAGCTATTTAGCTTCAAAAACCTGAAATGGAACATAACTTGGGACTAAGCCAATATAAGAGAAAAGTTAGCAACTGGGGACAAGCCCAACAATTCTGGGGACAAGCCCAATTTACTGGGGACAAGCCCAAAAAAAAAAAAAAAAACTGGGGACAAGCCCAAAGGATCTTGTGTAAATGGAGTATGGCCCTCACTGGCGACTATCCAAGCTTAGTGACATGAAAATGCCAAAACCTTAGCTAACGTGAAAACGTTAGAAACCTTAGGAACGGATGTATGGTACGTCTACCATTATACGTAGGATCCCCGATACAGCCAATACAATAAAATTGTCAGCCCCTAAAGCGAGTACTAGTCCCATTTCCATGAACTGTACCAGGATCATCGTGCGCTGCTGGCGATACTGGGGACATGCCCAACAACTGGGGACTAGCCCAAATAACTGGGGTCAATCCCAAAAAACTGGGGTCAAGCCCAAATAACTAGGGACAAGCCCAAAAAAACTCAGAACTAAGTGGATACTCAATCCTTTGTCAAGGATATATGAACCTTCTGCAAAACTCAGAACTAAGTGAAAGAAGGATAAATGATCCAGGATCCTTCTCCTTATATATTAGGATAACTAAAGAATTAAATAGATTGGAATTAGTTCATTACCAGAATGAGGATCATCTATCCTCTAGGGATCCTTCAAGGATATCCGTCATGAATATTGCTAAGGATCACGGATCCTTATTACATGAAGTATCTTTTCAAGTGGACAGCATTCCAAGCTCTTGGTAGCAAATCACCTTCCATTGTTAGCAATCGATATGCCCCTTTCCTGCCTCAGCTTCAATTAGGTAGGGGCCTTCCCACTTTGGTGCCAATTTTCCATCAGCAGGATTTGTGGTATTCTGAAATGCTTTCCTTAATAGTATATCACCAACTTGGAACTTCCTGATCCTGACATTCTTATTGTAGGCTCCAGCCATCCTTTGTTGATAACCAGCCATCCTTATCCTTGCCAAATCCCTGAGTTCTTCTATGGTATCCAAGTCTTGAACCAAGTTTTCAGCATTTCCTTTAGGATCACGGATGCTTGTTCTTGCAGTATGAACCACCATCTCTGTAGGGATCACTGATTCTGCTCCAAATACCAAAGAAAATGGAGTTTGGCCAATAGCATTCTTGGGGGTTGTCCTATCAGCCCATAGTACATAAGGTAGTTCTTCTGCCCACTTTCCTTTCTTGGATCCATGCTTCTTCTTCAAGTTGTTGATGATGATCTTATTGGATGATTCTGCTTGACCATTAGCTTGTGGGTGGACTGGTGTTGATGTTATCATCTTAATCCCTCAGCTGTCACAAAAGTTAGTAGTTCTACTTCCAATAAATTGGGATCCATTATCACAAACAATTTCAGAAGGGATACCAAATCTAGTAATAATGTTTCTTTTAATAAAGGATATCACTTCTTTTTCTCTGACTTGAGCAAAGGCTTCAGCCTCTATCCACTTAGAGAAGTAATCAGTCATGGCAAGCATGAACACCTTTCCTCCTAGTGCTTTGGGAAGTTTACCAACTATATCCATTCCCCATCTCATGAACGGCCAAGAAGAGGATATAGGATGCAAGAGCTCTGCTGGTTGATGAAGGATATTATTATGCCTCTGACAAGGATCACATTTCTTGGCATAATCCACAACATCCTTCTTCATTGTAGGCCAATAGTATCCTATCCTAAGGATCCTTGAGAACAATGCCCTGCCCCCAGTGTGGTTTCCACAATCTCCTTCATGAAAATCCTTTAGGACTTCTTGAATTTCAGGATCCTCTATGCACCTTAGATATGGACCTGCAAGAGATTGTTTATATAACATGTTATTCAATATTGTAAATTGAGATACCTTGATTTTGAAAGCCCTGTGGTTTCCACAATCTCCTTCATGAAAATCCTTTAGGACTTCTTGAATTTCAGGATCCTCTTGGTATACGCCTCAATCTCAGACCCCGTCATCTTCAGATTGAAAAATTCCACCTCCAGTTTGTGGATGTCATCCCGACTACAGTATTCCTCTTTGATCAGTTCCTTGAAACCGTTCCATGGGGTGGCATTAGCAGCAACCAACCCCAGCAGCTGAACCTGAGCGTTCCACCATGTGAGCGCTACCCCTTCAAGAGTACCAATAGCATACTTCACCCTACGATCCTCAGGGCATTCACACATCTTGAAGACAGACTCAAGCTTCTCGAACCAGTGTAGAAGGCCTACCGCTCCTTCTGTGCCACTGAAAGTAGTAGGTCGGCAGTCCATGAAGGTTTTGAATGTGCACACAGGAGTTTGAGCATGTTGACCTATTGCGCGAGAATAAAAGACAAGGTTAAGCACGTGGTTTGGTTTGCGAAGGTAGGATCTAAACGTCCTAAGGTGAGTTGGTATGGCAGGTTATACCTCCTGCAGGGTTGGCTGCGAGTGCCTCAGGGACTCATTCGTTGATCAAAGCCGTCAACTGGGCTTGAGTGAGGTTGATACGTCCTCCGCGTCCACTCATGGTCTTCATAATGAAGCAACGTAAGTGAGAAAAGTGTCGCGAAAGTGCGTGAGTGTGGGACGATATTAGAGAGTAAGCACACAAGGTTCAAATAGCAATTATCACATTATCTAATGCACAGTGAGAACTATCTAACCTACAATATAACATAAATCATACCACTTATGGTGTCGAGTCTTGCACGTGGAGCGAAGCGTCGTTGTGGATCGTTGAGCACTGTACTGGTTATAGTCTGGTTTTATCAAAAACTTTTCCCTTTTTAAAAACCAAGTTCACTATAACCAATGGCTCTGATACCAATCTGTCACACCCCCAAAATCCCCCATGCGGAGTATCACCAATCTGTCGATACAAAAAGGGAGGGACTTCGCTGATAGAGTTCTAGTCCAGTAAGTCTAATCCGTCCCAACAGGACGAGGAATTTACATTCATGAACACATCCCAAAGGACGAGGAATCCCTATTCCTGAACCCATTCCCATTCCCACCGGGAATTACCATGCTTTGTAGAAAAGTGTGAACTCACCTCGGTTTGCTCGGTTAGATTCTCAAATATAGCTAACAGTCAAGGTCGGTCAATCACGTCCTAGTATGATTTACCAGTTAGTCATTTAGTGGTTTCAAATAGAGCACAAAGTTCCTACACGTATCTATCACATAACATGCATCACTTTAACGGTTTATGCCCATATAAGTTCCCCATCCATTCCCCACTCATAAGCAAGCATACAATAATGCATATAACTCATATAACATGTTAGATCATTCACAGATAGCATACTCGACATTTAGACACACAAATTACAACTTATGTCGTTTCAGCTTAAATATTCAAAACCGGGCTGTTTTCGGACATTTTAATAAAATAGCTAACTTATTCCAAAAAATCCCAATATTTTACCGAATGTCTTAAACGTTCCAAATTTTTATTGTGTAAAAATATCGGGGTCCGGTTCATTACCAATATTTTATAAAAATTCATTTTCCGGACTGAACTCATATTTATATTTTTCTGACCACAGTCCACGGGATAATTTATTAAAAATTCATCGAGCATCCGATTTACGAAATTCCAGTGGGGTAATTACAAATATATCGGTGGTCATCTACCGTACAAGTTTCAGGATCCAACTCTATACAGAACCCAAGTTATGACAGAAAACAAAACTCATATTTTCAGCAGAAAAACGCAGCTCTAGCTGCTGTTACGAAATGACGCTTTAAAAATAGTAAACGAAGTCCAAAAATTACGATTCCGGTGCCATTAGAACCGTATTTCATAATAACATGTTTTAGTCTCAAAATATCAGTTTTTCGTAGAGTTTATGACCTGTTTACAGCCAACTCTGTAAAACTTGGACATATTCTGTTTTCAGTCTTTAACTTCCAAGTTCGTGTTCGATTGATTTCCGTTAGCAAGTTTATTAATCACAACAACATTAAACATCAATACTAACCAGCAAAACATCAGATAATCAACCAAGAATCATAACAAAACTAGTTTCAAAAGTTTTACACTAACATTCATTAACCACCATGTTTATTATTTTTAGTGGACTTTTAGTTTTGAACTCTAGTGTTCATGATTTTTATCCGACAAAATTCTTATTAACCACTTTAGACAAGCTTAAGAAGGTGATTAGAATCACTTACTACTAGCTCGTGGCTAGGGAAGAAACTAGACGAAAAACGGGTGGTTAATAGCGTTGTGGTGAGGTCCTTGTGATTCCGTAAGCACCGGGTCTCCTTATACGAGCTCTAACACACTTGTAAGTAGATAAAATGGCTTGATCAAAATTTGAAAGTGTTGGTGGGAGTGTGTGTGTGTTCGGCCGAGACCCAAAGAGAAGAAAGAAGAGAGTGAAATTTTGTTTAAGTGATTGTGAAGTGTTTACGTCCATCAAGTTTATTTAAGGACCTTCACTCTCTAATTTCCATAGGATAATATGCTAGCAAGATATCAAACATATGTTAATATAATATTCAAGTTGTAAGAAGGTTGTCCCCAAGGAGGGTGACCGATTTTGTTGGGGGGTTTGGGTATGGTTTGGGTCTAACTAGTTAGTTAAAGGATTTAGTTAGTTAGTTTAGGTGTTTAACTAACTATTAATGTGTAGTAAATTATAATGGGTGTTAGGGTATTCAGGGACGCTAACTGGCTCAGAAAAAAAAAAGATAAACTATGTTACTGGCAGTATTTTCGTGTTCCGGGTAAAGTCCGGTTGTTCGGTTCGGTGTTGATCCGTTAAAGTGCTTAAATAAATCCGTAAGGCGTCCTATTTATATATTTTTGTAACGTTTTTAATTCTCAACACTCAGGAAAACATAACGGACTTTTTAGTAACTTTTCTGTATCCTACTAGTATGTTAACAAATACATGTAAGTATAACACAGATATCAGAAAGCAGTTAAGTGATTCCACACAGTCGTCAAACACTTTAATTATCAAAAATAAATTGTACGGTTACATGTAAATTTGAGGGTTGTCACATTCTCCCCCTGTTAAGAGAATTTCGTCCCGAAATTTAGCGCGTGGTTACTGAGGAAGCTAGTTAAGTTGCGTTGTTTTCCTGATTTTCCTGGGTTGTCACATCATCCCCCCGTTGATTTGGAATTTCGTCCCGAAATTCTGCAGTAGCTTCAGCCTCAGTAGTGGTTGCACTTTTCTTAAACAGCTGGGGATACTTGAGTTTCATTTGGTCTTCTCGTTCCCAGGTATACTCAGGGCCACGACGAGCATTCCAACGAACTCGGACCAGAGGTATCCTGGTATGCTTGAGGATCTTAACGTCTCGATCCGTAATCTCTACTGGTTCCTCGACGAATTGCAGCTGGTCGTCGATTGTGAGTTCCCTAAGAGGAACTATGAGGGTCTCATCTGACAGACACTTCTTCAGATTTGACACATGGAAAACATTGTGAACTCCGCTGAGTTCTTCAGGTAGATTCAACCTGTAGGTGACTTTGCCAATTTTCTCGGTGACTTCGAATGGTCCGACATAACGCGGATTGAGTTTGCCTCGTTTGCCAAAGCGGACTACACTTTTCCAAGGTGAGACTTTGAGTAGCACTCGATCCCCAACCTGGAGCTCGAGTGGTTTTCTTCCCTTATCAGCATAGCTTTTCTGACGGTCACGAGCTGCCGCCATTCGCAGTCGTATCTGAGCAATTCTCTCGGTGGTATCTACCACAAGTTCTGGGCCAGTGATTTGGCTGTCTCCAACTTCTGCCCAACAGAGAGGTGATCGGCATTTGCGTCCGTACAATGCCTCGAACGGAGCGGCTTGGATGCTGGTGTGGTAACTGTCGTTATATGAGAACTCCAATAACGGGAGATGCTTTTCCCAGCCATTGCTGAAGTCGATTACGCATGCCCTAAGAATGTCTTCGAGGCTTTGGATGGTGCGTTCAGATTGCCCATCCGTCGGTGGGTGATAAGCGGTGCTCATATCTAAACGTGAGCCAAAGGACCTGTGCATTGCTTGCCACAGTTCAGAAGTAAAACGCGCGTCACGATCAGAAATGATGGAGGTTGGCACTCCGTGCCTTGATACCACTTCCTTTAGGTAAATGTCTGCAAGAGTAGAAAACTTATCCGTTTCTTTGATAGCCAGAAAATGTGCAGACTTGGTCAGTCGATCTACGATCACCCAAATGGTATCGTTTCCGCGTTGAGATCTGGGCAGGCCGGTAACGAAATCCATGGAAATTTGCTCCCATTTCCATTTCGGGATCTCCGGTTGTTGAAGTAGGCCTGATGGTTTCTGATATTCAGTCTTGACTATCGCACAAGTCAAGCACTTACTGACGTAGGCTGCTATGTGGGTTTTCATGCCAGGCCACCAATACGTAGTCTTTAGGTCGTGGTACATCTTATCCGAACCAGGATGTAATAACCATAAATTTAAAACCATTATTATTATTATTATTATTATTATTATTTATTTTAGTTAATAGGAAACCCTAATTAAGACACCCAAGTAATTCTGTACAAACCCTAGAATTTTCAGAATTTTCAGAATTTTCAGAATCAGGATTAGGGCCCCTAAAACTCAGGGGGGGTATTCCCTACTTGATAATTATCTTAATAAACTTGCGGAGGAAGTTGAATTTAATGATTCCGTCGACTCAGCTAGCCTAGTTCCACGCGTGGCAGACCTATAGTGAAAATATGTCCCTTACGCATCGTAGGGGTTTAAAGCCTACGATGCGCAGGCTTGATAAGAGTCCCATACGCATCGTAGGGGTTATAGTGCTACGATGCGTAGGGCTGACCAAAATTGGGCTATAAATAGAAGGCTCTGGCACTTGAATTCTCGCACAAAAACGACGAAGAAACTCAAAATACACGCTGAGATTTCGTCTGAATACTCTCAAAACACACACGAAACACTAATTAAGTATAGCGGGGTGCTGCAGAACAGGGTAATAACTCGATCGCTATTACGATTCATTGTCCGATCGATCAATATATCCAATGGATGTTTAAGTGCTGCCCACATTAGGGTTATACTTTGTCGTTCGTCGTTAATTCGATGAATGAGTTTAAGTATCATACTTTGTCGTTCGTCGTTAATTCGATGGATGAGTTTAAGTATCGCACTTTGTCGTTCGTTGTGAGAATTTGATCTCGTGAGTTATCGTAAAGGCTGTATTAAGTTACTAACCTAGTTTGTGTGCATGTTATTTAAATTAGGTTAAAAGACTAATCTGTAGTCTAAACTCTGCCCGTATAAATCTGAAATATTACCACAGAGTAGCTTCACTTTGGAATTATTAAGGTACGGATCCTTACCCCACTCTTTATTGCTTCATAAGTCAAATTGTTATAAACCACTAAATTACTATATCTTTTAAAAACTCCTTACGTCTTTGATTATCGATTCATTTGACAGTCCGTTCGATTTCTATTCAAATCATTTGATTTAGCTTTCATGTCGTGCGATAGTATTATGTACTCATTATCGCATGTTCCAATATATGTTCCGTTTTGTTATGAAAATAAGTTTTATAAGTTATGTGAATAAGACTATTTGTACTCTGATACCCTGAGTATCGCTTCTCGTGGAGTGTCCCACGAGCATGTTGTTGCGGCATCGACATCATGTGCTCCAACCGTGACGGAGAGATTAGTTCACGGCGTCTCTTAAGTACAAGTGTGGTACATAAGGCTATTAGGAGGCGTATGGATCGATCCTAGGATTTAAGTATAAGGAGGTGGATAACGGGTATGCCAATTCGCCATCTCATGTGATAATTATGCAGGAGTAGCTACCTGTGTATTGTCACGTTTTAAGTTTGCTCATGGGTACATCCGTAAGATATGATTATGAAAATTCGTTATTTGCATCCAGTTTCATCCAAATAAAGCGTTATTTGTTATTTGAGCCTAATATTCCGTACTGAGCATTCGGCTCATTCCGTACATTTTTGTATATACAGGTCTGCAGGTTACTTTGGGCGGGGAAAAGAGAGAAGAATAAAGCCTAGGAATAAATCCGAAGATGTTAGTAATCAAGACGATGTGTCCGTTTGTATATTAAATTTAAGTTCAGTTGTTGTATCCTTGTCAAATAAATAAATGGAATTATGACTTTTGTTTATGATATCACTGTTATTGTGACACGTCAGCCCTTCCGGGTTGGGGTGTTACAGCTATGGTATCAGAGCAAAGGCTCTTTCCTGTAGAAAACTTGAAGATAGTAATTAAAACCTGTGAGGAATGGGTAGATATCTATGATAGGATTCAACTTGATCTCTTATTTGGTTTAATTCCTATGTCTATTCTTATAGATGCCTCCTCGTCGTCCGCTACGTAAGAGTACTCGTACTAATCATGAACGTAACAACACTTCTTCGAATGAGACTCCGGTTGATCCAAACATAATTAATGCTATCAACCAGGCTGTTGCCGGGTTGCTTCCAAACCCTGTTGCTCAAACAGCTGAGGCCGTTATTCAACAAACTCGTCATCCAGAACGCACTAAGACTAATCCAACCTCTGGTGGTGAAACTCGTGAGAATACCACAAATAATACTACTTATAGTATAGACATATGGATTAGTAAATTCCAAAAACAAAAGCCGAAATCCTTTAGTCACGCTAATAATCCAGTCGAAGCAAGGAACTGGATAGCTCATGTTGAAAAGATTTTCGGAGTTCTTGGAGTTCCGGAGCATTACAAAGTTAGACTGGCTACCTACAAATTTGAAGATGACGCACAAACTTGGTGGGAAGGATATAAGCAAGTCAAAGGAGGGGATGATTTTGACGCTAATCTTTCATGGGTCGACTTCCGTAACATCTTTTACGATAAGTATTTTTCGACCGCTGATAAAGAAGCTTATATCAGGGAGTATGCAGTGATTCGACAGGGGAGTGATGAACCAGCCTCTGAGTTCATTACTCGATTTTCAAGGTTGGCAAGTATTGTAGGAGACGTTGCAGGATCAGCAGAAGTCCAGGCAGAAAAATGCAAGTGGGCAGTCAATGATCGAATTCGGAAGTCGATCATGTACATGAAATTTAAGGATATCACCGAAGTTGCTGATGCAATCAAAACTTTTGAATTCGAAAGGAAAGAATTCTTATCTCGAACTGGGGATAATAAGAAGAGAAATAGGGAAGGACAATTTAAGCAGGAAAATGGCCAATCATCCACTACGCCACAGCATCAAGATCGTAAAATGCAAGGAAATCAAAACTCTGGAAATCAGGCACGTCCATGGCAACCTAGATTGCAAAACCCGAGGCCTGCTCAAAACCAGATTCAGTTGTATGCAGAACCTATTAGAGCTCAACCACTGAATCAACATGTAAACCCGAATCAGATTACATATCCTCTATGTAATATTTGTGGTAAGCGACATCAGGGCGTATGTCACCGAGGTACAGGAGCATGTTTTAGATGTGGCCAAACTGGACACATGATCAAGGAGTGTACCAAGAAAGACACTAAGAAGAATAACCGACCAAACGTTGCACCACCCAATGTTGGAGGAAGAGTTTTCGCACTTTCTGCTACTGATGCTGCTAATGCCCCAGGTACTGTGTCGGGAACCCTTCAGCTTGGTAAACATAGTATCTATGTGTTATTCGATACAGGAGCGACTCATTCTTTAGTATCCCACTCGTTTACTAAGTACCTTCCGATAAGACCAACTCTCTTAAATCATACCTTAACCATTTCCACTCCCATGGAAAATTCATCCGTAATCACTTACGTATATAAAGATTGTCCGATCATTATTGAATCTATGGTGTGTAAGGCAGCCCTATTTCCAATACATATGTGTGACTTTGATGTTATTCTAGGAATAGATTGGTTGTCTCGACATCGCGTAACTATAGATTGTCATTCTCGCCGTGTTATTTTCGGTGATCCTCATCATCCTGATATTATATATCAGGGAACTCAAGCTCATAAATCTCTTAAGATTATCTCTGCACTTAAGGCTCGAAAATTCTTATCAAACGGTTGTGCTGGATTCCTAGCATCGATTAAGGATACTTCTGCTAGTGTTAAGAGTATCGATAACCACTCTGTTGTTCGTGAATATCCTGATGTATTTCCGGATGAACTACCGGGATTACCACCTGACCGTCAGGTAGAATTCACCATCGACTTGATTCCTGGTGCCGAACCTATTTCTAAAGCTCCATACTGTATGGCTCCAATGGAACTGAAGGAGTTGAAGGAACAATTGCAAGAATTGTTAGATCTAGGATTCATAAGACCTAGTGTTTCACCTTGGGGTGCTCCGGTCTTATTTGTGAAGAAGAAAGACGGTAGTATGCGTTTATGTATTGACTACCGAGAGCTGAACAAGATTACTATTCGTAATCAGTATCCTCTGCCTCGCATTGATGATCTCTTTGATCAACTTCAGGGGGCTCAATTCTTTTCAAAAATTGACCTGAGGTCCGGGTACCATCAGCTAAAGATCAAGAATGATGATGTTCCCAAGACCGCCTTTCGTACTCGATATGGTCATTATGAATTTTTGGTTATGCCCTTTGGGCTAACTAATGCACCTGCAGTCTTCATGGATTTGATGAATCGCGTATTTCACAAATTCCTAGACAAATTCGTTATTGTCTTTATCGATGACATTCTAGTGTATTCTAAGAGTCGCGAAGAGCATGAAGCACATCTACATGCAGTACTTGGAACCTTGCGACATGAGAAGTTGTACGCTAAGTTTTCCAAATGTGACTTTTGGCTTAGCCAAGTAGCATTTCTAGGTCATGTCATATCAGCAGATGGAATTATGGTAGACCCAACAAAGGTTGAAGCTATTACAAAATGGCCAAGACCTACTTCTGTTACCGAAATACGAAGTTTCTTGGGTCTTGCTGGCTATTACCGAAGATTTGTTGAAAGATTCTCGGTAATTGCTTTACCACTCACAAAACTCCTAAGGAAAGGGGTGAAGTACTCATGGAATGAGGAACAAGAGAAAAGCTTTGAAGAATTGAGGAAACGACTCGTATCCTCTCCGATACTCGCTCTCCCTTCTGGATCAGGAGGTTACCAAGTCTATAGTGATGCCTCAAAGAAAGGATTAGGTTGTGTGCTAATGCAACATGGGAAGGTTATCGCTTATGCCTCCCGTCAATTGAAGCCTTATGAAGTTAACTACCCTACACATGATTTAGAACTAGCCGCAGTCGTCTTTGCACTTAAGATTTGGCGACACTATCTGTATGGTGAAAGTTGTGACATCTTTACCGACCACAAGAGCCTCAAGTACATATTTACGCAGAAGGAGCTAAATATGGGGCAAAGAAGGTGGTTAGAACTTTTAAAAGATTACGACGTAAATATTCAATACCATCCAGGCAAAGCCAATGTTGTAGCTGATGCGTTGAGCCGAAAGAATCCCGGGACTATATCTTGCTTACAAATTCAGCCTCATATTAGGAGGGATCTCGAAAGAATGAACATTTGGCTTCAGGTTAGTAAATCTGATGGATATCTAGCTAGAATGCAGATTGAACCCGACCTCATATCACGGATCAAAGATGCACAAAAGCAAGATGGAGAACTTTGGGCAATTGTGCAAAATCTTGAGGTGGGTAAGCAATCTGAATTTCGTATAGACCATCATGGGGTGATTTGGTGCGGTAAGAGACTTTGTGTACCCGATGACTCCACCCTTCGTGAGTCATTGTTAGCCGAAGCTCACAACTCACCATTTTCAATTCACCCAGGATCTACCAAGATGTATCGAGACTTAAGACAGAATTTCTGGTGGAATGGCATGAAGGAAGACGTTGCTCGATACGTAAGTAAATGCCTCACTTGCCAACAAGTGAAAATTGAACACAAACGAGCAAGCGGTCTGTTGCAGCCATTGAATATTCCCATATGGAAGTGGGATGAGATCACAATGGATTTTGTTACTGGTTTGCCTAAGACATTCAAGAAGAATGATGTTGTATGGGTTGTTGTCGATAGATTGTCGAAATCAGCACATTTTCTACCGATTCAGCAAGGATTTTCGGTTAATAAGTTATCCGAAATATTTCTTCAAGAAATTATTCGACTTCATGGCACACCATCTTCCATTGTTTCCGATAGAGACCCACGTTTCACCTCACGATTTTGGAAAGGTTTTCAGGCAGCTTGGGGTACACGACTGAAGTTTAGTACGGCTTTCCATCCACAAACAGATGGGCAGTCGGAACGCACGATTCAGACCTTGGAAGACATGCTCCGAGCATGTGCACTTGAATGGTCTGGAAACTGGGATGAATATCTATGCCTTGTTGAGTTCGCTTACAACAATAGTTGGCAAGCAAGTATTGGCATGGCACCTTTTGAACTTTTGTACGGTCGGAAATGTCGCGCACCTATATGCTGGGATGAAGTTGGAGAAAAGATTATTGAAGGGCCAGAACTAGTTCAGATTACAAATGAAAAAGTCATTATGGCCCGAGAAAAACTGAAAGAAGCTCAGAGCAGACAAAAGAGCTATGCCGATCAAGATAGACGACCACTCGAATTTAAAATTGGCGACCACGTTTTCTTAAAGGTATCACCTTGGCGTGGCATTCGTAGATTTGGAATTAAAGGGAAGCTTAGTCCCCGTTTCATCGGTCCATTTGAAATTCTTGAAAGAATTGGAGAAGTGTCATATCGACTGGCTTTACCTCCTCAGCTCTCTCACGTTCATAACGTTTTTCATGTCTCCTCGTTAAGAGGATATAATTATCATCCACTCCATGTCATTAGTTATCCGTTACTTACAATTCACGAGGATTTGTCCTACGAAGAGGAACCAGAAGCCATTTTAGATCGACAAGAAAGGGTTTTGCGTAGGAAAGTAATTCCGTTTGTTAAAATCCTCTGGAAAAATCACTCTGAACACGAAGCAACATGGGAATCTGAAGAATCAATTCGCTCTCTATACCCTAATCTATTCTAGTAATAGAATTTTAGTCGAGTAACGGTAAATCTTGCTCTTTGATATATGTTAATATGTTTCTGTTTACGGTCATATATGCTTTACCTTATGTGAGTATATCTTAGCTATGATTAAGCATATCTATGTAGGAAATATCAGTACCAATAGTCACTCTAGTATCTGTAAGTCTCCATTGACTTTTCGTACGGTAAGATATTTTATTAAGATGCGTTATAGGAGGACCATTAGGGCACATATGTAAAGTAATTGACAATTATAGTCATGACCTTAGTTATGAATTTCAGATACACATGTATGTTTAGGAGATTCTGGTTATATAAGTGAGTAACTCTGCTATGAAAGTTCCGTTTCTGTTACTTATGCGATAGGTTATATTCTTAATTGAAAATTTTCGAGGACGAAATTTCTTTTAAGGGGGTAATAGTTGTAATAACCATAAATTTAAAACCATTATTATTATTATTATTATTATTTATTTTAGTTAATAGGAAACCCTAATTAAGACACCCAAGTAATTCTGTACAAACCCTAGAATTTTCAGAATTTTCAGAATCAGGATTAGGGCCCCTAAAACTCAGGGGGGTATTCCCTACTTGATAATTATCTTAATAAACTTGCGGAGGAAGTTGAATTTAATGATTCCGTCGACTCAGCTAGCCTAGTTCCACGCGTGGCAGACCTATAGTGAAAATATGTCCCTTACGCATCGTAGGGGTTTAAAGCCTACGATGCGCAGGCTTGATAAGAGTCCCATACGCATCGTAGGGGTTATAGTGCTACGATGCGTAGGGCTGACCAAAATTGGGCTATAAATAGAAGGCTCTGGCACTTGAATTCTCGCACAAAAACGACGAAGAAACTCAAAATACACGCTGAGATTTCGTCTGAATACTCTCAAAACACACACGAAACACTAATTAAGTATAGCGGGGTGCTGCAGAACAGGGTAATAACTCGATCGCTATTACGATTCATTGTCCGATCGATCAATATATCCAATGGATGTTTAAGTGCTGCCCACATTAGGGTTATACTTTGTCGTTCGTCGTTAATTCGATGAATGAGTTTAAGTATCATACTTTGTCGTTCGTCGTTAATTCGATGGATGAGTTTAAGTATCGCACTTTGTCGTTCGTTGTGAGAATTTGATCTCGTGAGTTATCGTAAAGGCTGTATTAAGTTACTAACCTAGTTTGTGTGCATGTTATTTAAATTAGGTTAAAAGACTAATCTGTAGTCTAAACTCTGCCCGTATAAATCTGAAATATTACCACAGAGTAGCTTCACTTTGGAATTATTAAGGTACGGATCCTTACCCCACTCTTTATTGCTTCATAAGTCAAATTGTTATAAACCACTAAATTACTATATCTTTTAAAAACTCCTTACGTCTTTGATTATCGATTCATTTGACAGTCCGTTCGATTTCTATTCAAATCATTTGATTTAGCTTTCATGTCGTGCGATAGTATTATGTACTCATTATCGCATGTTCCAATATATGTTTCGTTTTGTTATGAAAATAAGTTTTATAAGTTATGTGAATAAGACTATTTGTACTCTGATACCCTGAGTATCGCTTCTCGTGGAGTGTCCCACGAGCATGTTGTTGCGGCATCGACATCATGTGCTCCAACCGTGACGGAGAGATTAGTTCACGGCGTCTCTTAAGTACAAGTGTGGTACATAAGGCTATTAGGAGGCGTATGGATCGATCCTAGGATTTAAGTATAAGGAGGTGGATAACGGGTATGCCAATTCGCCATCTCATGTGATAATTATGCAGGAGTAGCTACCTGTGTATTGTCACGTTTTAAGTTTGCTCATGGGTACATCCGTAAGATATGATTATGAAAATTCGTTATTTGCATCCAGTTTCATCCAAATAAAGCGTTATTTGTTATTTGAGCCTAATATTCCGTACTGAGCATTCGGCTCATTCCGTACATTTTTGTATATACAGGTCTGCAGGTTACTTTGGGCGGGGAAAAGAGAGAAGAATAAAGCCTAGGAATAAATCCGAAGATGTTAGTAATCAAGACGATGTGTCCGTTTGTATATTAAATTTAAGTTCAGTTGTTGTATCCTTGTCAAATAAATAAATGGAATTATGACTTTTGTTTATGATATCACTGTTATTGTGACACGTCAGCCCTTCCGGGTTGGGGTGTTACACAGGATGTACCGAATAACGAGACTTGTGCGATTCGTCCATCACAAGCTCGCGTAAGTCTCCATACAGTGGAACCCAGATGCGCCCTGTTACATAGTAAGCGTCGTCTTCCTTTTGTTCTAGCCGCTGCCTCGATCCTCGTAGGGACTCAGCCCTGATGTTCTCTAACTTGAGCGTCACGAATTTGAGCGGGAAGGCTAGAGTGAATGGTAAGCTGTAAAGCACGTACACGCTTAGGTATAGTATCCTTTCGACTGAGGGCGTCGGCCACAACATTGGCCTTGCCTGGATGGTATTTGATAGCGCATTCATAATCGTTCAAAAGTTCAACCCATCGGCGTTGACGCATGTTTAACTCCTTTTACTTGAAGATATGCTCGAGACTCCTGTGATCGGTGTAAATGGTGCACTTGGTACCGTACAGGTAATGTCTCCATATCTTAAGCGCGAAAACAACTGCTCCCAGCTCCAGATCGTGAGTAGTGTAATTTCTTTCGTGAACCTTGAGTTGGCGTGATGCGTAGGCAATGACCTTTTCACGTAGAATCAACACGCAACCAAGTCCTTGGATGGAAGCATCACAGTAAACCACAAAATCATATGTGCCTTCAGGCAATGAGAGGATAGGCGCACTACAAAGTCTATCTTTTAGGCGCTGGAAAGCAGATTCCTGTGCATCACCCCAACGATAGGTGACACCCTTCTGAGTCAGCGAAGTGAGAGGTTGCGCAATCTTCGAGAAATCCTTGATAAATCTTCTGTAATATCCTGCCAAACCCAAGAATTGGCGGATTTCTGTTGGTGTTCGGGGTGCAGGCCAGTTCTTGATCGATTCAACCTTAGATGGATCCACATGAATTCCATCCTTGTTTACCACATGGCCTAGAAAGTGGACTTCACGAAGCCAGAAGTCACATTTCGAAAACTTGGCATACAACTGCTCTTTTCGAAGAAGTTCCAGCATAAGTCGTAGATGCTGCTCGTGTTCCTCCTGACTCTTAGAATAGATCAGGATATCGTCGATGAACACAATGACGAACTTATCCAGGTAAGGTTTGCATACTCGGTTCATGAGATCCATGAAGGCCGCTGGTGCATTCGTCAGCCCGAATGGCATAACCAGAAACTCGTAATGGCCGTAACAAGTTCTGAATGCTGTTTTGGTGACGTCTTCATCTCGGACCCTCAGCTGATGGTATCCCGATCTCAAATCAATCTTGGAGTAATAGCTCGACCCTTGCAACTGGTCGAACAAGTCTTCAATACGTGGGAGAGGATAACGATTCTTCACAGTCACCTTGTTAAGCTCGCGATAGTCAATACACATTCTGAAAGTACCATCTTTCTTCTTTACGAACAAGACTGGAGCTCCCCAGGGCGAAGAGCTAGGACGTATAAAACCCTTTTCCAAGAGTTCTTGTAGTTGTGTGGACAGTTCTTCAAGTTCTGATGGAGCTAGACGATATGGTGCTCGAGCCACTGGTGCTGCCCCAGGAGCTAGCTCGATTTGAAACTCGACTTGGCGATGAGGCGGAAGACCAGGTAATTCCTCAGGAAATACCTCGGGAAAGTGGCGTACAATAGGGATGTCCCCAATTCGCTTCTCTTCCGTTGATGTGTCAATAACGAGTGCTAGAATGGCAGTGTGGCCCTTTCGCAAACACTTTAGGGCCTTAAGGAAAGAGATGATGCCTTCGACAGCACCACTCTTGTGGCCATGAATCATGAGAGGTTCTTCACCAGAATGGGGAATGCGGACGATTTTCTCCTTGCAAACAATCTCCGCTTGATGATGAGATAGCCAATCCATCCCAATAACAACGTCGAAACTACCAAGTGTGATAGGAATAAGATCGATAGAGAAAGTCTGACCAGCTAAGACGAGGTAACAACCTTTAACTATGTGTGTGGCTTCAAGACTTTTACCGTTAGCTAGTTCTACCGTGTGTTTGGTGTTCAGGAGTGTTGGAGTGCGCTTAAGCATTTGGCTAACTTTTACGGACACATAACTAGTATCGGCACCTGAATCGAATAAAACAGTAACAAAGAAGTCGTCCAGAAGAAACTTACCCATCACAACATTGGGAACGTTCCTTGCATCACCCTGACCTAGTACGAAAACACGACCCCTTGCCCCATTGCCATTGTTGTTTCCCCCATTGCCACCTCCATTGTTGCCTCCATTGTTTCCTCCATTATTGTTGTTGTTCTGGTTCTGATTTAACTGGGGGCAGTCTTTCTTGAAATGGCCCTCAGCACCACATTGAAAGCACCCTTTGTTGTTACCTTGTTGTTGCCGCTGCTGGCGTTGATTGGGTGGGGCTTGCTGTTGCTGTCGGTTCTGATTTGCCAGATGCTGACTCCTGCAGTCCCTTGCCATGTGACCAGGCTTGTTGCATCAATGACAGTTGCCCTTACCACATGGCCCACTATGGTACAAGTTACAGCGATTACATTTGGGGTGATTTCCCTTGTATCCACCCTGACCTTGATTCCCAGAAGACTGCTGACTGGGGCTCCTGTACTCATCTGTCTTTCGCTGCTGGGACTGAGCTGAAGTTGAACCTTTGCCTGAATTCCCATCCCATTTTCGCTTGTTGTCGGTAGGTGCATCAGAAGTAGCTGTGGCACTGATACGTTTGGGTAGCCTGTTTTGCTCCACCGCCTGGTCGGTGAGACGATGAGCCAACTTGATAATTTGCTGAATGGTACCCAGGTTGGCTGAAGTTACGTGACTTTGAATCTCTGGTACAAGGCCCTTGAGGTAAAGCTCAATACGTTTGATGGGAGGGTCCACCATAGTAGGGCACAGGATGGCCAGTTCATTCGACCTCTTGGTATATGCCTCAATCTCAGACCCCGTCATCTTCAGATTGAAAAATTCCACCTCCAGTTTGTGGATGTCATCCCGACTACAGTATTCCTCTTTGATCAGTTCCTTGAAACCGTTCCATGGGGTGGCATTAGCAGCAACCAACCCCAGCAGCTGAACCTGAGCGTTCCACCATGTGAGCGCTACCCCTTCAAGAGTACCAGTAGCATACTTCACCCTACGATCCTCAGGGCATTCACACATCTCGAAGACAGACTCAAGCTTCTCGAACCAGTGTAGAAGGCCTACCGCTCTTTCTGTGCCACTGAAAGTAGTAGGTCGGCAGTCCATGAAGGTTTTGAATGTGCACACAGGAGTTTGAGCATGTTGACCTGTTGCGCAAGAATAAAAGACAAGGTTAAGCACGAGGGTTGGTTTGCGAAGGTAGGATCTAAACGTCCTAAGGTGAGTTGGTATGGCAGGTTATACCTCCTGCAGGGTTGGCTGCGAGTGCCTCAGCGACTCGTTCGTTGATCAAAGCCGTCAACTGGGCTTGAGTGAGGTTGATACGTCCTCCGCGTCCGCTCATGGTCTTCATAATGAAGCAACGTAAGTGAGAAAAGTGTCGCGAAAGTGCGTGAGTGTGGGACGATATTAGAGAGTAAGCACACAAGGTTCAAATAGCAATTATCACATTATCTAATGCACAGTGAGAACTATCTAACCGACAATATAACATAAATCATACCACTTATGGTGTCGAGTCTTGCACGTGGAGCGAAGCGTCGTTGTGGATCGTTGAGCACTGTACAGGTTATAGTCTGGTTTTATCAAAAACTTTTCCCTTTTTAAAAACCAAGTTCACTATAACCAATGGCTCTGATACCAATCTGTCACACCCCCAAAATCCACCATGCAGAGTATCACCGCTTGGAGGCGTGACATGACCAGGATCGAGCCACCAATCACATTGAACAACATAATTAAGTAAATAAAACCAAACACAATACGATTGGTGACCAAAAGGAAGTAAACCGATTTTAGGTTAACAGCGGAAGCATAAAACATAAGTTCAAAACATAAGTCCATAGTTCATAAGTTTAAAGTCCAAAACGTAGGTTTAATAAGTTCATAAAGTTTATTCATTAAGTACGGGACATATCAGTTCGCATCCCACAACGACCACCTCCATATGCAAGCTCCATAGCATCTAATGACCTGCAAAGCATGTAATAACGAGTCAACAACAAAGTTGAGTGAGTTCACGGTTGGTTGTCTATTTTAGAGTTGTTTCCAAAAACATAGTTTAATCTCATTCGGCTATCCAGCCGTGGGGGTTACCCCATAGTTAGAAAACGTTTATTAGTTAACCATCCCATGTCCACCTTCCCTGGCTATCCAGCCCGGCACTTTGGCCGTGGGAAGCTACCCCAGTATTTTAAACTACCAGACTCGTTTATCATATCGACTACTAACAAAAATCAATTGTGCCCTAGCGTCGGTGTTCTATCACCACCGACGTGTCATAGTCCATTAGTACACGCCCGTCCGACTGGCACGGTGTGAGGTTTGTTAAACCTAATAGCGCTATTAACTAATGACCCGCTCGCCATAGCCTCGGCGATTAAGTCGATACAAAAAGGGAGGGACTTCGCTGATAGAGTTCTAGTCCAGTAAGTCTAATCTGTCCCAACAAGACGAGGAATTTACATTCCTGAACACATCCCAAAGGACGAGGAATCCCTATTCCTGAACCCATTCCCATTCCCACCGGGAATTACCATGCTTTGTAGAAAAGTGTGAACTCACCTCGGTTTGCTCGGTTAGATTTACCAGTTAGTCATTTAGTCATTTAGTGGTTTCAAATAGAGCACAAAGTTCCTACACGTATCTATCACATAACATGCATCACTTTAACGGTTTATGCCCATATAAGTTCCCCATCCATTCCCCACTCATAAGCAAGCATACAATAACTCATATAACTCATATAACATGTTAGATCATTCACAGATAGCATACTCGACATTTAGACACACAAATTACAACTTATGTCGTTTCAGCTTAAATATTCAAAACCGGACTGTTTTCGGACATTTTAATAAAATAGCTAACTTATTCCAAAAAATCCCAATATTTTACCGAATGTCTTAAACATTCCAAATTTTTATTGTGTAAAAATATCGGGGTCCGGTTCATTACCAATATTTTATAAAAATTCATTTTCCGGACTGAACTCATATTTATATTTTTCTGACCACAGTCCACGGGATAATTTATTAAAAATTCATCGAGCATCCGATTTACGAAATTCCAGTGGGGTAATTACAAATACATCGGTGGTCATCTACCGTACAAGTTTCAGGATCCAACTCTATACAGAACCCAAGTTATGACAGAAAACAAAACTCATATTTTCAGCAGAAAAACGCAGCTCTAGCTGCTGTTACGAAATGACGCTTTAAAAATAGTAAACAAAGTCCAAAAATTACGATTCCGGTGCCATTAGAACCGTATTTCATAATAACATGTTTTAGACTCAAAATATCAGTTTTTCGTAGAGTTTATGACCTGTTTACAGCCAACTCTGTAAAACTTGGACATATTCTGTTTTCAGTCTTTAACTTCCAAGTTCGTGTTCGATTGATTTCCGTTAGCAAGTTTATTAATCACAACAACATTAAACATCAATACTAACCAGCAAAACATCAGATAATCAACCAAGAATCATAACAAAACTAGTTTCAAAAGTTTTACACTAACATTCATTCATTAACCACCATGTTTATTATTTTTAGTGGACTTTTAGTTTTGAACTCTAGTGTTCATGATTTTTATCCGACAAAATTCTTATTAACCACTTTAGACAAGCTTAAGAAGGTGATTAGAATCACTTACTACTAGCTCGTGGCTAGGGAAGAAACTAGACGAAAAACGGGTGGTTAATAGCGTTGTGGTGAGGTCCTTGTGATTCCGTAAGCACCGGGTCTCCTTATACGAGCTCTAACACACTTGTAAGTAGATAAAATGGCTTGATCAAAATTTGAAAGTGTTGGTGGGAGTGTGTGTGTGTTCGGCCGAGACCCAAAGAGAAGAAAGAAGAGAGTGAAATTTTGTTTAAGTGATTGTGAAGTGTTTACGTCCATCAAGTTTATTTAAGGACCTTCACTCTCTAATTTCCATAGGATAATATGCTAGCAAGATATCAAACATATGTTAATATAATATTCAAGTTGTAAGAAGGTTGTCCCCAAGGAGGGTGACCGATTTTGTTAGGGGGTTTGGGTATGGTTTGGGTCTAACTAGTTAGTTAAAGGATTTAGTTAGTTAGTTTAGGTGTTTAACTAACTATTAATGTGTAGTAAATTATAATGGGTGTTAGGGTATTCGGGGACCCTAACTGGCTCAGAAAAAAAAAAGATAAACTATGTTACTGGCAATATTTTCTGTATCCTACTAGTATGTTAACAAATACATGTAAGTATAACACAGATATCAGAAAGCAGTTAAGTGATTCCACACAGTCGTCAAACACTTTAATTATCAAAAATAAATTGTACGGTTACATGTAAATTTGAGGGTTGTCACAGTTTTAGAGGATACCACTAGATACAAGGATAATATATCTCCTTTTTCTGGTTTCATCAAGGCAGGAGCTGAGGATAGGTAATCCTTAAGGGCTTTGAGAGCATTTTCATGCTTTTCAGTCCATTCAAATTTCTTGTTCTTTCTCAAAATGTTATAGAATTCCTTGCACTTTTCTGATGACTTGGATATGAACCTATTCAAGGCTGTGATCCTTCCTGTCAACCTTTGTACATCCTTGGCATTGGCAGGAGATTTGATATTCACAATAGCCTTAATTTGCTCTGGACTTGCTTCAATGCCTCTTTTTGTTACCATGTATCCTAGGAACTTGCATGATTTAACACCAAAGTGACACTTTGAAGGGTTCAACTTCATATTGAATTTGTCAAGGATATTGAATGCTTCCTCCAGGTCTCTAAGGTGATCCTCAGCTCTCTTGGACTTAACCACCATGTCGTCTGTTTTGGTCAAAAATCAAGCAAAGATAATGCAACCAAACTTTTTGTTGTGAGGTATGATGCTTGAATCAATGAACAATACTAAGGATCACTCAGAAATGTAATGAACAAGTGACACAATGATTTATACGAGGAAAAAGCCCTTGATCAAGAGTTGATCTCCGGCATAAAAAACCTCGGGTGATGGAAACTACCGATCACCAACTCAGATTAAACAAAAAACGTATTACAACTTTGGACGATAGCGAGCTAGTTACAAGGATCACTAGAGTGTAATGTGCAAAAAAGTGTGTAATCGCCAAGCTAACTGTCGAGAGCTGATGAGAGCAGTTACGAGTGTGTGTGTTTAGCCAAAAATAGCCAAGTGTTCTAATTTAGCTCGCTATCCCCTTATAAATTTAGAAAATATCTAAAGTAACTAACTATCCGCATTTCATGCAAGTCTCCCACGAACTCCATAACGTCCATATTAGTCAAGCACGTGCGGAATAAATAGGGAATATGCTCCAGGAATATCGCCAAGACCAAGTCCAAGCTCGTACTCCAGCAAAACAACTTCATATTCAAAGCAGACAATCGTTAGTGTAAGGATCCTTATGATGATCCTGGATCCTGATCCTACAATACTCTCTGAGGATCACTAATTCAGACAGAATTGAGGATCCCTAAGCCCAACAGTAATTGAGGATCACTGATCATTGGAAAATCCTCCCCTAACAATTGCCCCCAAAATATAAGGAGTAAAGTGTAAATAAACGAGTTATATTTTCTCGTTCTTATCCGTAACAAACCAACGGATATATAGCCGTTAAATCCTGACTAGTCGTTGCATCCTGACGTCACTGAAGTGACTATCCTGCAAATTCATGATTATAAATTGAAGTTAGAGATAAGGGTTAGGAAGCATTTAAATTCGTGCGTTTCATCCTTTAAATCCTCATTCGAAGACTTGATCAGGTACTTCTCTTTCCTTTCTCTCTTCATCTTCTCATTCTGTTGCTCCTTCTTTACCATCATCATGACCAAGATGATGCTGAGATCTTCACCGGCTAAGGATCACAAAAAGGACAGTCCCTTGAAGAGCCAAGGGATCATCGAAGGCTCTGCGAAAGAAAGATGCTGCTTCACTGATCCACAGATAGACAGGATCCGCCATTGTTTCCCAGTGAACACCGTTTTTAAAGCTTTTGATCCCACCGTCCTGGGCGACTTTGTTTCTGAAACCTGGGTAGCTTTTCCGGTCACCCCATTTACGATAGGATACTCGTATCCTTTTCCTGATTTCACCCAATCTTTCTTCTCTCTCACCGGCATCTCCTACATCCAAGCGATGCCAATGATGTGGAGGGTCTTGTATACCTTTGAAAGAATCATTGAGCATGAAGGTATTGATCTGGGAATGTCGGAGTTAGCAGAGATGTACGACCTTGTGAGCCATGGATCTCACCGATATCTATTCAAACACAAACCCGGTGAAGAACACCCCATCTTCAAAACCACTAAGAATGACACCAACTGGAAAAGGCGATTCTTCTTTGTCAGAAGGGATTCCATCCCTGATGGGAAGGATCTTCCAAGAAAATGGGTTACTCATGGTAGGATAGAGGATCCTCATAGAAGGATCATAGGATACCCTGTCTCCGCTGAGGATCACTGACTCCTTCGTTTCTATTTTGCAGCTATTATCGTTTCACACATTATCACAACACCTGCAACGAAGGAAAGGCTTGCTGCTTTCCAGAGGCTTGATCCTGCAATAAGAACATTTCAAGCAAATACCCAGGATTCTCAGGAAGTATCCTCAGGCTCCGTTACGATGTCAAGTAAGTATCCCATTTTGTGCATAACTAAATGTTTAAATAAAAATGAAATAAGGATACTTATCTGTTTTGGATGTGTAGGTGCTGGAAAATCATCGAAGTCTGCTACCCGTTTCAGTGTCACCGATCTCACCACTATTGGTCCCAGGTCTGGGAAGAAAAAGGCTGCTGCTAGCCCAAGTACTGCCATCCCCAAGCCTATCACCTCCAAGGGAAAGAAGAGGAAGGCCTCTGAGACTGACAATCTAGAAGGCTTGCCTCTAATCCGCCACCAGTTCCTTGAGTACTTTGCTGATGTAAGGATCATTGACTTAGCTTAATTATCCTGCCCACTTGAGGATCATGTGATCCTAAACTTTACATTGTCTTTTTGCAGAAATTTGCTGAAATCGAGGACTATGTAGGCAGTATTGAAGAGGTTGAACAAAAGTGTGTGGACCTCCAAAAGATCATGCTGGCCAAGGATAAGAAGATTACCTCCCTTGAAAATGATGTCAATCTGGTAAAGAGGGAACTTGTCCTGGCCCATATCACTGCTGATCAAGAGAAGGCTAAAATCACCAATGATGCCAAAATCTCCGCTGCCATCGCTATGTACAAAACCAAGTTGCAAATGGCCCAAGAAGCTCAGGATCCTGACTTTGACAAGAGCAACTGGGACATAGAGGGCTGGAAGGCTAGGTTGGCTGATCTGGATGACAAAGAAGAGGCTGGTGAAGTCTTAGCAATCGAGGCTGGCAGCAGTGGGGCTAAGGATCATGCGGGTGATGCTGAAGCTGGAGGAGCTGGTGAAGGTGATCGTGATGCAGCAAAGGTGTAAGCTGCTGAAATGGGCGATGATGGATATTTCTAGACGTGGCCGGAGCCCATTTTTTTATAGTTTGGTAATGGTTTTTGTTTTGATGATGTTTTTCTGAATAATACTGGTCTGTAATAACTTAGACAATAGTTTCTAGGGTTGAGGATCATGGATCCTTGGACAATAGGTAGGATAATGGGTGGTGGATGGATCCTCAGTTTGGGGGATGAAGCCACTCGTTATCCTTCCGTCTTTATTTCCTTCACTCTTAAGACCCGTTAACAATGGACACCCTTTGCCAACCCATGTGGACGGGCCACGTTTTGCTGGTAGAAACGTGGGTTGGCAATTTTGACAACCTTGAAGGGTTTAACGTTTTGTAAATAAATAAAATCTTAACTTTTTGGCTATTTCCCGTGTTGTTATCCTTGTGAATACTTTACTTTTCAATTGTTGTGATATATATTTTGTCTGAATTTATTAAGTAAAGAGAAAAAATTTAATAAATATCCTCAAAAAGTTTAGGATATGATCAAGGATCACATATCCTATAGTTGACAAGTTCTGAAAAGTAGTGTAGTTTAAGGATCATAAGCTCAGTTGTCAAAGGATAAGGGTCACTTATGTAAATAATAAATAAAATCAAAGTAATTAAGGATCATACCTGAGAATCCAAGTTAGGATCCTAACCTTTAACACTTATAATCAGGATAACCAAAAGACAAACCTTAGTAGAAGGTAAGGATCAAGGATCCTTGGTCATTTAGCTTCAAAAACCTGAAATAGGATACAACTTGGGACTAAGCCAATATAAGATAAAAGTTAGTAACTGGGGACAAGCCCAACAATTCTGGGGACAAGCCCAATATACTGGGGACAAGCCCAAAGGATAACTGGGGACAAGCCCAAAGGATAACTGGGGACAAGCCCAAAGGATAACTGGGGACAAGCCAAAAGGATAACTGGGGACAAGCCCAAGGATCGTGTGTAAACTGGAGTATGCCCCTCACTGGCGACTATCCAAACTTGGTGACATGAAAATGCCAAAACCTTAGCTAACGTGAAAACGTTAGAAACCTTAGGAACGGATGTATGGTACATCTACCATTATACGTAGGATCCTGAATACAGCCAGTACAATGAAATTGTCAGCCCCTAAAGCGAGTACCGGTCCCATTGCCATGAACTGTACCAGGATCATCGTGCGCTACTGGCGAAACTGGGGACAGGCCCAAACTGGGGTCAAGCCCAAATAACTGGGGTCAAGCCCAAATAACTGGATACTTCTGTGGATACTCAATCCTTTGTTAAGGACACCTGAGCCTTCAAAACTCAGAATCAAGTGAAAGGAGGATAAAGGATGCAGGATCCTTATCCTTATATAAGATAATTAAAGAATGAAATAGTTTGAGATCAGATCATTACCAAAATGAGGATCATCTGTCCTGTAAGGATCCTTCAAGGATGATCGTTAGCTAAGGATCATGGATCCTTGTTACATGAAGTATTTCTTCAAGTGGACAGCATTCCAAGCTCTTGGTAGCAAATCACCTTCAATTCTTAGCAATCGATATGCCCCCTTTCCTGCCTTAGCTTCGATCAAGTAAGGGCCTTCCCACTTTGGTGCCAACTTTCCATCAGCAGGATTGGTGGTATTCTGAAATGCTTTCCTTAACACCATATCTCCAACTTGGAATTTCCTGATCCTGACATTTTTGTTGTAAGCTCCAGCCATCCTTTGTTGATAACTGGCCATCCTTATCCTTGCCAAATCCCTGAGTTCTTCTATAGTATCTGTTGGGATTGAACCCTATCAGAGGAATAGATAATTAAAGCCAAAACTGGATCAGAGCAGTGGATCCAGAATAAGCAGATGTTTACATACAAATCTCTCCCCTTGAAAGTGATTTCATATCTGCTGACCTCCTATCTGCTGATCTTACTAAGTGCTGACCTACAACTGCTGCCTTGCATCTACTGCCCAATGTCAAAGACTGATGGAAGACCAAAGCTCTGCTGATTCAATCAACTGCCTTGAATCTAGTACTGCTGATCCGGACAAGCACTGTTGGGTTCACAGCAGTGGAAGGATGCAGCAGCTGTTTAAGTGTCTTTTATGTAATGAATTGTAATAGCAGTATTTAGTACATCAGTGTTTGTATAGATCAGAGGTTAGAGTTTGTTAGGAGGTTAGATGTCACTTTCATGGTGACGTCAGTTTAAGATGCTCAGTGGTTTGCTAGTGCCTATAAATAGTTCAGTACTTTGTACTGTTCTATTAGCTCTTGCAATACCGTCTTCTTTGCACGAACAAACGCTGAGCTCTGGCTGAGGGGGAGTTTGTATTCAAGCATTACTTGTAATCGTTGTTGAAAGATAATTCAATCATTCGGTTTCTTGTTAAAAATGTCTTGATCAAAGCAATACTCTTGTTTGATTGTATGCAAAGTTTGTTTTCATATTAATTCCGCTGCACAACTCTTTCATTTCCATCTTAATCTCAAACGAAAATACAATCAGAAACAAACTCAGATCCAACAATTGGTATCAGAGCCTGGACAGTCAAATTTGATTTAACAATCATTTTGACATAAATAGTTCGGCTCATAATAGTTGATACTGATCGTTTGTTCGTCCGTTGAAAAACAGAGCAAGGATTAATCACCATTAAAGTTGATTTCTCAGTGTCTGTAAAACAACAAGAATGACGTCACAATCTCAAGATGACAAAAACAACATCGGCTCACTTTTTAAACCACCTATGCTAAAAAGAAATGAGTACAACATCTGGCAGAGGATGATGGGTCACATCCTCGCTCAACAAAGCACAGGTTGTTGGAGGTCTGTCATTTATGGTCCCCATGTTCCTTCAGTGCCAAGCGCTGAAGATGCTAAAAAGTTCGTTCCAAAACCAGTTGAAAATTATACAGAAACCGACTTTCAAAAGATCGAACTAGATGCTAAAGCGTTTAGCATCATAGCATCAGCGCTGCCCAATGAGATATATGTTGGACTGTTACACTGTAACAGTGCCAAAGAATTATGGGACGCACTTAAGGAACAGTTTGGGGGAACTGAAGAAGTCATAGAAAACAATAGGGAAATCTTGAACCAACAGTATGAAACATTTTGTTACGTTAAAGGTGAATCACTAACGCAACAATTTGAGCGTTTCAGTTGTCTCATCAGTGAACTGAGGCTTGTTAACACCAATTTTACAAACTCAACTCAAAATAGCAGGTTCCTCAGGTCACTGCCAGAAAAATGGGACACCATAGGTTTTGTCACCCGAAACTCACCTGAGTTCAAGGATCTGACCTTGACCCAACTCCACGGTCGACTCCTGACCTACGAAAGGGAGTTGAACCAGAAAAGGAGGTTACAAGAGTCAGGAAAAGTTACTGATGATTACACTTTCGGTAATACTGCTCTTCTGGGTCAAGAAGAATCTGGGAGCAGTGGTAAGGATCAGGGTTATGATCACTTCATTGACATAACTGCTGGTGCAAATTTTAACAACCCTGATCCTCACTCCGCAAGTTATGCATTCACTACAAACGAAAACCAGATGTCAGATAATCTAAGCTTTGAACTCAATGATTTACAACATTTCGATCCCACTGACTTAGAGGAAATGGACATCCTGCACCAACTGGCTTTGCTAAGTGTTAGAACTAGCAAATTTTACAAAAGAACAGGGCGAAAATTCCCAGGTTTGCATGGGAATCTAAGGGTTGGGTTGGATAAATCGAAAATCAAGTGCTACAAGTGTAATAGGTTGGGACATTTCGCTAGGGAATGTAGGAGTCAAACTGCTGGTCCCATAATTACTCATCCTAGCTCAAATCCTAGACCTCAAAACCAAAGCACTGTGCACTATGCCCAGTATACCCCAGCAGCTCAAGTGAACACTGCTCACTATGCTGCTGCCCCTGTGCCAGTACATTATGTCCAAACTACTGTTCCACAGATCCAATATGTTCAAACCCCTGTTCCCCAGGCACAAGTGCAACCTGCACCTCAAACCACTGCTCCAGCAGCAGTACAACCAGATCAACAAAGTTTTTTCACTCAAGGGTTTGTTGACTGGAGCAGTATGCCTGAAGATCTTAGTGATGAAAATTTTGCACTCTATGCTTCTAATGATTCTTCTCATAATGAATTTTGTTTGATGGCATTAGAGTCAATACAGGAGGGGGTTGAAACTGAGGAGGAACAACTGAGCCTTGAAACAGTGGATGAGGTGACTGAAGCAGTGGTTACTACTGTGGCTGGTGAACTACTGTTGGGAGAAAGTTCAGGTACCCTGATTGAACCAATGACAGATCCATGGTCCGAAGAGGACAAAGAAGAAGAGAAGGAAGATAAGGCGGGTGAAAAGAAGGTGAAAGCTGATGATGAAGAAGATCATCAATGTGATTGTGCAATGATGGCAGCTGCCAAGGTATCTCCTCAAGTTCTTGAAAAACTGTGTTCTGACAATTGCATAATTGCTTTTGCTAACATCAAAGAGGTGAATGAAAACCTTCGGGATAAAATCTTGACTGATGAGGTTAAATTTGAAAAGTCTCTAAAAGAACTTAAAAACAAATTGACTGAAAAGGAAAAAGAGACCAGCTGTCTGAAAGAAGAGCAAAGCATAACCAAAACCCAACTTCAAACTATGGTAGAAAAATACCAAGTTTGCAAAAAGGAGTTGGAATCCACCCAGATTACTTGTGAAAGATGGGTGGAATCCTGTAGAGGATATGAGGTGATGCTTGCTAAACAGATTGAAAGTAATGTGAAATTTGGGGTTGGGTATAGAAAATATGATGATGAATGCATTACTTGTGAAAAATCTGTTGAAAACACTGTTGTAACCACTGAGTTCATCCCCACAAACAAGAATGGCCAAGAAGTGAAAATCACTGACAAACTTGGTAACAAAATCACACTTGGCAGAACAAGGAGTTCCTCTACTTTTGAAGAACTTGAAAAATATCAGTTTAAACCCACTTGGTCTGACGAGTGTGATATTCTTGAAAATTTCAAGCCAATGGACTTTACATCAACTGATGGTGTTAAAGCTCCAAAAGCTAAAGTCATACCTCTCAAGGACATCCCAGCAGTGGTTAAAACCTCTGCTGCAAAGGAGTCTGAAAAGAGAAAGAAGAAAGAAAAAAATGATAACTTGTTTTGTGAATTCTGTGAGAAAAGGAATCATCTAACAAAAGATTGTTTCCACTTGAAAGCTTATGATTTAAACAGAACAAGTGTCATTGTTTCAGCAAACAGTTGCATTGTTTGTGGTAAAACAAACCACAAAACTCAAGCATGTGTGTATCTCAAAAATTTTGATGTGAAAAAGAATGAGTACATGGCTAAAACATCCTTGAGTCCATCATCATCATCATCATCTGTCAAGTTCACCAAGAAACAACCACTGTTTGTGCCAGTTCAAACAGCTGAACCAAACATCTGTCAAAAGAGATGTTCAGGTTACTGATGCACCCCCTGCTAATCAATCCAGGAAAGGCAAGGAAAAACAGTCTTACCAAAGGATTCCACACGTTTATGAGTCCTACAAAAGGCCCTCTAAACCCAGAGTGAACAGGCATCCTTTTGGTTACCAGCAGGTGATTGGTCAGGACCCACAACAGTGGTTAGCAAAACACTGTCCTAAAACAGTCCAAACCCCTGACCTAACCACTGTCCATCACTCTGCATCCATCCCAGACACTGTTGAGACCCCATCCAAAGCCTTGTTGGCTTTGGAGACTTTAATGAACTAATCCTTTTACTTCATGTGCAGGGAGCTTCTGCATGCTTTGATAGTCTTTGGTATGTAGATAGTGGAGGCTCCAGGCACATGACAGGATGTAAAGCCCTCCTCAAAGACTTTAAAATCCATGGAGGGGGTGATATATCCTTTGGGAATAATAGTAAAGGGAAGGTTCTGGGGTCTGGTACAGTGCAATCTGGAAATGTAAAATTTGAAAATGTCAATCTAATAGACAATCTAAAATTCAACCTTCTGAGTGTGTCCCAAATGAGTGACAATGGATTTGGGTCATTCTTCACAAAAGACTGTTGTAGGATTGTTGGACCAGAAATAGTCAAAAAGATTGAAGCAATAATCAAAACTGGTCAAACTAAACTTGTTGCTCAAAGAAGTGGCAATGTTTATGTTGTTGACATGTCAAAAGAGTGTCCCAGAGCTGATGCCTGTCTGTTCTCAGCTGCCTCTAACAAAGAGACAGAACTTTGGCACAGAAGGCTGGGGCACACAAATCTTAAGACAATCACAGAAATTTCAAAAAATGGTTTGGTGAGAGGCCTACCACAAAAATTGTTTTCATGTCCTGAACATTGCATTTCCTGTTTAAAAGGAAAACAGCATAAAAGTTCTTACAAGTCCATTGAAGAGTCCAAAACAACCCAGTGTTTGCAGATGCTACACATGGATTTGTTTGGCCCAGTTCAAGTCATGAGCCTCAAAAAGAAAAGATATTGTTTGGTTATTGTTGATGACTTTTCTAGGTTCACATGGACTTTCTTTTTACACTCAAAAGATGAGACTGCAGGCATTTTGCAAGACTTTGTAACACAGGTTGAAAAGCAATTTGACCTTCCAGTGAAAAGCTTTAGGAGTGACAATGGCACAAAATTTAAAAATAAGGAGTTGGATGCCTTCTGTGTGAAGAAAGGGATTGTAAGGCAGTACTGCATCCCTAGAACACCAGAGCAGAATGGGGTAGTGGAAAGGAAGAACAGAACTCTGATTGAGGCTGCCAGAACCATGCTTGCAGATTCAGGTTTGCCACTAACTTTCTGGGCAGAGGCAGTAAACACTGCTTGCTATGTCCAGAACAGAGTTTTAATAAACCCTAGGCACAAAAAGACTGCTTATGAAATTCTGTATAAAATCAAACCACTGATTTCATATTTCAAAGTGTTTGGCTGCCCATGCTTTATTTTGAACTTAAAAGACTCCATTTCAAAATTTGCAGCCAAAATTGATTGTGGTTATCATCTGGGATACTCAACCACTGCCAAGGCCTACAAAGTGTTCAATACACGGACCAAGGCAGTGGAGGAGACTTTGAATGTTAAATTCAATGAACTTTCATCAATGAAAATCCCAGCAAACCCTGCAGATCTGTTTGATCTTGAAAAATTTACTTTTGAAAATACTGCTGTCAAGACTAACAGTGCAGGTCCATCAGAGGATACAACACCAGACTATGGGTATGAAATCATCATCCCTAAAAGGTCTACCACAAAGGGAAAAGCACCAGCTGTTCAAAACAGTTGTCAAAGCTCAACCACTGCTACCTCAACAGTTGTTGACCAAAGTAGCCCATCAACCACTGCTTCCACATCCTCAAACACTGCTGACAAAAGTCCTCAAACAGTGGATAAAAGTCAGCAGTTGTCCACTTCATTACCTCCTATTTCACCACCTTTTGAAGCCACTGCTGGATCATCAAAGTCCCCGGCAGTGGTTAGCTCAGATGATACACATTTGCAGCCTTCACCAACCAATGCCATCATACCATACCAAGGAGATTTAATCTTCTTGAGATCTCATCCACCTGATCAAATCATTGGCAACATAAATGAAGGGGTGCTCACAAGAAGCCAAACCCAAAACATTTGTCTTTTTGCTGGTTTTCTATCACTCCATCAGCCAGTCAAGTACCAAGAGGCACTGAAAGACAACAGCTGGGTAGAAGCCATGCAAGAGGAGCTCCAACAGTTTAAAAGACAACAAGTATGGGAGCTTGTACCACTGCCAGAAGAGGTTAGTCCCATTGGCACAAAGTGGGTCTTTAAGAACAAAACTGATGAAAGGGGTATTGTTGTCAAGAATAAAGCCAGGCTTGTGGTTCAAGGTTACAGACAGGAAGAGGGGATTGATTATGATGAAACATTTGCCCCTGTTGCAAGATTGGAAGCCATTAGACTGTTCCTGGCCTTTGCTGTCAACCACAATATGAAGGTGTTCCAAATGGATATCAAAAGTGCTTTCCTCTATGGTACAATTCAAGAAGAGGTGTATGTTTGTCAACCTCCAGGTTTTGAGGATCCATTTTATCCAGATCATGTCTACAGGCTAAACAAAGCTTTGTATGGCTTGAAACAAGCACCAAGGGCCTGGTATGAAACTCTTTCCAACTTCCTACTCTCAAATGGTTTCAAAAGAGGTACCATTGATAAAACACTGTTTTTAAAATGGAGAGGGAAGGATTTAATGATTGTCCAGATTTATGTGGATGACATTATTATTGGAAGCACATGTAACTCAATGTGTGAAGAGTTTAGAGAACTCATGACAGCTGAGTTTGAAATGAGTGCAATGGGTGAGCTGCAATGCTTTCTTGGTCTCCAAGTACAGCAAATGCAAAATGGAACTTTCATTCATCAAAGCAAATATGCTAAAGAACTTTTAACCAAATTTGATATGAATGATTGTAAACCATGCAGCACACCCATGGCAACAAATAAGCTGGTCATGTCTGATGAAAAAGATGAGCTGGTTGACCAAACACTTTATAGAAGCATGATTGGGTCTTTACTGTACCTAACTGCATCTAGACCAGACATCATGTTTGCAACATGTGTCTGTGCAAGAAGTCAATCAGCTCCCAGAAAATCAAATCTCATTGCTGTAAAAAGGATCTTCAGATACATAAAAGGTGCTCCCACACTTGGTATCTGGTATCCAGCTAATGGGAACATCAAGCTTTCAGGTTTTTCAGACAGTGACTTTGCTGGATGTCACACCACAAGGAAGTCCACATCAGGAGGGTGCCAGTTTCTAGGTGATTGCTTAGTTTCATGGTAAAGCAAAAAGCAAGCAGCTGTTTCAACATCCACTGCTGAAGCTGAATACATTGCTGCTGCAAGCTGTACAGCCCAACTCCTGTGGCTTCAAAATCAGTTGCTGGATTTTGGTATCACTGCCTTAAAGACACCACTCATGTTGGACAGCCAGGCAGCAGAAAATATCATCAAAAATCCAGTTTCCCATTCAACCACCAAACACATCGACATCAGACATCACTTTGTGAGGGATTGCTATGAAAAAGGTTTGATTTCTCTGCATCATGTCCCAACTAAAGACCAGCTGGCTGATGTGCTCACAAAAGCACTTGATACAGCCACTTTTGAAAGTTTAGTCTCTAGGATTGGGATGCTGAACATGGAATAACAAGCAACATCTTGTTTTTCTATGAATAAAAGCAACAAAATGTTTTCAGAAAATCAAAACTCCATCCTTAAAAATAGCTAAAAATGAAATTTTTCATTAAAATCCTTAAAAGTCTGCCATTAACCACTGATTGTTCAAAAGTCTGCACTACTTCAAAAGTCTGTCCACTGCTGAAAGTCAACCCATGTTCTCTCATTTCTTTGATAAACTCTGTTGTTCAAAAGCAGTGTCTTATCCACTTATATACTATCCACTGATAGTGAAAATCATCCACTGCTTTCATACCACTGCCTTCATCAGTCACTTTCACAAAAGTACTGTCCTTCACTTTCACCAGGGGTTGTCACGTGGGCAGTACATATTGGTCAGACCTTTTGTAACGGCTGCCACCTCAGCATTCACTTTCTTCCCTATAAATTCCCCCATTCACCACCAAAACAGGGTTTTACTGTCGAATTGAATTCTTAAAAATTCTCTTCTCAAAGCAGTTTTTCATCTCATTTCTTCACAAATTTCTTCGATCTTCATCTTCAAAATGACAAAATCGAAGTCATCTTCAAAACCCTCATCCAAATCTACATCGAAAACAGCCTCTCAAAAGGCACTTTCCACTGAAATTCCATATAAACCATCCCACAACCTCTTGGGTCTTCTTACAAAACCAGGAACCACCAATGTTTTCGATTCCATCATTGACACCATGACAAAATCAAAGTACAAAACTTTGTTCACCGTCGATGCACCAATCTACTTGGCGACCCAAAGGGAGTTTTGGAAGAATGCAACCCTTGAAAAACAAGGAGACATTGCAACCATCATACACTCTTCTATAAAGGGTAAAGCTGTCCAAATCATGACGCAATCCATTTCAGAGGTCTTTCAACTCGATGATCAAGAAGGTAAAATTTCTTTCACTAAAAACGAGTTGCAAACTGACTTCATTGAAAGAGGGTATGAAGCCATAGTGATGAAGAAACTTACCTTAGAAAAAGGTTATTTTCCTTCTGCAACCAGGTTTTTATTTCATACCCTCCTACTATGTGTTTCAAACAAAACCACTTCTTTCAATGAAATCCCTTTAAAGATTCAAAATCTGGGATATGCAATTCTTCAAGGAGAAAATTTTAACTATTCTCGGGAAATTTTTAAAGATTTGGTTAATAATGTTGAAACAAAATCATTCTTACTGTTTCCAAGGTTTTTAAGTTACTATTTTTCAAAGAAATTCAGTAAGGATGATTTAGTTGTAATAAACCAAGGTGATTCTACTCAAATAAACAGTTTAACAACTGAAACTTTTTCAAGAATGTTAGCACCTTGCAAAACACAAGCAGAGGTGCCTGAGCAGATTTTAGCAGTTACAACTGCTCCTCAGGTATCTGCTGCTGAGCCCACTACTCAAGGTGATCAAAGCAGCAGCACAACTGCTTTGAAACCCACACCTAAAATCACCAAAAAGCCTACACAAAGAAAAACTCAAAAACCCCCCAAACCAATCAAAAAGGCAACTCTGGAGGATGAGATACCAGAGCAAATGCCTGTGACCACACAAAAGTCACAAGAAACCACTGCTGCTTCTTCCTCACAGCAGTTGGTCCAAATATCTCAACCCATAACCGAAACTCCTCCTGCTTCTTCACAAAAAGAACAGGTTGTACAAATAGGGTCTCCACATCATGATGCTCTGGAAACACTTGTTTCTATCATCCACGGCTCAATACCCGGGGCAAATCCATTTTCTACACCACCCTTCACATCCACAATTCCCACACCAACTAAACTGCTGTTGGATGCAATTGATTTGAACCAGGCATTAACCAGTCCTTCTCAATCACCTATCAATGAGAATATACCTCAACAACTGACTGGGTCTGATGTATCAATCTTTGCTAACCCACCAACACAACCTGAGGAGGTTAGACCCCTTGAGTTACAAGTAACTCTTGGTGGTAGTCCAAGTGAAGCAGCCACTACAACTGTTGAACCCATTGGTTTATAGTTGGACAGTGGTTACATCAATTAGACTTCCTTGGAGGCAATTCCTTTTATAGCACCTCTGCCAACCACCAGTGGATTTATTTATCCTACTGGCAACATCAAAAGGTTGTCAAGTGTTGAAGGAAGAAGACCCCAGTACCAAGAAAAAGGGGCATCAGTGGTTAATGTTTGGAGTATACTCCCTACATCTACCACTGATAAAACCACTGCTAGTGGGAAATCAGATGATCCCATTAACTTGGGTGATGATTTAAAGTACTAGAAATTGACGGATCGTATTGAAAAGCTTGATAACTCTGTTGCAGAACTCAAAGATATGCTACAACAGGTGATACAAGTTCAAAAGGTACAATCAACTGCTGTTCCATCTCAAGCACCTGCTCCACAAATGGCACCTGCTACAAATGAGCTCTGGAATTTGTTTCAACCTTTTCTCCATCAACAAGCACAATTAGCAAATCAGCAACATGAGAAACATGTCCAACAGCTGAGAAATGCAATGGAGTCAAGGTTCAAAAACACTCAGGCTGATCTAAAGGTTCTCAAAACTCAGATCTTGCACACCACTGGCACTGCTCCTCCAACAGTACTTTTCATTGATCAACTCCCAGACGATAATGCCAAAAAGGGGGAGAAAATTCAGGAGTAGAAGAAGAAAGGAATAGATGATGGTCTCTACATTGAACCTGAAAAGGATGCTATGACCAGAAAAATTCCTATGCCAGATGGTAGTAAGAAGGTTGATGCTACTCAAGAAGCACTTGATGAAGGAGTAGCAAGTGTAAAAAGAGATAGAATGGCAAAGGATGTTTCAAGATGGAATGAGGAAAAAAGAGCTTTCATGGAGCTGTATGAGCAGGGTTGTTCTGGTTCAAAGGATACTAAAAATCCTAAGACAAAAAGGAAGCCTAAGTCCACCTCATCCAGATTTCCAAAGCCTCCAAAACCACCATCCAAAAGCCATCAGCATCAAACCTCCATCCAGACAGCTGTTGTAACTCCTGTTGTATCAACTACTGCTGGTACCTCAGTGGTTTCAACATCTGTTCTCTCTTCAACACACACCACCTCAACACACACCACAACCACTATTTTACCACCACTGTCACCATCAAAAACAATTTCACCACCACCTTCACCTGCTGACAAAAAGCAGAAGACAACAGATGTTATAACATCTGCTGTAATGACAACAGTGGTTGGAACACCAGTTGTTTCAACAACTGTTAGTCAATCACAATCCACTGCCACTACATCCACCACCACTGATCCACCCAAAACATCATCTGCTTCTTCGAAAACAAAAAGGAGAAGGATTTACATATCAGATGATGATTCACCTTCACCACCACCAACATCTTCAAAATCCCTATCACTTGTCACTATTCCAAAACCCATACCTCTCTCTTCAGCTCAAACTTTAAAGCCATTACCTCCTGCTGGTGTCTCATTCCCTCTAGAACTTATTGCAGTTAGGGAAGAAATAAAGTCCTTTTATTATGAGGATGACCCAGCCAAAAGGAGTTTGCCATCAATTACAGGATATCCCAGGCCTAACAATGTTGAAGAATACTTGAAACTCAAGGCCAAACAAGCAGAGGATATTGCAATCAAAAACAGAAAAGAGAAATCTGATAGAGAATTTCAACAAAACTATCAGTTTTTACTCTCACAGGTCAATGCTATGGAGCGATTTGCTAAAAATGTATGTCAGCAAATTTCAGAAAGGGCAGATGAGTCCTTGAGAAAAGACTACATTGAGAACATCATGACCTACAAGAAATATAAGGGAGAGAAACACATGTACAAGAACTGGACCATTCCTGAGCTTGAAAAAGAAGCAGCCAGGATTCAAGATATGATCAAAAATAAGGTCAAACAGACTCCTCCTGAGAAATTCAAACAATTTGAAGCTGAGAAGATGTTAGAGTTGAGGAGAATGAAAGAGGAGCTGATTGCAGCTGATTATGGGTCAAAGAACTCTGTGAAAAAGTGGGGAGAAGATAGGGTCAGGGCAACCTATAAAAGCTTAGAGGAACTTAGAAAGAAAGATCCAAGAGTTCCACAAAAGCCTGACTATTCCAAAGCAGAGGTCTCAAAAAGACCACCAAAGCTGCAAATCAAAAGAACCACTGCTCCAGCTGGTGCTGCCATCTACAAAAGAAGGAGCAAAAACCAGTTGAGTATGGAAACAATTCAAGATCTATTAGCTGGAGATGCCATTGTAAAAGCAGGCACGAAAGTAATGATAAAAGAAGATCTTGAATTAGAACAATCTGCAAGTGCTGCTCAGCCAGCTATGAATAGGCCAGCCTCACCAAATACTTCTGCAAATAAACATCTCACAAGAAACCCACCAGGCTCAAAAATACAAAAGTGGGAAACTGACAAACAGACCTGCGTATTGACTTTGCTCAGGTCTGGTGGAGAAGTGGAGAAAATATCAAGGGAACAAGCTCTTGGCCTAAGTCTTGAAGATTTGCAGGATCTCCTTGATCTTCCACTTAGCAGGGATGATGAAGACACAGATGCCCTAGACTTTGAACTACAATTCAAAGGTCAGATAAGGGAACTGTTAATGAGGCAATAAAGATTTCCACAATAATGAAGAGTTTTGGCATTATCTGTTCCAGGGGGAGATTGTTGGGATTGAACCCTATCAGAGGAACAGATAATTAAAGCCAAAATTGGATCAGAGCAGTGGATCCAGAATAAGCAGATGTTTACATACAAATCTCTCCCCTTGAAAGTGATTTCATATCTGCTGACCTCCTATCTGCTGATCTTACTAAGTGCTGACCTACAACTGCTGCCTTGCATCTACTGCCCAATGTCAAAGACTGATGGAAGACCAAAGCTCTGCTGATTCAATCAACTGCCTTGAATCTAGTACTGCTGATCCGGACAAGCACTGCTGGGTTCACAGCAGTGGAAGGATGCAGCAGCTGTTTAAGTGTCTTTTATGTAATGAATTGTAATAGCAGTATTTAGTACATCAGTGTTTGTATACATCAGAGGTTAGAGTTTGTTAGGAGGTTAGATGTCACTTTCATGGTGACGTCAGTTTAAGATGCTCAGTGGTTTGCTAGTGCCTATAAATAGTTCAGTACTTTGTACTGTTCTATTAGCTCTTGCAATACCGTCTTCTTTGCACGAACAAACGCTGAGCTCTGGCTGAGGGGGAGTTTGTATTCAAGCATTACTTGTAATCGTTGTTGAAAGATAATTCAATCATTCGGTTTCTTGTTAAAAATGTCTTGATCAAAGCAATACTCCTGTTTGATTGTATGCAAAGTTTGTTTTCATATTAATTCCGCTGCACAACTCTTTCATTTCCATCTTAATCTCAAACAAAAATACAATCAGAAACAACCTCAGATCCAACAGTATCCAAATCTTGAACCAAGTTTTCAGCATTTTCTTCAGGTTCACGAATGCTTGTTCTTGCAGTAGGAACCACCATCTCTGTTGGGATCACTGATTCTGCCCCAAATACCAAAGAAAATGGAGTTTGGCCAGTGGCATTCTTGGGAGTTGTCCTATCAGCCCATAGTACATAAGGTAGTTCTTCTGCCCACTTTCCTTTCTTAGATCCAAGCTTTTTCTTCAAATTATTGATGATGATCTTGTTGGATGATTCTGCCTGACCATTAGCTTGTGGGTGGACTGGTGTTGATGTTATCATCTTAATCCCCCAGCTGTCACAAAAGTTAGTAGTTCTATTCCCAATAAACTGGGATCCATTATCACAAATAATTTCAGAAGGGATACCAAATCTAGTAATAATGTTTCTCTTAATAAAGGATATCACTTCATTTTCTCTGACTTGAGCAAAGGCTTCAGCCTCTATCCACTTGGAGAAGTAATCAGTCATAGCAAGCATGAATACTTTTCCACCAGGTGCCTTAGGAAGCTTACCAACTATATTCATTCCCCATCTCATAAATGGCCAAGAAGAGGATATAGGATGCAAAAGTTTTGCTGGTTGGTGAAGGATATTACTATGTCTCTGACAAGGATCACACTTCTTAGCATAATCCACAGCATCCTTCTTCATAGTAGGCCAATAGTATCCTGTCCTCAGGATCCTTGAGAATAATGCCCTGCCCCCAGTGTGGTTTCCACAATCTCCTTCATGGAAATCCTTTAGGACTTCTTGGATTTCATGAAGTTTGTGAAGTTGTTTTTGGTGATGTTGATGGAGAATCATCATCAGGAATGAAAACCCTTCTCCTTTTTATTGTAGGAGAGGCTGGTGATGTCTTAGGTGGCTCAGTGGTTTGAGTGATTTAAAGTGTCTGACTAGCAACTGTCGAAATAACTGGTGGTTCAACCGCTGTTGTCATTACAACAGATGTTGTAACATCTGTTGTCTTCTGTTTTATGACAGGAGGTAATGGTGGTAGGGTAGTGGTTTTGGTGTGTGGTGAAGTTGTGTGTGTTGCTGAGATGACAGCTATTTGGCTACTGCTAGCGGTTTTTGTAACTACTGCTGTATCAGCTGTTTGGATGGAAGTTTGAGATTTTGAACCTTTTGAGGATTTAGATGTCTGTTTTTCTTGTTCTGGTTCAACATACAGCCCATCTTCAATTCCCTGTTTCTTCAACTGTTTGATATTCTCCCCCTTTTTGGCATTATCTGCAAGAGGTTTATCCATGAAAAGGATAGTCGGAGGAACTTTTCCAGAGGTGCTTTGGAGATGAGCCTTGATAGCTTTGATGACTGCTTGAGTATCTTTAAATCTCGACTCCACCATGTTTGTCAGCATTGTCACATGTATTTCATGCTGCTGATCAGCCATCTGTTTTTGTTTTTCAAGCAAGGGTTAGAATATATTCCACAGCTCATTTGCAGCAGGTGCAGGTTGTGCAGATGCTTGAGCCGGAGCAGCAGTGGATTGTGCTTTTTGAGCTTTTAGCAGCTGCTGCACCATATCCTTTATCTCAGCAACTGATGTTTCAAGTTTTTCAACTCTGCCCGTCAATTCCTGATATTTTAAATCATCACCCAATTTAATGGGATCATCTGAATCCCCACCAGCAGTGGTTGTACCAATGTGTGACTTAGGAACTGAGTCCCAAAAATCACCCATTGATGCCCCTTGTTCTTGGTACTGGGGACTTCTTTCTTCAGCACTTGATAATCCTTTGATGGTACCAGTGGTTAAAACAAACTCATTGGTGGTTACCGAAGGTGCTATAGAAGAAATTGCCTTCAAGGGAGACTTATTAATGAAACAACTGTCCAACTGAAGATCTGTTGATCCATCAGTTGTAGTTGCTGCTCCACTTAAACTACCACCTAGAGTTACTTGTAACTCAGGGGGTGTAACCTCCTCAGTTGTTGCTGGGATAGCAAGAGTAGTAGCATCAGACCCAGTCACTTGTGGGAGTATACTCTCAGTGACAGGTGATAGAGAGGAACTGGTTTGTGTCTGAGCTATAGCAACTGCATGCAACAAGGGTATTATTGATTGTGGCATTATGATTGGTGAGGGTATGGGTGTTGAAAGAGACATGTCCTTGGGATCAGGACTGAGGAAGATGGATCCGATCGGGTCCAGAGCTTCATATCGTGGGGTCCCTGTGCTTACAACCTGATCCTATTGTGAGGATGCAGGAGGAGTTTGAGGCAATGGTGGAGATCTTTCTACCAACTGCCGTGAGGAAGTAGCAGCAGTGGTTTTTGGTGACATTTGTTTTGTCACTGGCAGTTTCTCTGGGATCTCATCTTCCAGAGTTGCCTTTTTCTTGGGTTTGGTGGGCTTTTTGTAAGACTTCTTTTTGGTCTTTTTGGTAATGTCAGGTGTGGGTTTCAAAGCAGTGGTTGTGCTGCTATGATCACCTGGAGCAGTGGGCTCAGCAGCAGATGTCTAAGGAGCAGTGGTAGCTGCTAAATTCTGCTCAGACACCTCTGCTTTTGTTTTTATAGGTGCCAACATTCTAGTGAATGTTTCAGGTGTTAAACTTTTTATTTGAAAATAAACACCTTGTTTTAGCAGATTTTCATTTTCTTTTTCAAATTTTTGTTTAAAATAGTAGCTTAGAAATCTTGGAAAAAGTAAAAATGATTTGCTATCAACATTTTTTACCAAGTCATTAAAGATCTCCTGGGAATAGTTGTAATTTTCATTCTTCAAAATAGCATAACCCAGACATTGAATCTTTAATGGTATTTCGTTAAATGTTGTTATTTTATTTGAAACACACATCAAAAGTGTGTGAAATAAGAACCTCGATGCAGAAGGGAAGTAACCTTTTTGTAAGGTATCTACCTTTGATTGTTCTGCATATCCCCTTTTCAGAAAATCAGCTTTCAACTCGTTTTTCTCGAAGGAAGTTTTACCTTTCTGATCGTCGAGTTTGAAGACTTCTGAGATTGATTGTGGAGTGATTTGAATCGCTTTACCCTGTATCGAAGAGTTGATGGCTACTACTTTATCGTCTTGTTTTTCAAGCGTAGCATTTTTACAAAACTCTCTCTGGGTTTGCAGGTAAATGGGAGCGTCTGCAATTATCAAAGTTTTGTACTTTGATTCAGACAAGGTGTCAATGATGGAATTGAAGGTCTGATTGTTTGTGGGTTTTGTGACTAGACCCACATAGTTATGAGGAGATTTGTATGGTATTTCAACGGATTCAACGGCCGTTTGATCGACCTTTTTGGAAGATGATGGTGATTTTGGTTTTGATTTTGATTTTGACTTTGATTTCGTCATTTTGAAAAGGAAGAAGAAGAACAGAGAATGATTTGAGATGAAGGGTTTGGAAACTGCTTTGAGAAGAGAATTTTAGAATTCAATTCGACAGTGTAAAACCCTGTTTGGGGGTTTTTATCAGGGTTTTATTCAGAGAAAAATGAGTGCTGATGTGGCAGCGGTTACAAAGATCGGAGGGCAAAAAACTGACCACATGCCGACCTCTGATGAAATGGATGAAGAATGGAGGACAGTTGTTTTGAGAGCCACTGATGTACCAAGCATCAGTAGTTACAACGGTAATAATGTGATAACAGTGGATGATTTTTGCTATCAGTAGATAGCATATCAGTGGATAAGACACTGATTTTGAACATCAGTGCTTGCCAAGAAAAAAAATTGAAGGATCAGTGGCTGACTTTCAGCAGTGAACAGTATTTAGGAAACAAATGTTTGAGCAAAACAGTGGTTAGGGGTAAGATAATGGTAATGATTTGAAAGACAATTATGTCAGCAACTGTTTTGAGAATTTTCATTCAAGGTTTTGCCACATGTCAATTACACATTTTGAAGCTTATACAAATTTCTGACAGTGGTTTAGTACCCCAGATGATGTAGATTTTTTACCAAGGCAACTCATTCTTGTTATAATATTTAAATTAAAACATGAGTGCCCAAGTATTTTAAGATCTGTTGACAATCAATCTTTTGCATAGTGTAAGAACAAACTTGAGTTTGACATGACCTTGACAAATATACCATTTCCTTTTGATCTATTTTGAGGATAATATCACCAACAAAAATAAGGTCATATATCCTCACAGGAGATTGAAACTTTTACTATAAAAAACCAGTAAAAAGTTCAAAATATATCATTCCTAAAGAAAAAATAAAGAATAATATATCCTGCTTTATTTGAGAAAACCCTTTTTCAGGAAAAATAGTTAAAGGATTTTCTGAAAACAGCACCAAAAGAATCTGGTATAATTTTCCACTGAAACTCCTAATCAAATCAATCTCAAGCTTATGAAAATGGTCAGTGGTTTGACAACAGTGGTATGAAATTTTAAATACATTTTGACCACTGTTTGGTACCATTCTCTTGTTGAATGATTTACAAAAGAAATGAGGACACATGTTCACATGGGTTTTTGAAAACCCAGTTGTAGACTTTGTTACCATGTGAAGATTCTGAAAATTTGTCTAGTTCTCTTTTAAATACATTTACTGGGAATACTATTGTTCCCTGAATTTTCCTACACCAATGGTTGCACATAGTTGCTTAATGACCACAGTTACCCCAACCTTTGACTCTTAAGTGTTTTATGTTTATACTCTTTTCTTTTGACTTCAAAAGTTTTGAGATAAACTCACTTCTGAGCTTTTGTGAATTTTCTTCTTCCCTTTTTACCCTACCCCTGATGTTCTTAATGTGTTTTTAACAAGGTTGATTTATTCCTTTTGAGGATCTCACCCTGTTTTTCAACACATAAGCTCGAATGACTAAAGTTTTAATTTCCCTCTCTTTCGTTAGCAAAAACACCAATGTTTTTATGAACATAGGTTTTTGTTAATCCGAGGTTCATACTTTAGCATCTGATATAATGAAAACATCACAAATTTCTTAACAAGAGTTGAAATCAATTTTGAAAAGAAGAAATAATCCCATAGTTTAACAGATATGTTTTCAGATCTAAAAACCATGAGTGTCTTGTGCATGAAATCACTTGTTGTGTGAGATTTATGTGTCATATGACATCTTGGTTGATTTACAGAGTTTTTGAATAACCACTTTGAGCATGGTTTACTCGGCACTCTGTTTTTCAACTAAATGCACCCAACCTTAGTATCAATGAATTATGAGCCGAACTTTTATGTCAAATTGATTGTTAGATCGAATTTGACTGTCCAAGCTCTGATACCAATTGTTAGGATCGTAGGCTCTCATGATTGTGCTTGTTTGTATAATTTGAACAAATCAAATAGAGATGAACAGAGTTTAAGTGCAGCGGAAATGAATAACAAACTTTGTAAACACAATCAAAGGGAAAAATAATTTTGATAAACATTTGCTTCTCATTAAGTTGAAAGATTACAAATCAAAGCAAAAGATTGTAATGCAAGCTTACAAACTAAGCTCCCCCTCAGCCTGATACCCCATGGTTGGTTGCTCAAGATGAAAGGATTGAATTGAGGAGAAGAACTCACTCAAAACGATCAAATGTAACAGTACAGTGTACTGCTCCATTTATAGACAATCCAAACCGCTGAGGCATCTCAGCTGATGTCACCATGAAAGCGACGTCTAACAGCCTAACAACCTATATCTACTGTTCTTATACAAACACTGCTAATCTTAACTACTGACTATACATGAAACAGATGATATACTAAACTACTGCTCTCTCTCTTTATGTCAGTGCTTTCCACAAGGTTGATCAGTCCTTGATTGGGCAGTGCTTTGTCATCAGTAGATTGTACCAGCAGTGCTTAGTTCTCAACGGTCTTCTGGCTTCATCAGTGGTTTTGAATAACAGCAGTAGTTGTATCCGGGCAGTGGATGTAAGACCATCAGCAGTAATAATCACTCTCAAGGGAGAAGACTTAGTGTAAACAATTGCTTATTGTGAATCCACTGTTGTGATCCGGTTTTGGCTTTCATTATCTGTTCCTCTGGTAGGGTTCAATCCCAACAGAGATACCTTGACTTTGAAAGCCCTAGGGTTTTCTCCTGTAGGAATCTCTCCATGTTGTATGTATCTCATGATTGGAAGGATCCATGATCCTGAATGAGATTGAGTATCATCACTAGGGATGATTGCAGAATCCTCTCCTATCTCCATGGCTACATGATCCTCGATAGCAGGGGTCAGGATGTGGATAATAGGGATCTTGATATCCTCCGGGATCTTCAAGGATGATCCTAGATTGGCTAATGCGTCAGCCTCTGCATTTTTTTCCCTTGGTACCTGTGTCAAACTAAAGGAAACAAAAGAGAGTGCCAATTCTTTGACTATCTCTAAATATTTGATTAGCTTCTCACCTTTAACAGCATAGGATCCATTAAAGTGATTAGTGATTAATAATGAATCTACATGTACCTAAAGATACCTGATCCTCATATGCTTAGCAATTTGCAAACCAGCTATCAAGGCTTCATACTCAGCCTCATTGTTGGTAGTTTGAAATTCACAAGCTATGGAGTGGGGTATTATGTCCCCCTGTGGCGATTTTAGTAGTATTCCAAGCCCTGTTCCTTTGACATTAGAGGCTCCATCAGTGAAGAGTATCCAAGGATCCTTAGTTTCTTCAAGCTGTTGGACTTCTAACTCAGCTTCCTTTTGCAAGTCACTACTGAAATCTGCCACAAAGTCAGCTAGGGCCTGGGATTTAATGGCAGTTCTTGGCTCATATCTTATATCATAAGCACTAAGTTTCACTGCCCACTTAGCCATCCTTCCTGACATTTCAGATTTCCTGAGAACATTCTTAATTGGAAAATTAGTCTTAACAATAATGGCACGAGTCTCAAAATAATGTTTTAATTTAGTAGATGCCATAATTAATGCAAGGATAAGTTTCTCTAAGTGTGAATACCTGGATTCAACATCAAGTAAACTCTTACTTACATAATAAACAGGATGTTGTGTACCTTGGTGATCCTTAACAAGGACCGCACTTACTGCTTTTGAGGATACTGCTAGGTATAAGGATAATATATCCCCCTTTTCTGGTTTCATCAAGGCGGGGGCTGAGGATAGGTAATCCTTAAGAGCTTTGAGGGCATTTTCATGCTTCTCAGTCCATTCAAATTTCTTGTTCTTCCTCAGGATGTCATAGAATTCCTTGCACTTTTATGAGGATTTGGATATGAACCTGTTCAAGGCTACGATCCTGCATGTCAATCTTTGCACATCCTTGGCATTGGCATGAGATTTGATATTCACAATAGCCTTAATCTGCTCTGGACTTGCTTCAATGCTCCTCTTTGTCACCATATATCCTAAGAATTTACCTGCTTTAACACCAAAATGACACTTGGAAGGATTTAGTTTCATATTAAATTTATCAAGGATATCGAAGGCTTCCTCCAAGTCTCTAAGGTGATCCTCAGCTTTCTTTGACTTAACCACCATGTCATCTATATAGACTTCCATAGTGTTTCCAATTTGTTCCTTGAACATCATATTGACTAGCCTTTGATAAGTAGCACCTGCATTCCTTAGTCCAAATGGCATAGCAATATAACAATATATACCAGTTGGGGTCATAAAGGCTGTATCCTCTTGATCAGATGGTTCCATCTGAATTTGTTGAAATCCAGATGAAGCATCCATAAAAGTCAACAACTCATGACCCGCGGTAGCATCCACCATGGAGTCAATGTGGGGTAATGGGAAAGGATCATTGGGACATGCCTTGTTTAAATCAGTAAACTCGACACATACCCTCCACTTTCCATTTTTCTTTTAAACAACAACCACATTGGCTAACCACCTTGGATACTTGACCTCTCTTATCATACCTGCCCGAAGTAGTTTATCTACCTCTTCCTGGATAATAGCATTCCTTTCGGGTGCAAACTTCCTCCTCTTCTGATTTATAGGCTTGAATGACCTGTCAATGCCAAGCTTATGAGTAATTATATCCTTGGATATGCCTGTCATATCCTCATGCTTCCAGGCAAAGGTAGTTTTCCTTCTTTTAAGGAAGGATACTAGATCATGTTCAATGTCGCTAAGGATCCCTGATCCTATGAAGATCTTGGATTCAGGATCATGAGGATCCATGAGGATTTCTTTTACATCCTGCTCTCTTGCCTCCAAGACATCTCTTGAAGGATACTTTAATTGCTATTGCTCCCTTGGTCTTGAGGCTGGCTTCATTGATGAGGTATAGCAATTCTTAGCTTCTTGTTGATCACTCTCAATTTTCACCACTCCCCATGGACTAGGAAGCTTTACACATTGATGATATGTGGATGGGACTGCCTTCATTTCATGTATCCACGGCCTGCCAAGGATAACATTACAACATGATAAGCAATCTATAACACAAAATTTCTGATAAGAATGGAGTCCTTCAATATAGATAGGGAGTTTGATGTCCCCCAATGTGTTCTTGGTATCCCCGCTAAATCCCACAAGGACTGAGGATCTTGGGACAATGTCTGATTCAGTAATGTTCATCTTCTTGAGGACATCAAGCTGAATGATATTCACTGAGCTTCCTCCATCTATAAGGATCCTGCGAACAAAATGATTAGAAATAAACAGGGTAATAACAAGGCCATCATGATCAGGATCCTGAACATCAAGACGATCATCTTCATCAAAAGTTATGATCTTATACTTGGTGACAGTGGACGTCCGGATGGGTCTGTCTCCATTATCCATCTTGGTTTCCTTGGCATGTCTTTTGGCTGTTGAAAAGGAAGTACCACAAATGTCTGATCCACCGGATATGAAGTTTATGACTTGTGCATCTGCTGGAGGAGCAGGAGCCCTTTCCGGGATCCTTTCAGGATCCTGGATCATTGACTTCTTTCGTCCCAAAAGCTCCTTCAAATGCCCCTTGCTTAACAAGTAACCAATTTCCTTTCTAAGTGCAATACACTCTTCAGTGAGATGCCCGAAATCCTCATGATATGCACACCACTTGGACTTATCCTTTGTAGCAGCTGGTTTATCACTTTTTCTCGGCCACCTAGCTTTCTCACCTAGATTCTGCATTGCAAGAATTAGTTCATTGTTATCAACAGAAAAACAGTATTCAGAAATGGGAGGATAATCCTCATAATCCTCTTCATGTTCCACTGCATGCAATTCTGGTTATCAGATTTGTTGTAGGATTTTGATTTGTTGTTCCTGAAGTAGGATCCTTGCTTTTCCTGTTTTGAGGATCCTGTCAGTCTTTCCTGGATCCTTTTATCATCCTCTAATCGGATGAATCTAAGGGCCCTGGTTCTTACTTCATCAAGATTCCTGCAAGGGGTCATAACAAGATCATCATAGAACAGTGAATCCCTAAGGAAACCCATTTTAAAGGCTTCTACAGCCGTAGCAATATCCAAGTTAGGAATGTCTAAGGATTCTTTACTAAACTTAGTGATGTAATCTCTAAGTGATTCATTTTGACCTTGTGTTACCCTATATAGATCACTAGTTAAACGTTCAAATTTTCTACTACAAGAAAATTGACTATTAAACAGATTAACTAGATTAGCAAATGAAGTAATAGAGTAAGGGGGAAGAGTTAGCCGCCTTTTAAGAGCAGATCCTGTGATTGTGGATCCAAATCCCTTGCATAGACATGCTTCTTTTAACCTCTCAGGAATTGGATTGATCTCCATCCTCTCCCTGTATTGAGCTACATGCTCCTCTGGATCCGTTGAACCATCATACAGCTTCATGGATGGTATCTGGAATCTTTTGGGTATCTCAGCATCACATAAGGGTGGTGCAAAATGAGATATCCTATGGCTACCGTCTGCGATCTCAGGAATGGGCTTGACCACTCCTGGAACACTGGATATCATATCCTTAAGTTTCTGTAATTCCCTAGCCATAGCTTGATTGATACCTGCATCCTGCATCGAGCCATGGTTAATGTTATAAGAATTATTGAAAGTGTTACCTCCCAGAGGATTCATGTTTGGAATTCCAGATGTGAATCCATATTGACGGGACTCCGGTATGATCGAAGGACCAGATGAAGCAATGGTCTGCATTGGTATGAAGTCTCCTTGATGAACATCCGAACTTGGGGGCTGCATACTTCTTAAGAGTCCCTGATCCTGAAAGGTGTTGGATCCTTGAAGCTGAGATGATCCTTGAACCTGAAAGGATCCTTGGGGCAGAGAGGATCCTAGAAACTGGGAGGATACTGGAGCCATGGAGGATCCTTGAACCTGGGAGGATCCTGGAGCCATGGAGGATCCTTGAACCTGGGAGGATCCTTGAACCTGGGAGGATCCTTGAACTGTGTGCATATCCAAATATCCTACTGAGCTGATGAAGGATCCCTGATGCTGAAAAGAGGATCCCGATGGCTGAAAATAGGATCCCTGAGGCTGGGAGTGAGAGCCAAATGCCTGACTCATAATTGCTGTTCCATAACGCCTTTCTGATGGACCACTTTGATACTGGATGCCCGGAACTGCCGATTGTAGGGTAGTTACAACTGGAGTGTCAAAATTCAATGATCTTGGTATCAGAGGAGAGTGATCCTCCACTGATTTCTTCTGTTTCTTGATCTCAGCGATCTCCCGGAGGATCCTTTCGTTGGTTTTATCCTGCTCTTGTGCGTGATCCCTCATCTGCAAAATCAGAGTAAAAAGATCATTAGTAGTAGGATTAGAGTAAACAGAAGAAGTTGGTGGTTTTGGGAAAATGGGGGTTTGTCTCTTCGCAGCATTTTCAGCATTCTTCTGGGATCCAGAAGGTGGTGGAGGCAAAGGTGGAACGCCTTGTGAAGAACTGATTGCCGGCATAGAACTTGAAGTGTTCTTCACTGAGGAAGCCATCCGCTTGGTTGTAGCGAACCGAAGTGACCACAAAAATATGAATCTTCTTAGGAATGAGGCACCAATTGCCCCACGGTGGGCGCCAAACTGTTTTGGTCAAAAATCAAGCAAAGATAATGCAACCAAACTTTCTGTTGTGAGGTATGATGCCTGAAGATCAGCAACACTGAACCTGGAAGCAGACTTGGAAGATTTAGCAGCACCTACAAGCACAACACACAGATAAGTATTCATATTCAAATTTTATTAAACATTTATATGTGCACATATATGGATACTTACTTGACATGGTGTAGGAAGTGGATGAGATTTCTTCTGGATCCTTTGGCCTTGGTGGAAATGTTCTGATGGCAGGGTCAAGCTTCCAGAAAGCTTCTACTCTTTCTTTGGTGATAGGTGATTCTTGAATGTGTAACAGGGTGATAGCTGCATAGACAAAAAGAAAGGATCAGTTATCCTCAACAGAAAAGAAAGATTCTTACCGTTTTCCTAATCTAAGGATCCTATATCCTACCGTCTGTATTTTATTTCTTGGGAAGATGACTTCCGTTTGGAATGGAATCCCTTCTCACAAAGAAGAACTGATTCCTCCAGTTAGTGTCATTCTTGGTGGTCTTAAGGATTGGGTGAGGCTGCTAGGGTTTGGATTTGAAGAGATATCGGTGAGAACCATGGCTTACAAGATTGTACAGTTGGCTCAACTCGGACATGCCTATATCTATACCCTCATGCTCTACAATGTGCTCAAGTGTGTATAAGACTCTCCACACATCGGCATAGCTTGGATGTAGCATAAACCGGTCAGTGTGAAGAAGCCTTGTGTGAGAACAGGAAAAGGATATGTGAACCCTATTTGAAAAGGGGCTGCAGGTAAGGTGATCCAGTTGTCCGATACACAATCGCTTTTGGTTGAAGAATCAAAGTGCAGGAAAATTGTACCATCTGGAAAACAGGGGCGTAACTGATCAACTTCAGGATCAGTGAATCGGCAAAGCTCCATTGAAGGGTTTTTGGTTAGACCCTGACTCTTTAATGGGCTATTATGATCAGGATTCTTGGCGGGAGAAGAACGAGTGCTCATTTTTGCCATGGGTATTCGAAGAACAGAGGATCAGAAAGAAGAAAATTAGAGAGAATGAAGAAGGAGATACCTGTGATAATCTTCGAATGAGGATTTAAAGGGGAGGATCTCGAATATAAATGCAGATCTCAATCCTTATCTCTAACCTATTTATAATGATTATTGTTGTAGGAGATGACTACTATTGACATCAGCCTGTAACGGCTATATCCACTTAAAACGACTAGTCCGCAAATTGTTAAAACATGACTATCTAATCGAATTTCAACTAGTCATGTTTAGGGGCAATTGTTAGGGATAGAATTTTATAGCATGTGGATCACGGATCCTCAAGTGTAGCTTGGATCATGGATCCTCAGTTTAGTATGGATCGAGGATCCTCAGGAGATGATACAGGAAGGCTAAGGATCCAGGATCCTCTTTATTATTCTAAACTAACAATTGTTTCCATTGTTTTTTAACTTGTTTTGCAGGTGTATTCGAATGAGACTTGGTCATACCAAGATTCCAGGGGAATATGCTTGACATTTATGCACGTGCAATGGCTCCATGACCGTTGTGGTGATCGTGGAGAGGCTAGCACAAATTTCGGATAGTTTGTTAGCTAGATTTTTTCTATTTTTGAAAGGGGATAACAAGCTTAAGTTAGCAATTTAGTTACACATATACACAACTCTCGAACTCTCTGTAAACTCTTGGCGATTACACACACTAACACTCTAGCATTCATTGTACCAAGCTTGTTATCATCCGAAGTTGTAAACTTTATTTGTTCAATCTAGTTGGTGATCGGTAGTTTCCATCACCTGAGGTTTTTTATGCCGGAGATTATTCATTGATCAAGGGCTTTTTCCTCGTATAAATCCTTGTGTTCATCATTCATTTCATTCATACATTGTTCATACATTTGTTCAACTAACCAAGCATCTAGCCTCACAAAAATCAGATTTGGTTACATTATCCTTGTGTGATTTTTGACCAAAACAGTAATACTTAATGTTGCCTGTTTGAGCCTTAAACTATGTTAAACTATGTGAAACTTTGCTCGATGTGATACTTTGTGAAACTTGATACTTGACTCTTATAATACTTGAATCTTGTGATACTTTGAAGCTCGAATCTTGAAACTTGACACTTTCTATGCTTGATACTTATTAAACAAGAAACTTGAAACTTATTGAACGAGAAACTTGGATTCTTTATTGAACGAGAGACTTGATACTTGATGCTTTGATACTTGATACTTTAATACTTGAAACTTATTAGACGTGAACCTAGCTTGAACGCAAACTTAACACATGGAAACTTTTGTGTTAATTGTATAATAATGGTTACCCACAATAATACGCAACGCAACGCTTAATCTAGCTCACAAAATGCACCAACGTCGGAAAACTAGCAAATGGGTCTCGACTGTCCGAATGGACATCCGATCGGATGACCATCCAACCCCCTTGCACACTGCACCGCGTTATCTGTCCCTTTCACCTATAAATATGCCACGTGTGCTCTCATTTCACACTCTTGCCTCTGTCATCCGACCGCACGCACTCCCAAGTCCTTTCTAGCATATTTCACTCGATTCAAGGCAAACTTGTAAGTATTTCTCCTAGATTCTTGTACAACCTTAATCATTTAACACTTCTACACATGATTCTTCATCAAAACCACACAAACACTTCAATATTTTCATGAAAATCGACTGATTTGGGGTCTCTTGGAGGTGGTTTCACTCAGAAGTGGGGACAAACTATTGTGGAGCACCATTTAAATAAGAACAGCCCTAGATCTAACATATTTTCACAACTTTTAAACATAAACTTAAGAATCTTACACTTTCACACCGGATCTGACGGAATTTCACATGGTTTCCGGCTCAGATCTGATGAACACCATGTTTTACACTTAACTTTCGTACTTTTCTTCAACTTTTATACAAAATATGGGTGAAATCAGACTCAAACAGACTTTCGACACGTTTCTTAGTCGAAAGCCGGTTAGAAGACTGATTTCTACTGGAAAACGGGCCAATTGACGGGTCCAAACATGAAACCTCACCATAAACAGTTCGTCGGTTCGAGATGGGGTGGTTCCCAGCCGACTGAACGGGCTGGTTTGGTACATTTCCGTTGTTTGATGCGTCATTACACCGTCTCTGTTAAATCAAAACTTAGAAACTTCCACAACACTTCACTCACTGATCGTATGTCCGGATGGCCATCCGATCGGATGACCATCCGTCCAGGTGATCTGACTATCATGGCACTTGTTTGTTTTACAGGACACTATGATCATAACGTTTGAAACTTTAACAGTTCGCAAACTTCACCCACTGATAGAATGTCCATCCGTTCGAGTGGTCATCCGTCCGGATGACCATCCGATCGGATGGGGTCCATCTATTCGAATGGTCATCCGACCGGATGACCATCCACTCATGTATACTATCAAATACTTATACTTGATTTTCGCACCGTTCGACACTCTGTTCCCAAACCGGGTCAGCACTTAGAGGACTTATGCTCTGTTCCCCACACGCAGGCTGATCCAGCGCTCCCTTCGATACAATCTAGCACTGTTTGATTATAAGCACCCGCTGTGAGTATACTCGATCCCTTTTTGTTTTAAACACTTTTGGGATGCAACATGTATTCTATAAACAAGACACTTAACACTTGAAACTTATTTGAAACGTACTCTATCCTCGTTAAACATGAAACTTGAGACTTGAGACTTTTATGTTATATGAACGTTTAATCCTTGTGTGTAGTTCCGCCTTAACAATGGTAGCGCTATAGGTCTAATGCACCTCCCCGTTAGTCTTTGGGGTATTGTTAGGATGAGACATTTAACCTCCCGTTAGTCTTTAGGAAAGGCATTTAACGCATTGGAAACTTGGGCTATCACTCGGACTGCGTAAACTAGCATGGTGAAACTTTTATATGTTTATATGACGGATATGAGTTTTTGTAAACTATTATGCTACGTATTCAAACTTGTATGCTCGCCAACATTTTTGTTGATGGTATTTTAATACCTGTTGCAGGTTGATAGTAGCTGATGAAATCAAGAAACAAGCAAGGATGATGCCTAGAAACTCATCTTAGTTAATCAGGAATTTTGAACACTATTTGAAGCATGATGTAATTTCATACTTTATGTGGTTGTTGATCGTGTTGACTTTTAGACAATGTCATGAATTTAATTAATCTATATTGAAACTATTAGTGTTATGGAAACTCTTGAGCAATCTGATTCGCTTAGTGTCGTGCACCGATGTTTCCGCCATCGGTTGGGGTGTGACAGCTTGAGTCCCGATTTCGTCCGTATTTGCGTAAAACAGAAGATAAGTTTAGAAATAAGTTGTAAAACGTGAAGGTTCATCAGATCTTACCCGAAAACATGTGAAAATCCTTTAAATCTTGTATAAAAATGTGAAAAACCTTTAGATCTTAGACCAATCTTGGCTTATTGGTGCTTCACAACAGTTTGCCTAAGCCAAACGAGTGAAAACCACCTTTAAAAGGTCTAAAATCAGTGTTTTTGAGAAAATGTTAAGGTGTGTGCGTGATTTTGATGAAGAAGATGGAGTAGAAGTGATTAGAGATGAGAATGGAACAAGATTTGAGTGAAAAGGCTTACAAAATAGACTTGATTATTGTCTGGAACTTGAGAGAGAATGGCAGAGGTGAAAGGTGCAAATGAGGGTTTAAGTGCTCTATTTATAGGTGACAGTGACCGGCTCAGTCGAATGGTTGCGATCGGATGAGTTAAGGCGGTGTCGGATGGCTACGTCCAGTCGAATGGCCATCCGGTCGGACGGTCATCCAGACGGATGGTCATCCGAGCGGATGTCCATTCGGACGGCCATGTTATGTTTGTTAATTTTCCAACTTCGGTTCGTTTTGCGAGCGAGGTTAAGTGTTGCGTTGCGTATTATTGTGAGTAGCCATTACTTATAATATTATTTCATCTAGACGTTCAAATAGCATAAATAACAAGAGTAACTTTTGAATTCGTGTCTAAACTAGTTTCTCATTCATTAAGTATCAAAGCGTAACAGTGTCAAGTATCTAGGATAAATACATCATTCACATATAAAAGCATCATAAGAGTCAAGAATCTGTTTAAACATATTGTTCACATTTAAGATGTATCACATAGAGTAATGGTTTGCACATAGTTTAACACAATTAAGATTCAAACAGTCTCATTTCTTATTATGATCGATCGTCTTGAGTGTCACACCCCAACCGATGACGGAAACATCGGGGCACGGCATTGAGCGAAACAGATTGTCAAGAGAAATTCCATAACAACTAAATTACCGGATAGTTAATATTATGTCCCATACCATAACCCATCAAGTAACCAAGTATTACAAACATAGATATCTCAAAAGAAAACATGTTAACACTAAACAACATAAATCAACACATAATATATTCATATTTAGTGTTTATTAGCTTTGTGTTTAGGGTTTTTGATTATGTTAAGCTTTAAATTCAAGATCATCAACTTGTACTTCTATGATTAACTAGTAAAATGAAGCTTAAATATTGTGTTTAGAAGACGCACAATCTTGCAAGAGTTTAAACAAGAAGAATAAGAAGAAAATAAGCTCCAAGATAACCTCCTAGTGACCTTATATGCATGCACCATGAATGGATGATCTTGTAAAGGCTTGATTTAGTGAATTTTTGGTGTTTAAAGAAGATTTGAAAGTGGGTTTAGGGGAAGAACATGGCTGCCGAAATTTTGAGGAGGTGTTTGAGTGATTTTTGAAGTTGGTTAACTCTTGGAAAGGATAAGAACTAATGGTAATAATATGTATGATATGATGTGGTAACATTAGTCAACAATAACACCTAATTATCATACTTATCATCATAGATTTTCAACAAAAATCAACAAGTGTGGGGCCCCTAGAATTCGGCCAAGACAAGTGGGGAGGGGGGGTTAAGTGTAAATTTTTTATAAACTTTACTTAAATATCTAGATATTTTGACCATTAATTAAAGTAAGGTGATTAGGGTTTAAAGTACACCATCAAAAAGGTAATTAGGGATTAGGACTTGAATTAATACTAAATAGTTTGTCCAACTAGTAAAAAGTGCATTCCGACGCTTAAAATGTCTTTCGTTCGGTCGTTGGTTCAATAACGGTGCTTTTGCGCCGCACCGACGAATATTTCCGCGAGTGGTCAAACCGCATCCAAAAGATGTATGGAGTGATTCCGAGTTCCAAATTTTGCTTAACTAGTTCGCCAGATTCTTCGTTTGCTTGTTTCGTGCCAAAAATGTCGCCTACTAGTTCGTCGGTTCGCTAACGAACTATTTTAGCGCAAAGCGATGTAATACCGGAAACTTGTGATTATGAACATTCCGTTGATATCATCTTTATAGTTTTAGTGTGTTTTTCATCAATATATGTTGAAGACTTTTATGGTCTGTGAATATGGTACACTTAGTATCATAAAGATAATGGCGCCAAATTTTTAAAGCGAATACCACTGCACCTAATTCCAGGTCATGAGTGGTATAGCTCTTTTCATAAATTTTTAACTGCCGCGACGCGTACGCGATGACCTTTTCACGTTGCATTAACACGCAACCCAAGCCTTGACGCGATGCATCACAGTACACCACGAAGTCATCGGTACCGTCAGGGAGTGATAGCTCTTTTTCATAAATTTAAGTAGCTGAAAAGCCGTTTCTTGTTTTTCACCCCAATCGAACTTTCTATCCTTTTGAGTGAGCGAGGTTAGCGGTTGAGCAATTTTAGAAAAATTCTCAATGAATCTACGATAGTATCCCACTAAGCCTAGAAATTTTCTTACTTCCGTTGGGGTCTTTGGAACGCTCCAGTTCTTTATAGCTTCTATCTTAGCTGGGTCCACATGAATTCCATTCTCGTTCACGGCGTGACCGATAAATTGGACCTCGCGAATCCAAAATTCGCATTTTGAGAATTTGGCATACAATTGTTCTTTCTTAAGTAGCTCCAGAATAGTTCTCAAGTGTTGTTCATGTTCCGCCTCGGTTCGTGAGTATATTAAAATGTCATCAATGAATACGATCACGAACTTGTCGAGATATGGTTTACATACTCGGTTCATTAAATCCATGAACATGGCGGGAGCGTTTGTTAAGACAAAAGGCATAACAAGGAACTCGTAATGCCCATAGCGAGTCCTAAACGTTGTCTTAGGAATGCTTTTCTCTTGAACTCTCAGCTGGTGATAACCAGATCTTAGATCAATTTTGGAATAGAAGCTAGAACCTTGTAACTGATCGAACAAGTCGTCAATCCTTGGTAAAGGATATCGGTTCTTTATGGTTAACTTGTTCAGTTCTCGGTAATCTATACACATTCGAAAGGTTCTATCCTTCTTCTTGACAAATAGCACCGGAGCTCCCCATGGTTAGAAACTCGGTCTAATGAATTCTTTGTCAAGCAATTCCTGAAGCTGAGTAGATAATTCCTGCATCTCCGAGGGCGCGAGTCTATATGGAGTTTTCGCCACTGGTGCAGCTCCTGGCACAAGATCAATACGGAATTCGACTTGTCGCCGCGGAGGTAGTCCCGGCAAGTCCTCTGGAAAGACATCGGGATATTCCCTTACCACAGGGATGTCTTCCACCTTGCGCTCCTCGGCCTTCTTGTCTATCACATGGGTAAGAAAGGTGATGCATCCTTTTCTCAAGCATCTTCGAGCCTTCATGCAACTTATGATTCTTAAAGGCGTGCCTTGTTTCTCCCCGTGTACTAGCAAATGTTCTCCATCGGGCAGGGGGATGCGTATGATCTTCTCATGACATATGACTTCGGCTCGATTATCGGATAACCAATCCATACCAATAACGACATCGAAACTACCTAACGGAACTGGTAAGAGATCTATGTCGAACTTTCGTTCACCCAGTTCTAAGGTACATTTCTTTACGATTTCCCCTGACTCAACCAAGTCCCCGTTGGCTAATTCAATCGAGTACGGAATATCTAATTTACTAGATTCAACCCCAAGTATGTTTCTAAATTCTTTAGAAATAAAGCTATAATCAACTCCAGTATCAAAAAGAATAGATGCAAAGTGATTATTGATAGGGAACGTACCGGTGACCACATTCGGGTCCTGCCGAGCATCCTTAGCTCCAATTACGAATGCCCTTCCCCGGGCTTGGATTCCTTTCGGGCAATCCTTCTTAAAGTGCGCTTTGTCACAACAGTTGAAGCAACCCTGATCCTTGGTATTCGTACCCCGGCACGCTTCGGTGCGATGCCCAAACCTATTACATTTGTTACACCTGGAGCAGCGACACTCCCCATAATGGTGGAAGGGGCATTTATTGCACTTTGGTGCAGTTCCAGTGTAAGATTTCTTGTCGGGGTTGCTTGGGGTGGTGGTAACATATGCCTTCGCCTCTTTGAATTCTTTCGAGTTTTGCCCCTTGTTGTTATTGTTCTTCCCCCGAGAACCTTTCTTGAAATGGGAGAACTTCCTTTTGTTGCTTTGTGTCTCCACTACTACGTTCTCGATTTGTGTTAATGGGGAGGTTCATGGTTATTTTAAGGGAAGTCGTGGGCTTAGACAGGGTGACCCGGTCTCTCCTTACTTATTCACCCTAGTTATGGAAGTTCTAACGGCCATTTTACATCATGCGGTAAGGATTGACTCTTCTTTTAAATTTCATAACAAGTGTGAACGCCAACAAATTATCAACCTTTGTTTCGCGGATGATTTGTTTATTTTTTCGAAAGGTGAGATTGCTTCGGCTAGATGCATTATGAAGTCGCTTGATTCTTTTGCTAAAATGTCCGGCTTGTTTCCAAGTGTTCAGAAGAGTACGGTTTATTTTTCGAATGTGCCATCTTATGTGAAGTCCGCTATTTTGAACCTTATGCCGTTTAATGAGGGTTGTTTGCCGGTGAAATATTTGGGTGTGCCTCTTATATCCTCGAGGCTTCTTTATAAAGATTGTCAAATCTTGGTGGAGAAGCTGGAAAAACGTATTATGCATTGGAGGAATAAGTTACTTTCTTTTGCAGGCAGGTTGCAACTTATTGTCTCTGTTTTGTCTTCGTTACATATCTACTGGTCGTCAGTTTTTATGTTGCCGAACCGTGTGATCGTTAACTTGGAGGCTTTGATGCGGAATTTTTTATGGTCCCAAGATAGTGCTTTTCAGAAAGGTCGTGCTAAAGTTTCGTGGAAAAAGGTTTGTGTTCCTAAACATGAGGGTGGTTTAGGGATTCGTCGGATAGGAGACGTCAATATTGCTCTTATGGCTACGCATATTTGGAGTATCCTTACGAACCGTCGGTCAATGTGGGTTGAATGGGTTCACGCGTATAGGTTAAGAGGCAAAAGCTTTTGGGCTTGCAAGGTTCCGTCTACTTGCTGTTGGTCTTGGAGAAAAATTCTTCAGCTTCGTCCTTTTATGAGAAGCTTTATATGGTCCGATATTGGTAATGGCTTACACACCTCTGCTTGGTTTGATACTTGGAGCGAATTAGGGCCTCTCGTGCAGATTTTATCTCCTCGGCTTATCGCTAATGCGGGGTTTGACATGAACTCTAAAGTGTCCGATGTTTATTCTGATAACTTATGGAGGTGGCCAGATGCGTGGAGGGATATTTACCCGGTTCTAAATCAGCTTGATCGGTTGTCATTGGATCCGAACAAGGCTGATAAACTTTTGTGGCGACATGGTGATGATAAACATGAGTTTTCCTCGTCTCGAGCTTGGGATTCGGTAAGGCATCAGGAAGAACAGGTTAACTGGTGTAGTATTGTGTGGTTTTCACAGTGCATCCCGCGTCATGCTTTTCTAATGTGGCTGATCATGAGACGGAAGCTGCTTACTCAAGACAAAATATTGAGCTGGGATTTTTCGCGACGAAAGAACATGAACATGATGTGTTGTTTATTATGTTATGAGGACCACGACTCTCATCATCATTTATTCTTTGAATGTAAGTTTTCGACTAAAGTATGGGTTATGGTTAGGCATAAGGTTGGCATGGATTTGGTTCAGCCGAAGTGGGATGAAGTTGTTAAGTGGTTGCGTGATCGTGCCAAGTCGAAATCCGTTAATGACTATGTTGCAAGACTGTTAGTGGCGGCTAGTGCCTATTTCATTTGGCAGGAGCGTAACGCTAGATTATTCAAGAATCAATTGCGGCCTCCGGAAACTATTAGTGAACTTATTACTCAACAAGTGCGGTATAAACTGATGGGAGCGAAGTTGAAGGATTGTGCTAATGTTCGAAGGCTGCTTGGGGATTGGGAGATAAAGGGGACTGAATTTCAATATGATGGCAGCTGATTAACGATTTTATATGTGTTAGTTTGTCTAGAAAGTGGTTGTCTAGTGGCGTTACTCTTTAGTGGTTGTATTTGTTTTGGTTTGTTTTTTCTGGATGTACTGTCTTAGGGCATGTCCTATGACAGAACTAGTGTAGGCTCTCTACACTACTTGTGTTTTTTGGTTGTGAATATATAAAATCACCGGGGTAACCCTTTACCCAAAAAAAAAAGTCTCCACAGTGGTTTCCTTTTTGTTCACCCCAGACTCATCAAACTTTCCTTGACGTAGTGCCTCCTCAGTAAGTGCTACAGCCAAATCAATTGCTTCGCCGATCTCCGTGGGCTTAGAAATGGTAACCAGACTTAGTATTTGGGGGGCAAGTCCCCAGATGTACCTCTCGATTCTCTTGTATTCGGGATCCACCAAGTATGGAACTACACGAGATAAATCATGGAATCGCTGCGTGTAACCCGCAATATCCGCACCAATCATTTTCAAATTCCAGAATTCCGTTTCTAACTTCTGAATTTCCAACCTTGAGCAATACTTTTTCCTCATCAATTCTTTTAGTTCCTCCCAGGTCAGGCCGTACGCAGCAGTTTCGCCATTAGTTTGGACCTGGAGGTTCCACCAAGATAGTGCCCCATCAATGAAGAGTCCAGTGACATAAGTAACCCTTTGTTCAGCAGGGCACTTGCTCATTCGAATGACCGAGTCGGTCTTCTCAGTCTAGCGAACGAAGGAAACAGCACCTCCCGTACCGTCAAAATTTAGAGGTTTGCAGTCTAAGAACTGCTTATAAGTGCAACCTGAAATTATCATATGCACAAATTCAAGAGTGAGTATCAAGAGCTAGATTAGAATAGATGAGAGTATCGCGTAGGTTAATGATTAACCAAGCATTACCAGTCGGATGATTGCCTCCAGAAGTACCTCCTGTTCCACCGCTTTGTTCCGTGCGGTTGGCTTCGTATTGGGCTATTGCCTGCGAGAACCGTTCATTCAACTCTTCTTGTTTTGTCGGTAGCGGGTTCGTGTTCATTTTACCACGGCGGGGCGGCATTGTCTTCTAAATAAAATACCGATCTCCATTAGACAAGTATTTAATGATAAATATTGTCAAGTATATATATATATAAACACATCGGGTTTACATAAATAAGAAATGCATACACACGTATACATGATATAACCACACAATCGCAAGCATGCATAAACACAACATCATCACAATGGTCGTATAACTCAACATGTAGAAAAACACCACGCCACAACATAACATCAACCATAAGTCCACCATGTCATAACAATATCAACCACAATATCATCACATCACCATAATACCAAACACAACATAAAAGAAATACAATGTGAAATACAGAAAACATACTTTTATACATAACGACAACTTGTTACATTTGTTCATGAAGATCAAAAGGACTTAGGGATACATACCCCTAGTCAGTACAAGTTACAATACAAAAGTAAGATTTCTACTACATTGTATCTTCCTGCCTTCAAGTTGCCTTCCAAAAGTCTTGATCTTTATAAGCCTTGGTCTTCATAAAAGTGATAGTCTCCCCTAAAGATAGCTATATACATACAACTAACATAAGACCAATATACAACCGACAGACTACTAGCGTGGAGATGGCGGGGGTGGTGACTGTGGTAGTGGTGGTGATGGAGGGGGTGACGCTGGTAATGGTGGCAGTGGTGATGCAGGTGGTGGTGGTGGTGTGATAGCGGCCCTGACCGCAGCTAACTGGGCATCAAGCTCTCGAGTCCTACGGAAGAGTATGGAAAACTGGATGTCGTAGGATATCATCCTATCCTCCATGGTAGTCAGAGGAAAGTGAGAAGGATGATAAGGGTCCGAAGGGTCCATGCCCGGTGGGGGTATCCCGGCATATAATCAGCATAGTCGGAGGATCTATCACTCGGGCTCAATCATAAGTAACTGATAAGAATCAATACATGGGTAGCCTATAAGGAATAGACTTGAAAACACTAAGGCTTACATGTGAAACATGAGAACAAAACAGCATGAGACATATAGTGATTGCATAAAATATGTTATAAAGTAATAAAACATTTCTAACATATATATATATGCATATTGTACGGTTTGTTTGCCAGGATCGATGTCTTCCTTTTCTTCTTCGGACCTTTCAGAGGTGGATCCGATGCCGGTAGTGTCGGATGATGAGTATGAGCCAGACATCATTATCATTTCATCGGACGACGAGTCCGAGCATGATGTATCCTGAGATGATGACGCGTTGGATGATTTCCAACCGTTTGCTCTTGTCGATTTCAGGGAGGATCCCGCCCCACTCGAGGATGATGTATTGGCTATGCAGCAGTTCCTTCATGATATTATTATTTACGGCCACCCGGAGGGTGAGCATATGGTTGTGCATCTGGCCGTACCACTAGCTTCTGTTCCGTTTGTTGATCTTGAGGATGATGATGTCGTCCCAATAGTACATGTTGAGCAGATTGACGATGAGTTAGGTGACGGAGAGATTCATGATGTTGTTATACTTGAGTTACCATCTCCGGTCGTGTCTGTTGTTGATATTTCATCTATCGCGTCTAGTATTGCTTCCTCTACTCACACCCCAGCATCATCCCCTGATACTGTACTACCCACCCATGCTACTGTACCACCTACCCCCACTACTGACCCCATGCACTTACCAGGATTTCCACACTCCATGTATCCCCCACCTCATTACCAGTCTGGACCGTCATCATATCAGCCGTTATCTCATACACCCCAGGACCCCTATGCTGCGGGACCATCTCAGCCCGCCGGACTTGCCTCCGTCCATGCTAGATTATATGTCAGGATACCCCCACCGGGCATGGACCCTTCGGGCCCTTATCATCCTTCTCACTTTCCTCCGACTACCATGGAGGATAGGATGATATCCTACGACATCCAGTTTTCCATACTCTTCCGTAGGACTCGAGAGCTTGATGCCCAGTTAGCTGCGGTCAGGGCCGCTATCACACCACCACTACCTGCATCACCATTGCCACCATTACCAGCGTCACCCCCTCCATCACCACCACTACTACCACAGTCACCACCCCCGCCATCTCCACGCTAGTAGTCTGTCGGTTGTATGTTGGTCTTATGTTAGTCGTATGTATATAGCTATCTTTTGGGGAGACTATCACTTTTGTGAAGACCAAGGCTTATAAAGATCAAGACTTTTGGAAGGCAACTTGAAGGCAGGAAGATACAATGTAGTAGAAATCTTACTTTTGTATTGTAACTTCAACTGACTAGGGGTACGTATCCCTAAGTCCTTTTGATCTTCATGAACAAATGTAACAAGTTGTCGTTATGTATAAAAGTATGTTTTCTGTATTTCACATTGTATTTCTTTATGTTGTGGTTGGTATTATGGTGATGTGATGATATTGTGGTTGATATTGTTATGACATGGTGGACTTATGGTTGATGTTATTTTGTGGCATGGTGTTTTTTTTCTACATGTTGAGTTATACGACCATTGTGATGACATTGTGTTTATGCATGCTTACGATTGTGTGGCTATATCATGTATACGTGCGTATGCATTTCTTATTTACATAAACCCGATGTGTTTATATATATATATATATATATATAGGGAAGGGTTCATTGGGGAACACTAAAAAAGTGGGGAACGGGGGAACACTTTTAAAAATTATACTTAACATGTTAAAAAAAATATTTTTCTAAATTTTTTTCGGCGCTTTTTCTTATAAATACAAGTAGAAACATTTATGATAAAAAAAATCAAAAACTAAAAATAAAAAAAATGTTTAAAAAACAGTTATATCTTATAGAATTAACTTAACATGTTAAAAATAATTTTTTTTTAAAACTTTTTCAGCGTTTTTCTTTATAAAAAGGAGGAGAAACTAGTCGAGTAAAAAAATAATTTTTCTAAAAAAATTTTTGGCCTTTTTTTAATTGTTTTTTTTTAATATTTTTAGTTTTTGATTTTTTTTATTAAAAATGCTTCTACAAGTATATACAAGGAGAAGCGCCGAAAAAAATGTTTAAAAAATTAATTTTTAACATGTTAAGTTAAATTTTTAAGAGTGTTCCCCGGTTCCCCACTTTTTTAGTGTTCCCCAATGAACCTCACACTATATATATATATATATATATATATATATATATATATACATACTTGACAATATTTATTATTAAATACTTGTCTAATGGAGATCGGTATTTTATTTAGAAGACAATGCCGCCCCGTCGTGGAAAAACGAACATGAACCCGCTGCCGACAACACAAGAAGAGTTGAATGAACTGATCTCGCAGGCAATAGCCCAATACAAAGCCAACCGCACGAAACAAAGCGGTGGAACAGGAGGTACTTCTGGAGCCAATCATCCGACTGGTAATGCTTGGTTAATCATTAACCTACGCGATACTCTCATCTATTCTAATCGTGCTCTTGATACTCACTCTTGAATTTGTGCATATTATGATTTCAGGTTGCACTTATAAGCAGTTCTTAGACTGCAAATCTCTAAATTTTGACGGTATGGGAGGTGTTGTTTCCTTCGTTCGCTGGACTGAGAAGACCAACTCAGTCATTCGAATGAGCAAGTGCCCTGCTGAACAAAGGGTTACTTATGTCTCTGGACTCTTCATTGATGGGGCACTATCTTGGTGGAACCTCCAGGTCCAAACTAAAGGCGAATTTGCTGCGTACGGCCTGACCTGGGAGGAACTAAAAGAATTGATGAGGAAAAAGTATTGCTCAAGGTCGGAAATTCAGAAGTTAGAAACGGAATTCTGGAATTTGAAAATGATTGGTGCGGATATTGCAGGTTACACGCAGCGATTCCATGATTTATCTCGTGTAGTTCCATACTTGGTGGATCTCGAATACAAGAGAATCGAGAGGTACATCTGGGGACTTGCCCCCCAAATACTAAGTCTGGTTACTACTTCTAAGCCCACGGAGATAGGCGAAGCAATTGATTTGGCTGTAGCACTTACTGAGGAGGCACTACGTCAAGGAAAGTTTGATAAGTCTGGGGTGAACAAAAAGGAAACCACTGTGGAGACTTCGAGTTCCAACGAAAGGAAGTTCTCCCATTTCAAGAAAGGTTCTCGGGGGAAGAACAATAACAACAAGGGGCAAAACTCGAAAGAATTCAAAGAAGCGAAGGCATATGTTACCACTACCCCAAGAAACCCCGACAAGAAATCTTACACTGGAACTGCACCAAAGTGCAATAAATGCCCCTTCCACCATTATAGAGTGTGTCGTGGCCCCAAGTGTAACAAATGTAATAGGTTTGGGCACCGCACCGAAGCGTGCCGGGGTACGAATACCAAGGACCAGGGTTGTTTCAACTGTGGTGACAAAGGGCACTTTAAGAAGGATTGCCCGAAAGAAATCCAAGCCCGGGGAAGGGCATTCGTAATTGGAGCTAAGGATGCTCGGCAGGACCCGAATGTGGTCACCGGTACGTTCCCTATCAATAATTACTTTGCATCTATACTTTTCGATACTGGAGCTGATTATAGCTTTATTTCTAAAGAATTTAGAAACATACTTGGGGTAGAATCGAGTAATTTAGATATTCCGTACTCGATTGAATTAGCCAATGGGGACTTGGTTGAGTCAGGGGAAATCATAAAGAAATGTACCTTAGAACTGGGTGAACGAAAGTTCGACATAGATCTCTTACCAGTTCCGTTAGGTAGTTTCGATGTCGTTATTGGTATGGATTGGTTATCCGATAATCGAGCCGAAGTCATATGTCATGAGAAGATCATGCGCATCCCCCTGCCCGATGGAGAACATTTGCTAGTACACGGGGAGAAACAAGACACGCCTTTAAGAATCATAAGTTGCATGAAGGCTCGAAGGTGCTTAAGAAAAGGATGTATCGCCTTTCTTGCCCATGTGATAGACAAGAAGGCCAAGGAGCGAAAGGTGGAAGACATCCCTGTGGTAAGGGAATATCCCGAAGTCTTCCCAGAGGACTTGCCGGGACTACCTCCGCAGCGACAAGTCGAATTCTGTATCGATCTTGTGCCAGGAGCTGCACCAGTGGCGAAAGCTCCATATAGACTCGCGCCCTCGGAGATGCAGGAATTATCTACTCAGCTTCAGGAATTGCTTGACAAATGATTCATTAGACCGAGTTTCTCACCTTGGGGAGCTCCGGTGCTATTTGTTAAGAAGAAGGATGGAACCTTTCGAATGTGTATAGATTACCGAGAACTGAACAAGTTAACCATAAAGAACTGGTATCCTTTACCAAGGATTGACGACTTGTTCGATCAGTTACAAGGTTCTAGCTTCTATTCCAAAATTGATCTAAGATCCGGTTATCACCAGCTGAGAGTTTAAGAGGAAAGCATTCCTAAGACAGCGTTTAGGACTCGCTATGGGCATTACGAGTTCCTTGTTATGCCTTTTGGCTTAACAAACGCTCCTGCCGTGTTCATGGATTTAATGAACCGAGTATGTAAACCATATCTCGACAAGTTCGTGATCATATTCATTGATGACATTTTAATATACTCACGAACCGAGGCGGAACATGAACAACACTTGAGAACTATTCTGGAGCTACTTAAGAAAGAACAATTGTATGCCAAATTCTCAAAATGCGAATTTTGGATTCGCGAGGTCCAATTTCTCGGTCACGTTGTGATCGAGAATGGAATTCATGTGGACCCAGCTAAGATAGAAGCTATAAAGAACTGGAGCGTTCCAAAGACCCCAACGGAAGTACGACAATTTCTAGGTTTAGCGGGATACTATCGTAGATTCGTTGGGAATTTTTCTAAAATTGCTCAACCGCTAACCTCGCTCACTCAAAAGGATAGAAAGTTCGATTGGGGTGAAAAACAAGAAACGGCTTTTCGGCTACTTAAAGATAAACTATGCCAAACGCCAATCTTATCACTCCCTGACGATACCGATGACTTCGTGGTGTACTGTGATGCATCGCGTCAAGGCTTGGGTTGCGTGTTAATGCAACGTTAAAAAGTCATCGCGTACGCGTCACGGCAGTTAAAAATTCATGAAAAGAACTATACCACTCATGACCTAGAATTAGGTGCAGTGGTATTCGCTTTAAAAATTTGGCGCCATTATCTTTATGGTACTAAGTGTACCATATTCACAGACCATAAAAGTCTTCAACATATATTTAATCAAAAATAATTAAACATGCGCCAACGGTGATGGGTAGAATTGTTGAATGACTATGAGTGTGAAATCAAGTACCATCCGGGCAAAGCAAATGTTGTGGCGGATGCTTTGAGCCGGAAAGAGTGGGTCAAAACTTTACGAGTACGAGCTTTAGAGTTAACCATTCAGACGAACTTCACTACTCGTGTGCATGATGCACAATTAGAAGCTCTAAAGCCGGAGAACATTCAAGCAGAATCCTTGCGAGGATTAGAGAAACAATTGGAAGAGAACAAAGATGGCACATGGTATTTCATGGGAAGAATCTGGATTTCTTACTTTGGCGGATTGCGAGACTTAGTGCTGGATGAGGCACATAAGTCAAAATATTCAATACATCCAGGATCTGATAAGATGTATCAGGATGTAAAGGAATATTACTGGTGGCCTAATCTCAAAGGAGATATTGCGACCTACGTTGGGAAATGCCTAACTTGTGCAAAGGTCAAGGCCGAGTATCAAAAGCCATCTGGACTATTACAACAACCCGAGATTCCCGTTTGGAAATGGGAACAGATATCAATGGATTTCATTACAGGACTCCCACGGACCTCTCGAGGTCATGACATGATTTGGGTTATCGTTGATCGATTAACCAAGTCAGCTCACTTCTTGCCAATTCGCGAGAAAGACAGTACAGAGAAGTTAGCTGAGCTTTATCTCAAAGAGATAATAGCACGTCATGGAGTGCCTATTTCAATAATCTCGGATCGTCATGGTCGCTTTGTGTCAAGGATTTGGCAATCATTTCAAGCCTCGTTTGGATCTAAGCACGGCATTCCATCCGCAAACCGATGGCGAAAGCGAACGAACCATCCAAACTTTAGAAGATATGCTTCGTGCCTGTGTGATGGATATAGGCGGAAATTGGGATACTCATTTACCGCTGGTAGAGTTCTCATATAATAACAGTTATCACACAAGCATTAAAGCCGCCCCATTCGAAGCACTATACGGACGGAAGTGCCGATCACCACTGTGTTGGGCAGAAATCGGAGACAAACATCTCATTGGCCCTGAACTTGTTCAAGAAACCACCGACAAGATACACAAAATACGAGACCGTATCAAGGCGGCTCGTGATAGACAAAAGAGCTACGCGGATCGAAGACACAAACCACTATCCTTCGAGGTCGGAGACAAAGTGTTACTAAAAGTCTCGCCTTGGAAAGGCGTAGCTAGGTTCGGGAAACGCGGAAAGCTAAACCCGAGATACATTGGGCCATTTGAGATTCTGCAAAAGATCGGTACTGTCGCGTACAAGTTAAAGTTGCCTGAGGAACTCAATAATGTACACGACACATTCCATGTATCAAACCTCAAGAAAAGTCCGACTAGCGAGACAGTTATCATCCCAGCGGATGAAATTCATATAGACAACAAACTCCAGTTTACCGAAGAACCCGTTGAGGTTATGGACTGGAAGATCCACAAGACAAGGAGGAGTCGTAGCAAACTAGTCAAGGTCCACTGGAACTCACGTCACGGTCCCGAGTACACCTGGGAGCGTGAAGATCAGATTAAGAAGAAGTATACCCACCTGTACGAGAAGATTTCGTCAACGGATGACTCAACGTGAATTTCGGGATGAAATTCTTTTAACGGGAGAAGAATGTGACAACTGGCAAATAAATGGTAATTTCGTACAATCTAATCACTATTCTATCTACATAATCTCATGCATTTAGCGTAATTTGATTACGTAACGGTGTCGTAACTAGATAACAGAATTAGAACAAGAAAACAATGCTAAAACATATGTTGGTTTTCGCCACATTGCGAACCCAAGCAAACAATGTCCTAAAAGTGTTGGTAGAAAATGTCATGTGCACTATTCACGGTTACACTATTCATGCCAGCAAACCGTGAAATCAGAACAAAACACTGAAAAACGACACTTGGATAACATAACTGGGTCCATTTATATAAGAAAACATTTTTATGAAAACACATCTTGCAAAGAAACAAGACTTTCCGGTATAACGCTCTAATCTCAAAAATATCCGTTTCGGCTTAAAATATAGCATTTTTAACGCGTCCGAACCTATAACAAAGCATTTCCGGGACTTCGGAATAATGTCAATTGATGAAAAACACACTAAAACAATAAGATGATATCAACGGAATATTCATAATCACAAGTTACCGGTATTACATCACTTTGCGCTAAAATAGTTCGTTAGCGAACCGACGAACTAGTAGGCGACATTTTTGTCACGAAACAAGCAAACGAAGAATCTGGCGAACTAGTTAAGCAAAATTTGGAACTCGGAATCACTCCATACATCTTTTGGATGCGGTTTGACCACTCGCGGAAATGTTCGTCGGTGCGGCGCAAAAGCACCGTTATTGAACCGACGACCCGAACGAAAGACATTTTAAGCGTCGGAATGCATTTTTTTTACTAGTTGGACAAACTATTTAGTATTAATTCAAGTCCTAATCCCTAATTACCCTTTTGATGGTGTACTTTAAACCCTAATCACCTTACTTTAATTAATGATCAAAATATCTAGATATTTAAGTAAAGTTTATAAAAAAATTTACACTTAACCCCCCCCCCCCCCACTTGTCTTGGCCGAATTCTAAGGGGGCCCACACTTGGTGATTTTTGTTGAAATTTGATGATGATAAGTATGACAATTAGGAGCTATTGTTGACTAATGTTACAACACATATCATACCTATCATTATACCTTCCATTCTTATCCATTTTACAAGACTTATCAACTTCCAAAATCTCTCCCAACACCCCACTAAATTTCGGCAACCCCTTCTTCTCCTAAACCCATCTTCAATCTTCACTAAACATCTCATTTTACACCCATTTTAGCCTTTACAAGATCATTCATACTTGGTGCATGCATGGAGCATTACTAGGAGCTTATCTTGGAGCTTATTTTCTTCTTATTCTTCTTGTTTAAACTTTTGCAAGATTGTGAGTCTTCTAAACACAATATTTAAGCTTCATTTTACTAGTTAATCATAGAAGTACAAGTTGATGATCTTGAATTTAAAGCTTAACATAATCAAAAACCCTAAACATAAAGCTAATAAACACTAAATATGAATATATTATGTGTTGATTTATGTTGTTTAGTGTTAATATGTTCATATGATCATGTTGATTATCTTATTTTTGTTGAGATTAGTAGCTTAAAGCTTATGTTTATGATGATCTCATGAATAGATTCATGTAGTATTTAAGATTTATGTTCATCTTATCATGATGAACATAAATATATGATTTAAACATGGATATGTTTAAATCTTGTAAGATCATCATACTCACTTTCATGAACTAAATATGTATTTTAAAGATCACATGAGGAAACAAGTGTTTAAAAGGATTTACAACCTAATCTTGGAAGATTAGTAGACTTTGATTTTACAAGACTAGTTAAAACACTTGATTATTACAAAATATCATCATAAAAAGTCTTGTAATCAAAGGGGTTAAAGAGTGAAACTTGATTTGAACATATGGCAAAAAAATGATGTATTTAAAAGTCTAGTAAAAATATGAAAATTATTTGTCATAATCAAGTTGTAAAAATAAACTTGTTAAGTTCATGAAAATGAGGGTTTAAGTGAATGTTATCATGTATAAAAAGTTGATACATTGAAACTTGATTTGGAAAATTGATTGTGATTATGATTTAAACACGTTTTTAAACGTGGAAAACGTTATGGTTTTGAGGGGAACTACGGCGGATTTTTCTAAAAATCTAATCACGATTAAAGAGGGGATTAAAGGGTGATTAACAGTGTTAAACACGATTAGTGGTCATAAACGTCATTTTGGAAACCCTAATGAGAATATTTAAGTCTTAAATATTCAATAAGTTTTATGGACTTAAACTTATTTTTTTACAAAAATAAATGGTTAAAAATGTAACAATATATGTATATATAATTTTTGGTAAAAATTATATATTTTTAGAAACTTGTCAAGTGCATATAATAAGTGCTATATGTGTATGTATTAGATACCTATAGGGTGATCAAAATAAATATACATACATGTTCCTACATGGTCCAAGAAATGCTAGTAAATCGGACAATTAAATAAAATGGCCGAAATGGAAATACATAACACTTGACGACAACAAGTTGGGCGTATCGACATCGTGAACAAGTTACTACAAAGTCGAGTCTAAAATAACATATTTTAGACATTAAAACGAGCACATATCTAAACGATCGATAACAAGAATCCGGAAAGTCGAAAACTATACAAATTACCAAGTATTTTTCATAGGAAAATGAACTTATTTAAAGTTTACTACTTGGTAACATTTTGGTAAAAAATTGCAAGATTATGTTAATGGACTCATAAAGTTAGAATTGGGCCTATCAAAGCTAGTAATGGGCTAGGCCCAAATTACTTAATACATAGGCTAGGGCCCAATGACAATATAACATGGGCTCGGCCCAATAACAATAAAACATGGGTTAGGCCCAATAACATAGATAACATGGGCTCGGCCCAATAACGTTAAAACATGGTTTAGATACGATAACATAGATGACATGGGCTAGGCCCAATGACATGAGCAAGGGCTCAATTACACGCGTGCGCGGCACGAAGACATATGAAGGGTAAAGCCCGTTCACCTATAATTCAATACGTATAGAATACATGTATATACATAACAATCGAGCGAGTAAACTATCAACGCTCTAAAATACAAAGTTGTTCCAAAGATGGCAAACGAGAACATAATAAAGAATTCAAGATGAACAACTTGTACGAGGTCCGAAAGACCTAGTGTTTAACGATATTAGTACACATGTAGGTTATTGACACGTACGGACGCTCACTTCGATATCATAATACACGGAACGCAGACTTGTGAGTTCATGTCCCTCCTTTCACACCCCAAAATTATCAGAGCTGGCGTGACTGGACTTTACCTGGAATTTCGTGTGATAACCGTTGTTAAGTGACATTGCCATGGAATGTCGAACATTGAGTATTTGTCATAAATGAAATAGGGGGAATGCGAAGACATGTGACTTCTTTTGCAGTGCCAACAACTGTGAGTCTCTTTAGACTAAGTACCGACTGTTGTGAAATCTTGTTCTAACGTACCTCAGCGAGATTCGCGCTGTTTGCAGGATCACGTGGCAAAGTGCTGCATTGCAGTCGGTAGTTCTCCCGCTGTCGGGATTAGCATCGTTGCTATCGTGCCCAAACATGTTTTCCCAAGGCCTTGCCTCGAAAGTCGTGTGTGATGTACTTCGACGTCCGCTGACGTATAGTTTAAGTTTCATGTATACTTGTGCATTAGCGTTTCGTTCCGCGTAGAATTTGATGTGCTCCGACATCCGTTGACGTATAATTTAAGTTTCATGTATCCTCGTGCACTAGCGTTTCATTCCGCGTAGGTTACCTGCTCGGGTAAGTGAAATAGCATAGACGACATAATATAATGGTGTTTGCCCGAGTTAGTAGTCGCAGTTTCTACGTAATGACCTTTAATGGATTTTGACATAAATTCTCCAAAGGTCCTAGATGCATGTTATCAAAACTCTCGAGGTTTTGTTTACTGTATGAATTTGTTTTATGAACCGTGTATCAACACAACACTTGTGTATGTTTAAAACCAAAATTATTGACTCATTATTTTTGGAAACGGTTGGAACCCATATTCGAGTCTTATGCATTCTGTATGCGTTCAATTCTTGATATCTAAGTCCCCAGAGAATAGTGAGGTTAAAGCCTAGGTATCTCTACAGAAACCTAATTCGCTGAAACCTATAGCTCTGATACCAATCTGTCACACCCCGAAATATCAGAGCTTGGCGTGACTGGACTGGTATCTTCATTGCACAGCGGAAGCAAATAAAGCTAAGACTTCTAGAAAGTGAATGCCGCTAAGTACTCGAATTCCCATGGGTTCTCCTATTCCAACCGTTCCATAGTTTTGAAAATGCAACCTGAGAAAGAACATGCGAAAAATCAACATAAAGTTGAGCGAATTCATAGTTTGTTTGTTTTGTATCAAATGCGTTTTAAAACACTTGTAATCTTGCATTTGAAAAACTGGTTTGTGAGATCTTAATATCTCAAAGAATTTGAAATGTCGTCTTTGTATATCGGTAACGAAATGTTTTCTGTTATGTTTATAAACTGATATATGTAACTGTTGAGTTTGTAAACCAATAATGAAATGTTTTATGTCGTATCTGTAAACTGGTATTGAGATGATTTCGGTTATCTTTGTAAACCGGTATTGAAATGTTTTATGTTATCTTTGTAAACCGATATTGAAATCATAGTATGTAGGATACCTATGGAATCTAAGGATCAATCAGTGTGTAGCTAATACACTAATCTAAGCCATAAGTAAGTAACCAAACCGAGACAACTTTGTTATCAATTTGGATCACAAAAGCACTCACAAAGGGTTAGCAAACCCGGAGTGGAGCGCGCCTCAAACTCGATAGATCTATATCTTTTGCACCTTGGTCACTACGTGATTAATGGTTACTAATGTCATCCTCCTACTTACGCACAGTGATCTGTTATCATCTAATTCCATAGCTACATACCTAGTGTTATTGGGCCTTTGCCCATGTCATTGGGCATTTGCCCATGTCCTTGGGCCTTTGCCCATGTCATTGGGCCTTTGCCCATGTCATTGAAACTCATGCATGTTTCGAAAACCTTGTATTATTGTAAGAGCCGGTAAGTTTAGCTTAAACCTTTTCGTAAACCATTTGAGTTCGTTGAGATCCTGTTGTGAAATGGTTTAGAAACATGTGATTTTTGTTTATCGAAACATTGTGTTTTTGCAAAACTTGCATGTTTTTCCACCCCCCGAAAACATTTATAAAAATGTAAAACAGTAAAAATGGGGGTTATGAACTCACCTTGACATTCCTGTGCAAAGCTAGCTTAGCGTGACTCCGAAGTGTCGTTCCAAGAACGTGAATTAGCTAGCGTGCATCTATAGTATTCTTAACAGGGAATAACTTATCAGTTTCTAGTTTAAACGTAGCTAAACTACGTGTCTAAGCTCTACCGAGTCGTTAATAAAACGACTCTACGAAGGTGTTAATATTCTAAGTCGAAATGTTAATATTCTAAGTCGAAATAATCAATCTATGGCTATTTGACCCCATTTTATAATTGTAATAAAAACTAAGTCGTAGAAACGACTTAGCTTCAGAGCGATTTAGAATGTATATTTATATATAAATGGAACTACGTTCGAGAAGTCGTATTAGTAGTCACGAATAGTAGGCGTAGATGTATAGTAGTACGGCTCTCCGTAGCTTTCGTAAGTTGTAAATAAATAAGTAAATATGTATATACTCGAAATATTGGCATTTGAAAATGAACATAAACTACTATATTCAGATTATAAGAATTTTCGAATAATAAGCGTTGGAAATATAAATTCCGAATCCTATCATTTGAAATAAATATAAACATTATACTTATTGTATAAAAGTGTTCGGAAATCTTAGCGTTCGAAATTATCATAAACATTATATTTACTTTATAAAAGTATTCAAAGTTTTCGGATAATAGATTTTGAAATAAATATAAACAATCACCTTTATTTGTATATTCCGAGTTTTGGGCGTTTGAAATAATTATAAATAATGATAGTTATCTCATAAAAGTTTTCGAGTTTTCGTTGACTTGTATACCGAAATTGTCGATTCGTTGAAAGAGACTCGTTTTATAAGTGAGGAAATGTCGCCAAAATAAATATAGGCTTATATTTATTATTATTTTTTTTAAAGTATATTGCATTCGGAAAGGCGTCGTTTTAATAACATGTATGTTTCATATGTTGGGTTTTTACGAAAAACGGACAGAGTTTCCTCTATTTTCAGATGATCCCGACAATCTAAGTGTCGATTTATTTTCCAAAATTCAATCAATCATTCAATAAACATTATATATATAAAGTTTACGTCAAATATATCAAATTGTCAAATGCAAAAGCGTAGTAATCACTAATGTATAAAATTTTCGTCGAGTATATAAAAAAATAAACTAATATCTAGTCAAAGCGGGTCGAGCTCGGTCACGTAACTAACTAAAATAAGTAAAATCTATATATGAAAGTTTAAGGCGTCGTTAAAACTTTACCGGGTCTTGGAGTTAACTGTTTTTGACCGCTGTTGACACGAACACCAAATCTGACTTTGTTGACCGTGGCTGACCAGTTGGCCATAGTTGACCGAAACCGAACTCGTTGAACCGTAACCCGAACTGTGTGAAACCGTAAACTGAACTCCATCTAAATGAAACCCGAACCGCTCATGTCACGAATACGAACCAAACTTTGACCCGTTGACCACCCGAGACTTGACCCGAACAATGAAACGTAACCCGATCTACACTCGAAACCAACTGAATAGCATCACCACTTCAGCTGGTGTCGCCGGCAGTGGCGTCGGCCACCGGCGCCAACATCAATAACAACCACAGTAGCAACATTCATCATCATCAGTCATCAATCAGAGACTTGAAAGAAAATTAGGAGCCGAGGTTAGTGCTTACCGGGTTTGTCGTCAGGAACATCGAACACCACCGTCGCCGTAAGCCAAAATAATTAGTCGGACGCCGTCGGAATCCCACCGGCTACGCCGGTTTCCCTCTCTCTCTAATTTCCCTCTCTCTCCTCCGCTGGGTTTTCTCTCTATCCTCTCGTTCTTCGATTTCGTTGCAGCGCCGCCGTACGCCACCACCAAATGGTGGTGGCCGATCGTTTAACCCAGAAAAAAGGGGTTGTCGGGTGGTTGTTACAGGTGGGAGACGAAGGGAGGTCGGATGAGGTGGTTGTGTGTGTGGTGGGAGCTCGTCGCTGGCAACAACGAGTCACCAGAGCTCGGTCGGAACTCCGGCTCCGATCGCCTGAGATAATGTCGAGAGAGAAGAGCTGAGGGAGCTCCTGTGGTTGTGTGCGCAGGTTTGAGGGAAGATGGGGGATTTAGGGTTTTGATTTCCTGTTTATAGTTAGATTTTAAGTGGGCTTGGGCCCTGGGCCCAGGGCCCACAAGCCCGTTTTGCGCGGCCCAAACGTTTACGAAACCCGTTTTTTTGAAACCCCGATCATCGTAAAATGTTATGGAATATTATTTTGGGGTCGAAAGCACGTGAAATTACGCCAGATCTCGATATTTGACGCGTATGGTTGTCGATACGTTAAAATCGCGTAAAATGTTTCACTCGTCGTTTTGCAATTCGTTTTCAACTACGGATAATAAAATTTAAAAACGAAGCTAAATATACCAATATATATTAATATCGAGACGAAATTCGAGTCCGGTGCTTCTATTTCGTCGTTGTTTGTCGGTGCGTTACTGTTTCCGCGTTTTTCGTTCACGTTTGCGTTTTGTGCCGTTCGAAAGCATGATGTTTTCACAAAACCACATTCATAAGTATAATTTATACGCATAAACTTTGTATTTGTCGGGGTGGTCAGTATTTTGTACGGTGTCAGTTCGTTATCGTTTAATGTTCAACGATTTCTCCGCAGATTATCATTCGCCTACTGTAAAGTCGAGTAGGCGTTCCTAAGCATTATAAAAGCATAATTGGGTTAATTCGTGTCTTAATCACTATTAATTATAGCCTTAAACGTTCGTTAATCGCATAATTAGAAGCCGTTAATTACTGGTTGTCACACAATCCGATCGGAACTCCATGATGACGTCATCCTAGAACCCCTCAAATCCATTGATTTCACGGTTAAAAGTTAAGATTCAAAGGTGAAAATGATGAAGGAGTGCGTGTAGATCATAGAAGTACAATATTTGAGTTGAAAACTTACAAGAATCGCGAGAAATCGAGAGAAAGAAGGCTTGAGCTTGCTGGTCGAGTGGGAGGGAGTTGTCAGGAGGGGTATTTATAGGTTGCCAAAAATAGAAAGGAGGGGCAAGGGTCGGGTGGTGCACCGATCGGATGGCAATCCAATTCGATGGCTATTCGATCGATCGGTCATTCGATCGAGTGGCTCCGAAGAGTTGAGTTTCGGCGTTTCGTTTTGCGTGTTGAGCGTTGCGATGCGTTTCGAGTGAGCGATGCAATAGTATTACCCATTAGTCACACAAATAACCTAACTACTATATCTAACATACAATCACTATAAATACTTGCGTCTAGCGTTTGCGATTAGATTGTGATGCGATAGAATTGCGATTGCGATTAAACACCTCAACATAAACATAACATGCACAAGTAACACATAATAGCACACACACGTAAAACAATATCCAGAACATTTAATTCGAGTTGCGAATGCGATAGCGATGCGATTAGCGATAAGTCGATTAGCGATTAAACATGCTATTAAACCTCGATTATTAATAGATACTCCACATAATACAACTAAAGCAATTAAATAAAAAGATTTGATTACAAGTCATTAACGTACCATCAATATTTAAGCAAGGAGTAACAGATCGCAATTAGCAATCTTTTCTTCCTTTGACTTGTACTTTGACTTTCTAAAAAGCGGGTTGTTACAGCCTCCCATACTTTAGGAAATTTCGTCCCGAAATTTAAGAAGTAGGCGTAACAAACTGTTACGGGTACTTCGCCTTCATGTCACTTTCGAGTTCCCAGGTGAACTCGGCGCCGCGTTTGCCTTCCCAGTGAACCTTCACAATGGGAATGCGTGAGCGTCTGAGCACCTTGGTTTCTCGTCCCATGATCTCGACAGGCTTTTCCACGAAGTGTAATGTTTCGTCCACTTGTAAATCTTCGAGAGGGACATGTAATTCCTGGTCGGCTAGACACTTTCTGAGGTGCGAAACGTGGAAAGTCGGGTGGATATTACTAAGTTCCTCCGGTAGTTCGATTCTGCAAGCCACTTTTCCAATCCTTTCCAGAATCTTAAAGGGTCCAACATATCGAGGCGCGGGCTTTCCTTTCTTGCCGAATCTGATCACCCCTTCCAAGGTGCAACCTTTAGGAGTACGTGATTGCCAACATCAAATTCAAGGGGCTTGCGACGTCTATCGGCGTAACTTTTCTGACGACTCCGAGCTTTCAGCAGGTTATCTCGAATCTGGAGGATTTTGTTAGTCGTTTCTTGCAACAGCTCAGGACCGGTAATTTGTGCGTCTCCGAACTCGTGCCATAAAATAGGTGATCGACATTTCCTTCTGTATAATGCCTCAAATGATGCCATTTGGATGCTACAATGATAACTGTTATTGTATGAGAATTTGACTAAAGGTAGGTGCGCATCCCAATTACCATCGAAATCTATGACACACGAGCGAAGCATGTCTTCAAGGGTGCGAATCGTTCTTTCAGTCTGACCGTCGGTTTGGGGATGAAAAGCGGTACTTAGATTTAGAGTAGTACCGAGAGCAGATTGAAACGTTTCCCAAAGACGCGAGGTAAACCGACCATCGCGGTCAAAGATGATGTCACGAGGTGTCCCGTGTCGACAGATGATCTCATCGGTGTAGATTCGGACTAATTTTTCTACCTTAAAGTCTTCTCGTATCAGAAGGAAGTGAGCTGATTTAGTCAGACGGTCGACGACAACCCAGATACTGTTGTGTCCTGACGTCGTGCGCGGGAGTTTCGTTATAAAGTCCATAGCTATACTCTCCCATTTCCACATCGGGATCTCGGGTTGTACGAGTAAGCCAGAGGGGCGTTGATGCTCAGCCTTGATTTTGGAACAAGTCAGGCACTTCGAAACATAGAGAGCGACATCCCTCTTCATGCCCGGCTACTAGTACTTGTAGCGCATGTCCTGGTACATCTTGTCAGCACCGGGATGAATAGAATATCGATATTTGTGGGCTTCGTCCATCAGAATTCGTCGCAAATCGGTACGCTTGGGAATCCAAATTCGGTCTAAATAATGGAAGATACCATTCGATTTATTCTCAAGTTGGGCGCCATAGTTTAGAATCCTTTCCTTCTTCAAAGTATGTTCGGTAAAATAAGCATGTTGTGCGTCACGGATGTGACACCCACGACGAAACCAGGTACACCCTAAACGGTCCAAAACTATAAAGCACACTTAACACTTTAATTTCGCGAAAACCTTAAAAAACATGTGTGACTTATATGCTTGATTAACTGCTATTTGCTATGTCTCAGAGAAATCCGATAACACGTTATGAATGACATGACACTAATAAGGACCCATGATGTGAAATTGGTATCCTTAGACTTAAAACACGTGTTAAACCAGAGCTTTCCGTTTAACAACGCTTTAAACCTTTGACATCGATTATTAGGTTATCGGTAGCATCATTTTAGATTTTGAGTTCCAGGAACAACTTAGTTTTGTGCCTTAGACTGTGACATCAGGTTTGAAACCAATCAGAGATCGGGCACGCAAAACGGAGCAGATTCCCGGTTAGGGAAACGCTTTCGTTTCAGGAATAACATAAGGCAATCAAAAGTGCAAGGAACGATCGATCAAGCTTAAAAACACTTAAACCACTCTAATACGAGTCTTTTATGATTAAAACGTAACTGGGTTCGGATTTCAAGACGGTTATGCGTGATTTTTAAAACCGATTCTTTTGACACTAATTTCGAGCGAAACGGAGTCCGTCACGCAAATCGAGAATGCGTCCGGGACCCGTAAACGAACCTAAACACTCAACGTAAGATAAACATCATCTTTAGGCGCTCAAAACGAAGCACGAGGTGGCCCTAGGGGGGCCCACCCAAACCGCCACCACCCCCTATATATATATTTTTCTTTCATTTTTCTTTTAAATTTCACACATAAATCCTCCCAAAATTCTGCTTCTTTCTCATAAATCCCAGCTGATCTAACAAGAACAAGCCTCAAATTAAAGGTATCAACCTTAATTTTTATGGTTTTAAGCTTGGTTTCGTGATTAAACATGGTTTAGGCCATGAAAACCCTTTTTAATCCATGATTTTTGGAAGTTTAAAAATGTTTATGGGCTGAATGTGAACACCATATGAATACCCTGGTGTTATATGGCAGCCATGGTTATAAATCTTTGGGTTTTGATACCCTAATCAACACCTATTCGACAGAAATCGCTTAACTAGTCGATTAACCGAAAAACAATGAAATAAAGCTTGATTGATCTAAGTTCTAGCATATTTGGATTGTACTTGATGTGTAGGTACTAAATATTGCCCACACATACTTCTGGACTCACAAGGAACGCTCGGAATCGAAGGAATCGCTAGGTATATGACCTGAAACTTGAATCTAGACTAGGTAGAATATTATTCGGACTATAACTTGGTCTGTGGTACTTGGATTGAGCTGAAAGTTGGTGTGGTGATGAAGGGTAGGGTCAGGAAGGTCCACGTAACATTTTAGAATTTTTGAAATTTTCTACGATTTTTGGTGAAATTTTGACTGTTTTACAAAAAGAATTTTGGAAAAAATACCTAACGGATTCAATAAATCACCAAATTTTACAGAGACACTAAGGAACATATACAGAATGTTCTGGGAAAATTCGGAGTCCATTGGTTGAGTTTGGTTTGGGTTAAAAATCCGCGTTTTTGGGAATTTTCGGTAGCCGGAAACGCACCGAAACGAAATCGTAAAAATCTTAAAATTTTTGGCGATGTTTTTGGAAACATAGGGGATGTCCAGGAATGTTTTGGGAATTTTTGGATCAATTATGGTAATTAATGTTAATTATGTGGTTAAATATGGTTTTATAAATAATTTATTTAGACAAGTAAAATTCCAAAATAAATTTCCCAAAATTTTTCCCATATTCTATAGATTTTTACTGAGTTATATAAAAATTTTCAGAATTTTATTCAAATTATGGATAAAATGGGAATTTTTGAGATTAAAAATAGGTTATTTTAAATCAATTTCGGCAGTTTACCGTGTAACGAACCTGCCGGAACTAGGAACTGACCCAACCCGACAAATACTATAATTAGAACACGGGGAATATTCTAGGAGATTCCAGGGCAGATTGGACACTCGGAGTGTGTCCAATACCATTTCGGGAAATCCCCGCCGGTGGAAACGGGAACTCAAAATTGGGCAACCTGGACTCCCCAAACACCCAAACTCCCTTAATGAGAAGTTAATAATTATTAAATAACAACGTGTTGGCACTATTGGTATTTCCGTACCATTATCCAAACACGTTAAACTACTGACATTGGATGGCACGCGAACCGGTGCCCGGAAGCCAAACTGAAAACTAATACTACCCTGACCTTCATCACCATACCCGTGTGTTGGTGCACAATGTCTATCGCTTACGTCATCGGTCTAGGTCGTGTCGTTTGAATGTAATAGGGTTTAAAGTCAAAAAGTTAAGTTTATTAGTGTTGTAAACCATTTCGTACGAAATGGACTTTATAAGGCCAGGTCGCACGAAACGGACGTTGCCATTTCGTGCGAAATGGACTGTCCATTCCATGCGAAATTGAATCCCTATAAATAGGGGAGTTGGGTTTTCCATTTGGAACATTCGGGTGGAATCTCTCTGTTGGTGCATACGTCGGTCGACTTCGTCTTGTATCGAGTCTAGTATTAGAATTGTTAGATCAGGGCGCGTTGTACGAGAAAATAGGAGGTTTTGGGTGAGATTGGGCTAATTCCGTTTGAATGGCTAATTTCGCTTGAAAGTGACATTGCCACTTTCAAACAAAATTAACTTTGTTAATTCCGTTTGAAATGGCACATGACACATTCAAACGGAATCACCTATCCTATAAATAGGTCTTCAAACGAGATCATTTGTAACTTTCTGATTTCCGGTACCGAAGTGCTGCCGACACGTCGTTTGATCTAGAAACTTGTTATAATCAATAAACAAGACGATTAAGAGTGAAACAAGCTGTTTTACAAGTCTGTTTCTTTGTTTCCGCCTCTGAAACAAACAAGAACTCTTCTGATTGACTCGTTTGGGTCACGGAACGATCCTACAAGTGGTATCAGAGCTCAGGAAGAACAGTTCTTGCCAAAATAGCCATTATTTCAGACTTCTACACCTTCTTTTTTAAAATTCACTGTCAAAATGGATTGAATTTCATATATGTCATGCGTAACAGTGTTTTAATGAATCCTTGAGAATATTGGACCTTAATTCAGCTTAAAATTGATAAAAATAGTAATTCCGTTTGAAATTCGGATCGGACAAGATGATGTCAGCAGCATTTCAAACGAGATTAGCACTTGATTCCGCTTGAAAGAGCTATTCCGCTTGAAAAATACACCTAATTTCGCTTGAAAGTACCTAATTCCGTTTCTGGATGTATTTCCGTTTGAGGAGGTTAAAACGAAATTAGTTGATTTCGCTTCAAGGCGTGATTCTGTTTGAAAGTGTGCTGGTTCAAACGAAATTAGTTATTTCGCTTCAAAGAGTTGATTCCGTTTGAAGGTTAATTCCGTTTGAGAAGTGATATCGTTTGTGGGTTAATTCCGTTTGAACTTGTACTTAGTGTGAAACTTGAGTTTTTGTGAAAAAATTTCCCGAAACATGGACGAGGAATTCTACAATGCGTTTGCTACACGGATTGCACCTGTTACTGCTGCCGAAACAGTGTACAGTGAGAATGAAACGGGAACTTATCAAAAACCACCTAAGCTAATGTTCATTGAAGATTTCAAAGGTTGGAAAAATCGATTTGAGAACTGGGTGCAAGCATATAAGTTTGACGCATGGTGTGCTTTACACAAAGATTATGAGAAACCGAAAAACGAGCGTGGGCTTGAAAAAGCTTTTTGTGATTTTTCAGAGAGTGATAAATTGAAGTATACAAGTGAGAAAATGATGATTAGTCTTCTACAACAAGCGGTAAAGGAAGATATCTTTGTTCTTCTTCAACATGAGAATACTGCTAGATCGATTTGGAATGCATTGATTCAAAAGTTCAAAGGAAGCGCATATATGATCAAAAACAGAAAGGCGTTACTGAAAAAATCATTTGATATGTTTATAGCTTTCGAAGGTGAATCAACAAAAACGACCATCGACAGATATTGTCATCTTGTCTTGGAAATGGGAAGATCGGATATAAAGAAAGATGATGAATAGTGGGTTGATAAACTAGCTGATGCGCTACCACAGCATAAGTGGGGAACTTATTTGATGATTGTGAAACACATGAGGAAGTCTGAGAATATGAATTTGGCACAGTTTATTCAAAAGATTGAAGAGCACGAGTTGGATATTCAGAAAATGGCAATCATGAAGAATCCAAATGCTCAACAAGATGTCAGTTTATATTATAGAGGGAACAAGTTTGAAGCTACCCCCAGCCCTAGCCCAAAGATCCAAACTGGTTTTAGTGCTGATACTTCATCTGGAACAAAGGGTAGTAATTTGACACAGAGTGGTGGATCTTCATTTTCATATTCAAGCTTTAATCCGAATCATACAACATCAAGTCCTCAACGACAGAATTCAACAAATCTTCAACGCATCGTCACTTTGAACATTCAAAATGGTCAAAATCTGTATCCTGAAATAGCTAAGCAACACATGGCATCACTCGTTGCTATGTTGGAATCTTATGAAAGTTTGATTGCTGGCAAGATTGGAAATTCGATGCTTACAAAAGAAGATTATGATCAAATTGATGTAGAGGAACTTGAGTTGATGGATGTGAAGTGGTGTTTGGCTAGTGCTTGTAGGGGGCAGAAAAGTTTCAACAAATTACTGGTAGAAATGAGTTTCGAGGAATGGCTACTTCTCCGTTAGGTTTTGACAAATCAAAGGTTACTTGTTTTCGTTGCAAAGGAAAGGGGCATTTTAAGCGAGAATGCAAAAACAAAGAAGCAACTGGAAGACAAGATGGAAAGAATGATTATTATCAAAAGTCAATTTTTCATCAGATTGATCAACAACCACAAATTGTTAAACAACCACAAACTGCTCATGCACGTCCCATTGAAGAGAAAAGAGCTTTGTTTGGGATAATTGATCAAGATGATGAATTTGTTGCAGAGGGATTTAGCTGGGATAAATACATTCCACCAGGTTCAGGTCTTGTTGCTAGAATTCTGGGTGAAGATGAGGCTAGTCAGAAAAGAATCCCAATTTTTCCAGATCTAGGAAGTGATATTGATACCGATGATGAGGAAGAATATCTTAACAAAGCTAGAAAAGGCATAGATCCTGACAGTTTTAATTTGTTTTTTGCAGATAAAGTTGAGATGCTGAATCAGAAGAAGATTGCCAGATTAAGGAGAGAGCTGGAAGCAGCAAGAATCCTTGCTGATGAAAAAGCAAAGACAGAAGCTGGAGAAGCTAATGTTGATCAAGTAACCGAGAAAGTAGTAGAGAAAATCGTTGAAGTGGAGAAAGTGGTGGAAAAAAATAGTTGAAGTTGAAAAAATAGTCGAAGTTGAGAAACTTGTCGAAGTAGAGAAAATTGTCGAAATAGAAAAAATTGTTGAAGTTGAGAAACTCGTTGAAGTTGAAAAGACTGTCGAGGTTGAAAAGATAAGTGAAAAAGTGGTTGAAGTTGAAAAACCATGTTTGAAGTGTTTAGAATCTTGCAAAGTTCGTGTAGAGAAAGATAAGAAGATTGCTGATTTGGAGAAGATTAAAGAAGATTTACTGTCTGATTTGAAGTATGTAAAAGAGTCATATGATGTTTTAAACAAGACAGTTGATGGTTTGAACAAAACAAATCGAGAAGTTGATGCTGCTATGACAATGATGAGCTCAACATTAATGACAAAGCAGAGCGTCATCAATGAGTATATCGAAGACTGCGCTAAGCTGAAACAGGAGTTGGAACTTGAAAAGATTGAGACTGAAAGGATTAAACGATTACTGTTGAATTATACTACTTGTGATTATTTGATTGATCGTGTTTATCCTACTGTTGCAGGTCTTGAAGCCTTCCAAGACAAAGAAAAGGAAGATCCGGATACAGGTAAGAAACAGAGTGTCAAGTATAACAAGTGTCCGCCCCCGATTTGGAATAGTTATTCCCCCAGAAAGCCAAATGAGGAACGCTTAAATAAGGCTCTCAACATCAAGTTAAAGTCTGAAATCATTGATGAATTACCAGACAATATTGATGTCACATTCACAGCGTCTGACACTGATCATGAGTCTGAGTTATTAAAAAGAGTGGTCGATCAGGTGTTGGATACGGATGAAGAGTCAAAGTCGGAGTCTAAATCTGAAAGTCCGAGTTCACCGGTTAAAAGGGTTTATAATAAAGAATTCATGTTATCAAAATCTAATTTGAATGATGTATCGATCAAAGTAGCATATACTTTGAATGATTCAGACAAAATATATTCTAATGAGGAATTTCCAATAAAAAATGTCAAATCTGAAATGATCAAACAGGTTTTCAAATTAATAGAAATTAACATTTCTGAAATAAAAGATTTAAATTTTACTGAAAAACCTAAAAAGTACACTTCAAGAGTTCAACAGAGATTGAACAAGAAAAAGGGTTACAGTTCTGGTTCAGGTTATCGAAAGAAACCAAACCATAATGGTAATTTCAGAAAACAAGGTCTTGGTTTTAGCTCTTCGGAAAATTATAAAAATGAGAAAAATTATAAACCAAAAACAAAATTTGTTTCAGGAGGAAGTTCTGAAGATGAGCAGAAGAAACCATTCTGGAAACAGTCAAATCAAGAGTTTCTTGCTGAAATAAAGAAAAATGTGAAGAAATTTGCTCCAAAAGTTGATAGAAGAACCTGTTTTAAATGCCAAAAGATTGGACACATTGCTTGGAATTGCCAACAGTTCAACAACACAAAACAAGGAGTTTCTTTTAACTCAAAATTGAAAGGAAAAAGTGTTGATGAAAAGAAACAACCAACTGAGAAATCTAAAGTGTTTGAAAATTCAACTTCCGAAGAAGGTGAAACTTCAAAACGGTTTTACAAAAGAAAAGCTGTTAAAAACAAACAGAAATGGGTTGTTAAGAGTTCAGATAGTAGTTCTGACAATGAATCTGATTCCATAAAATCAGAGAAGTCATCTGTTGAAAAGAAGAATGAAAATTCCGTTCCAGAGATGAACGATGAAAATTTTCCTAAATTATCTAAGGAAAATTTGAAGTTGAAAGTGGGTAAAACTGAGATTTCAGATCAATTCTTTGTTAGTAAGAAAGATTTTGATGCTGAAAAAGTGTTTAATGGTAAGGTAAAACATATTTTTGGAAAGATGGTTGATGGGAAAGTGAAGGGTGCAAAAGAATTATATAAATCAAAATGTTGGTGGGACAGATGTTTGCCACCAAAATCACCCAAGGCTGGTCAGGCTTGGGTGACAGCATTTTCACTATAAAATCCGGACTTGCCGGAGCTCCCAGGTTGGTAAGAGTGGAGCAGGAATCGGCATCATTCTTGAAATGTTTGGTTGGTAAATCTACAGGTGATATCTTTATATTGTTATATTTTGATTTACAACTGGTTTTGGTTGGTGAGTGAACCTACAAGTGGTTGAAGAAGGTTTTCACTTACAAGTGGTAAATCAAGGACATTAAATTGTACTTGTTTTTCCTATAACTGATTGAGAAACAATGTGATGAACCCCAATTTTACAAGAGGTAAAATCAACGAAACTTATTTTCCGGAAAAAATCATTTGATTAAAACAAACTTAAGTGTTTTGAAATCACAATGGGAAAATAGTTTGTTGAAAGGGGGAGTTCTGATTGTTTATGCCAAGTGGATGGCGAATTGAAGTAATTCGATATCAGTTGTCAATTTACTTGTACAGTTTGTTTTCAAATTTCTTTAAATGATTTTGAATTTTAGGGGGAGTAAGAAATTTTCAGAAAATCCAAAAACATTTGAAAATTTGAAAAAGCCAAAAACATGATAAAAAAAACGAGTTTTGTTGTCAAAAAGAGGAAATGATAGTACATCAGTGGATGATCATAGCACGCTAAAGAAATGGAGAGAAAAATGTGATAAACGGTCTCACTGATGATGTGCCAGTAGGTTTTTGCACATTTAGTAGATTGTGACGAGATATAAACCTAAATTTCAAACTTGCTTAATTCGTGGGTAACATCTCTCGGATATATGGGTAACCCCCGAAATCTTGTTTGAAAGACCCCTCTTTCTGAGATACTAGGTCTTTATGCTTAGTGATATCTGGGGTATTATCCCGGGACTTCTGATTTTGCGGAAGCAATGGCCTAGTCCCCGGAGAATACTTTACGCTTGCTTGAAATATAGCCTCCCCTCAGCATAAAAAATGATGAAACATTGAAAAATGCTAATCATGTGCTGTTGAAGAAAAGATCCTCTAAAGGGGACACACCAAAAGTCGAGCCGTCATCTCTCTGCTGAACGGAAGTTCTGACCTGAGCTCTCACGGTCTTCGTAATTAACCCCTTACAGATATCATCTAGGTTATTCACCTGTAAGACTGAATATTGGGATCTGGATACGGGAGTATATTCTGAGGTGGGACACGCGAATAAGTTTAAGTTTCTAAAACATTAATCTCGTATCTCGAACCAGTTGAACTTTGTGTGAAAATTTAAGTGGATCAGTATACTGACAATCTAAGTGAATCGTTTAGAACTTAAAATGTTTTAACGTCTAATATCAATGGAAAACCTGTTTTAAGAGTATTTTTCTGCTTCTACTCACATTCTAACACCGATTCAAGGTTACTAGATTGTTTCCGCCTCTCTAGTGACCTAGATTTGACTCAGACCGACTCATTTAGGTCGAATCTCGATCCTACAAGTGGTATCAGAGCTCAGGATGAGTTAAATCTGAGATATCAGTGTTTTGTTGTTGGGATTGAACCCTACCAAAGGAACAGATAATTAAAGCCAAAACTGGATCAGAGCAATGGATCCAGAATAAGCAGATGTTATGCATACAAGTCTCTCCCCTTGAAAGTGGTTTCAACATCTGCTGACCTCCTATCTACTGATCGTACAAACTGCTGACTTACAAACTGCTGATCAAGTAAAAGACTGATGGAAGACTAAAGCTCTGCTGTTCAATCTACTGCCTTGAGTCAAGCTCTGCTGATCATGATAAGTACTGTTGGGTTCACATCAGTGGAAGGATGCAGCAGTTGTTTAGATGTCTTTATGTAATGAAATGTAATAACAGTAGTTTAGCATAGCAGAGGTTGTATAAATCAGAGGTTAGAGTTTGTTAGGAAGTTAGATGTCACTTTCATGGTGACGTCAGCTTAGATGCTTCAGTGGTTTGCTCGTTCCTATAAATAGAACAGTGCTCTGTACTGTTCTATTAGCTCTTTGCAAAATCTTCTTCCAGCACGAACAAACACTATGAGCTCAGGCTGAGGGGGAGTTTGTATTCATACATTGCATTGTAACCGTTATTGAAATAAATTCAATCTTTCGGTTCTTTGTGGAAAATGTTTGATTAAAGCAATTCTCTCGTTTGATTGTGTGCAAAGTTTGTTTCCATCTTAATTCCGCTGCACAACTCATCCATCTTCATCTTAATTCAAACGTAAAACACAATCAAAACCAAACTCAGATCCTAACAATTGGTATCAGAGCTTGGACAGTCAAATTTGATTTAACAATCATTTTGACGTAAATAGTTCAGCTCATAAAAGTTGATACTGATAAGTTTGTTCGTTTGTGTTGAAAAACAGAGCAAGGTTTAATCACCATCAAAGTTGATTAATCAGTGCCTGTAAAACAACCAGGATGACGTCACAATCACAAGATGATAAGACCAACATTGGCTCGCTTTTTAAACCACCCATGCTTAAACGTAATGAATACAACATCTGGGAGAGATGGATGGGTCACATCCTTGCTCAACAGAACACTGGATGTTGGAGGTCTGTTGTTTTTGGTCCCCATGTTCCTATGGTGCAAAGTGCTGAGGATGCAAAGAAGTTCGTCCCTAAACCAACTGAAAACTATACTGAAACTGATTTTCAAAAGGTCGAACTCGATGCCAAAGCATTTAGCATCATAGCATCTGCATTACCCAATGAGATCTATGCTGGACTGTTACACTGTAACAGTGCCAAAGAGCTATGGGATGCACTGAAGGAACAGTTTGGGGGAACAGAAGAAGTCATTGAAAACAATAGGGAAATTCTGAATCAGCAGTATGAAACATTTTGTCACATCAAGGGTGAATCACTGACTCAGCAATTTGAGCGATTCAGTTGTCTCATTAGTGAACTAAGGCTTGTTAAAGTAACATTTCCAAATTCAACTCAAAATAACAGGTTCCTTAGGTCACTACCAGAAAAATGGGATACCATAGCTTTTGTCACTAGAAACTCTGCTGAGTTCAAGGATCTGACCCTGACCCAACTTCATGGTAGACTCCTGACCTATGAAAGGGAGTTGAACCAGAAAAAGAAGTTGCAAGAGTCTGGCAAAGTTGCTGATGATTATTCATTCGGTAGCACAGCTCTTTTTGGTCAGGAAGAATCTGGTAGCAGTGGTAAGGATCAGGGTTATGATCACTTCATTGATATAACTGCTGGTGTAAATTTTAACAACCCTGATCCTCACTCTGCAAATTATGCTTTTACTGCAAATTGTGAAAACCAGATGTCAGATAATTTGTGCTTTGAACTCAATGATTTGCAACACTTTGATCCCACTGAATTAGAAGAGATGGACATTTTGCATCAATTGGCTTTGCTTAGTGTAAGAACAAGCAAATTCTATAAAAGAACAGGGAGAAAATTCCCTGGGTTACATGGGAATTTAAGGGTGGGGTTGGATAAATAAAAAATTAAGTGCTACAAGTGCAATAGGCTAGGGCACTTTGCTAGGGAATGCAGAAGTCAAAACACTGGTCCAATAATCACTCATCCCAGCTCAAACCCTAGACCACAAAATCAAAGCACTGTGCACTATACCCAATATACCCCTGCAGCCTATGTTAACATTGCTCACTATGCTGCTACCCCTGTGCCTGTGCATTATGTCCAAACCACTGTTCCACAAATTCAGTATGTTCAAACCCCTGTCCCTCAGGCACAAGTGCAAGCTGTTGCAGCTCAAACAGCTGCTCCAGCAGTGGTACAACCAGATCAGCAAAGCTTCTTCACTCAAGGCTTTGTTGACTGGAGCAGCATGCCTGATGAGCTTGGTGATGAAAATTTTGCACTCTATACTTTTAATGAACCTTCTAATGATGAATTTTGTTTGATGGCATTAGAGTCAATACCAGAGGGGGAAGAAACTGAAGGTGAACAGCTAAGTGCTGAAACAGTGGATGAGGTGACTGAAGTAGTGGTTACTGCAGTTGCTGGTGAACTGCTGCTGGGAGAAAATTCAGAAAACCTGATTGAACCACTGACAGACCCCTAGTCCAAAGAAGACAGGGAAGAAGAGGAAGAAAAGAGAGCAGGTGAGAAAGAAGTAAGAGCTGATGATGAAGAAAATCATCAATGTGATTGTGCCATGATGGCTGCTGCCAAGGTATCACCTCAAGTTCTTAAAAAACTGTGTTCAGACAAGTGCATTATTGCATTTGCTAACATCAAAGAGGTAAATGAAAACCTTAGGGATAAAATCTTAACTGATGAAGTCAAATTTGAAAAGTCATTAAAAGAGCTTAGAAACAAATTGGCTGAAAAGGATAAAGAGATCAGCAGTCTCAAGGAAGAGCAAAGCATAACCAAAACTCAACTCCAAACTATGGTAGAAAAATACCAAGTTTGTAAAAAGGAGTTAGAGTCCACCCAAATCACATGTGAAAAATGGGTGGAATCCTGCAAAGGATATGAGGTAATGCTTGAAAAACAGATTAAAAGCAATGTGAAATTTGGTGTTGGTTATAGAAAACATGATGATGAAAACACTGCTTTTGAAAAATATGTTCAAACCACTGATGTAACCACTGAGTTCATCCCCACAAACAAGAATGGCCAAGAAGTGAAAATCACTGATAAACTTGGTAACAAAATCACACTTGACAGACCAGTGGGATCCTCTACTTTTGAGGAGATTGGTAACAAACATGATGGTCTGACGAGTGTGACATTCTTGAGAATTTTAAACCCATGGATTTCACAACCACTGATGGTGTTAAAGCTCCAAAAGCTAAAGTCATTCCTCTCAAGGACATCCCAACAGAGGTTAAAAACTCTGTTACAAAGGAGTCTGAAAAGAGAAAGAAGAGAGAAAAGATCAATAACTTGTTTTGTGAATTTTGTGAGAAAAGAAATCATCTAACAAAAGATTGTTTCCATTTAAAAGCATATGATTTGAATAAAACAAGTGTCATTGTTCCTGCTGAAAGCTGCACCATCTGTGGTAAAACAAACCACAAAACTCAAGCATATGTGTATCTCAAAAACTTTGATGTGAAAAAGAATGAATACACTGCTAAAACATCCTTGAGTCCATCAACATCATCTGTCAAATTCACCAAGAACCAACCACTGTTTGTGCCAGTTCAAACAGCTGTCACAAAACAGCTGAACCAAACATTTGTCAAAAGAGATGTTCAGGTTACTGATGCACCCCCTACCAATCAATATAGAAGAGGTAAGGGATAACCATCTTACCAAAGGATTCCACACGTTTATGAGACCTACAAAAGGCCCTCTAAACCTAAAGTGAACAGGCATCCTTTTGGGTACCAACATGTGATTGGGCAAAACCCACAACAGTGGTTAGAAAGAAACAGTCCTAAAACTGTCCAAACCCCTGACCTAACTACTGTCCATCATTCTGCATCCATCCCAGACACTGTTGAGACTCCATCCAAAGCCTTATTGGCTTTGGAAAGCCTAATGAACTAATCCTTTTACTTCATGTGCAGGGAGCTTCTGCATGCTTAGATAGCCTTTGGTATGTAGATAGTGGAGGCTCCAGGCACATGACAGGATGTAAAGCCCTACTCAAAGATTTCAAAATTCATGGAGGGGTGATATATCCTTTAGGAATAATAGTAAAGGGAAAGTTCTGGGGTCTGGTACAGTGCAGTCTGGAAATGTAAAATTTGAAAATGTCAATCTGATAGACAATCTGAAATTCAACCTCCTAAATGTTTCACAAATGAGTGATAAGGGGTATGGGCCATTCTTTACAAAGGAGTGTTGTAGGATTGTTGGACCAAAATGGTTGAAAAGATTGAAGCAATAATAAAAACTGGAAAAACAAAACTTGTTGCTCAAAGAAGTGGCAATGTTTATGTTGTTGATATGTCAAAAGAGTGTCCCAGAGCTGATGCCTATCTGTTCTCAGCTGCCTCTAACAAAGAGACAGAACTTTGGCACAGGAGACTGGGGCACACAAATCTCAAGACAATCACTGAAATCTCAAAAAATGGCCTTGTAAGAGGCTTGCCACAAAAATTGTTTTCATGTCCTGAGCATTGTGTTTCCTGTTTAAAAGGAAAACAGCATAAAAGCTCCTTTAAGTCCATTGAAGAGTCCAAAACAACCCAGTACTTGCAAATGCTGCACATGGCTTTGTTTGGCCCAGTTCAAGTCATGAGTCTCAAAAAGAAGAAATATTGTTTGGTTATTATTGATGACTTCTCTAGGTTTACATGGACTTTCTTTTTACACTCAAAAGATGAGACTGCAGACATTTTGCAAGACTTTGTGACACAGGTTGAAAAGCAATTTGACCTTCCAGTAAAAGTCTTCAGGAGTGACAATGGCACAGAATTCAAAAATAAGGAGTTGGATGCCTTCTGTGTGAAGAAATGGATTGTAAGGCAGTATAGCATCCCTAGAACACCAGAGCAAAATGGGGTAGTTAAGAGAAAGAATAGGACACTGATTGAAGCGGCTAGGACCATGCTTGCTGACTCGGGTTTGCCTTTGACTTTTTGGCCAGAGGCAGTAAACACTGGCTGCTATGTCCAAAACAGAGTTTTAATAAACCCCAGGCACAAAAAGACTGCCTATGAAATTCTGTATAAAATCAAACCACTGATCTCATACTTCAAGGTATTTGGCTACCCACGCTTTATTTTGAACTTAAAAGATTCCATCTCGAAATTTGCAGCCAAAGTTGATTGTGGTTATCATATGGGATACTCAACCACTGCCAAGGCCTACAAAGTGTTTAATACATGGACCAAAGCAGTGGAGGAGACCTTAAATGTAAAGTTCAATGAACTTTCATCAATGAAAATCCCAGCAAATCCTGCTGATTTGTTTGATCTTGATAAATTCACTTTTGAAAATACTGCTGTCAAGACTAACAGTGTAGGTCCATCAGAGGATTCAACACCAGACTATGGGTATGAAATCATCATCCCTCAAAAGTCTGTCAGTATGGGAAGAGCATCAGATGTTCAAAACAGCTGCCAAAGCTCAACCACTGCTACCTCAACAGTTGTTGACCAAAGTAGCCCCATAACCACTGCTTCCACATCATTAAACACTGCTGATAAAAGTCCCCAAACAGTGGATAAAAGTCAGCATGTGTCCACACCATTACCTCATATTCCACTACCTTTTGAAGCCACTGCTGGATCATCAAAGTCACCAGCAGTGGTTAGCTCAGATGATACACATTTGCAGCCTTCACCAACACATGCCATCATACCATACCAAGGAGATTTAATCTTCTTGAGATCTCATCCACCTTATCAAATCATTGGCAACATCAATGAAGGGGTGCTCACAAGAAGCCAAACCCAAAACATTTGTCTTTTTGCTGGTTTTCTATTACTCCATCAGCCAGTCAAGTACCAAGAGGCACTGAAAGACAACAACTGGGTATAAGCCATGAAAGAGGAGCTCCAACAATTTACAAAACAACAACTATGGGAGCTTGTACCACTGCCAAAAGATGTAAGTCCCATCGGCACAAAGTGGGTCTTCAAAAACAAAACTGATGAAAGGGGCATTGTTGTCAAGAATAAAGCCAGGCTTGTGGTTCAAGGTTACAGACAGGAAGAGGGGATTGATTATGATGAAACATTCGCCCCTGTAGCAAGATTGGAAGCTATAAGACTGTTCCTGGCCTTTGCTGTCAACCACAACATGAAGGTGTTCCAAATGGATATCAAAAGTGCTTTCCTCTATGGTACAATTCAAGAAGAGGTATATGTCTGTCAACCTCCAGGTTTCGAGGATCCATTTTATCCAGATCATGTCTACAGGCTAAACAAAGCTTTGTATGGCCTGAAACAAGCACCTAGAGCCTGGTATGAAACTCTTTCCACCTTTCTACTCTCAAATGGTTTCAAAAGAGGTACCATTGATAAAACACTGTTTCTAAAATGGAGAGGAAAGGATTTAATGATTGTCTAAATTTATGTGGATGATATTGTTTTTGGAAGCATATGTAATAAAATGTGTGAAGAGTTTAGGGAACTCATGACAGCTGAGTTTGAAATGAGTGCAATGGGTGAGCTGCAATGCTTTCTTGGTCTCCAAGTTCAGCAAATGCAAAATGGAACTTTCATTCATCAAAGCAAATATGCTAAAGAACTTTTAAATAAATTTGATATGAATGATTGTAAACCATGCAGCACACCCATGGCAACAAATAAGCTTGTCATGTCTGATGAAAAGGATGAGCTGATTGACCAAACACTTTATAGAAGCATGATTGGGTCTTTACTGTACCTAACTGCATCTAGACCAGACATCATGTTTGCAACATGTGTCTGTGCAAGAAGTCAATCAGCTCCCAGAAAATCAAACCTCATTGCTGTAAAAAGGATCTTCAGATACATAAAAGGTGCTCCCACACTTGGTATCTGGTATCCAGCTAATGGGAATATCAAGCTTTCAGGCTTTTCAGACAGTGACTTTGCTGGATGTAACACCACAAGGAAGTCCACTTCAGGAGGGTGCAAGTTTCTAGGCGATTGCTTGGTCTCTTGGCAAAGCAAAAAGCATGCAGCTGTTTCAACATCCACTGCTGAAGCTGAATACATTGCTGCTGCAAGCTATACAGCCCAACTCCTGTGGCTTCAAAATCAGTTGCTGGATTTTGGTATCACTGCCTTAAAGACACCACTCTTGTTGGATAGCCAGGCAGCAGAAAATATCATCAAAAATCCAGTTTCCCATTCAACCACCAAGCACATCGATATCAGACATCACTTTGTGAGGGATTGCTATGAAAAAGGTTTGATTTCTCTGCATCATGTTCCAACTAAAGACCAGTTGGCAGATGTGCTCACAAAAGCATTAGATACTGTTGGATCTGAGTTTGATTCTGATTGTATTTTGTGTTTGTAATTAAAATGAAAATGGATGAGTGTGCAGCGGAATTATGATGAAAACAAACTTTGCATACAATCAAACGAGAGTAATACTTTGATCAAACATCTTTTCACAATGAATCGAAAGATTGAATTTATTTCAATAACGATTACAATGATTGATGAATGAATGCAAACTCCCCCTCAGCCAGAGCTCAGTAGTTTGTTCGTGCAAAGAAGACGATGATGCAAAAGAGCTAATAGAACAGTACAAAGTACTGAACTATTTATAGGCACTTGCAAACCACTGAGCATCTTAGCCGACGCCACCATGAAAGTGACATCTAACCTCCTAACAAACTCTAACCTCTGATCTATACAAACACTGATGTACTAACTACTGCTATTACATTTTATTACATAAAAGACACTTAAACAGCTGCTGCATCCTTCCACTGCTGTGAACCCAGCAGTGCTTGTCCGGATCAGCAGTACTTGACTCAAGGCAGTAGATTGAATCAGCAGATCTTTGGTCTTTCATCAGGTCTTTACTTGAACAGCAGTTGTAGGTCAGCACTTTGCAAGATCAGCAGATAGGAGGTCAGCAGATATGAAATCACTTTCAAGGGGAGAGATTTGTATGTAAACATCTGCTTATTCTGGATCCACTGCTCTGATCCAGTTTTGGCTTTAATTTTCTGTTCCTCTGATAGGGTTCAATCCCAACAATCTCCCCCTGGAACAGATAATGCCAAAACTCTTCATTATTGTGGAAATCTTTATTGCCTCATCAACAGTTCCCTTATCTGACCTTTACATTGTAGTTCAAAGTCTAGGGCATCTGTGTCTTCATCATCCCTGCTAAGTGGAAGATCAAGGAGATCCTGCAAATCTTCAAGACTCAGGCCAAGAGCTTGTTCCCTTGATATTTTCTCCACTTCTCCACCAGACCTGAGCAAAGTCAATACGCAGGTCTGTTTGTCAGTTTCCCACTTTTGTATTTTTGAGCCTGGTGGGTTTCTTGGGAGATGTTTATTTGCAGAAGTATTTGGTGAGGCTGGCCTATTCAAAACTGGCTGAGCAGTACTTGCAGTTTGATCCAAACCAAGAGTTTCTATGATCATTTTCTTTATGCCTTCTTTTACAAGGTCATCTCCTTTTATCATCTCTTGGATGGTTTCACCTCTCAACTGTTTGTGTGCCCTTCTTTTATAGATGGCAACACCAGTTGGAGCAGTGGCTCTCCTGATCTGCAGCTTTGTTGGTCTTTTTGAAACCTCTGCTTCAGGATAATCAGGCTTTTGAGGAACATTTGGATCTTTCTTTCTTAGTTCCTCCAACCTTTTGTAGGTGATCCTGACCACATCTTCTTTCCATCTAGCAACTTGTCTTTTGTTTCCATATTCAGCAGCAACCAGTTCTTCTTTCATTCTTTTCAGTTCTACCTGTTTGTCAGGTACATTCTTTCTAAACTTTGCCCAGACAGGAGGAGTGTGAGTGACTTTCCTTTTTATCATGTCTTGAATTCTTGCTGCTTCATTTTCAAGCTCAGGAACAGTCCACTCTTTGTACATGTATTTCTCTCCTTTGTACTTCTTGTGAGCCATGATGCTTTCAATGTAGTCTTTCTTCAAAGTTTCAGCTGCTCTTTCTGAAATTTGTTGACTGACATTTTTTGCAAATTGTTCTAGGGAACTGACTTGTGTGAGCAGATATTGATAATTTCTTGAAATTTCTTTGTCAGATTTCCCTTGTGTGTTTCTTTTTGAGATATCCTCTGCTTGCTTGGCCTTGATTTTCAAATATTCATCAACATTTTTAGGCCAGGGATATCCTTTTATTGATGGCAAACTCCTTTTGGCAGGGTCATCCTCATAGTAAAAAGATTTTATTTCTTCTCTAACAGCTGCTAGTTCAAGAGGAAATTGAACACCTGCAGGAGGTAAGGGCTTGTACATTTGAACTGAAGAGAGAGGAACTGGCTTTGGTATTGTGACAAGAGCTAAAGATTTTGAAGATGTTTGTGGTGGTGAAGTGTCATTATCTTTGAGAATTAGCCTTCTCCTCTTTGTTTGAGGAGGGGCTGATGATGTTTTGGATGGAACAGTGGTAGTGGATGTAGTGGCAGTAGTTTGTGATTGACTAACAGTTGTTGAAACAACTGGTGTTCCAACCACTGTTGTCATTACAGCAGATGTTGTAATAACTACTGTCTTCTGCTATTTGGCAGGAGGTGATTTTGTTTTTGGTGGTAATGGTGGTAAAGCAGTGGATTTGGTGTATTTTGAAGTGGTGTGTGTTGAAGTGGGAGCAGATGTTGAAACCACTGAAGTACCAACAGTTGTTGATACAACAGGAGTTACAACAGCTGTTTTAGGTGGTGGTTTTGGAGCAGACTTTGAACGTCTGGTTGGAATGGATTTGGGTAGCCTTACTCTTCTTGTAGGCTTCTTCTTTTCATCAACAAGATTTTCATCATCTTTTGATCCTGAAGTACCCTGATCCGGATAATCCACCCTGGCTTTCCTTTTGGCCTCTCTATCCCTTTTTACACTTGCAACTTCTTCTGCCAGTGCATTTGTGGTCACATCAATTTTCTTGCTTCCATCTGGCAGAGGGATTTGTTTGGTCATGTTTTCATTTTCCGGTTCAATGTAGAGACCATCCTCTATTCCCTTCTTTTTCCACTCCTGAATTTTCTCCCCCTTTTTGGCATTATCTGGGGGAAGTTGATAAAGAAAGCGGACTTTTGGAGGAGCAGTGCCAGTGGTGTGCAGGATCTGAGTTTTGAGAGCCTTTAGATCAGCCTGAGTGTTCTTGAACCTTGACTCCATTGCATTTCTCAGCTGTTGGACATGTTTTTCATGTTGCTAATCTGCTAATTGTGCTTGTTGATGGAGAAAAGGTTGAAACAAATTCCAGAGCTCATTTGTAGCAGGTGTCCTTTGTGGAGCAGGTGCTTGAGATGGAACATCAGTTGATTGTACCTTTTGAACTTGTAACACCTGTTGTAGCATATCTTTGAGTTCTGCAACAGAGTTATCAAGCTTTTCAATACGATCCGTCAATTTCTGGTACTTTAAACCATCACCCAAGTTAATGGGATCATCTGATTTCCCACTAGCAGTGGTTTTATCAGTAGTTGATGTAGGGAGTGTATTCCAAACATTAATCACTGATGCCCCTTTTTCTTGGTACTGGGGTCTTCTTCCTTCAACACTTGACAACCTTTTGATGTTGCCAGTAGGATAAATAAATCCACTGGTGGTTGGCAGAGGTGCTATGTAAGGAATTGCCTCCAAGGAAGTCTTATTAATGTAACCACTGTCCAACTGTAAACCAGTGGGTTCAACAGTTGTAGTGGCTGCTTCACTTGGACTACCACCAAGAGTTACTTGTAACTCAAGGGGTGTAACCTCCTCAGGTAGTGTTGGTGGGTTAGCAAAGATTGATTCATCAGACCCAGTCAGTTGTTGAGGTGTATTCTCATTGAAAGGTGATTGAGAAGGACTGGTTAGTGCCTGGTTCAAATCAATTGCATCCAACAGCAGTTTAGTTGGTGGGGGAATTGTTGTCACACCCCGACCACGTAGAACATACAAAACGTGGCGGAAACGTCGGGGAGTGTTGTAACAGAATTAATTGTTTCAAATCCATGGCAATTGAAGTTTTGTTTTATTAATCAAACATGAGAGCTTACATTGTTTTAAACAAGAAACAAAGAGTACATAACATAAATTAACTAGTCTTGCATCTTTTAATGTCACTAAGGCACAGGTCCGCCTAAGTATGTCTTGATAAGTCCTATGCTTCATCTCCTGAAAACACATGTGAAAATAGGTACGTCAGCATAAAAATGCCTGTGAGATACATAGGTTTTGTGAAAACAGAATTCATGACTTATGTTTGAGAAAATGTTTAGTCATGAACCTTGTAATTTGCTTTGTCTTGTAAATCATTTGAAAAACGATAAGATCAGATGATATGTATAAATGAATGTAAGGTTAAATGAATAACCATGTAAGATGAGTTTGTATAAGATAAGTTGTTTGTAAATCAATGTCTCGTGAAAAGTATGTTATTTGTATAAAATGTTATATGTCTCAAATTGAAATGGTTCAAATAACGCTACAATATGTAATACCATACAAACATTTATATATAGGAAGTACCAGCGGCGTATCCACCATGCTTGTATCATATTACACACGCCTCGTTACTTAAATCACTTACTCAAACCAACCATCAAGATGTAATGTTTAACAATTGTAGAAATGTTTATGTATAGTCCAAAGTCTATTATCAAATGTAAATCATGTCAACAGTTACAAACGGTTCATATAATCAAATGGTTATGATGGTTCGCATAGTCAAATGGTTACAACGGTTCAGAATGTAATATAATGAGTTCATATGCTGGATGAGCATATGCAACAGAAATGCAATGTAAAACAATGTACTAAGTATGCACACAATGGGCATACATAGCATGTAATGTAATGTAGAACGATGTACTAAGTACGCACACAATGGGCATACATAGCATGAAATGTAATGTAGAACGATGTACTAAGTACGCACACAATGGGCATACATAGCATGTAATGTAAAACGATGTACTAAGTACGCACACAATGGGCATACATAGCATGAAATGTAATGAAATCGTGTACTATAATGTACTAACGAACATAGCAGGTATATGATGTGAAAGCATGGAAAGCATGAAAGTAACAAGTAGGCACATGTGTTTCACCCCAAAACAGTTTGAAAACAGTAAAAGAGGGGTCTATGTACTCACTTGAGAATGCTCAATAGTCCTTGAGTGACAACCAAACAATGCTAGAGATCACGGATATCAAACGCCACCTAATATAGGTAACTATGTTAATAAACCGGACCTAAATCGGAGGATCGGATAGAATGAGGGTTCGTAAACCAAACGAGTAAGGAAACTCGTGTAATATGGTTTAACAAAGCCTACATACTAATTGAAACCTGACATAAGTGATTATGACCCATTACGACCCGTTTAGGTAGCTTATGCTACTTTAACGCGTCGTTCGCGTGAAACGCGTTCGGACCGCCTAACTAGTCCTATGACAAGTAGAATATGCCTTAACATACCTAATATTGTCTCCAAATCAGTTTAGATGTCAAAAGTTATGTCACAGATGTTTATAATGAATTTTGGCATCAAAGGGGTATTTTGGTAATTTACCTAAGGCATATAAACTACCTATCATACAACTACTTAAACGTCGTGACCATAAGGTATAACCTCGGAAGGTTATTCCCTACCTACTATGGTCACCTAATGTATTTGGTCGGATCCTAATGATCGACCAAATGGGTCGGGTTCGAAGGTATAAGCGATTTATTAGATCGCTTACCCTACGACCCTAGACAACGTGGTAATCAGTAGGCATAGTCCCAAGGGACTATAACCATCGTGATTACAATCACGTTGCGAAGTTCAAACGAACTTCGCATTGACCATAAATTGGTCAACGCAGAAAGTCAAACAAAGTTTGACTTTCAGACTCGAAAAGCAATAAAAGAACGAAAGAATACTTACGAAGGGTCCCCAAATGCTAATTTCGATCCAAGTAGCTCAGGTATGAAACAATGGTTCCAACTTAGAGCTTCTCAAATCAAAATTCTTGTGGGTTTTGCAATGGCATGGGGGGGGGGGGTATTTATAGGATTCGTAGAGCCGTTAAGATCGTTCCTCTGAAACTGTGCTTTGATCTTGGCCATACACCTCAAGATAGTGGTTTTACAAAACCATTTGAGCCCACGGTATTGCCCAAAACCATGTGCACAAGTTAAAATGGACCAAATGCAATGTTTCTATCCAGATGAGGCGCTCGCGTAGCGCCACTGCCTAGGCATGAGGTGCTCGCGCTACGCCACTGCCTACCAGTTTCAGCAAAGTTTCAAAAATGGCAGAAATGGTCCCTGCAGCCCGTTTAAGCTATTTTCGATGCGTTTGAACCCCGTTATCCTCATTTCAAGGCTCTAAAATGAAGTTAAAGTATAGGGAACTCAAAACATGCTCAAAAATATCTAGGATGTCGGTTCGTTTGGCCGTACGATCGCGATGTTCGCTTAATTACGACGGAATGCGCATAAGCGCGAAAAACGATCCAAAATGCGTGACGAATGGATTTTTCTCATGCCAAACACTAAAATAAAATATTTTAGTGCTTACATAAATTTTTGGATGTCCGGATGTATTCAGAACGTAAGTTATGCGCGAAAGTGCAAACTTATGCACTTTTTGACACTTTTAGTCCCTGAATGACCCAAAAGTTTATTTTAGCACACGAACCCCTCAAAGCCTATTTCTAAGCTATGTGAAGGATATTTATGGCATGTTTAACTTATGGTCATGTTCCAGAATGTCTGTTACAGTTCAGATTGGCATACTTTCGCAGTTTGTCAACTTTAGTCCCTGTAAGCGATTTAACTTGATTTTGCCATACCAAAGCCTTCAAAACTTATTTCTAAGTTATGTAAAGGTTATTTAAGGTATGTTAAGTCTATTTCACTATTCCGGAGTGTTCGTTGCATTAAACTGGTTATATTTACGCATCAGTGCGCGTGTAACCTTCCAGAAAGCGATTTAGAGCTTGAAATCGAACAAGAGTTGATATGTGCAAAAGATACACATATTTCTACAAGTACAAAGTATGAAATACAATATTTCATTGGTTTGGTATTTGTTTGATGGTCGCAGTGACACAGGTGTCACAGTCTCCCCTACTTTAGGAAATTTCGTCCCGAAATTTAGTCGTAAGAGTCTGTCTGTGACTTTGTGTTAAATAGCCATCAAAGATATGTAAAGCATAATTTTGTTATTTTCCTCAACGGATATTTTTCAGAAGCGAAAATGAACGAACGGAGTCATTTTCTTCAACGGGTTCTTCGGAAATGGAAAATAAAGGATTTTTAACTAAACGGATATACATTTCCCTCAACGGATATTCTTCAGAAGTGAAAACGAATGGATGATTCATTCTTCCTCAACGGGTCCTTCGTCAGAAACGGGAATGAAGGAATAATCCACGGATATTCATTTCTCTCAATGAATATTCTTCAGAACGAAAATGAACAAACGGGGTCATTTTCCTCAACGGTTATTCCTCAGAATTTGAAATGAAGAAATAATCAACGGATATTCATTTCCTCAACGGATAATCTTCAGAAACGAAAATGAACTAACGGGGTCATTTTCAACGGTTGCTTCCTCAGGTATGGGAATGAAAGATTTAACAACGGATATTCATTTCCTCAACGGATAATCTTTAGAAACGAAAATGAACTAACGGAGTCCTTTTCAACGGTTGCTTCCTCAGAGTTGGAAATGAAGGATAAACGGATATTCATTTCCTCAACGGATAATCTTCAGAAACGAAAATGAACTAACGGAGTCATTTTCAATGGTTGCTTCCTTAAAGTTGGAAATGAAGGATAAACGGATATTCATTTCCTCAACGGACATTCCTCAGAAGTGAAAAATGAATAGCTAGTTCATTTTTCCTCAACGGATGCTTCATCATAATTGGAAATGAATTAGGTTAACTTAGATACATGATAGAACTTGCTGTGATTTCTGTGCACTAAATTCCATAATTATGTATGCATCCATAATTACGTAATTCCTTGCACAGTCCGCACAGTTCGTTTTGTAATGTTGTGGGGAAGGATATCAAACTTGTGATGAGGGTGACTAGACTACCATAGGGTCCTTTTAATTAGATCGACAGAGGATCTTCTTAATTAGGCCACCAAGGAGTCCTTTCATCTATATCATCACATAATATTCCTAACCAGATTTAACTAGACCACTCAAGGGGTCTAATTATGAAGCAGTACTTTATAATCCAAGGGACTTAACTACAGCGTAGAAGTCCATTAAGGATTTTAGGTAGTACCTTTGGGTATCCTACTATGAATCTCTGGTACAAGGATATGTAAGATTCTACGAGGATTTGGATAACATAATTTGGATCACACGACACATAAAAGGGAACACATAAGCACATAACCACATATTTGTTTAATTGTTATTATCTTGTTATTGATTGCTATCAACTTGGCACCTCGTACTTCGTTTCTCTTGGAAGAAACGGGTACTTAGGATTTTTTTGTGGAAAACGCAAGAGATCATAAAATGGAAGAAATTTGGGGGTAGTCTGTTCTTCAAGGAATATGGTTCCTTGATTGTTGGTATTATAGAGGATATGTTTATACATGCAACCACATAAACATATTAAAATGTAAATGAAAGATTTATTTATAACAACAATAACAACAACTGTTTCATAGATCGTGATAACAAAAGAAAATAATACACAAGGCTCGATTATTTTCTAAACAACGTTATCTTCTGTCGCTCAGATACTCATCCCTGCGCTGGATTTGCATTAGCAAGCTTTGGGCAATTCCTACGAAAATGGCCCATCTCGCCACAGTTGTAGCAAGACCCCGGTGGAAAACGAGCTTGAGCAGGATTGTTGTTAACTTGATTTGGTGCAGCTGTTGTTGGGCAAACCCTCGCTGTATGACCTATAAGTCCGCAAACTTGGCATGTGCGGCACTTCACACCAGCATGATGATGTAGGCCACATTGGTTGCACAAGGGTGCAGTTCCGTTGTAGGGTTTCCTGGCAGGGGGTTGAGCTGGTTGGTTGGGGACGGCTTGACCATTGTGAGCGACCACAGCGAAGTTCTGAGAAGCCTTTCGCTTCTTTGACCTCTTAGGGGATCCAGTCTGTTCATCCATGATCTTTGATTCCTCGATTGGTTTTGATTCCTCGACCGGTTTCCTGTCACCTTTTCAGAAAAGTTTTCTTTTCCTGATCTGAGATTCAGTCAAGGTTGTAGATAGCTCAATGGCCTGTCTAACTGTAGTAGGGTTGCTACCAGTCACAATGTCTTGTACTGAGTCAGGGAGGCCATCAATGTATTTTTCGATTGCCTTATCCAAAGGCGTGACCATCTTTGGGCATAACAGACTTAACTCCTCATAACGGTCCATGTAGGCTCGATGCTCACCGCTGTCTTGCCTCAAATCATCAAACTCCCTTTCTAAAGCCCTTAGCTCATGACGAGGACAGAATTCCCTCATCATAAGGGCTCTAAGTTCAGCCCATGTCTGTGCTAGAGCAACTTCCGCACCACGGTCTCTCATAACCCCGTTCCACCATGTAAGGGCCCTCTTCTGGAACACACTTGAAGAAAACTCGACCTTGCGATTGTCAGGACACTGCACGTGGCAGAAAGTATTCTCAATGCTCTCGAACCATTGAAGAAGCCCAGTCGCTCCCTCAGAACCACTAAACTTGAGTGGTTTAGCCGAGTTAAAACTCTTGAAATTGCATGGACCATTGTTGTTGTTGTTGGCTTGGTTCCATTGAGCAAAGAGGTTTGGGAATTGAGCAACCATTTGTTGCGCAATGATTTCTGCCAGTTCGGCAGTCGCTATCTGGTTCTCGCGTCGAGGAGGCATTCTAAAAGAGGAAACATGAAAGGGAACGAGTGAGAGTATTAGACGAAAAGAATGAGATGAAACAAATCTGATGAAAGCAAGGATAGTGGTCATTTGTTTGTTACTACAAAGCAACAAATGACCCCGGTGATTAATCAAAGTAAATAGGTCAAAAATAATGTATTGCGAAGACATGCTCGCCTATAAGTGAACACTCATCCCAAGAATTCCCAGGTAAGCACAACTGGTCTCGCGTCTGATGAGATATTTACGAAGTGCTTGCCTAGACAGAAAACCCAGAATACAGGCATTCACCCTTCCAGTTTGCACGTGTTCACATTATTTAAAACCCAAAACCTTGACGAGATTTTGAAAACTCAAAGGGGTTCAAAACCATATAACACAGGGTTCAAAACCTTACAATAGAGGGTTCAAAACCTAGTAATCAATCATCCTAGAACATATGATTAGTTTTCAAAGCGGTTTTGAAATTTATGTTCTTGTTGTGGTCGTCGCCTAAGGATAGGTGACGGTATTGTTTTATGACTAAACGCAAGTAAACTCGCGTTAGGGTCCTAGAAAGGTTATAGACTAGGTCAAAGCATTACTAATAACCTAATTCCCTATAACCATTGGCTCTGATACCATCTTTTCTGTCACACCCCGACCACGTAGAACATACAAAACGTGGCGGAAACGTCGGGGAGTGTTGTAACAGAATTAATTGTTTCAAATCCATGGCAATTGAAGTTTCGTTTTATTAATCAAACATGAGAGCTTACATTGTTTTAAACAAGAAACAAAGAGTACATAACATAAATTAACTAGTCTTGCATCTTTTAATGTCACTAAGGCACAGGTCCGCCTAAGTATGTCTTGATAAGTCCTATGCTTCATCTCCTGAAAACACATGTGAAAATAGGTACGTCAGCATAAAAATGCCTGTGAGATACATAGGTTTTGTGAAAACAGAATTCATAACTTATGTTTGAGAAAATGTTTAGTCATGAACCTTGTAATTTGCTTTGTCTTGTAAATCATTTGAAAAACGATAAGATCAGATGATATGTATAAATGAATGTAAGGGTAAATGAATAACCATGTAAGATGAGTTTGTATAAGATAAGTTGTTTGTAAATCAATGTCTCGTGAAAAGTATGTTATTTGTATAAAATGTTATATGTCTCAAATTGAAATGGTTCAAATAACGCTACAATATGTAATACCATACAAACACTTATATATAGGAAGTACCAGCGGCGTATCCACCATGCTTGTATCATATTACACACGCCTCGTGTCACACTCCGACCACGTAGAACATACAAAACGTGGCGGAAACATCGGGGAGTGTTGTAACAGAATTAATCGTTTCAAATCCATGGCAATTTAAGTTTCGTTTTATTGATTAAAAGTGTTACAATGTCTTAACAAACAAAGAAATACAACATAATTAACTAGTCTTGCATCTTTTATTGTCACTAAAGCCCAAGTCTGCCTATGTGTATCTTGATCATCTTATGCAACAGCTCCTGAAAAACACATGTGAAAATAGGTACGTCAGCATAAAAATGCCGGTGAGATACATAGGTTTTGTGAAAATAGGTTTCATGACTTATGTTTGAGAAAATGTTTAGTCATGAACCTTGTTATTTGCTTTGTTTTGTAAATCATTTGAAAATCGATAAGATCAGATGATATGTATAAATAATGTATGGTTAAATGAATAACCATGTAATATGAGTTTGTATTAGATAAATTGTTTGTAAATCAATGTCTTGTGAAAAATATGTTATTTGTATAAAATGTTCTATGTCTCAACTTGAAATGATTCAGATAACGCTACAATATGTAATACCATACAAACACTTATATATAGGAAGTACCAGCGGCGTATCCACCATGCTTGTATCATATTACACACGCCTCGTTACTTAATCACTTAAACAAACCAAACCAACAATGTAAGATGTCTATGTTTAAACCAAATGTCCTACCAAAATGTAAGCATATGATGAATAAGAAATGTACTAAGTATGCTACAACAGACATACATAGCATGTGAACTGTACTAAGTAATGCACACAAATGGGCACACGTAGCATGAAATGTAATGTAAAACGATGTACTAAGTAATGCACACAATGGGCACACCTAGCATGAACACAATGAAATCATGTACTATTATGTACTAATGAACATAGCAAGTATATGATGTGAAAACAGGAAAGCATGAAAGTAACAAGTAGGCACATGTGTTCCACCCCAAAACGTTTGGAAAACAGTAAAAGAGGGGTCTATGTACTCACTTGAGATTGCTCAGAAGTCCTAGGATAATCACCAAGCAATGCTAGAGATCACGGAATCAAACGGCACCTAATATAGGTATCTATGTTAATAAACCGGACCTATATCGGAAGACTGGGTAGCATTAGGGTTTGTAAACCAAATGAGTGTAGGAACTCATGTGATATGGTTTAACAAAGCCTACATGCTAAATGAAACTTAACCTAAGTCTTATCGACCCATTACGATCCGTTTAGGTAGCTTATGCTATTTTAACGCATCGTGCGCGTGAAACGCGTTCGGAACGTCTAACTAGTCCTATGACAAGTGTTATATGCCTAAATATGTTACATAATCAGTTATGTGGCAAAAGTTTAGGTTACATATGCTAAATTACCAATTATGTATGAAAAGGGTATTCTGGTAATTTACCTAAGGCATATAAACTACCTATCATACAACTACTTAAACGATGTGACCATAGGGTATAACCTCGGAAGGTTATTCCCTACCTACTATGGTCACCTAATGTATTTGGTCGGATCCTAATGATCGACCAAATGGGTCGAGTTCGAAGGTATAGGCGATTTATTAGATCGCCTACCCTACGACTCTAGACAACGTGGTAATCAGTGGGCATAGTCCCAAGGGACTATAACCAACGTGATTACACTCACGTTGCGAATTTCAAAAGAACTTCGCATTGACCATAACTGGTCAATGTAGAAAGTCAAACAAAGTTTCACTTTCAGACTCGAAAGACTCGAAAAGCAATAAAAGAACGAAAGAATACTTACCCAGGGTCCCCGAATGCTAATCCCGATCCAAGAATCTCAGGTATGAAACAATGGTTTCAACTTAGAGGTTCTCAAATCAGAATTCTAGTGATTTATGCAATGGGGTGGATGGGTATATATAGGATTCGGGTAACCGTTGAGATCGTTTCTTGGAAAAGGGGAAACGATCAAGGCCGTACACTTGTTGGAAGGTTATGGAAGCTAAAATTGATGCTTATCATCTGACTAAGCAAGTTAGAACATGTGGTGGAGGATCAAACAGCTGCAACTTGTGGTTAAATGCATTTAATCTGGTCAGAAGGACTGACGCGGGCCGCCTAAGGATATAAGGAAACTGAGGCGGGCCGCCTAGCAGTCACAGATCAGAAAAAAGTTTCAGAAATGACAGTTTCAGTCCCTGCACGTGTTTAAGGCCATTTCCGACACTTCTAAGGCCCGTAAAGCCAAATTTAAGGCCCTAAAATGTTGCCTAAACATTGTGGACATGAAACATGCTCAAAAATATGCCGGGTGTTGGTTCGTTTGGTCGTACGAACGCGATGTTCGCTTAATTACGACGGAATGCGCATAAGCGCGAAAAACGATCCAAATGTCGCGACGAATGGATTTTTGGCAATCCAAACACTAAAGCATAATATAGTCATGCTTACATAAATTTTTGGATGTCCAGATGTATTCAGAACGTAAGTTATGCGTAAAAATGCAAACTTGTGCACTTTTTGACGCTTTTAGTCCCTGAATGACACAAAAGTTTATTTTAGCATACCGAACACCTCAAAGCCTATTTCTAAGCTATTTAAAGGATATTTATGGTATGTTTAACTTATGGTCATGTTCCAGAATGTCTGTTACAGTTCAAATTGGCATACTTTCGCAGTTTGTCAACTTTAGTCCCTGTAAGCGATTTAACTTTGATTTCACCACACCAAACCTTCCAAAACTTATTTCTAAGTTATGTAAAGGTTATTTAAGGTATGTTAAGCCTATTTCACTATTCCGGAGTGTTCGTTGGATTAAACTGGTTATATCTACACATCAGAGCGCGTATAACCTTCCAGAAAGCGATTTAGAGCTTGAAATCGAACAAGAATTGATATGTGTAAACGATACACATATTTTTACAAATCCCAAGTATGAAATACAATATTTCATTGGTTTGGAATTTTTTTGATGGTTGAAATGACACAGGTGTTACAGTCTCCCCTACTTTAGGAAATTTCGTCCCGAAATTTAGTTTTAGAGGAAACTTGTGGAGACAGCTGTGACGGTTTTGCCTTCAGACAAATCCATTGAGCCCTTAAGTAAAACTCTGGACCATGTTAGGATTCTTAGCAAAGATGTCAACCCTCAAAGTGAAGTCCTTGTAGTAACAAAACATGGAGTTTTGAACTACGGACAGAAGAACGTTTCTTATGAAGACTTATCATAGGAAACTGTGTGTGTGATTGAGATCAGAATTGGGGAGTGTGAGAATAAATGACATTGGTCGAAGTCCAAGACTTCTCCCTTATCATTATTCTTGCCACTGTTGGTCTTAACACATGACAAAACTTCCTGTGGTTTCTGTGCACTGAATTCCATAATTATGTAGGCCTCCATAATTACGTAGTTCCTTGCACAGTCCGCACAGTTCATTTCATAATGCGTATGGGGAAAAAATCAAATGAATAATCCTGTGGTGATTTAACTTGACTGTAATAGAGTCTCTTTAACTAGGTCACCAAAGGATTAGATAAACGAAAAATCTCTTCAGCTAAACTACCCAAGAGAAATATTTAACTATACCGACGTAGGATGTATTTAACTTTAGATCGACGTAGGATCTCTTTAACTCAACTACCTAAGAGAAACATTTAACTACACCGACGTAGGATGTATTTAACTTTAGATCGACGTAGGATCTCTTTAACTCAACTACCTACTACACCGACGTAGGATGTATTTAACTTTAGATCGACGTAGGATCTATTTAACTCAACTACCTACTACACCGACGTAGGATGTATTTAACTTTAGATCGACGTAGGATCTATTTAACTCAACTACCTACTACACCGACGTAGGATGTATTTAACTTTAGATTGACGTAGGATCTATTTAACTCAACTACCTACTACACCGACGTAGGATGTATTTAACTTTAGATCGACGTAGGATCTATTTAACTCAACTACCTACTACACCGACGTAGGATGTATTTAACTTTAGATCGACGTAGGATCTATTTAACTCAACTACCTACTACACCGACGTAGGATGTATTTAACTTTTGGAATAGTACTTTATAATCCAAGGGACTTAACTACAACGTAGAAGTCCATTAAGGATTTAAGGTAGTACCTTTGGATATCCTACTATGAATCCCTTATACGAAGATATGCAAGATTCTACGAGGATTTGGATGACAAAACTTGGATCACACAACATAAAAGGAAACACATAAGCACATAATCACATAGTTGTTTGACTTGTTTATTAATTTGTTATCTTTGGACGCGGATACTTAAAGCACACCAGGAATCCAATTCGTGGATTTCATTTGGCACTTTAATCATTTCAAGAATCTATCTATGAAGATAGGATAATCTTAAAAGGAATTCGGCTTTGTCCTTATTGAATTGTGATGTACGTATTGAATCATACAAAGAATTCAATTAAGGATTCCGATGAATGATACCCATCCACAAGGATCTAATTATGAGGATAGAAAGATCCTACATGGATTTTTTTTTTGGAGTTTGTGTAACGGGAGTGTTCCGACACCTTGCACTAGGCGTGCTTACGTCGATACACAAGGTAGAAAGTTCATGAGGTTGAGGCGCCAGATATGTCAAGCGACATATGAAGCAGAGTTTGAAGGTTGAGCAACAGTAGGATTTGTAACAGCTTTGCTTTGGATTGCAAAGCGGCACATGTTAACCAAATATCTCCATCGTCCACCGTGGGTACATTTGTAACATGGTATTTGATTTGGATGATGAAGGTTGCATTGATTTCTCCAAGGAGCGGTTCCCTTATACAGCTTCATCCCTGAGACGAGTCATGGTGATAGCTAAATCAACGGTCTTCTGGAGTACGACGCCTATTTGTTGGGAAATTGCAGCACCTAGTTCGGACATTGTTGTTGCGATGAAGAAGCATCTTGAAGATAACGAAAGGCATAGGAGGAAACAAGCGAAAGATAGTCAAAAGAGAATAACAACACATGAAGATTATGACCATTTGTTTGTTACCAAAGGCAAACAAATGAGATGGTGACTAATCAAAGTAAATGGGTCAATATAATGTATCGCGAAGACATGCTCGCCTATAAGTGAACACTCATCCCAAGAATTCCCAGGTAAGCACAACTGGTCTCGCGTCTGATGAGATGTATACGAAGTGCTTGCCTAGACAGAAAACCCAGAATACAGGCATTCACCCTTCCAGTTTGCACGTGTTCACATTATTAGAAACCCAAAACCTTGACGAGAGTTTTGAAAACTCAAAGGGGTTCAAAACCATATAACAGAGGGTTCAAAACCTTACAATAGAGGGTTCAAAACCTTGTAATAAATCATCCTAGAACAGATGATTAGTTTTCAAAGCGGTTTTGAAATTTATGTTCTTGTTGTGGTTGTCGCCTAAGGATAGGTGACAGTATTGTTTTATGACTAAATGCAAGTAAACTCGCGTTAGGGTCCTAGAAAGGTTATAGACTAGGTCAAAGCATTACTAATAACCTAATTCCCTATAACCATTGGCTCTGATACCATCTTTTCTGTCACACCCCGACCACGTAGAACATACAAAACGTGGCGGAAACATCGGGGAGTGTTGTAACAGAATTAATCGTTTCAAATCCATGGCAATTTAAGTTTCGTTTTATTGATTAAAAGTGTTACAATGTCTTAACAAACAAAGAAATACAACATAATTAACTAGTCTTGCATCTTTTATTGTCACTAAAGCCCAAGTCTGCCTATGTGTATCTTGATCATCTTATGCAACAGCTCCTGAAAAACACATGTGAAAATAGGTACGTCAGCATAAAAATGCCGGTGAGATACATAGGTTTTGTGAAAATAGGTTTCATGACTTATGTTTGAGAAAATGTTTAGTCATGAACCTTGTTATTTGCTTTGTTTTGTAAATCATTTGAAAATCGATAAGATCAGATGATATGTATAAATAATGTATGGTTAAATGAATAACCATGTAATATGAGTTTGTATTAGATAAATTGTTTGTAAATCAATGTCTTGTGAAAAATATGTTATTTGTATAAAATGTTCTATGTCTCAACTTGAAATGATTCAGATAACGCTACAATATGTAATACCATACAAACACTTATATATAGGAAGTACCAGCGGCGTATCCACCATGCTTGTATCATATTACACACGCCTCGTTACTTAATCACTTAAACAAACCAAACCAACAATGTAAGATGTCTATGTTTAAACCAAATGTCCTACCAAAATGTAAGCATATGATGAATAAGAAATGTACTAAGTATGCTACAACAGACATACATAGCATGTGAACTGTACTAAGTAATGCACACAAATGGGCACACGTAGCATGAAATGTAATGTAAAACGATGTACTAAGTAATGCACACAATGGGCACACCTAGCATGAACACAATGAAATCATGTACTATTATGTACTAATGAACATAGCAAGTATATGATGTGAAAACAGGAAAGCATGAAAGTAACAAGTAGGCACATGTGTTCCACCCCAAAACGTTTGGAAAACAGTAAAAGAGGGGTCTATGTACTCACTTGAGATTGCTCAGAAGTCCTAGGATAATCACCAAGCAATGCTAGAGATCACGGAATCAAACGGCACCTAATATAGGTATCTATGTTAATAAACCGGACCTATATCGGAAGACTGGGTAGCATTAGGGTTTGTAAACCAAATGAGTGTAGGAACTCATGTGATATGGTTTAACAAAGCCTACATGCTAAATGAAACTTAACCTAAGTCTTATCGACCCATTACGATCCGTTTAGGTAGCTTATGCTATTTTAACGCATCGTGCGCGTGAAACGCGTTCGGAACGTCTAACTAGTCCTATGACAAGTGTTATATGCCTAAATATGTTACATAATCAGTTATGTGGCAAAAGTTTAGGTTACATATGCTAAATTACCAATTATGTATGAAAAGGGTATTCTGGTAATTTACCTAAGGCATATAAACTACCTATCATACAACTACTTAAACGATGTGACCATAGGGTATAACCTCGGAAGGTTATTCCCTACCTACTATGGTCACCTAATGTATTTGGTCGGATCCTAATGATCGACCAAATGGGTCGAGTTCGAAGGTATAGGCGATTTATTAGATCGCCTACCCTACGACTCTAGACAACGTGGTAATCAGTGGGCATAGTCCCAAGGGACTATAACCAACGTGATTACACTCACGTTGCGAAGTCCAAAAGAACTTCGCATTGACCATAACTGGTCAATGTAGAAAGTCAAACAAAGTTTGACTTTCAGACTCGAAAGACTCTAAAAGCAATAAAAGAACGAAAGAATACTTACCCAGGGTCCCCGAATGCTAATCCCGATCCAAGAATCTCAGGTATGAAACAATGGTTTCAACTTAGAGGTTCTCAAATCAGAATTCTAGTGATTTATGCAATGGGGTGGATGGGTATATATAGGATTCGGGTAACCGTTGAGATCGTTTCTTGGAAAAGGGGAAACGATCAAGGCCGTACACTTGTTGGAAGGTTATGGAAGCTAAAATTGATGCTTATCATCTGACTAAGCAAGTTAGAACATGTGGTGGAGGATCAAACAGCTGCAACTTGTGGTTAAATGCATTTAATCTGGTCAGAAGGACTGACGCGGGCCGCCTAAGGATATAAGGAAACTGAGGCGGGCCGCCTAGCAGTCACAGATCAGAAAAAAGTTTCAGAAATGACAGTTTCAGTCCCTGCACGTGTTTAAGGCCATTTCCGACACTTCTAAGGCCCGTAAAGCCAAATTTAAGGCCCTAAAATGTTGCCTAAACATTGTGGACATGAAACATGCTCAAAAATATGCCGGGTGTTGGTTCGTTTGGTCGTACGAACGCGATGTTCGCTTAATTACGACGGAATGCGCATAAGCGCGAAAAACGATCCAAATGTCGCGACGAATGGATTTTTGGCAATCCAAACACTAAAGCATAATATAGTCATGCTTACATAAATTTTTGGATGTCCAGATGTATTCAGAACGTAAGTTATGCGTAAAAATGCAAACTTGTGCACTTTTTGACGCTTTTAGTCCCTGAATGACACAAAAGTTTATTTTAGCATACCGAACACCTCAAAGCCTATTTCTAAGCTATGTAAAGGATATTTATGGTATGTTTAACTTATGGTCATGTTCCAGAATGTCTGTTACAGTTCAAATTGGCATACTTTCGCAGTTTGTCAACTTTAGTCCCTGTAAGCGATTTAACTTTGATTTCACCACACCAAACCTTCCAAAACTTATTTCTAAGTTATGTAAAGGTTATTTAAGGTATGTTAAGCCTATTTCACTATTCCGGAGTGTTCGTTGGAATAAACTGGTTATATCTACACATCAGAGCGCGTATAACCTTCCAGAAAGCGATTTAGAGCTTGAAATCGAACAAGAATTGATATGTGTAAACGATACACATATTTTTACAAATCCCAAGTATGAAATACAATATTTCATTGGTTTGGAATTTTTTTGATGGTTGAAATGACACAGGTGTTACACCTCGTTACTTAAATCACTTACTCAAACCAACCATCAAGATGTAATGTTTAACAATTGTAGAAATGTTTATGTATAGTCCAAAGTCTATTGTCAAATGTAAATCATGTCAACAGTTACAAACGGTTCATATAGTCAAATGGTTACGACGGTTCGCATAGTCAAATGGTTACAACGGTTCAGAATGTAATATAATGTGTTCATATGCTGGATGAGCATATGCAACAGAAATGCAATGTAAAACAATGTACTAAGTATGCACACAACGGGCATACATAGCATGTAATGTAATGTAGAACGATGTACTAAGTACGCACACAATGGGCATACATAGCATGAAATGTAATGTAGAACGATGTACTAAGTACGCACACAATGGGCATACATAGCATGTAATGTAAAACGATGTACTAAGTACGCACACAATGGGCATACATAGCATGAAATGTAATGAAATCGTGTACTATAATGTACTAACGAACATAGCAGGTATATGATGTGAAAGCATGGAAAGCATGAAAGTAACAAGTAGGCACATGTGTTTCACCCCAAAACAGTTTGAAAACAGTAAAAGAGGGGTCTATGTACTCACTTGAGAATGCTCAGTAGTCCTTGAGTGACAACCAAACAATGCTAGAGATCACGGATATCAAACGGCACCTAAAATAGGTAACTATGTTAATAAACCGGACCTAAATCGGAGGATCGGATAGAATGAGGGTTCGTAAACCAAACGAGTATGGAAACTCGTGTAATATGGTTTAACAAAGCCTACATACTAATTGAAACCTGACATAAGTGATTATGACCCATTACGACCCGTTTAGGTAGCTTATGCTACTTTAACGCGTCGTTCGCGTGAAACGCGTTCGGACCGCCTAACCAGTCCTATGACAAGTAAAATATGCCTTAACATGCCTAATATTGTCGCCAAATCAGTTTAGATGTCAAAAGTTATGTCACAGATGTTTATAATGAATTTTGGCATCAAAGGGGTATTTTGGTAATTTACCTAAGGCATATAAACTACCTATCATACAACTACTTAAACGTCGTGACCATAAGGTATAACCTCGGAAGGTTATTCCCTACCTACTATGGTCACCTAATGTATTTGGTCGGATCCTAATGATCGACCAAATGGGTCGGGTTCGAAGGTATAAGCGATTTATTAGATCGCTTACCCTACGACCCTAGACAACGTGGTAATCAGTAGGCATAGTCCCAAGGGACTATAACCATCGTGATTACAATCACGTTGCGAAGTTCAAACGAACTTCGCATTGACCATAAATTGGTCAATGCAGAAAGTCAAACAAAGTTTTACTTTCAGACTCGAAAAGCAATAAAAGAACGAAAGAATACTTACGAAGGGTCCCCAAATGCTAATTTCGATCCAAGTAGCTCAGGTATGAAACAATGGTTCCAACTTAGAGCTTCTCAAATCAAAATTCTTGTGGGTTTTAAAATGGCATGGGGGGGGGGGGGTATTTATAGGATTCGTAGAGCCGTTAAGATCGTTCCTCTGAAACTGTGCTTTGATCTTGGCCATACACCTCAAGATAGTGGTTTTACAAAACCATTTGAGCCCACGGTATTGCCCAAAACCATGTGCACAAGTTAAAATGGACCAAATGCAATGTTTCTGTCCAGATGAGGCGCTCGCGTAGCGCCACTGCCTAGGCATGAGGTGCTCGCGCTACGCCACTGCCTACCAGTTTCAGCAAAGTTTCAAAAATGGCAGAAATGGTCCCTGCAGCCCGTTTAAGCTATTTTCGATGCGTTTGAACCCCGTTATCCTCATTTCAAGGCTCTAAAATGAAGTTAAAGTATAGGGAACTCAAAACATGCTCAAAAATATCTAGGATGTCGGTTCGTTTGGCCGTACGATCGCGATGTTCGCTTAATTACGACGGAATGCGCATAAGCGCGAAAAACGATCCAAAATGCGTGACGAATGGATTTTTCTCATGCCAAACACTAAAATAAAATATTTTAGTGCTTACATAAATTTTTGGATGTCCGGATGTATTCAGAACGTAAGTTATGCGCGAAAGTGCAAACTTATGCACTTTTTGACACTTTTAGTCCCTGAATGACCCAAAAGTTTATTTTAGCACACGAACCCCTCAAAGCCTATTTCTAAGCTATGTGAAGGATATTTATGGCATGTTTAACTTATGGTCATGTTCCAGAATGTCTGTTACAGTTCAGATTGGCATACTTTCGCAGGTTGTCAACTTTAGTCCCTGTAAGCGATTTAACTTGATTTTGCCATACCAAAGCCTTCAAAACTTATTTCTAAGTTATGTAAAGGTTATTTAAGGTATGTTAAGTCTATTTCACTATTACGGAGTGTTCGTTGCATTAAACTGGTTATATTTACGCATCAGTGCGCGTGTAACCTTCCAGAAAGCGATTTAGAGCTTGAAATCGAACAAGAGTTGATATGTGCAAAAGATACACATATTTCTACAAGTACAAAGTATGAAATACAATATTTCATTGGTTTGGTATTTTTTTGATGGTCGCAGTGACACAGGTGTCACAGTCTCCCCTACTTTAGGAAATTTCGTCCCGAAATTTAGTCGTAAGAGTCTGTCTGTGACTTTGTGTTAAATAGCCATCAAAGATATGTAAAGCATAATTTTGTTATTTTCCTCAACGGATATTTTTCAGAAGCGAAAATGAACGAACGGAGTCATTTTCTTCAACGGGTTCTTCGGAAATGGAAAATAAAGGATTTTTAACTAAACGGATATACATTTCCCTCAACGGATATTCTTCAGAAGTGAAAATGAATGGATGATTCATTCTTCCTCAACGGGTCCTTCGTCAGAAACGGGAATGAAGGAATAATCCACGGATATTCATTTCTCTCAATGAATATTCTTCAGAACGAAAATGAACAAACGGGGTCATTTTCCTCAACGGTTATTCCTCAGAATTTGAAATGAAGAAATAATCAACGGATATTCATTTCCTCAACGGATAATCTTCAGAAACGAAAATGAACTAACGGGGTCATTTTCAACGGTTGCTTCCTCAGGTATGGAAATGAAAGATTTAACAACGGATATTCATTTCCTCAACGGATAATCTTCAGAAACGAAAATGAACTAACGGAGTCATTTTCAACGGTTGCTTCCTCAGAGTTGGAAATGAAGGATAAACGGATATTCATTTCCTCAACGGATAATCTTCAGAAACGAAAATGAACTAACGGAGTCATTTTCAACGGTTGCTTCCTTAGAGTTGGAAATGAAGGATAAACGGATATTCATTTCCTCAACGGACATTCCTCAGAAGTGAAAAATGAATAGCTAGTTCATTTTTCCTCAACGGATGCTTCATCATAATTGGAAATGAATTAGGTTAACTTAGATACATGATAGAACTTGCTGTGATTTCTGTGCACTAAATTCCATAATTATGTATGCATCCATAATTACGTAATTCCTTGCACAGTCCGCACAGTTCGTTTTGTAATGTTGTGGGGAAGGATATCAAACTTGTGATGAGGGTGACTAGACTACCATAGGGTCCTTTTAATTAGATCGACAGAGGATCTTCTTAATTAGGCCACCAAGGAGTCCTTTAATCTATATCATCACATAATATTCCTAACCAGATTTAACTAGACCACTCAAGGGGTCTAATTATGAAGCAGTACTTTATAATCCAAGGGACTTAACTACAGCGTAGAAGTCCATTAAGGATTTTAGGTAGTACCTTTGGGTATCCTACTATGAATCTCTGGTACAAGGATATGTAAGATTCTACGAGGATTTAGATAACATAATTTGGATCACACGACACATAAAAGGGAACACATAAGCACATAACCACATATTTGTTTAATTGTTATTATCTTGTTATTGATTGCTATCAACTTGGCACCTCGTACTTCGTTTCTCTTGGAAGAAACGGGTACTTAGGATTTTTTTGTGGAAAACGCAAGAGATCATAAAATGGAAGAAATTTGGGGGTAGTCTGTTCTTCAAGGAATATGGTTCCTTGATTGTTGGTATTGTAGAGGATATGTTTATACATGCAACCACATAAACATATTAAAATGTAAATGAAAGATTTATTTATAACAACAATAACAACAACTGTTTCATAGATCGTGATAACAAAAGAAAATAATACACAAGGCTCGATTATTTTCTAAACAACGTTATCTTCTGTCGCTCAGATACTCATCCCTGCGCTGGATTTGCATTAGCAAGCTTTGGGCAATTCCTACGAAAATGGCCCATCTCGCCACAGTTGTAGCAAGACCCCGGTGGAAAACGAGCTTGAGCAGGATTCTTGTTAACTTGATTTGGTGCAGCTGTTGTTGGGTAAACCCTCGCTGTATGACCTATAAGTCCGCAAACTTGGCATGTGCGGCACTTCACACCAGCATGATGATGTAGGCCACATTGGTTGCACAAGGGTGCAGTTCCGTTGTAGGGTTTCCTGGCAGGGGGTTGAGCTGGTTGGTTGGGGACGGCTTGACCATTGTGAGCGACCACAGCGAAGTTATGAGCTTCTCAAATCAAAATTCTTGTGGGTTTTGCAATGGCATGGGGGGGGGGTATTTATAGGATTCTTAGAGCCGTTAAGATCGTTCCTCAGAAACCGTGCTTTGATCTTGGCCATACACCTCAAGATAGTGGTTTTACAAAACCATTTGAGCCTACGATATTGCCCAAAACCATGTGCACAAGTGAAAATGGACCAAATGCAAGGTTTCTGTCCAGATGAGGCGCTCGCGTAGCGCCACTGCCTAGGCATGAGGTGCTCGCACTACGCCACTGCCTACCAGTTTTAGCAAAGTTTCAAAAATGGCAGAAATGGTCCCTGCAGCCCGTTTAAGCTATTTTCGATGCGTTTGAACCCCGTTATCCTCATTTCAAGGCTCTAAAATGAAGTTAAAGTATAGGGAACTCAAAACATGCTCAAAAATATCTAGGATGTCGGTTCGTTTGGCCGTACGATCGCGATGTTCGCTTAATTACGACGGAATGCGCATAAGCGCGAAAAACGATCCAAAATGCGTGACGAATGGATTTTTCTCATGCCAAACACTAAAATAAAATATTTTAGTGCTTACATAAATTTTTGGATGTCCGGATGTATTCAGAACGTAAGTTATGCGCGAAAGTGCAAACTTATGCACTTTTTGACACTTTTAGTCCCTGAATGACCCAAAAGTTTAGTTTAGCACACGAACCCCTCAAAGCCTATTTCTAAGCTATGTGAAGGATATTTATGGCATGTTTAACTTATGGTCATGTTCCGGAATGTCTGTTACAGTTCAGATTGGCATACTTTCGTAGTTTGTCAACTTTAGTCCCTGTAAGCGATTTAACTTGATTTTGCCATACCAAAGCCTTCAAAACTTATTTCTAAGTTATGTAAAGGTTATTTAAGGTATTTTAAGTCTATTTCACTATTCTGGAGTGTTCGTTGCATTAAACTGGTTATATTTACGCATCAGTGCTCGTGTAACCTTCTAGAAAGCGATTTAGAGCTTGAAATCGAACAAGAGTTGATATGTGCAAAAGATACACATATTTATACAAGTACAAAGTATGAAATACAATATTTCATTGGTTTGGTATTTGTTTGATGGTCGCAGTGACACAGGTGTCACAATTGTGGATGTGATGGGTGGTGTAGAAAGTGGATTTGCCCCGGGTATTGAGCTGTGGATGATAGAAACAAGTTTTTCCAGAGCATCATGATGTGGAGACCCTATTTGTACAACCTGTTCTTTTTGTGAAGAAGTAGGAGGAGTTTCGGTTATTGGTTGAGATATTTGTACCAACTGCTGTGAGGAAGAAGCAGTAGTGGTTTCTTGTGACTTTTGTGTTGTCACAGGCATTTGCTCTGGTATTTCATCCTCCAGAGTTGCCTTTTTGATTGGTTTGGGGGGTTTTTGAGTTTTTCTTTTTGTAGGCTTTTTGGTGATTGTAGGTGTGGGTTTCAAAACAGTTGGTCTGCTGCTTTGATCACCTTGAGTAGTGGGCTCAGCAGCAAATACCTGAGGAGCAGTTGTAACTGCTAAATTCTGCTCAGGCACCTCTGCTTGTGTTTTGCAAGGTGCTAACATTCTTGAAAAAGTTTCAGTTGTTAAACTGTTTATTTGAGTAGCATCACCTTGGTTTATTTCAATTAAATCATTCTTACTGAATTTCTTTTCAAAATAGTAACTTAAAAACCTTGGAAACAGTAAGAATGATTTTGTTTCAACATTATTAACCAAATCTTTAAAAATTTCCCGAGAATAGTTAAAATTTTCTTCTTGAAGAATTGCATATCCCAGATTTTGAATCTTTAAAGGGATTTCATTGAAAGAAGTGGTTTATTTGAAACACATAGTAGGAGGGTATGAAATAAAAATCTGGTTGCAGAAGGAAAATAACCTTTTTGTAAGGTAAGTTTCTTCATCATTTTGGCTTCATACCCTCTTTCAATGAAGTCAGTTTGTAACTCGTTTTTAGTGAAAGAAATTTTACCTTCTTGATCATCGAGTTGAAAGACCTCTGAAATGGATTGTGGCGTGATTTGGATAGCTTTACCCTTTATAGAAGAGTGTATGGTGGTTGCAATGTCTCCTTGTTTTTCAAGGGTTGCATTCTTCCAAAACTCCCTTTGGGTCTCCAAATAGATTGGTGCATCGACGGTGAACAAAGTTTTGTACTTTGATTTTGCCATGATGTCAATGATGGAATCGAAAACATTGGTGGTTCCTGGTTTAGTGAGAAGACCCAGGAGATTGTGGGATGTTTTATATGGAATTTCAGTGGAAATTGCCTTTTGAGAGGCTGTTTTCGATGAAGATTTGGATGAGGGTTTTGAAGATAACTTCGATTTTGTCATTTTGAAGATGATGATCGAAGAAATTTGTGAAGAAATGAGATGAAAAACTGCTTTGAGAAGAGAATTTTTAAGAATTCAATTCGACAGTAAAACCCTGTTTTGGTGGTGAGTGGGGGATTTTATAGAGAAGGAAGTGAATGCTGACGTGGCAGCCGTTACAAAAGGTCTGACCACTATGTACTGCCCACGTGACAACCCCTGGTGAAAGTGAAGGACAATACTTTTATGAAAGTGACTGATGAAGGCAGTGGTATGAAAGCAGTGGATGATTTTTACTATCAGTGGATAGCATATCAGTGGATAAGACACTGTTTTTGAACAACAGAGTTTATCAAAGGAATGAGAGAACAGGGGTTGACTTTCAGCAGTGGACAGACTTTTGAAGTAGAGCAGACTTTTGAACAATCAGTGGTTATGGCAGACTTTTAAGGATTTTAATGAAAATTTCATTGTTAGCTATTTTTAAGGATGGATTTTTGATTTTCTGAAAACATTTTGTTGCTTTTATTCATAGAAAAACAAGATGTTGCTTGTTATTCCATGTTCAGCATCCCAATCCTAGAGACCAAGCTTTCAAAAGTGGCTGTATCAAGTGCTTTTGTGAGCACATCTGCCAGCTGGTCTTTAGTTGGGACATGATGCAGAGAAATCAAACCTTTTTCATAGCAATCCCTCACAAAGTGATGTCTGATGTCGATGTGTTTGGTGGTTGAATGGGAAACTGGATTTTTGATGATATTTTCTGCTGCCTGGCTGTCCAACATGAGTGGTGTCTTTAAGGCAGTGATACCAAAATCCAGCAACTGATTTTGAAGCCACAGGAGTTGGGCTATACAGCTTGCAGCAGCAATGTATTCAGCTTCAGCAGTGGATGTTGAAACAGCTGCTTGCTTTTTGCTTTGCCATGAAACTAAGCAATCACCTAGAAACTGGCTCCCTCCTGAAGTGGACTTCCTTGTAGTGTTACATCCAGCAAAGTCACTGTCTGAAAAGCCTGAAAGCTTGATATTCCCATTAGCTGGATACCAGATACCAAGTGTGGGAGCACCTTTTATGTATCTGAAGATCCTTTTTACCGCAATGAGATTTGATTTTCTGGGAGCTGATTGACTTCTTGCACAGACACATGTTGCAAACATGATGTCTGGTCTAGATGCAGTTAGGTACAATAAAGACCCAATCATGCTTCTATAAAGTGTTTGGTCAATCAGCTCATCTTTTTCATCAGACATGACCAGCTTATTTGTTGCCATGGGTGTGCTGCATGGTTTACAATCATTCATATCAAATTTGGTTAAAAGTTCTTTAGCATATTTGCTTTGATGAATGAAAGTTCCATTTTGCATTTGCTGAACTTAGAGACCAAGAAAGCATTGCAGCTCACCCATTGCACTCATTTCAAACTCAGCTGTCCTGAGTTCTCTAAACTCTTCACACATTGAGTTACATGTGCTTCCAAAAATAATGTCATCCACATAAATCTGGACAATCATTAAATCCTTCCCTCTCCATTTTAAAAACAGTGTTTTATCAATGGTACCTCTTTTGAAACCATTTGAGAGTAGGAAGTTGGAAAGAGTTTCATACCAGGCCCTTGGGGCTTGTTTCAAGCCATACAAAGCTTTGTTTAGCCTGTAGACATGATCTGGATAAAATGGATCCTCAAAACCTGGAGGTTGACAAACATACACCTCTTCTTGAATTGTACCATAGAGGAAAGCACTTTTGATATCCATTTGAAACACCTTCATATTGTGGTTGACAGCAAAGGCCAGGAACAGTCTAATGGCTTCCAATCTTGCAACAGGGGCAAATGTTTCATCATAATCAATCCCCTCTTCCTGTCTGTAACCTTGAACCACAAGCCTGGCTTTATTCTTGACAACAATACCCCTTTCATCAGTTTTGTTCTTGAAGACCCACTTTGTGCCAATGGGACTAACCTCTTCTGGCAGTGGTACAAGCTCCCATACTTGTTGTCTTTTAAACTGTTGGAGCTCCTCTTGCATGGCTTCTACCCAGCTGTTGTCTTTCAGTGCCTCTTGGTACTTGACTGGCTGATGGAGTGATAGAAAACCAGCAAAAAGACAAATGTTTTGGGTTTGGATTCTTGTGAGCACCCCTTCATTTATGTTGCCAATGATTTGATCAGGTGGATGAGATCTCAAGAAGATTAAATCTCCTTGGTATGGTATGATGGCATTTGTTGGTGAAGGCTGCAAATGTGTATCATCTGAGCTAACCACTGCTGGGGACTTTGATGATCCAGTAGTGGCTTCAAAAGGTGGTGGAATATGAGGTAATGAAGTGGACATCTGCTGACTTTTATCCACTATTTGAGGACTTTTGTCAGCAGTGTTTGAGGATGTGGAAGCAGTGGTGGATGGGCTACTTTGGTCAACAACTGTTGAGGTAGCAGTGGTTGAGCTTTGACAACTGTTTTGAACAGCTGGTGCTTTTCCCTTTGTGGCAGACCTTTGAGGGATGATGATTTCATACCCATAGTCTGGTGTTGTATCCTCTGATGGACCTGCACTGTTAGTCTTGACAGCAGTATTTTCAAAAGTAAAATTTTCAAGATCAAACAGATCTGCAGGGTTTGCTGGGATTTTTATTGATGAAAGTTCATTGAACTTAACATTTAAAGTCTCCTCCACTGCTTTGGTCCGTGTATTGAACACTTTGTAGGCCTTGGCAGTGGTTGAGTATCCCAGATGATAACCACAATCAATTTTGGCTGCAAATTTTGAAATGGAATCTTTTAAGTTCAAAATAAAGCATGGGCAGCCAAACACTTTGAAATATGAGATCAGTGGTTTGATTTTATACAGAATTTCATAAGCAGTCTTTTTGTGCCTGGGGTTTATTAAAACTCTGTTCTGGACATAGCAAGCAGTGTTTACTGCCTCTGCCCAGAAAGTTAATGGCAAACCTGAATCTGCAAGCATAGTTCTGGCAGCCTCAATCAAAGTTCTGTTCTTTCTTTCAACTACCCCATTTTGCTCTGGTGTTCTAGGGATGCTGTACTGCCTTACAATCCCTTTCTTCACACAGAAGGCATCCAACTCCTTATTTTTAAATTCTGTGCCATTGTCACTCCTGAAGCTTTTCACTGGAAGGTCAAATTGCTTTTCAACCTGTGTCACAAAGTCTTGCAAAATGCCTGCAGTCTCATCTTTTGAGTGTAAAAAGAAAGTCCATGTTAACCTAGAAAAGTCATCAACAATAACCAAACAATATCTTTTCTTTTTGAGGCTCATGACTTGAACTGGGCCAAACAAATCCATGTGTAGCATCTGCAAACACTGGGTTGTTTTGGACTCTTCAATGGACTTGTAAGAAATTTTATGCTGTTTTCCTTTTAAACAGGAAATGCAATGTTCAGGGCATGAAAACAATTTTTGTGGTAGGCCTCTCACCAACCCATTTTTGGAAATTTCAGTGATTGTCTTAAGATTTGTGTGCCCCAGCCTTCTGTGCCAAAGTTCTGTCTCTTTGTTAGAGGCAGCTGAGAACAGACAGGCATCAGCTCTGGGACACTCTTTTGACATGTCAACAACATAAACATTGCCACTTCTTTGAGCAAAAAGTTTAGTTTGACCAGTTTTGATTATTGCTTCAATCTTTTTGACCATTTCTGGTCCAACAATCCTACAACAATCTTTTGTGAAGAATGACCCAAACCCTTTGTCACTCATTTGTGATACACTCAGAAGGTTGAATTTTAGATTGTCTATAAGATTGACATTTTCAAATTTTACATTTCCAGACTGCACTGTACCAGACCCTAGAACTTTCCCTTTACTATTATTCCCAAAGGATATATCACCCCCTCCATGGATTTTAAAGTCTTTGAGGAGGGCTTTACATCCTGTCATGTGCCTGGAGCCTCCACTATCTACATACCAAAGACTATCAAAGCATGCAGAAGCTCCCTGCACATGAAGTAAAAGGATTAGTTCATTAAGGTCTCCAAAGCCAACAAGGCTTTGGATGGGGTCTCAACAGTGTCTGGGATGGATGCAGAATGATGGACAGTGGTTAGGTCAGGGGTTTGGACTGTTTTAGGACAGTGTTTCTCTAACCACTGTTGTGGGTCTTGACCAATCATCTGCTGGTAACCAAAAGGATGCCTATTCTCTTTAGCTTTAGAGGGCCTTTTGTAGGCCTCATAAACGTGTGGAATCCTTTGGTAAGACTGTTTTTCCTTGCCTTTTCTGAACTGATTGGCAGGGGGTGCATCAGTAACCTGAACATCTCTTTTGACAGATGTTTGGTTCAGCTGTTTTGTGACAGCTGTTTGAACTGGCACAAACAGTGGTTGTTTCTTGGTGAATTTTACAGATGTTGATGATGATGATGGACTCAAGGATGTTTTAGCAATGTACTCATTCTTTTTCACATCAAAGTTTTTGAGATACACACATGCTTGAGTTTTGTGGTTTGTTTTGCCACAAACAATGCAACTTTCAGCTGAGACAATGACAATTGTTCTGTTTAAATCATAAGCTTTTAAGTGGAAACAATCTTTTGTTAGATGATTCCTTTTCTCACAGAATTCACAAAACAAGTTATCAATTTTTTCTTTCTTCTTTCTCTTGTCAGACTCCTTTGCAGCATAGGTTTTAACCACTGCTGGGATGTCCTTGAGAGGTATGACTTTAGCTTTTGGAGCTTTAACACCATCAGTTGATGTAAAGTCCATTGGCTTGAAATTTTCAAGAATATCACACTCATCAGACCATTTTGGTTTAAACTGATAATCTTCAAGCTCCTCAAAAGTAGAGGATCCCATTGGTCTGTCAAGTGTGATTTTGTTACCAAGTTTGTCAGTGATTTTCACTTCTTGGCCATTCTTGTTTGTGGGGATGAACTCAGTGGTTACATCAGTGGTTTGAACAGATTTTCCAAAAGCAATGTTTTCATCATCATGTTTTCTATAACCAACCCCAAATTTCACATTGCTTTTTATCTGTTTTTCAAGCATAACCTCATACCCTTTGCATGATTCCACCCATCTCTCACATGTGATCTGGGTGGACTCTAACTCCTTTTTGCAAACTTGGTATTTTTCTACCATAGTTTGGAGTTGAGTTTTGGTTATGCTTTGTTCTTCTTTCAGACTGCTGATCTCTTTTTCTTTTTCAGTCAATTTGTTTTTAAGTTCTTTTAAAGATCTTTCAAATTTGACTTCATCAGTTAAGACTTTATCCCGAAGGTTTTCATTCACCTCTTTGATGTTAGCAAAAGCAATAATGCAATTGTCAGAACACAGTGTTTCTAGAACTTGAGGAGATACCTTGGCAGCAGCCATCATTGCACAATCACATTGATGATTCTCTTCATCATCAGCTATCACCTTCTTTTCACCAGCCTTTTCTTCCTTCTTTTCTTCTTTGTCCTCTTCGGACCATGGGTCTGTCAGTGGTTCAATCAGGGTACCTGAACTTTCTCCCAACAGTAGTTCACCAGCCACAGCAGTAACCACTGCTTCAGTCACCTCATCCACTGTTTCAATACTCAGCTGTTCCTCTTCAGTTTCAACCCCCTCCTGTATTGACTCTAATGCCATCAAACAAAATTCATTATGAGAAGAATCATTAGAAGCATAGAGTGCAAAATTTTCATCACTAAGGTCTTCAGGCATACTGCTCCAGTTAACAAACCCTTGAGTGAAAAAGCTTTGTTGATCTGGTTGTACTGCTGCTGGAGCAGTGGTTTGAGGTGCAACAGGTTGCACTTGTACATGTGGAGCAGGGGTTTGAACATATTGGATCTGTGGAACAGTAGTTTGGACATAGTGCACTGGCACAGGGGCAGCAGCATAGTGAGCAGTGTTCACTTGAGCTGCTGGGGCATACTGGGCATAGTGCACAGTGCTTTGGTTTTGAAGTCTAGGATTTGAGCTAGGGTGAGTGATTATGGGACCATTAGTTTGACTCCTGCATTCCCTAGCGAAGTGTCCCAACCTATTACACTTGTAGCACTTGATTTTCGATTTATCCAACCCAACCCTTAGATTCCCATGCAAACCAGGGAATTTTCGCCCTGTTCTTTTGTAAAATTTGCTAGTTCTAACACTTAGCAAAGCCAGTTGGTGCAGGATGTCCATTTCCTCTAAGTCAGTGGGATCAAAATGTTGCAAATCATTGAGTTCAAAGCTTAGATTGTCAGACATCTGGTTTTCGTTTGCAGTGAATGCATAACTAGCAGAGTGAGGATCAGGGTTGTTAAAATTTGCCCCAGCAGTTATGTCAATGAAATGATCATAACCCTGATCCTTACCACTGCTCCCAGATTCTTCTTGACCCAGAAGAGCAGTGTTACCGAATGTATAATCATCAACGGCTTTTCCTGACTCTTGTAACTTCCTTTTCTGGTTCAACTCCCTTTCGTAGGTCAGGAGTCGACCATGGAGTTGGGTCAAGGTCAGATCCTTGAACTCAGGTGAATTTCTAGTGACAAAAGCTATGGTGTCCCATTTTTCTGGCAGTGACCTGAGGAACCTGCTATTTTGAGTTGAGTTTGTAAAAGTGGTATTAACAAGCCTCAATTCACTGATGAGACAACTGAAACGCTCAAATTGTTGCGTCAGTGATTCACCTCTAACATGACAAAATGTTTCATACTGTTGGTTCAGGATTTCCCTATTGTTTTCTATGACTTCTTCGGTTCCCCCAAATTGTTCCTTAAGTGCGTCCCATAACTCTTTGGCACTGTTACAGTGTAACAGTCCAGCATATATCTCATTGGGCAGCGCTGATGCTATGATGCTAAAAGCTTTAGCATCTAGTTCAAACTTTTGATAGTCGTTTTCGGTATAATTTTCAACTGGTTTTGGAACGAACTTTTTAGCATCTTCAGCGCTTGGCACTGTGGGAACATGAGGACCAAAGACGACAGACCTCCAACATCATGTGCTTTGTTGAGCGAGGATGTGACCCATCCTCCTCTGCCAGATGTTGTACTCATTTCTTTTTAGCATAGGTGGTTTAAAAAGCGAGCCGATGTTGTTTTTATCATCCTGAGATTGTGACGTCATTCTTGTTGTTTTACAGACACTGAGAAATCAACTTTAATGGTGATTAATCCTTGCTCTGTTTTTCAACAAACGAAAAAACGATCAGTATCAACTGTTATGAGCTGAACTATTTATGTCAAAATGATTGTTAAATCAAATTTTACTGTCCAGGCTCTGATACCAATTGTTGGATCTGAGTTTGATTCTGATTGTATTTTGTGTTTGTAATTAAAATGAAAATGGATGAGTGTGCAACGGAATTATGATGAAAACAAACTTTGCATACAATCAAACGAGAGTAATACTTTGATCAAACATCTTTTCACAATGAATCGAAAGATTGAATTTATTTCAATAACGATTACAATGATTGATGAATGAATGCAAACTCCCCCTCAGCCAGAGCTCAGTAGTTTGTTCGTGCAAAGAAGACGATGATGCAAAAGAGCTAATAGAACAGTACAAAGTACTGAACTATTTATAGGCACTTGCAAACCACTGAGCATCTTAGCTGACGTCACCATGAAAGTGACATCTAACCTCCTAACAAACTCTAACCTCTGATCTATGCAAACACTGATGTACTAACTACTGCTATTACATTTTATTACATAAAAGACACTTAAATAGCTGCTGCATCCTTCCACTGCTGTGAACCCAGCAGTGCTTGTCCGGATCAGCAGTACTTGACTCAAGGCAGTAGATTGAATCAGCAGAGCTTTGGTCTTTCATCAGGTCTTTACTTGAACAGCAGTTGTAGGTCAGCACTTTGCAAGATCAGCAGATAGGAGGTCAGCAGATATGAAATCACTTTCAAGGGGAGAGATTTGTATGTAAACATCTGCTTATTCTGGATCCACTGCTCTGATCCAGTTTTGGCTTTAATTATCTGTTCCTCTGATAGGGTTCAATCCCAACAGATATAGCGGGCTACCTTTGAAAGCTTGGTCTCTAGGATTGGTATGCTAAACATGGAATAACAAGCAACATCTTGTTTTTCTATGAATAAAAGCATTAAAATGTTTTCAGAAAATAAAAAATACATCCTTAAAAATAGCTAAAAATGAAGTTTTCATTAAAATCCTTAAAAGTCTGCCATTACCACTGCTTGTTCAAAAGTCTACTCTACTTCAAAGTCTGTCCACTGCTGAAAGTCAACCCCTGTTCTCTCATTTCCTTGATAAACACTGTTATTCAAAAGCAGTGTCTTATCCACTGATATGCTATCCACTGATAGTAAAAATCATCCACTGCTTTCTTTTGATACCTTTGTAACCACTGCCTACATCAGTTACTTTCATAAAAGTACTGTCCTTCATTTCATCAGGGGTTGGCATGTGGGCAATACATAGTGGTCAGTACTTTTGTAACCGCTGCCACGTCAGCATTCACTTTTTCTCTATAAAACCCCCATTCCAAACCCCAAACAGGGTTTTACTGTCGAATTGAATTCTTAAAAATTCTCTTCTCAAAGCAGTTTCCATCACACTTTCTCAACTTCCTTCACTATTTTCTTCGATCGTCTTCTAAAAAATGACTAAATCAAAGTCTTCCGCGAAATCATCCTCCATATCATCTTCCAAAGCGGCCTCTCAAAAGGCTACACCCACTGAAATTCCACACAAACCTTCTCACAATCTTCTGGGTCTTCTCACAAAACCCGGCACCACAGATGTTTTCGACTCCATTCTTGATATCATTTCTGCATCAAAGTACAAAACTTTGTTAACAGCAGATGCACCAATTTACTTGATGACCCAAAGAGAGTTTTGGAAGAATGCAACCCTTGAAAAACAAGGAGAAGCTGTAATAGCCATTAACTCTTCTCTAAAGGGTAAAGCTGTGAGAATAACACCACAATTCATCTCAGAAGTCTTTCAGCTCGATGATCAACAAGGTAGTACATCTTTCCTTAAAAACGAGTTAAAAATTGACTTTATTGAGCGAGGGTATGCAGACACAATGATGAAGAAAGATACCTTACAAAAAGGTTTCTTCCCTTCTGCAACAAGATTTTTATTCCATACCCTCCTAATGTGTGTTTCAAACAAAACCACTGCTTTTAATGAAATACCATTAAAAATTCAAAATCTGGGATATGCTATTCTTCAAAATGAAAATTTTAATTATTCCCAGGAAATTTTTAATGATCTGGTTAAAAATGTTGAAACAAAATCATTCTTACTGTTTCCAAGATTTCTAAGTTATTATTTTGAAAAGAAACTTAGTAAGGATGATATTTCTGCAATAAAACAAGGTGACTCTCTTCAAATGCACAGCTTAACTGCTGAAACTTTTACAAGAATGTCAACACCTTGCAAAACACAAGCAGAGGTGCCTGAGCAGAAGTTGACAACTACCACTGCTCCTCAGGTATCTGCTGCTGAGCCCACTGCTCAAGGTGATCAAAGTAGCAAAACAACTGCATTGAAACCCACACCTACAATCACCAAAAAGCCAACACAAAGAAAAACTCAAACCCCCCCCCCCCCCCAAACCCATCAAAAAGGCAACTCTGGAGGATGAGATACCAGAGCAACTGCCAATGACAACACAAAAGTCACAAGAAACCACTGCTGCTACTTCCTCACAGCAGTTGGTACAAATATCTCAACCCATAACCGAAACTCCTCCTGTTTCTTCTCAAAAAGAACAGGTTGTACACATAGGGACTCCACAATATGATGCTCTGGAATCACTCGCTTCCATCATCCACAGCCCAATGCCCGGGCCAAATTCTCTTCTAACACCAAACCTCACATCCACAATTCCTCCACCAACTAGACTATTGTTGGATGCAATTGATTTGAACCAGGCACAAACCAGTCCTTTTCAATCACCTATCAATGAGAACATGCTTCAACAAATGTCTGGGTCTGATGTATCAATCTTTGCTAACCCACCAACACAACCTCAGGAGGTTACACCCCTTGAGTTACAAGTAACTCTTGGTGGTATTCCAAGTGAAGCAGCCACTACAAGTGCTGAACCCACTAGTTTGCATTTGGATAGTGGTTACATCAATAAGACTTCCTTGGAGGAAATTCCTTCCATAGCACCTCTGACATCCACCAGTGGATTTGTTTTGACCACTGTCAACATCAAAAGGCTGTCAAGTGTTGAAGGAAGAAGACCCCAGTACCAAGAAAAAGGGGCATCAGTGGTTAATGTTTGGAGTACACTCCCTACCTCAACCACTGATAAAACCACTGCTAGTGGGAAATCAGATGATCCCATTAAATTGGGTGATGGTTTAAAATATCTAGATTTGACGGAACGAGTTGACAAATTGGATACAGCTGTTGCAGATATCAAAGAAATGCTACAACAGTTATTGAAAGTACAAAAGATGCAATCCACTGTTGTTCCACCTCAAGCACCTGCTCCACCACAAGCACCTGCTGCAAATGAGCTCTGGAATCTATTTCAACATTTTCTCCAACAACAAAAACAAATGGCTGATCAGCAACATGCAATACATGTACAAGAGCTGAGAAACACAATGGAGTCTAGGTTCAAGAACACACAAGCAGACATCAAGGCACTCAAGGCGCACATATTAAAAACCACTGGCACTGCTCCTCCAACTGTTCTCTTCATTAATCAATTACCCCCAGATAATGCCAAAAAGGGGGAGAAAATTCAGGAGTGGAAAAAGAAGGGAATAGATGATGGTCTTTACATTGAACCAGAAAGGGATGCTATGAACAGAAGTATTCCCTTGCCAGATGGTTGCAAAAAGGTTGATGTTACCCAAAATGCACTTGATGAAGCTATAGCAAGTGTAAAAAGGGACAGAGCGGCAAAGGATATGTCAAGGTGGAATGCGGAGAAAAGAGCTTACATGGAGCTGAATGTGCAGGGTTGTTCTAGGGTAAAGGATGTTCAAAATCCTATGCCAAAAAGAAACCCCACTAGAAAAGTAAGGGAACCCATGTCCACACCATCCAGACAAAGCATACTCCAAAATCACCATCCAAAAGCCCCCAACATCAAATCTCCACCCAAACAGTTGTTTCAACACCTGTTATCACTTTAACACACACCACAACCACTGTCTTACCACCACCAAAAACAACATCACCACCATCGCCTCCTGCCAAAAAGCAGAAGACATCAGATGTTACAACATCTGTTGTAATGACAACAGTGGTTGAAACACCAGTTGTTTCAACAGCTGTTAGTCAATCACAAATCACTGCCACTCAAATCACCACCACTGATCCACCCAAAACATCATCTGCCTCTCCTACAACAAAAAGGAGAAGGATTTTCATACCAGATGATGATTCACCATCACCACCACCAACATCTTCAAAATATTTATCACTTGTTACAATACCAAAGCCGGTTCCTCTCTCATCAGCTCCAGTACAACAATCAATCCCTGTCATTACTCCTGCAGGTGTCCAATTTCCTCTAGAACTTGAAGCAGTTAGAGAAGAGATCAAATCCTTCTACTATGAGGATGACCCTGCTAAAAGGAAGTTGCCATCAGTTAAAGGATATCCAAGGCCAAACAATATTGAAGAATATTTGAAAGTCAAAGCTAAACAAGCAGAGGATATTTCAAAAAGAAATGCACAAGGAAAATCTGATAGAGAAATTCAGCAGAATTACCAATTCTTGCTCACACAAGTCAGATCCTTAGAGCAATTTGCAAAAAATGTATGTCAACAGATCTCAGAGAGAGCAGACGAAACTTTAAGAAAAGACTACATTGAAAGCATCATGGCAACCAAGAAGTACAAGGGAGAAAAGTATATGTACAAAGAGTGGACCATTCTTAAGCTTGAAAAAGAAGCAGCCAGGATTCAAGAAATGATAAATAAGAAGGTCAAACACACTCCTCCAGATTGGTCAAAACACAAAAAGAATATGCCTGACAGAACACTGGAGCTGAAGAGAATGAAAGAGGAATTGGTTGCTGCTGATTATGGGTCCAAAAATCAAGTGATGAGATGGAAAGAAGATAAAGTCAGGGCTACCTACAAAAGTTTGGAGAAATTAAGAAAGAGAGATCCTACTGCTCCACAAAAGCCTGACTATCCTGAAGTAGAGGTTTCAAAAAGACCATCAAAGCTGCAAATCAGGAGTGCTACTGCTCCAGCTGGTGCGGCCATCTTCAAAAGAAGGCCACAAAAACAGTTGGATACTGAAACAGTGGCAGAATTAATGGCAGGAGATGAGCTTGTAAAAGAAGGCATTAAGCAGATGATAGCTGATACTCTTGGCCTGAATCAACCTGCAAGCACTGCTCAGACAGTCATCAATAGGCCTGCATCTCCAAACACCTCATCTAATAAAAATCTCCCAAGAAACCCACATGACTCAAAAGTACTAAAGTGGAAAACTGACAAACAGACCCACGTACTGACAGTGTTCAACTCTAGTGGAGAAGTGAAGAAAATAACAAGGGAACAAGCACTTGGCCTAAGTCTTGAAGATTTGCAGGATCTCCTTGATCTTCCACTGTGCAGGGATGATGATGACACAGATGCCTTAGCCTTTGAGCTACAACTCAAAGGGCAAATAAGGGAAATGCTGATGAGGCAATAAAGATCTACAAATAATGAAGAGTTTTGGCATTATCTGTTCCAGGGGAGATTGTTGGGATTGAACCCTACCAAAGGAACAGATAATTAAAGCCAAAACTGGATCAGAGCAGTGGATCCAGAATAAGCAGATGTTATGCATACAAGTCTCTCCCCTTGAAAGTGGTTTCAACATCTGCTGACCTCCTATCTACTGATCATACAAACTGCTGACTTACAAACTGCTGACTTACAAACTGCTGATCAAGTAAAAGACTGATGGAAGACTAAAGCTCTGCTGTTCAATCTACTGCCTTGAGTCAAGCTCTGCTGATCATGATAAGTACTGCTGGGTTCACATCAGTGGAAGGATGCAACAGTTGTTTAGATGTCTTTATGTAATGAAATGTAATAATAGTAGTTTAGCATAGCAGAGGTTGTAAAGATCAGAGGTTAGAGTTTGTTAGGAAGTTAGATGTCACTTTCATGGTGAAGTCAGCTTAGATGCTTCAGTGGTTTGCTCGTGCCTATAAATAGAACAGTGCTCTGTACTGTTCTATTAGCTCTTTGCAAAATCTTCTTCCTGCACGAACAAACACTATGAGCTCAGGCTGAGGGGGAGTTTGTATTCATACATTGCATTGTAATCGTTATTGAAATAAATTCAATCTTTCGGTTCTTTGTGGAAAATGTTTGATTAAAGCAATTCTCTCATTTGATTGTGTGCAAAGTTTGTTTCCATCTTAATTCCGCAGCACAACTCATCCATCTTCATCTTAATTCAAACGTAAAACACAATCAAAACCAAACTCAGATCCTAACATTTGTATGTGTGAAAATCTGATTCTTCTACTCCTTCTTGGATTTTTGAACGATTTCACGGACAAAATGGACTGAATTTTGAATATAACGTGTAAAACACCATTTTAATCAATCCTTCAAAGTTACAGACCTTAATTCGGACTAAAATCGATCAAAAGTCTCAAAAACATCATTTCGTGTGAAAATGTGTCATTTCGTGTGAAAATGTGTCATTTCGTGTGAAAATTGCGTCCAATCCGCACGAATTGAACCATTTCGTGTGAATTTATACCAAATCGCTTGAAAAATTTGTCCAATTCGCACGAATTGGACCAGGTTGCTTGAAAATTTCAAAAAGTTCTTCATTTCGCACGAATTGGAAAGTATTACTCATTTCGCACGAATTGACATTCCATTTCGTTTGAAATTGTCATTTCGTTTGAAACTTCAAATCGTTTGAAGTTCAGTTCATTTGAATCCAGTCCGTTTGAGAATCCAGATCGTGTGGAAGTCAGTTCGCTTGAAAATCTGATTTTTCAAAACTTAGAAAATTTTTGAAATTGTTTTCAAAGTTTAAAATGGATAACCAAGAATTTTATAACACGTTTTTCGGAGGGGGAATGACAGCAGCTCAAACTCTAGCGAGTATTGTGCAGAACGTAAACATGGAGAACGAGCTTGGTACAATGCAAAAGCCACCAAAATTAATGAACATTAACGAATATTCAGGGTGGTCAGAGAGGTTTAAAACCTGGGTACAGGCAAATCATTTTGAGTGTTGGATGAAAATTGAGTCAAAGTATGTACCTCCGACGAATGGAGCAGGTATTGAGAAAACACTTCATCAGTTAACTCCGCTTGAACAGGATAGTTTTAAAGCCGAGAAGAAAATGATGAGTATCTTACAGCAAGCAATAAAAGAAGATATGTTGGTTTTGCTACAACATCAGAATGACTCGCAGTCTATCTGGAATGCACTAAAAGTCAAGTTTCTTGGAAGTGCTTCGATGATAAAGAGCAAAACGGCATTGCTGAAAAAGGAATTTGATATTTTTACGGGTATCAAGGGTGAGTCAACAAAAGAGTTGATCGAGAGATATTGTCATTTGGTTGTAGAAATGAAGCATTTGAGCATTAACAAAACAGATGAAGAATGGGTTGATAAGTTGGCAGATGCTTTACCGCATGATGAGTGGGGCACATATTTGTTGGTTTTGAAAAATAACTTGGAATATGTTGGATTCAATCTAAGCACGTTCATCGAGAAAATTGAATCACATGAGCTTGAACTTAAAAAGATTAGAAAAATGAAATCTGCTAATGTACAACAAGATGTTCAGTTGTACTACAAAGGAAGCTCTTCTGCAACATCTAACCCAAGTCCAAAAATGCAGACAACATTTAGTGCTGAGCCTACATCTGGAGTTTCTCAAAGCACACCGAACAACAACTATTCACCATTCACAAGTTATGAACCAAATCCTAAGGTTCAAGAACAAGTGTCTCCTCAAGGTTCATCAAGTTCAAATAATCAGAGTTACGTTTCTGGGATACAGTGCAATATTGCTGTAAACATAAAAAATGGTCAAGATTTTACAGAAGCAGCTGCAAAGCAACATATCGCACTATTAGCTTCCGTTCTTGAATCATATGAGAGTCTAGTTGCTAGAAGGATCGGTAATCCAGACATGATGAAGGAGGATTACGATCAAATTTGTGACACCCCAGGAAAACCAGGAAAACAACGCAACTTAACTAGCTTCCTCAGTAATCACGCGCTAAATTTCGGGAAGAAATTCTCTTAACAGGGGGAGAATGTGACAACCCTCAAAAATTACATGTATTCCGTACAATTTATTAAATGATAATTAAAGTACTTGATGACTATGTGGAATTATTTGACTGCTCTCTGATTACTGTGTTATACTTACATGTGCATAGTAGCATACTAGTAGTATGCAGAAAACTTGACTAAATGGTCCTGAATATTTTCCTATGTGTTAGGAATTAATTGTGTTGCAAAAATATACATATAAGACACCGTACGGAATAATTAAACACTTTAACGGAACAGTGTCAAACCGAACAACCATGCATTACCCGGGACACCAAATATTTGTCAAACATATTAATTAATTATTTTGAGCTAGTCATGATCCCCGTATACCCTAACACCCACCACAAATAAACTAACTAACATATGTGATCTAGTCACTTGGATTCTAACTTATACTTACACATTAGTCACAAAATGTTACCCTTTACCCCCCCCCCCAACCGATTTCTAGTCCCTCATGGACCCCACCATATCAACCATCCATACTTCAAATATTTTCTTTGATTATATTGCCATATTTTATTAGATTACTTACTTATGTAAGTAAATAAAATGTGTAAGAAATCTATAAGAAGCATGGTCTTGAGATATTCATCATTCCACCAAGATTCACACTCAACCCTCATCACTCTACTCTCTCTCTCTTTCGGTTCATCCCAAAACCGAAACCCATCACCACCATCTCCAACATTCATCTTCTCTAACATCAAGTGCCATTCAAAGCTTCAAAGAATCCATGGAGGTTGCGACTTGAAGGGATTTCAAAGGAGCTTGTTTCAAGTCTTTTCACCATCTTTTTCTTACCAACTTTGCACTAGATTTCATCCCTAGCTATAAGCTAGTAGTAAGCTCTTGTTTAACCTTTGTTCATCTTATTTTATGGCTAACATTGTAGTATGATGCTTATGTTTACAACTAAAATGCAAGAACACTAAAAATATAAACATAAAGGTTATATGAAGTTTACTTGTATATGAAATGCTATTAGTTGATGTTGTCATGGGTATGTTGTTGGTTTAGGGTTGGTTAATACATATATGATGATTGATCGTCGAACTCTTGATAAATCCGTTGTTCGGACATGTGTTGATACAATATAGTAACATTTAAACTATAAAGAACATGCTGAATCACATTTCCAGCCGACTTAATCAGGCTGTAAACAGGCCATAAACTCAACGAAAAACCGATATTTTGAATCTAAAATATGTTATTATGAAATACGGTTCTAATGGCACCGGAATCATAAATTTTGGACTCCGTTTACTATTTTTAAAGCGTCTTTTCGTAACAGCAGCTAGAGCTGCAATTTTTCTGCTGAAAAAGTGCGTCTTGTTTTCTGTTATAACTTGCAACCTGTGTGGAGTCTGATCACGAAATTTATACCATAGCTGACCACCGATGTATTTGTAATTACCCCACTGGAATTTTGTAAATCGGACACTCGATGAATTTTAAATAAATTATCCCGTGGACTGTGGTCAGAAAAATATAAATCCGAGTTCAGTCCGGAAAATGAATTTTTATAAAATATTCGTAATGAAATGGACCCCGATATTTTTACTCAATAAAACTTGGAACGTTTAAGACATTCGGTAAAAATTTGGGAATTTTTGGAATAAGTTAACTATTTTATTAAAATGTCCGAAAACAGCCAGTTTTGAATATTAATGCTGAAATGACATAAGTTGTAATTTGCGTATCTAAATGTCGAGTATGTTGTCTGTGAATGGTATAACATGTTATATGTGTTATGTGCAATATCGTATGTTTGTTTATGAGTGGGGAATGGATGGGAAGTTTATATGGGCATAAATCGTTAAAGTGTGTGCCTGTTATGTGGTAGAAGTAATGTGCAAATAAACCGTACATAGGATACGTATTATGCATGAGAAACTGATTGTTATCCGTACCTTATTAGGACGTGATTGACCGACCTTGACTGTTAACTATATTTGAGAATCTAACCGAGCAAACCGAGGTGAGTTCACACTTTTCTACAAAGCATGGTAAATTCCCGGTGGGAATGGGAATGGGTACAGGAATAGGGATTCCTCGTCCTTTGAGACGTGTTCAGGAATGTAAATTCCTCGTCCTGTTGGGACGTGTTAGACTTACTAGACTAGAACTCTATCAGCGAAGTCCCTCCCTTTTTGTATCGACTTAATCGCCGAGGCTATGGCGAGCGGGTCATTAGTTAATAGTGCTATTAGGTTTAACAAACCTCACACCGTGCCAGTCGGACGGGCGTGTACTAATGGACTATGGCACGTTGGTGGTGATAGAACACCGACGGTAGGGCACAATTGATTTCTTTTGTTAGTAGTCGATATGATAAACGAGTCTGGTAGTTTAAAATACTGGGGCAGCTCCCCACGGCCAAAGTGCCGGGCTGGATAGCCAGGGAAGGTGGACATGGGATGGTTAACAAATAAACGTTTTCGAACTATGGGGTAACCCCCACGGCTGGATAGCCGAATGAGATTAAACTATGTTTTTGGAAACAACTCTAAAATGGACAACCAACCGTGAACTCACTCAACTTTGTTGTTGACTCGTTATTACATGCTTTGCAGGTCATTAGATGCTACGGAGCTTGCATATGGAGGTAGTCGTTGTGGGATGCGAACTGATATGTCCCGTACTTAATGAATAAACTTTATGAACTTATTAAACCTACGTTTTGGACTTTAAACTTATGAACTATGGACTTATGTTTTGAACTTCTGTTTTATGCTTCCGCTGTTAACCTAAAATTGGTTTACTTCCTTTTGGTCACCAATCGTATTGTGTTTAGTTTTATTTACTTAAGTATGTTGTTCAATATGATTGGTGGCTCGATCCTGGTCATGTCACGCCTCCAAGCGGTGATACTCCGCATGGTGGATTTTGGGGGTGTGACAGATTGGTATCAGAGCCATTGGTTATAGTGAACTTGGTTTTTAAAAGGGAAAAGTTTTTGATAAAAACCAGACTATAACCAGTACAGTGCTCAACGATCCACAACGACGCTACGCTCCACGTGCAAGACTCGACACCATAAGTGGTATGATTTATGTTATATTGTCGGTTAGATAGTTCTCACTGTGCATTAGATAATGTGATAATTGCTATTTGAACCTTGTGTGCTTACTCTCTAATGTCGTCCCACACTTACGCACTTTCGCGACACTTTCCTCACTTACGTTGCTTCGTTATGAAGATCATGAGCGGACGCGGAGGACGTATCAACCTCACTCAAGCCCAGTTGACGGCTTTGATCAACGAACGAGTTGCTGAGGCACTCGCAGCGAATCCAGCAGGAGGTCAACATGCTCAACCTCCTGTGTGCACGTTCAAGACGTTCATGGACTGCCGACCTACCACTTTCAGTGGCACCGAAGGAGCAGTGGGCCTTCTTCACTGGTTTGAAAAGCTTGAGTCTGTTTTCGAGATGTGCGAATGCCCCGAAGACCGTAGGGTGAAATATGCTACCGGAACACTTGAAGGGGTAGCGCTCACATGGTGGAATGCTCAGGTTCAGCTGCTGGGGTTGATTGCTGCTAATGCCACCCCATGGAACGGTTTCAAGGAACTGATCAAAGAGGAATACTGTAGTCGGGATGACATCCACAAACTGGAGGTGGAATTTTTCAATCAGAAGATGACAGGGTCTGAGATTGAGGCATATACCAAGAGGTCGAATGAACTGGCCATCCTGTGCCCTACTATGGTGGACCCTCCCATCAAACGTATTGAGCTTTACCTCAAGGGCCTTGTACCAGAGATTCAAAGTTACGTAACTTCGGCTAACCTAGGTACCATTCTGCAGATCATTAAGTTAGCCCATCATCTCACCGATCAAGCTGTGGAACAAAACAAACTGCCCAAGCGTATTGGTGCTGCTACTGCTGACGCACCCAATGATAACAAGCGAAAATGGGATGGGAATTCAGGCAAAGGTTCCACTTCAGCTCAGTTCCAGCAGCGAAAGACAGATGAGTACATGAGCCCCAGTCAGCAGTCTTCTGGGAATCAAGGTCAGGGTGGATACAAGGGAAATCACCCCAAATGTAATCGCTGTAACTTGCACCACAGTGGGCTATGTGGTAAAGGCAACTGTCATCGATGCAACAAGCCTGGTCACATGGCAAGGGATTGCAGGAGTCAGCATCCGGCGAATCAGAACCGGCAGCAGCAGTAAGCCCCACCCAATCAACGCTAGCAGCAGGGAAACAAAGGATGCTTCCAGTGTGGCGCTGAAGGCCACTTTAAGAGAAACTGCCCCCAGCTGAACCAAAACCAGAACAATAACCAAGGAAATGGGAACCACAATGGGAATAACAATGGAGGCAACAATGGAGGCAACAATGGAGGCGGCAATGGGGGAAACAATAATGGCAATGGGGCAAGAGGTCGTGCTTTCGTGATTGGTCAGGGTGACGCAAGGAACGATCCCAACGTTGTGATGGGTAAGTTTCTTCTGGACGACTTCTTTGTTACTGTTTTATTCGATTCGGGTGCCGAAACTAGTTATGTGTCCTTAAAAGTTAGCCAAATGCTTAAGCGCACTCCAACACTCCTGAACACCAAACACACGGTAGAACTAGCTAACGGTAAAAGTCTTGAAGCCACCCACGTAGTTAAAAGTTGTAACCTCGTCTTAGCCGGTCAGACCTTCTCTATCGACCTTATTCCTATCACACTTGGTAGTTTCGACGTTGTTATTGGGATGGATTGGTTATCCCATCAGCAAGCGGAAATTCTTTGCAACGAGAAGATTGTTGACATTCCTCGTTCTGGTGAAGAACCTCTCGTGATTCGTGGCGACAAGAGTGGTGCTGTCGAAGGCATCATCTCTTTCCTTAAGGCCCAGAAGTGTTTGCGAAAGGGCCACACTGCCATTCTGGCACTCGTTACTGACACATCAACAAAAGAAAAGAGAATTGAAGACATCCCTATTGTGCGCGATTTTCCTGAGGTATTTCCTGAGGAATTACCTGGTCTTTCGCCTCATCGCCAAGTCGAGTTTCAAATCGAGCTAGCTCCTGGAGCAGCGCCAGTAGCTCGAGCACCATATCGTCTAGCTCCATCAGAACTTGAAGAACTGTCCACACAACTACAAGAACTCTTGGAAAAGGGTTTCATACGTCCTAGCTCTTCGCCCTAGGGAGCTCCAGTACTATTCGTGAAAAAGAAAGACGGTACCTTCAGGATGTGTATTGACTATCGCGAACTTAACAAGGTGACGGTGAAGAATCGTTATCCTCTTCCACGTATTGACGACTTGTTCGACCAGTTGCAAGGGTCGAGCTATTACTCCAAGATTGATTTGAGATCGGGATACCATCAGCTAAGGGTCCGAGATGAGGACGTCTCCAAAACAGCATTCAGAACTCGTTACGGCCATTACAAGTTTCTGGTTATGCCATTCGGGCTGACGAATGCACCAGCGGTCTTCATGGATCTCATGAACCGAGTGTGCAAGCCTTACCTGGATAAGTTTGTTATTGTGTTCATCGACGATATCCTGATCTATTCTAAGAGTCAGGAGGAACACGAGCAACATCTACGACTTATGCTGGAACTTCTTCGAAAAGAGCAGTTGTATGCCAAGTTTTCAAAATGTGACTTCTGGCTTCGCGAAGTCCACTTTCTAGGCCATGTGGTAAACAAGGATGAAATTCACGTGGATCCATCTAAGGTTGAATCGATCAAGAACTGGCCTGCACCCCGCACACCAACAGAAATCCGCCAATTCTTGGGTTTGGCCGGATATTACAGAAGGTTTATAAAAGATTTCTCCAAGATTGCGCAACCTCTCACTTCACTGACTCAAAAGGGTGTCATCTATCGTTGGGGTGATGCACAGGAGTCAGCATTTCAACACCTAAAGGATAGACTTTGTAGCGCGCCTATCCTCTCATTGCCTGAAGGCACAGATGATTTCGTGGTTTATTGCGACGCTTCCATCCAAGGACTTGGTTGCGTATTGATGCAAACGTGACAAGGTCATTGCCTACACATCGCGCCAACTTAAAGTTCACGAAAGGAACTACATTACACATGACTTGGAGCTGGGAGCAGTTGTTTTCGCACTTAAGATATGGAGACACTACCTGTACGGTACCAAGTGTACCATTTACACCGATCACAGGAGTCTCGAGCATATCTTCAAGCAAAAGGAATTAAATATGTGACAACGCCGATGGGTTGAGCTCTTGAACGATTATGAATGCGCTATCAAGTATCATCCGGGCAAAGCCAATGTTGTGGCCGACGCCCTCAGTCGAAAGGATACTCTACCTAAGCGTGTACGTACTCTACAGCTTACCATCCAATCCAACCTTCCCGCTCAAATTCGAGATGCCCAGGTCGAAGCATTGAAAGCAGAAAACATCAGGGCTGAATCCTTACGAGGATCGAGGCAACGGCTAGAACAAAAGGAAGACGGCGCCTACTATGTAATAGGGCGTATTTGGGTTCCACTTTATGGCAACTTACGCGAGCTTGTGATGGATGAAGCACATAAGTCTCGTTATTCAGTACATCCTGGTTCGGATAAAATGTACCACGACCTCAAGACTACGTATTGGTGGCCTGGCATGAAAGCCCACATAGCAGCCTACGTCAGCAAGTGCTTGACTTGTGCGAGAGTCAAGTCTGAATATCAGAAACCATCAGGCCTACTTCAACAACCGGAGATCCCGAAATGGAAATGGGAGTAAATTTGCATGGATTTCGTTACTGGTCTGCCTAGATCTCAACGCGGAAACGATACCATTTGGGTGATCGTAGATCGACTGACCAAGTCTGCACATTTTCTGGCTATCAAAGAAACGGATAAGTTTTCTACTCTTGCAGACATTTACCTAAAGGAAGTGGTATCAAGGCACGGAGTGCCAACCTCTATTATATCTGATCGTGACGCACGTTTTACTTCTGAACTGTGGCAAGCAATGCACAAGTCCTTTGGCTCACGTTTAGATATGAGCACCGCTTATCACCCGCAGACGGATGGGCAATCTGAACGCACCATCCAAACCCTTGAAGACATGCTTAGGGCATGTGTAATCGATTTTGGTAATGGCTGGGAAAAGCACCTCCCGCTAGTGGAGTTTTCGTACAACAACAGCTACCACACCAGCATCCAAGCCGCTCCGTTCGAGGCATTGTACGGACGCAAATGCCGATCACCTCTCTGTTGGGCAGAAGTTGGTGACAGCCAAATCACTGACCCAGAACTTGTGGTAGACACCACCGAGAGAATTGCTCAGATACGACAGCGAATGGCGGCAGCTCGTGACCGTCAGAAAAGCTATGCTGATAAGGGAAGAAAACTACTCGAGCTCCAGGTTGGGGATCGAGTGCTACTCAAAGTCTCACCTTGGAAAGGTGTAGTTCGCTTTGGAAAACGAGGCAAACTCAATCCGCGTTATGTCGGACCATTCGAAGTCATTGAGAAAATTGGCAAGGTAGCCTACAGGCTGAATCTACCTGAAGAACTCAGCGGAGTTCACAATGTTTTCCATGTGTCGAATCTGAAGAAGTGTCTGTCAGATGAGACCCTCATAGTTCCTCTGAAGGAACTCACTATCGACGACCAACTGCGATTCGTCAAGGAACCTGTAGAGATTACGGATCGAAATGTTAAGATCCTTAAGCATACCAGGATACCTCTGGTCCGAGTTCGTTGGAATGCTCGTCGTGGCCTAGAGTATACCTGGGAACGAGAAGACCAAATGAAACTCAAGTATCCCCAACTGTTTAAGAAAAACGCAACCACTACTGAGGCTGAAGCTACTACAGAATTTCAGGGACGAAATTCCAAATCAACGGGGGGATGATGTGACACCCCAGGAAAACCAGGAAAACAACGCAACTTAACTAGCTTCCGCAGTAATCACGCGCTAAATTTCGGGAAGAAATTCTCTTAATAGGGGGAGAATGTGACAACCCTCAAAAATTACATGTATTCCGTACAATTTATTAAATGATAATTAAAGTACTTGATGACTGTGTGGAATTATTTGACTGCTCTCTGATTACTGTGTTATACTTACATGTGCGTAGTAGCATACTAGTAGTATGCAGAAAACTTGACTAAATGGTCCTGAATATTTTCCTATGTGTTAGGAATTAATTGTGTTGCAAAAATATATATATAAGACACCGTACGGAATAATTAAACACTTTAACGGAACAGTGTCAAACCGAACAACCATGCATTACCCGGGACACCAAATATTTGTCAAACATATTAATTAATTATTTTGAGCTAGTCATGATCCCCGTGTACCCTAACACCCACCACAAATAAACTAACTAACATATGTGATCTAGTCACTTGGATTCTAACTTATACTTACACATTAGTCACCAAATGTTACCCTTTACCCCCCCCCCCCCCAACCGATTTTCTAGTCCCTCATGGACCCCACCATATCAACCATCCATACTTCAAATATTTTCTTTGATTATATTGCCATATTTTATTAGATTACTTACTTATGTAAGTAAACAAAATGTGTAAGAAATCTATAAGAAGCATGGTCTTGAGATATTCATCATTCCACCAAGATTCACACTCAACCCTCATCACTCTACTCTCTCTCTTTCGGTTCATCCCAAAACCGAAACCCATCACCACCATCTCCAACATTCATCTTCTCTAACATCAAGTGCCATTCAAAGCTTCAAAGAATCCATGGAGGTTGCGACTTGAAGGGATTTCAAAGGAGCTTGTTTCAAGTCTTTTCACCATCTTTTTCTTACCAACTTTGCACTAGATTTCATCCCTAGCTATAAGCTAGTAGTAAGCTCTTGTTTAACCTTTGTTCATCTTATTTTATGGCTAACATTGTAGTATGATGCTTATGTTTACAACTAAAATGCAAGAACACTAAAAATATAAACATAAAGGTTATATGAAGTTTACTTGTATATGAAATGCTATTAGTTGATGTTGTCATGGGTATGTTGTTGGTTTAGGGTTGGTTAATACATATATGATGATTGATCGTCGAACTCTTGATAAATCCGTTGTTCGGACATGTGTTGATACAATATAGTAACATTTAAACTATAAAGAACATGCTAAATCACATTTCCAGCCGACTTCATCAGGCTGTAAACAGGCCATAAACTCAACGAAAAACCGATATCTTGAATCTAAAATATGTTATTATGAAATACGGTTCTAATGGCACCAGAATCGTAAATTTTGGACTCCGTTTACTATTTTTAAAGCGTCTTTTCGTAACAGCAGCTAGAGCTGCAATTTTTCTGCTGAAAAAGTGCGTCTTGTTTTCTGTTATAACTTGCAACCTGTGTGGAGTCTGATCACGAAATTTATACCATAGCTGACCACCGATGTATTTGTAATTAACCCACTGGAATTTCGTAAATCGGACGCTCGATGAATTTTAAATAAATTATCCCGTGGACTGTGGTCAGAAAAATATAAATCTGAGTTCAGTCCGGAAAATGAATTTTTATAAAATATTCGTAATGAACTGGACCCCGATATTTTTACACAATAAAATTTGGAACGTTTAAGACATTTGGTAAAAATTTGGGAATTTTTGGAATAAGTTAACTATTTTATTAAAATGTCCGAAAACAGCCGGTTTTGAATATTAATGCTGAAATGACATAAGTTGTAATTTGCGTATCTAAATGTCGAGTATGTTGTCTGTGAATGGTATAACATGTTATATGTCTTATGTGCAATATCGTATGTTTGTTTATGAGTGGGGAATGGATGGGAAGTTTATATGGGCATAAATCGTTAAAGTGTGTGCCTGTTATGTGGTAGAAGTAATGTGCAAATAAACCGTACATAGGATACTTATTATGCATGAGAAACTGATTGTTATCCGTACCTTATTAGGACGTGATTGACCGACCTTGACTGTTAACTATATTTGAGAATCTAACCGAGCAAACCGAGGTGAGTTCACACTTTTCTACAAAGCATGGTAAATTCCCGGTGGGAATGGGAATGGGTACAGGAATGTAAATTCCTCGTCCTGTTGGGACGTGTTAGACTTACTAGACTAGAACTCTATCAGCGAAGTCCCTCCCTTTTTGTATCGACTTAATCGCCGAGGCTATGGCGAGCGGGTCATTAGTTAATAGCGCTATTAGGTTTAACAAACCTCACACCGTGCCAGTCAGACGGGCGTGTACTAATGGACTATGGCACGTCGGTGGTGATAGAACACCGACGCTAGGGCACAATTGATTTCTTTTGTTAGTAGTCGATATGATAAACGAGTCTGGTAGTTTAAAATACTGGGGCAGCTCCCCACGGCCAAAGTGCCGGGCTGGATAGCCAGGGAAGGTGGACATGGGATGGTTAACAAATAAACGTTTTCGAACTATGGGGTAACCCCCACGGCTGGATAGCCGAATGAGATTAAACTATGTTTTTGGAAACAACTCTAAAATGGACAACCAACCGTGAACTCACTCAACTTTGTTGTTGACTCGTTATTACATGCTTTGCAGGTCATTAGATGCTACGGAGCTTGCATATGGAGGTGGTCGTTGTGGGATGCGAACTGATATGTCCCGTACTTAATGAATAAACTTTATGAACTTATTAAACCTACGTTTTGGACTTTAAACTTATGAACTATGGACTTATGTTTTGAACTTCTGTTTTATGCTTCCGCTGTTAACCTAAAATCGGTTTACTTCCTTTTGGTCACCAATCGTATTGTGTTTGGTTTTATTTACTTAAGTATGTTGTTCAATATGATTGGTGGCTCGATCCTGGTCATGTCACGCCTCCAAGCGGTGAAACTCCGCATGGTGGATTTTGGGGGTGTGACAAAATTGATCCTGAAGAGTTAGAGCTTATTGATATCAAATGGGGAATGGTGAGCTTAGTGAGGAAAGCACAAAGGTTCATGGAAATAACAGGACGAAACAGTCTCTCAGGACCTGATTGTAAGCTTGGATTTGATAAAGCAAAAGTAACTTGCTTCAAATGCAAAGAAAAAGGGCATTTCAAACGTGAGTGTCCAAACAGGGAAGTAAACAATCATCAGAACCCGTTCACAAATGACTACTACCGACAAGTAATATATCACAAAAATAGTCAGCAACCATTCAATCCAAGACCTCAAATTGAAAACAAACCAGAAAAGGCTCTTTTGGTGAATCAGGATGATGAGAAGATTCAGGAAGGTTTTAGTTGGGATAAATATGTTCCTGGTGAGGGTCTTGCTATGATTGCAGAGATTGTTGAAGAGCCATAATGTGTTGTTGAAACTGAGGAAGTCGGTGAAGTAATGAGTGAAGAGAGTCTGGCCGAGCTTGAAGAGGCAGCAGCAGAAGTTTATTATTATCAATCAGAACAGGAGATTATTGCTAATTCTTTTAAATCCATAATGCCTCCTAACATGTTTGATTCTTTTGCGGGATTCTTCAGCGAGCCAACTACAGGTTTTTGTCCACAATATGATGTCGAAAAAGTTCCGATTGAAGAAATCATAGATGTTTCTAAAGAGATGAATGAAGAAACTCTGAAGGAGATAGCTGACAAGGTGCTGATGGTCAAGCTGAAAGAGGTAGACAAAACTCAAGAGTCAGTTTCTGTCAAAACGGAGTCTGTCAAAACGGAGTATGTCAAAACGGAGTCTGTCAAAACGGAGTCAGTCGAAAAGGAGTCAGTCGAAAAGGAGTCCGAGTTCAAATCAGAAAATCTGGATATCAAATCAGGAGAAAAATCAGAGTCTGAGTCTGATGGGTTTGGTAAACCAGAAATTAAAACTGATAAAGAAGAAAAGGTTTTTGAAAAGATTGATCCAATTCCTGAAACACCATGCCAAAACTGTTTAAAACCATGCATGGATTGTCTTGAAAAAGACAAACAGTTTCAAGAATTGAAGAAATATACTGACAACATAAAATTTGATCTTAATGATGTGAAAGAAGCTTATGACACTGTATCACATTCAATCAAAATGATTCAAAAGGAAAGTATAGAAAATGATAAAGCTACTAAGTTGTTCAAAGAAACTGTCATGGAAAAGCAGATGGAGATTAACATTCATCTGGACACAATCACATCTTTGAAAAAGGAACTTGAATTGATGCGTATTGAAACAGAAAGAGTTGATAAGAAATTGATCAGTTATATTTCTTCATCTTATGTAATTGATTAGATTGTTCCTCAACAACCTGATGCTAAACCTGCTTTCAACGATGTTCCACCCCCAATGTGGAATCATTATACACAGAAATATTCAGATGGGGTGGAAGCAACTTTGAATCTCAAGTTGAGAACTGTAGAGAATGAGTTACCGGAAAACATTGATGTTACATTCTCTCCGTCTGACACCGACAACGAGTCACAAGTGATTAAAACTATTGTTGATCAAGTGTTGGATGAAGAAAGTGATAACTCTGATTTCGGAACGGTTAAAACTCATTTGGAGAATTCCAATTCTGATTCTGAAGATGACGGAAAATTTCTTGATAAATTCATACCAAAATCAGATAAAGTTATGGATGACGATTCGATCATTGTGGCTTACACGATGACCGGAACTGACAAACTATATACTGATTTTGAGTACCCGATTCAGAATGCAAAACTGGAAAATGTTGAAAAGGTTTATAAGCTTGTGGAAATTGACATTTCAGAGGTTAACAACAACGTGTTTCTATCAAAACCGAAAAAATCTTTTGTGAAACAACAACTAAACGACCCGGGAAAGAAAGAATGGGTGGGTAACAATGGTCATAACAAAAGACATGGTAACAATTTCAAAAAGAAAGGTGTCGGTTTTGAAAAGAAAATGGCTAAGAAAGAGGTTAAGCCAAATGAAAAGTTGAGTGATGTATTTGTGGCGGGTAAGAATACAGTTGATGAAAACGATTATATCTTTAGTCAGAAAGCTGTTGACGATTTCATTGCAGCCAAAAGGATTAGAGATGAGACCAACAGATCTACTTTTGTTGAATACGACAAAAGAGTCTGTTATCGTTGCAATGAAATTGGTCACATGGCCAAACAGTGTGTTAAAAGGATTGAAAAACCAGTTTTCCAGAAGCCCAAACCTAAGACTTCAAATGATGTTAAGGGTAAAACACCGATGATTTCCCCCGTGCGTATTCTGAAACGCGGTGAATCTTTGAAGTCCGAGGACAAGCCAAAATCAATCTTTGAGATTGGTGAATCTTCAAAATCTCCAAAGACTTTAAAGGTTTATCCTAAAATGAAGATTTTTTCAAATCAATCATGGGTGGAGAAACCTAAACAATCGTTTGAAGAAAAGAAAATGGAAAAGGTTTTAAAATCTGAGCCGACAATTGTTGTAACTACAATGAAAATCTTGGTTTTGAATTGGACAAATTAATTGAGGAATTCCCACCAATCAAGGAGTGAGATCTAAAATCAAAATCTGTACCTGAAGTTCCAAATGTTATCTTTAACCTTCCAAAAGTTAATCAAGTGGCTTGTGATCTTGTATTTGGTAGTGTTCCAAATGTGAAGAAATCTTGGGCATCGTTGTTTGAGTAAATGTCTTTGATGTGTGCAAGGGCTTCCGAGGTCGATCATCTCCAAGTGGATCATGGATAGCGGCGCCTCGAGGCATATATCTGGGATGTTAGCACTACTCTATGATGTCAAATCAATTAATGGAGGATATGTTGGCTTTGCGGGAACTCAGGGAGGAAGAATCATTGGTGAAGGAATTCTTACCAATGGAGTTGTAACGTTTGATAAAGTGAACTACATCATTGAACTTGAAAACAATCTGTTAAGCATATCACAGATTTGTGACAAGTCGTTCACAGTTCATTTTACAAAAAATGAATGTTTGATCATTAAACCAGGTTTTAAAATTCCAGAAGATATGGTGTTGATGCGTGCTCCTCGTGAAAACGATTTGTATGTCCTAGACATGAGCGTCGCAACAACATCAGACAAAAAGGCACAATGTTTTGTAACTAAAACAAAAGCAACTGAAAAAGAATCAAGAATGTGGCATCATAAGATGGGTCACATTCATGTGAGAAAAATGAATTTCTTAGTTCACAATGATCTTGTTGAAGGTGTTAATTTGAAAAATTTCCATCTGAATGATGATTGTGTAGAATGTAAAAAGGGTAAGCAAACGAAGAAGTCACACCCAAATAAGCTCTTGAACTCCATCAGACTACCGCTCGAGAGACTCCACATGGATCTTTTCGGACCTGTAAATGTGAAGAGCGTAAGTGGAGATCTGTATTGTCTAGTGGTCACTGACGACTTTACAAGATTTTCATGGGTGATGTGTCTCGAAAGAAAAGATGAAACGTTTGATTCGTTGATGATTTTATTCAAAAAGATGGAAACGCTGTACAAACTGCCGATCAGAAGAATTCGAAGCGACAACGGAACAGAGTTTAAGAACAACCGTATGCTCGAATTTTGCAATGACTAAGGCATTCTTCATGAATTCAGCGCACCATATACTCCACAACAAAACGGTGTCGCAAAACGAAAGAATCGCAAACTGATCGAAACAGCCCGTACCATGCTAGCCGATTCCAAATTGTCGATATTCTTTTGGAGTGAAGCAGTTGCTGCAGCATGTTACACGCTAAATCGTGTTCTTACAGTAAAGAAGTACAAGAAAACCTGCTTTGAATTACTTCATCGTTATAAACCAAATCTGAAATTCTTAGAACCTTTTGGATCACCTTGCACATTTATTGATCCAGATGGTAAATTTGGTGCAAAAATTAACGAAGGTTTTTTTGTAGGTTATGCGAGTCCATTGAAGAGGGTATTTGTTCCATGTTTGGGGAAGATCATACAAGTTCAACACGTTGACTGTCAAAGGTTTACTGCTCCAGAACAACTTCTTGGACACAGATTGCTTTTTTATTACGAAAAACTCTGGGAGTCTTTCCAGTTGCCGACTGAGCCAAGTGAGGAGGAACTAGCATACTTATACCAAAAACAACAATCTCTTTCGCAAGATCAAGTGCCGAGACCGTTAGTAATTTCCTTGCCCACCGTGGGTGCAAATGATCACGAGGCTGCTCCAAGTGGAACTGCACATGAAACTCCAGTTGAAACAGATCCAGTATTTGATCAATCTGATGACTCAGAACCGGAAAACGATCCGGTTTATGACGAGGAACCAAATATTGAGACTACGAATGCTGTTGATCACACAAGTGATCAGGATATCACAAATTTGCAATCGGAAGTGAGCGTGCCAGACACAGTCATGCCGAGAACTTTGTCTTACCATCCATCGAAACAAATCATTGGAGATCTTCAAAGTGGAGTGAAAACTCGAGAACAAATCAATAAAAGGCTTACATGTTTTTATTCTTCTCTAGCTTCTTTACAGGAAGAATTCTCATTGAAATGTTTTATTTCGCAGGTAGAGCAAAGACATATAAAGAAGCATTAACTGAAGATAGCTGGATGAATGCGATGCAGGAAGAGCTACTACAGTTTGAGAAGCTAGGAGTATGGAGATTGGTTGATCTACCAGAAAATCAAAAGCTGATCAAGACCAAATGGGTCTTCAAGTGTAAGCGGGATGATAGAGGGGTAATTGTACGGAACAAAGCACGGTTGGTAGTTCAAGGTTTTAGTCAGCAAGAAGGGATTGATTTTACTGAAGTATATGCTCCCGTTGCTAGACTCGAGGCGATTAGAATCTTCTTGGTGTTCGCGTCATGGAAAGGATTCAAAGTCTACCAACTAGATGTCAAATCTGCATTCCTTTATGGAAAGATCAAAGAAGAAGTGTACGTCAGACAACCACTGGGTTTTACCGATCCAGTGCATAAAGACAAGGTGTATCTTCTCGACAAAGCGCTATACGGTTTACACCAGGCCCCGAGAGCCTGGTACGAGACGTTTTCCCAGCATCTGCTGACCAACGGGTTCACCAGAGGGACGGTCGATAGTACCTTGTTTACAAAAGAGGTTGCAGGGCATCTACTTATCATTCAAATCAACGTTGATGATATCATTTTTGGATCGACGAACGATGAGCTGTGCAAAGAGTTTGAGAAGGTTATGAAGAAAAAGTTTGAAATGAGTTCGACGGGGGAGATGAAGTTTTTCCTAGGGCTTCAAGTTGAGCAAATGCCTGAAGGAATCTTTATACACCAGAAGAAATACGTGAATGATGTGCTGGAAAAATTCAACATGTCCGAATCAACTCCAACATCAACCCCCTGGCTCAAAATCATGGGATTTGTCCGGATGAAAGTGGTGAAAAGGTGGATGAGACGCACTATCGGTCGATCATTGGATCATTAATGTATCTGGCAGCGTCAAGACCGGACATCATGTATCTAACATGCCTCTGCGCCCGATATCAGTCAAGTCCGCGACAGTCACACATGACAATTGTGAAGAGAATTTTACGGTATCTTAAAGGTTGCCCAAGCACCGGCTTGTGGTATACTAAATCTGGTGACTTTTCTCTTACAGGTTATACAGACTCTGACTTTGGGAGCTGTAAATTGAATGCAAAATCCACAACTGCAGGCTGTCAGTTCTTCGGAACTCGACTAGTCACTTGGCAGTGCAAGAAACAAACCACAGTCGCTCTCTCGACATGTGAGGCTGAATACGTTTCGGTCTCCAGCTGTTGCTCTCAGATTCTTTGGATCCAACAGCAAATGAGGGACTTTGGTTTGCAGTTCTTGGACACGCCAATCTATGTGGACAATGAGGCAGCTATAAACATAACTAAAAATCCGGTGCATCACTCTAAAACGAAACATATTGAGCTTCGACATCATTTTATTCGCGATTGTTTCGAGAAAAAATTGATTCGAATTGAACATATACACACCGATGATCAGAGAGCCGATTTTTACACAAAACCCTTTGATAGAACAAGATTTAACTATCTTTTAAAATTGAACGGGTTGAAAAATTTGTTTTCTGGGAGGGTAATAGAGTGTGAAGCCGAGGAGGACGGCGATCAGAAGTGATATGTGTTGTGATGTCAAGTTAATATACAGTTTTATTTTCTGCTTTTGATAAAACCAAAAACACAAAAAAAATGTTTTTGTTTTTAGGGGGAGAAAGTTTATAGAAAATACAAAAACATGATAAAATTTCAAAATCCAAAAACAGTGAAAAAGTAAAAAAGAGTTTGTGTAAAAAGAGGAAATGATAGTACATCAGTGGACTATCTGTGCACACTAGAGAAATGTGAAGTTTTATAAAGTTTTAAACAGTCTTACTAGGGAAGTGTCGATAGGCTCAGCTAAGACTAGTAGTTTTTCGAAAACGATACAAACATAACGCAAAATGCCTAAGTCTGGTGGGAAACATGGTCAAACGCATAGTACTTAGTTTTTTCCTTCTTGACTATGTGCCTGCTCGGTAATTGCTGATTGTCTTAGAACATAAAACTGGTAAGTTTGTGAGCTTTCACAATTTTGCTGAAAAGTCACTGTGATTTTGTGTTTTCTTTTTGCAAAAATTTAAACTTGTTTGATTTCTTTATTTTGATTAAGCATTGGACATCCTCTGCGTATACGGGAGTATCGACCTGGATGTTAATGCCTAATCATTCTGCTTTAGTTTCTTTGGTGTTTTGTTTAAGCTTTGGATCACCTCTGCGTATACGGGAGTATTGAACTGGTGGTTAAAGCCTAAACGCTTTCAACTTGGTTTATTTTTTTTCTTATTTTACTTAAACATTGGACGATCTCTGCGTATACGGAAGTATCGACCTGATCGTTAATGTTTAATTGTTCTGAGTTATTTTTGCACAAATCACAGTTGATGAAAGTTTAAAAGCGTTATTCGGGTCAGTGCATTACATGATGAGGGGATATGCTTAGATTGTGGGGCACATAGGATTTTAGTGCTTTCTAATATACCTTAAACGTATCGGTAAGCATTACGAACATCCTAGAGGAGTTTAAGTGGACCACAATATCGATGATCTAGGGCGAATTATTTAAAAGCTTTAAGTGGTAAAGTTTAGATCAAGGGTGCAGCTGATGTGTCTCTATAAACTGATATGATCCTCTAACACATACTCACAAAAAGTTGTCTGTAAATATGTTTGTACAAATTACAGTTTCATGTTTCTAGTTGTTTAGCTAATATGTTGAAAAATCCAAAAAGATTTGTCTTTTCATCTTGTTTTCGACGACAGACGTTGGGGATCTGATGATCAAAATCCCACAGTGCTAAACAGTTGGATCAAAATTGGGTTAGATATGAAAAAAATTGAGAAAATGGTTGGTGATTGCTAAAACGTATTAAAGTTCATTAATTTGAACTTAATTTGTGTGAAAATGTCAGCGGAATCAGTTTTCGGACAGCCAAGGTCATTAACTTGGACTTGGCAGGCTAATCATTTGACCAGGGTCATTAACTTGGACTTGGTTAAATGCGTGTGTTGGTATATATTAAAAATGAAAAACAAAAAATGATAATATGTTCTGATTGTAAACAACTACTTTTAGTTGTTGGATTCTTTATATCGTCAAATCTTTATAGGTTTGTGAAAGAACCAGGTCTTCAATCCTGGACAGTTAAAATGTCTCTCATAAATGTTTGAGACTAGCAGGTGAAAGTTCCAGATTAAGATCCCAGTAGCCGAGTCTGAGGGGGAGTCTGAAGACGAGCTTGATGCAAGGGGAAACTTGTAACTAGAGAGCCAGGTGTCGATCCCAAAAGCACGGAAGCTTAAAGAAAGGGGGAGCCTGAAGTAAGAGTTTCTGAAAGCTGGGAAGGAGAGAAGAGAGCTGCTGAGGAAAATGAAAAGATCAAGAAATTGCTGTTGAAAAAGCCGAAACAAAGAGCAGAGTTTTTCAAGTCTTTGTGAAAGAAAGTTTTGAAGACAGGCTGGCTGAAGACTCCGGCAATATCCAAGGGGGAGTTTGTTGGTGGACAATGTCTATCGCTTACGTCATCAGTCTAGGTCGTGTCATTTGAATGTAATAGGATTTAAAGTCAAAAAGTTAAGTTTATTAGTGTTGTAAACCATTTCGTACGAAATGGACTTTATAAGGCCAGGTCGCACGAAATGGACGTTGCCATTTCATGCGAAATGGACTGTCCATTCCATGCGAAACGGAATCCCTATAAATAGGGGTGTTGGGTTTTCCATTTGGAACATTCGGGTGGAATCTCTCACAAAGTGCTGTCAAATTCTCTGCATGTATTAACGTCTAATATCAATGGAAAACCTGTTTTAAGTCAATTTCTATACTTCTACTCACATTCTAACACCGATTCAAGGTTACTAGATTGTTTCCACCTCTCTAGTGACCTAGATTTGACTCAGACCGACTCATTTAGGTCGAATCTCGATCCTACACCGTGTCCTATAGACTCAATCCGGGGTGAAAACTCCTGACCAAATCCAAGTTATAACCATTACCGACTTAGATACTGATTTGAGTCCTTACTTGCATGTGTGCTATTAAAGCTGATTTCGTTGATTAAACACTCTTTAGCCGAGACTACTATTTGCACTGTGAGTTCCCTTCCCCCACTTTTAAATTGTTTTCCTGTTTTCTGGGGTGAATTGCATGTTACAAACTGTGTTAATTGCTCAAACCTGTATGAAGTGTGATGTGCTAAAAGTGGTTTAATAAAAATAACTAAAATTAACCCTAATCTAGACACTCTAAGCTTTAAATTTATAAACTTAGACTCGATCTAAACTAAAACCACACAACCGGCAAGTGTACCGGTCAATGTAGTATAGCTAAAGTAAGTCCGAGTATCGTACCCACGAGACTCTAATGATTACGCTAAGACTCTATCTAGACTATGACTGACACGACTTAACTAATTGTTTATTGATTGGGGGGTTTCTAAAAATCCTAAATAAAATATTAAATTAATACTAAATAACTAGACACGAACTTTGACGAAAACTAGAACCAGTGGCGATGAAGACTACCTAGGCTAGACGCAAGTTTAACTCGGAATGGATTTCTATTCGATAGTTTTGTGGTATGGAACCGAGATATTTAAATGCTAAACCTATTAAGATACCAACTAAGCCCCTCAATCCCTCTCAAGGTGATTCTTGTGGCACTATCTAGGCTGTTACGATTACCGGTTTTTAGATTTCCTCATAGTCCTCTAACTTCTTGAAAGTGCCTAAATAAGACGATCTACCTTACAGCGCGAAAGTCTAAGGCAACTATGGGTTTTAATCTTGGTTTAATAGACAAGAGAATGTTTAAGGACTAGACCGATTTCTTAGACCTAGCTATAAACCAAACCGAGACCTATTAATAACCTCGAGCCTCACAGCGACAAGATTAGTAGAACACTTGATTTTATTAAATTACCGAATATTACTTCTAAGGTTACTTATGCAATTTTCACCCTAAAGGATTAATGACTTATTATGTGATATAGACACTCACCTAAATCAAGAACCCTAGCACAACCCTATTATGTGATATAGACCGTCACGAAGGATTATACGAAGCAACAATCAGCAATAAAACAATATCAAGCATGCATATACACCAAGTTAAAATTCCATAGCCATTACAATACAAGAAAATCCATAAACCACTCAAAAACCGAATAAAAATCCAAACTTTATTTAAACCATTGTCATGCCTAGGTAGTTTAAGAATTTTAGCCGCTAAACATCATCAAAAACATAATCATAATCATCATGTATTCTGAATTCATCTTGCAACAATAAAGAACAAACGAAAAACGAAGAATTAAGGAGATAGAACCCATAAACTTCACTCCCGAACGCTCCCGAATGTTACCAGATGATTCCAAGCGATCCAAATGCTCTAATGATCTTCAAACAGTCTTCAATGGTGCCTTCAAACTCCTGAAATTCGTAAGTTCCTGACTTCGTGCGTCTGATAATGTTGCCTGTCGAATTCAACCACCCCTTTAATAGCCGCCAGAAAGAATTTCCAAATCCCTCATGTTCACGTAAACTTTGTTGTTGGGCTCAACATGCTTGGCGGCCCATTAGATTGTCCCCTGATGTATATTGTATCCAATTTAAAATAATAATTTAGAGATGGCAGCCCCCCTGTTGTGCGTCCATATGAAGTTGTTGCTGCCTCTTTTCTGTATATATGATCACAATATATAATTAATTGATTCAAAAGTCCCTAACATCACATTTACGAAATTTGATGGGCTGACACCTTCCATGGCCCACTAAAGTTCATCAATAATTAAAAGTCAGCAATAGTATTATTTCTTTCCTATTCGTAGAGATAGCAACAATAATTATATATTCATTAATAGTTATATATAATTGTGTCAAGATTCTTTTTTTTTTCCTATTCTTTTGAATTTGCCCAACTGATGTATTCTTATATTAACATGATTCCATTAAGGTTTTAATATATATCTTAAAGGGCCCACTTGAATTTATGATGCAACTCTTAATAGACAACATAGAGATAGCGGGTTCGGCCCACTCTAGAAATATAGCGGCACTTTTACTTCGGTCACTGGCATCCTACTATGCTCAACTAGCTGGTTATTTCCTTTTTTCACTCCATTTGCACCAGGGGATGACCCAACACAAAATAATATAATATAACACTAAAACTAAATAAAAATAAATAAAACCTATACAATAATTATACAATTTACACGGAGAAATATGTGTATTTTACCCCACATCAATGTGAATTATCTAACACATGATATTAGCCCCGATACAAGTGATTAACGTAAGCCGTGGGCAGTGGATAGTACTATTGGTCTGACAAACCCAGTTGCCGCTAGACAGGTGCGGCCGGCAGCCAGGCAACTGCACGCGTCCCAACCAGGTTATGTTGTTAGACATAACTACCCGAGGGCATTGAACTTCATGAGATGTAGGTGGTGCGAGTATGTGTCTGTGTGACACAGTACGATTAAAACAATCTAGGTTTCACTTGTGACACTCGTGTAATTCCATCTATGAACCGTAATATGTGCAATTAAACATGTTGATACATTTTGAAACGAAACAACCAAACCAGTGGAACTCACCAGCAGCGTTTAGCTGACTCTTTTTTAAAACTAACATGCATTTCAGGTAACTTGAGACTGATGTGATCCGTGTATGTTGTTCAAGACGTGTTTATTGGCAAATATTGAGATAGACGCATGCGACTTAGAAGACTTATGTGGTTCATGGGAACACGCAGTTGTAACATACATGTAGTATGTAATCAACATTTTGTAATTAATAAAATGTAGTGTCTTTATAAACAATGTGCTTGTACCAGAGGTGTCTGTTGCATCCCACGTTTTTTTTTCTTCCGCTGCAAATCGGGGTGTGACAGAAGATGGTATCAGAGCCAATGGTTATAGAGAATTAGGTGCCTTTAAGGAAACCTAGACTATAACTCCAGGCTCGGACTTTAGTGGACATCACTGGAAAATTAACCACTACTAAAAGTAGTTAATGAACACTGTAAAGTATCCTATTGGCGAGTACGAGGATGGCCTTGTGGGGCAAGTGGGTTATTATGGTCCGGAACGTAATAACAGACTTGCTCATACGAGGCGGTGTTGGGAAAGTCGTGGTAATAAACACGCTTAAATATGTGGAGTGATATATGCGTGTACCAAGGTGATAGTGTGTGGATGTTTGTGTGTGGATTGATACATGAATTGGGATTGGTGGATTATACGTTACTACATGTGCCTTAGTGATAGGCAGAAAACTGGTATTACAATCTATTCCACATTCCTACTGATCACATATTTAATATACACTAGAGTTTGATTCCTATCACTCACACAGTTGTTACTAATACTTTATGATGTGAGAACTCAAGACTTTATTATGATACGATCTCACCAACTTTACTCTTATAGCTACTATAATGATGGTTATATACTAGAGTGATACTTCAAAAAGAACATAGATACCCAAAGAACGCTCAGGTCGTTCTGATAGACTGGGAGGACGTGTACGGATCCTTACTCCACTTCTCATTGCTTCACATTCGATTGTTATACAGTCATAGAGTTTAAACATCTTACGAAACTTTTTCGTCCGTGAATCCATGATCCATTTGATTGTCTACTGGATTCCTCTTCTGTTTACAATATTGGCTTTAGCCTTCACGTCGTGTGATACTAGAATGCTTCGTGGTATTCCTTAGCACATGTTTCGATATATGTTATATCTGAATATGACAATCTCCAGGTTATGGAGATGGCATGGAGCGCGTGAATAAGTTACCCTTCCCGTTGTCATTCGGTTCCATTGGGTATAAATTTTGTGATGATACAGATTCCTTGGAACGTGTTGGTCCCGTAGATACAGGATCTGATCGTAGGAACAAGATGAATCGATTTCGTCTTAGTGTGCGGAATCCACTAAGTCGAATCACAGATTTGTACAACAGAGAATTCAACTTTTAACTGCTTGTCTTTGTTCGTTCTATTAATCGTTATGAAAGTCACAAAGTTCCGTTGAACATACAAGCTATCCGTGCGTCTCGAAAAGTTCTAACAAAATAGCACCTGACCTTCTATTTATAGACAGACTCAGAAAGACTATAAGTGTTGTACGCGCGGGTGGGCTACCCGTGCGTATGGGCTACCCGTACGTATGAGCTACCCGTGCGTATGGCCATCCGCACGTATGCCTTATCCGTGAGGATATGTCATCCGTGCGTATTGCCATACGTGCGTATTGCTATCCGCACGAGTTAATCTTGTACCCAAACAACACTTTTTCATACAAAACCTATTTCTGAGTTGTCCTGCTAACTACAAACATACATACAAACAATATACATAAACACAGAATACAAAATATGACTACATGCTGACGGAAGCTACAGACGTAATGTACTAACAGACTCCCCCTCGGATGTAGCTGTAGTTCCTTCCAGCATAGTCTTTAATTCCTTCTGTTGCGTCTTCGTTCACGCGCTTTTTCCCTTCTCTTCTGTGCTTTTTCTTCCAACATTCTTTTTCTCTTTTGTCTTCCCTCAGTCAACCACCAATGTCTGTATACAGGATCTCCATCACGCTTCCGATCCCACCTTGGAATTTTGTTTTCTTCAGATTCTATTGGTGTCTGATCTGTTGGAGGAACAATTCCCAAATTACGTCTTCCCCGTTCAGCAGCTCTTTCAGCAATCTTCTTTGAACGTTGTTCACGCTTGTATACCTTCAAGAATTCATCAATCTCTAGATCTCTCCATTTAGTCTTCCAGTATCTTCCAGAGTTGATGTCTTTTGCGTAACAAACATCCACAACCTTTTGATATTGCAGAGCTTGCTCTCTATCAGGTCTTTCGTAAACTATCTTGTTGTAGAATAAACAATCAATATCCTTCTTTGAGCAGTTAACAAGCCACATAGGATCTAACACACAGATCCTTCTAGCTTCTCCTGTGGACTTGTTATTTAAAGAAATTATTGCTTCTGCTGTAGATTGATTATACAACCAACTTTCAAACTCATCATGGAAATCTTGCTCCATTGCCCTTAAAGGCATATTCTTCAAACAACTTGGAGGCTTGATATCCAGTGTAATATCCTTTTCACCACTTTCTAAAATTCTTTCAATTCGTCGTGGAAAGTGTGGTTGCCAATCAGGATATCTTTTCTCAGCTTGCAGCTTCACATAATTCCATAACTTCTGATCATGTTGTTTAACATCCAACCCATGATAGAATTCTTTAATATTCTTTGTTTTTACCAGCTCGTCGATATCCCACCACGGCAAAGTTTTTATATCAGACAAGAACTCAAAGTACTGTACTCCCTGTTCTCTTCTGATTACATAGACTTTCAAATCTTCCAAATATCCCCATGATAGAATATCACCCCAAGAGAGTTCTTTGTCGTGTGTAAAGAATTGTAGGGCTCGAAGTTTCTTTCTCTCTTTAGGCATGACTTTGTACCATTTCTTTCTTTCTTCTGCCAAATTTTCTCTTGGAATAGTGTTTGGAATTCCTTCTGCAGACACCTTCTCCACTATCTTCCTTCTAATTTCATCTTCATTTCGATCTTTAAACATTTCCGACAATGAAGGAAATGTTGCATCAATCCCAGAATAGTGAAAACGAACTTCATCATCAGATGAATCTGAAGCATCTTCAACGATTACATCATTGTAATTATCAGCTTCAAAGGCATATCTTGACTCCAGTACATCTTCAGAAGTTTCAGGTATCTCATCTTCAATATCAAATTTAAATTTACCCTCTTGCAAACCCAATTCCTCTAACATTTCTGCCCTTGTTCTACTATCCTCAATCACTTCTTGACTTTTATCTTGTAAGAAAATGACAGTGGGATTTGTGAGAAATACCTGTTCCATGTGTTGCTTTCCAGAAGTAGAAGTTTCTTGATGATCATCATCTTCTATTTCGTTGATCTGATCATTCAGAAACTCCTCTATCCTTTGTTCATCAATGGAATTCTTCACAATTAATCCTGACGATCCTTGATCATCGTCATCATTCTTCTTATCATCATCTTTCTTATTCTCATCGTCTTTCTCATCATCATCAACTGTTTCTTCATCTTCTTCTGCATCATCATCTACAAGAAGTTCTTCATCAGAATCACTAACTTCTTCACCCCGAGCTCTCTTTGCATCTTTTCTTCTCTTCATAACTTTCATTCTGTAAAGACCATCTTTTGAGTTGAGAGGCACAATGTAAGCATTACCAACAAGAACAAACTGATTTGTCTTCCATTCAAGTAACATCACTTCTTTGGACTTTTTCTTCTTTTGTTCAGCCGCAACTCTACGAATGATCTCTTCAGGATCAATGACTTGAGAAGGTTCTCCAATCAGCATAAAATTTTGATCATGTAAGACTTGTTCATGTTGTTCTTGAGCGACTTGTTCTTGAACATGTTGATCTTCAGCATGTACAGCATCAACCATTTCAGCATCTTCTTGAAGAGAAGAACCACCAGCTTCTTGAACATCTTCAATTACACTTTTGTTCTTTTGGATAGCATCCTCAGCCAGTCTTCGTTCTCTTTCAAGTCTTCTCTCTTCAACTTTCTTTACTTCAATTTCATTATAAGCAGCATGAACATCCTTCTTCAAAAGATTTTCAACAACAGAATATAGCATCTTCAGTTGTTCATCTTTCATCACTTTGTCAGCTTTCATGGCTTCCATCTCCAACTTCATTATTTTCATTTCATTCGAAGTTGATTCACTTATATCACTGACCACCTGATTGAGTGTTTTATTAACATCTTCGAGATTCTTGTTTAGTGAAGAAATTTCTGTCAGAACAGCTTCAATCACTTTAGTGTTACTTTCACCATCTTCTTTTATCTTCTTCATATCGCGTTCATCCTGGATTATCACCGTTCTGATTTGATCATGAGCTTTCATTAACTTTTTCACTTGTTCTTTTAACAGATCACGTTCTTTTTCAGCTTTTTCTTTTTCTTTCTCAAGATCTTTGACCTTCTTTGCTAGAATTCTTACAGCATCATTGTTGAATAGGTCATCATCAAAATTCAGATCTTCTAAAGGATCACCTGAAGCAGGTGGCATATTGCTAAAGAAATCTTCTGAATTTCTTGGACGTGAGGATGATTCTGGAATCTCTATGTTTTCTGGTACATTTGGGAATTTTGAGTAAAAGACTCCAGCATCAGTAACTTCAATGTAGTCATCATGACTAGTTAGCTTTTCTGCTTCTGTTTCTTCTGGTTGTGGAGATTCAACATGTTGAATATCTTTGCCATCATGTTCCTTTTGAACTTGACTTACTTCTTTTCTCGCTCGAACACTTCTTGGAATGAGACCTGCTACAACAGCTTTTCTTTTCTTTTTCATCTGTTTCTTTGGATTTTCAGGATCATAGTTTGAGTCTTCTTCGTCTGATCCTTTCTTTTTCTTTGGAGATCTTTTCTTCAACTGGACCTTTCCTTTGCCAATAGTAAGTGGATCAAGTTCAGATTCTGATATTGTGGTTTCAGAATCATCATCACTTGAAAGATCTTGAACAACTCCTTCTTGATCTTTAACACCTTCTTGATCTTTAACTCCTTGAGCAGCTTCCTCATTCTTCTTCAAGAAACTGTGAAGAGATTGTGATAACAAATCAACACCTTCTTGAATAACTGTTGATGGTTCCAAAACTGGTTCATCTGTCAACTTGTGCTTTTGTTTTCCAGAAGTCCCTACAAAACAGATGTTTTTACAAATTTATTAGAATTTTTCATAATGTAAAATTCTAAATTCCTTATGACTCCCCCTTTCACAATACCCTTTTTCACATTCTTAGGAATAGAAACTGCAGGGGACGACTTTGGAGTTCTCTTCCTCTTTCCATCTTTGACACACCACCATCTTGTATCTTTCTTGTAGAACAAACTCATTTGGTCATCTTCATTATCAGAATTGCTGTCTTCATGTCTCCATGCATCATTCTCTGGAGCTACATAGCTTGGATTTGAAATTTTACAAATCATTCTCTTTGCTCCAGGATTTGGACCTTTGATCAACCTGCTGATCGTGTCAGGTGTCATGTGCCTTAAACCCAAAATGTCACTACTACTCTTTTCTAAACCTTGAAACTGATCATCTATCAACATCTGGACAAACCTAGGATACATAAGAAACTTCTTGCTTCCATCCTTTGCATTCTCAGTCATGTGATCAAATATAACTTGAGAAATATTGTAAGGTTTATTCAGTACGAGACAAGCAATGATATTCATGATGTAGTCTTGAGTTTCATCATATCCACCTTTTCTATGTGACATAGCATGAAGCACACAATGAGCCAAGAATTTGTAAGCATGGCTAAAACTTGTCTTCTGCATTCTTCCATTCACACTGCCAGCAAAACCCATCCTACACCACAATCCTTTTACTAAACGTTCAGAAACTATGGTTGGGTCACTATCATTGTCTCCTAAATTCAACACTCTTCTAATAACACCAACTGTCACTTTCATTTCCAAATCTTCATCTCTTCCGTTCTCATCTTTCTTTGATACAGCAGAATAAATGGTCTTATCACTTTCTTCGTATCTTGCAGCATTCCAAAATCGTTTCACATGTGATACATAAGCTGCTGTCTTATCGGTTAAGGCCTTTGAAATTCTACTTTCCCTCAAAAATTTTGCAACATCCTGAACTACTGTGTTTTCAGTATACACTTCATCCAATAGACAATATACATTATGAGCTTTATCCCAATCCTGCAGAAATTTTATTCATTTTTTTTAAAAATTTTGGGATCTCAAAATATTCTGTCTAGAAAAGACTTGATGAAAGGTATGACACTTGAAAAGATATCCGTACGCATGACTTGACCGTGCGGATAAGTTGTCCGTGCGGACAACTTGTCTACACCGCGTATAACCACCCGTGCGTATAACAAAACATATCTACGGATTATCATCCGTGCGTACAACATGTCATTGCCACGGATTGTCATGCGTGCGTACAGCCTGTCCTTGCCACGGATTGTTGTGCGTGCATACAGCATGTCCTTGTCACGGATTGCTGTGCGTGCGTACAGCATGTCCTTGTCACGGATTGCTGTGCGTGCGGATAACATGACATTGCCACGGATTGTCATGCGTTCGTACAGCCTGTCCTTGCCACGGATTGCTGTGCGTGCAGATACAAGTCACAGGAACAGCTTATGAAAATTTTAATGTCAAAAACTAAAATTGAACATAGATCCATACAGAGAATGTTAAGACGATCAAAACCCTATGTTCAACAATGTCTAAAACATCCTAATCACAGGTCAATTTAACAAAATCCTAGCCGAAACTATGTACCGTTCAAACATCAGATCTAACAGATTTTAACATGTTATAACACAAATTAATCCGGTAAATCTTTAGATCTAAGCATTCCGATCAAAACCTAATCATTTATTCATGACAAATCGAACTAACACAGGCTAGATCTAAGATATAAAGCTCCGAAAGAACAGATACGTGATGAACAGTCATTGAACAATGAATTTTTTTGCAGATTTGAATCAGAAAAACATACCTTTGCCATTGTTTAAGTTGTGCAAACCAACGAGAACAAGAATCCGTGCAAAGAATTTCGAAGTCAGAAAGTCAAAGTGTGAGAGAGAAAGAGTATCGTACGTGCGTATAGCTTTGACTGACTCTTTGACCCTCTATTTATACTATCATCAGATGCGTATGGTCATCCGGGCGCATTGCCATCCGTGCGTATGGCTACCCGTCCGGATGTACATCCGAATGAGGCTCACTTTAACTTTTTCAATGAAATCTTTGATTTTCCTCATCATTTGCCAGTTTTTAGAAATCCACTTAAGTTACTTAGTTCAAATTAATGACCCAAGTTACTTAATTTGTCAACCAAGTCCAACTTAATGACCTTGGTTGATCTGAGACAAAGCATACTGACTTTTTTTGAAAAATTCTTTTTAAACAACTTTTCTGAAAATTTACAAGTATCAAATTAATGAACTTGTGTTTGTCATTCCAATTACAAATTAGTTGAGATTAGCTCCAAACTCATCTTCCATCCCAGAAAACTTCCTGCATCTTCTATCACTTTCGAATCTGAAGATCAACTTTCCACTTTGGTTTGTCGGAAAATAAAGCAGAAAATAAAATCTTTTTGGAATTATCAATGGAGCAAAAAAATGAAAGACAGAAAAATAAAAGCAGTAACTGTAAACTATTTACAAACATATTTTTGGTGAGCGTGTTAGGGAATCATATCAGCTTCCGACAAGTTACGAGTACCATTAAGCTTGATTTCATGCCAAACATTAAACAATTCACCTCGATTGTTGATATACTGATCCATCTTAAATTCTTACACACATTTCAATCTGTTCAGGATACGAATTAAGTGTTTTAAAGATTTAAACTTATACGTGTGTCCCACCTCTTGAATATACTCCCGTATCCAGAATCTCAATAATCAGTCTTACAGGTGAGTATTACTACAATGATATCTGTACATAAATTAGGTATGCGAGGGCCGAGAGATCTCAGGTCGATACTTCCGTATACGCAGAGAGATATCGGCTTCGACTTTAAGGTGTGTCCCCTTTAGAGGATCTTTTTGCTACAACAGCAGCGTTTATCAATTTTATTGTTTCAGCATGCTGAGGGTTTAATGCTATGTTTCAAGCATTGTAGAAAGTATTATCCAGGGACTAGGTCAGAACTACCGTTCAGCAGAAGTCCCGGAATAATACCCCAGACATCATTGAGAATAAAGACCTAGTATATCAGATTAAGAGACCTTTCAAACGAGATTTCAGGGGTTACCTATATATCCAAGTAGTGTTCCCCACGAAATAAGCAAGTAAGATTTTATGTTTATATCCCGAACAAATCTACTAAATGTGTAAAAACCTATCAACACATCATTAGTGAGACTGTTTAATGCATTTTAAACTTTCCATTTCTTTAGCGTATTGAAACTGTCTAGCTGATGTACTATCATTTTCCCTTTTTACACAAACTCTTTTTGAAATTTTATCATGTTTTTAGGATTTTGAAATTTTCTAATGTTTTTGGCTTTTTCGAATTTTTTATTGTTTTTGTATTTTCTGAAAACTACTATCTCCCCCTAAAAACCAAAACAAGTAAAAATTCGACAAACCATTGCAGATTGTTTCTCAACATCATCTACAGTGGCACCTTCATCAACGCCAACAATTTCCTCCGCATCCGATAGCAACTTCATACCATTAAGTTTCAAAAGATATTTAAAACGAGTTTTATCAAATGCTTTGGTATGTAAGTCAGCTTTTTGTTCATCGGTGTGGATTTTTTCTATTCGTATCAACTTCTTCTCGAAACAATCTCGGATGAAGTGATGACGAATTTCAATGTGTTTTGTTTTAGCGTGATGAACAGGATTTTTTGTTATGTTTATTGCTGCCTCATTATCAACAAAGATAGGGGAGTTAAGAAATTGCAAACCGTAGTCTCGCATCTGTTGCTGGATCCACAAGATCTGAGAACAGCAGCTGCTAGCAGATACATATTCAGCTTCACAAGTGGATAAAGCGACAGAGGTCTGCTTCTTGCATTGCCAGGTGACCAATCGTGGTCCGAAAAACTGGCACCCCGCTGTTGTTGATTTAGCATTCACTTTGCAGCATCCGAAATCAGAATCAGAATATCCTTCGAGCATGAAGTCGCCAACTTTTGGATACCACAACCCCAAAGATGGAGTTCCTTTCAGGTAGCGTAGAATCCTTTTCACAATTACCATGTGCGAAGCTCTAGGATTTGACTGAAATCGTGCCGCGAGGCAGGTTGGATACATAATATCCGGTCTTGATGCCGTCAAGTACATTAACGAACCGATCATGGAGCGATACAGTGTTTCGTCTACCTTCTCTCCGGTGAGATCAGGGTGTATCCCATGATTTGTCGCTAATGGGGTGGACATTGGTGACATTCCTGACATCCCGAATTTCTCCAGAACATCATGAACATATTTTGTTTGATGTATGAAAGTTCCCTCGGAAAGTTGATCAACTTGAAGTCCCAAGAAGAACTTCATCTCACCCATTGAAGACATTTCAAACTTCTGCTTCATAACTTGTTCAAAATCTTTGCAGAGTTGTTCATTTGTAGACCCGAAAATTATGTCATCCACGTAAATTTGAACAATTAGAAGATGTCCGTCGACTTCTTTTGTGAAAAGAGTGGCGTCTATCTTTCCTCGAGTGAAGTGGTTGGCTAACAGATGTTGAGACAAGGTCTCATACCAGGCTCTTGGGGCCTGATGTAATCCGTACAACGCTTTGTCAAGGAGATAAACTTTATCTTTATGAATTGGGTCGGTGAAGCCCGGTGGCTGTCCAACATAAACCTCCTCTTTCACCTTGCCATAGAGAAATGCCGACTTCACATCTAACTGAAAAACTTTAAATCCTTTCCATGATGCAAATGCAAGGAAGATTCTGATAGCTTCAAGTCTTGCGACGGGGGCATATACTTCGGTGAAATCTATCCCCTCCTGCTGACTGAAGCCTTGAACAACGAGTCGAGCTTTGTTTCGAATGATAACTCCTCGATCATCCCTCTTGCACTTAAACACCCATTTGGTATTAATCTTCCGGTGTCCATCGGGCAAATCTACTAACTTCCATACGCCAAGCTTTTCAAATTGGCATAACTCCTCCTGCATTGCATTTACCCATGAATCTTCAGTAAGCGCCTCTCTGTACGTCCTTGGTTCTATCTGCGAGATAAAACAGCTTAATGAGAATTCAGTTTGTAAAGGTGCAACTTTTGTGTAAAAACATGTAAGCCCTTGATCAAGCTGTCTTCGAGTGCGGACGCCTGATTGCAGTTCTCCGATTATTAGATCCTCCGGATGATAAGAAAGCGTTCTTGGCATCATCTCGCCTGAAACATCTACTTCGCTCTCCAAATTTGTGACGTTTTGATCAGCAACTTGTTCACTAACTGGAATAGTTTGATTTGAAAAATGGATTATCTCCCCCTTAGAGTCTGAATTATCATGATCGAAGATTGGTCTGTTTTCAGATTCTTGATCATCATTCTCTACCGTCTGATTTTCTTGAGCAACATCATTTTCAACATCGTCATGTTCTCCAGCATTGCTAGGACCTGCTTCGTCATCATTTGAAGCTTGTTGTTTTCGATAAGAGTTAGCTGGAAACCTTTCATCTTTATATTCTCTTAGAATATCCAACTCATCAAAGAATTCTGGTTCTTCCTCCATGTTGAAGCATTCCCACAAAACATCATAATTGAACCGCCATGAGTCGCCTGGATTTTGTGGAGGCATTGTGTGACCTTGGCATTCAACATTTTGAGCTTCAATAATCCGTTTTAGACTTGGAACGAAGACTCGTCTTAAAGGACTGGCATAGCCTACGAATATTCCTTCAATACTCTTCTCTCCAAACTTTCCAAAAGGTTCAAGAACAGTGCAAGGTGACCCGAACGGTTCAAGATACTTCAGATTTGGTTTTCGGTTATTGATCAACTCAAAGCATGTTTTGTTGAATTTCTTGACAGTGAGAACTCTGTTGAGCGTGTAGCATGCGGCGGAAACGGCTTCTGCCCAGAAATTTATTGGTAACTTTGAATCAGCAAGCATTGTTCTGGCCGTTTCAATCAGTGTCCTGTTTTTACGTTCTGCAACTCCATTCTGTTGCGGAGTGTACGGAGCACTGAACTCATGCAAGATACCTTTTTCTTCACAATATTCTTCCATATTGTTGTTCTTGAACTCAGTACCATTATCACTTCTGATTCTTCTAATACGTCTTTGGTACAAATTTTCAATCTTTCTGAACAACCCCTTTAATCTGTCAAACGTTTCTTCTTTTGACTTTAAGAATAACACCCATGAAAATCTGGAATAATCATCAGTAACCACAAGACAGTAAAGTTCTCCGGTGATACTTTTGACATTCACAGGACCAAATAAATCCATATGAAGTCTTTCTAAAGGTCTTGAGACTGAATTGAATTGTTTTGTGGGGTGTGACTTTTTCTTTTGCTTGCCTTTCATGCAACTAATGCACTCCCCTTCCAGATGAAAACCTTTGATATTAACACCAAGAACTAGATCATTGTGCACCAAATGATTCATTTTTCTAAGATGAATGTGCCCCATCTTACGATGCCACAACTTTGATTCTTTTTCCGTTGCTCTCGAAACAAAACAGTGTGCTTGACCTGTTGTTGTAGTTGCTACAGACATATCCAACACATATAAGTCATTTTCTCTTGGTGCTCGCATTATAATCCATTCTTCAGGGATAACAAATCCAGGCTTCAAAATCAAGCATTCTTTGTCTGTGAAGTGAGTAGTATACTTATTGTCACAAATCTGCGAGATACTTAGCAGATTGTTCTCCAACTCAGTGATGTAGTTAACTCTTTCAAACGTAACGATCCCGTTGGATAAAGTTCCTTCACCAATAATTCTACCACTTTCATGACCAGCAAATCCCACATAACCACCATTGATATTTCTGACATCATACAGCAGTGCTGTCTTTCCTGTCATGTGCCGAGAAGCTCCACTATCCATAATCCAACGTGAAATGGATCTTGGAAGCTCCTGCACATGTCAAAAACATTTTAATGAGATTTTGATGCTACCCAAGCCTCTTTTGACTCAGGTAACTTGAAATTAAGGTGAGTTGTTTTGGTGTAAAGTGGCGGAAAGTTTTTATCATTTATTTTAAGGCTTTCAGCTGTTTCAACTTCAACCTCTTTGAATAATAAAAATTCGTCCTTTTGAGGTTGAGCGGTTGGTTGATTTTTCTTTACCACATACGTCTTTTCAGAAGTCGATTTTTGTTTCTCATACAACTTCAAAGGTATATACTTCTTTTTGTTAGAAGATGATGGTTTTTCAGTTTCAGACACCTTTGGTAAATCAACTTTCTTTTCAACAATTTTTGGCTTCCATGTTTGTTGAGGTGATGCAACCCGCTGGTAAAATTTATCATTTTTTGATACCAAATTCTTAACAGGTTCAGTTTTGATCTTGGTTTTCTCATTTTTCAAAACATTTTTCTCAACAATCATTGGACCCTTTTCTTTCACAACATCTCTCTTGATAGAATTCTTCACAGTTTCAGTCTTAGGCTTCAAGTTGGTACACTTTCGTGCAATATGTCCAACTTGATTACATTTAAAGCATGTTCGGGTGTCAACTACCCGTCTTGAGCCTTCAGACTGAGGCTGTGATGCCTTCTTTTCAAAGAACTCTTTGTTTGATTTTAAAAAGATTTCAGATTCCTCTTCAGAAAGTGAACTTGAACTGTTCACAAACACCTTTTTCACAGCAAACTTCTTGTTCTGAACATTCCTTTTCTGATAATTCTTACCACCCTGATATTCTCCCGACCATTTATTTTGATATTTGTTAGAAAAACGTGGAATAACAGGTTTCTTATAGTAAGATTTATCTTTCTCAAAATTCATCTGTCTTTTTGTCTGTTTCAAACCTTCCACTTCAGATAAATCAATTTCAACCAATTTGAAAACATTTTTCAATTTGTTCACATTAACATTCTCCAGAGGAAATTCAAAGTCTGAATACAACTTATCAGATCCAGACATCTTGTACATCACAAGACCTGGTTCTTCATTTAAGTTGTTTTTAGATTTTGATTTCGGAATGTAATTGTTCAGAAAGCATTCTTCATCTTCATTTGAGTCACTATCCAAGACATTTTCAGCCATTCCTTTAATAATTTCAGTTTGAACACTGTCATCGGATGATGATGAAGAAAATGTCACATCAATCGTTTCTGGCAGGTTTATCTCATTTGATTCAACATCATCATTAACCAACCCTGACTGCTTCTTTGAAAAATTGTTTAGAACCGGTGGAGGGACTTGATGAAACCCCACCCCAGTTCCATCACAGTATACATCTTCGCCAGCTTTGGTTTTTCCAATGGGTTTTGGAACAATGTGTTGCAAAACAAAGCTTGCAGAGTTGTAACTGCTCAGTTTTAGATTAATACGTTCATTCTCAATTTTAGCTTCTTCAAACTGAAGCTTCAATTTTGCAATTTCATCAAGTTGTTTATTGATTAACTCTTCTTTTACCCTTAGAACCCCTGATAATTGAAGGTTTTCCTTTGTTGTTTTACCATTTCTTTCATCAGAATCTTTAACCGTTCGCTTTAGCTTCTCATAATTTTCAGAAATTTTACGACTTTCAAGAATCAACTTTTCATTTTCTTTTCTTATTCTTTCAATGTCATTTTTATCATTTTCAATTTTATCTGCTAATTCTTTTAATCTATCATTCGAAGCTTTCAGCATTTTGTCACGGTCTAAGATTTGATTTTCAACACTTTTGACTTTACTAGTCAATTCTTCAATCTTCTTACCACTGAGGTAAGTGATTGTACTACAAATTTTGCACTCTTTCATGCAATTTTTGCAGTCATTTTCAGATTTATCTTTCTTACCTGATTCAACTTTATCATTTGAACTGACCTTGTTTGTTGACTCAGTTCCAGAACTAGACACTACCTCAAGTTCTTTTGCTGCAAGAACCTTTTCAGCCATCTTCCTCAAGTTCCCAGCTGTTAGCTCTTGTGATGTGTCGATGATCCCATCATCAGTATTCTTTGACTTTGGTTTCTGTTCTGGATCTTTGCCTTTTTCATCTTTTTCTACGTGTTTATCTTCACCACCTCCCCACCATTCTCTTTGTCTAGCTTCTTCTTCCTCGGTAACTTGTTGTGTAAGAACATCAATACTGATGGAATTTGGGTCAACTGCAATGTTTCCTTCAGGATCAAGGTAACATTCTCTGTCGGCATCCCACCTTTTTGCAATTTTAGCTTCTTTGTAAGTGTTATAAATTTTGTTCAATCTAGTTTGGGCCCTCATTCTTCGGTTGACGAGTTTTTCTTTATCAGTTCTAATGTCTTTGTAAGGAGTGATTTTCGTCACGAATGCATAACCCACTGCATCTTCCTCAGGCAATATTTCGCTCCAATCATACCCTTCGTCATCATGAATCACGGCAAGAGCTCTAGACTTCTCTTTGTTGTCTTCAACTTGCTTCAATCTAGGTGGCTCAGATTTATTCTGGTGATAGATTGCTCTCTTGTAATAATCATCTCTGAAAGGGTTTTCTGACTCATCAGCATATGCATTTCTGCATTCTCGTTTGAAGTGACCTTTCTGCTTACATTTGAAACACGTCACTTTCGATTTATCAAACCCCAGCTTAGTAGAAACACCACCGATTGTCTTTCTGCTGGTAATTTCCATGAAGCGTTGTGCTCTACGAACAGCACTGGCCATTGCCCAACGAATATCGATCAGCTCCATTTCCTCGGGATCAATCTGGTCATAATCTTCTTTCGTCAGATTGGTATTTCCTATCTTTCCTGCTACTAACCCTTCGTATGACTCCAACACAGATGCTAGAAAGATCATCTGCTGTTTTGCAGACTCCTCATCAAAGTTCTGAGCATTCTTCAAATCTACTGCAATGTTGCATGAAAATACATTCTTTGGAACAGATTGTTGTTGACTTGAAGGATTTGAAGAAGATTCTTGACTTGGAGCGTTTGATGAAAAACCTCCATGAAAACCATTGTTTGAACTAGAACTTTCTTTTCTTGAAGTGTTTGTGTTTTCAGCTGAGAAAGCAGTTCTTGGAGAAACATTCTTGGGAATCATACTCTTAGGATAGTACAACTCCACATTTTGTTGGTAAGATGAATGATTTACTTTGTGAGTTTTCTTTATCTCCAATTCATGACTTTCTAGTCTTTCAATCAGCAAGTCGACAGTGAGTTTTTCAGCTGTGATTGTATTTTTTAACATCAGTGCATAGTATTGCCAATCCATCTCGTCTGGTAGTGAATCGAAAAGTTTGTCAATTAGCTCTTCTGGAGGATATTTAATTCCATACCTTGCCAATTCCAACTTTAAGTGTCCAAATCTTTCAATCATTTTACAAACAGATTCACCTTTTAAGCATCCGAACAAATCAAACTCTTTTCGCAGTAATTTCTTTTTGTTTTTGATTATTTCTTCACTTCCTACGCATTTTTTATTTAACTTCTCCCATAGATCGTTTGCGTTTTTGTATTCAATGAGTGAAATAATGTCGTCTCTTACGGACTGGTGAATCAAAGCAATGCATTTTTGTTCAGCTATAAAGTTTTCTATTTCGTCACCCGCTGATAAATTCTCAGGATCTCGTATATCTGAAGCATAACCGTTCTTTAAGTTCTTCCAGCTTGAATAAGCGAAAGCTTTCAGCCATTCTTCGAATCTTTTTGCCCACCGATTATAATCTTCGATTGCCATTAGCTTTGGTGGTTTGTTGTAGGTACCATATGCACTCTCTACACTTAGGGCATCGGATAAAGTTTTCTTTGGGGTTGGATTATCATTTGAACGATTTGAAGTGTCAGCTTCAGAATTTCCCGCGAAGGCATACATCTCACTGAATGGATTCATGAATTCTTCCATTTTCAAGTTCCTGAAACAATTATCAAACACTTAGACAATTCTAACAAATTTTAAAATTTCAAACAGTTGAACCGGATAGTTATCCGTTCGAACAGGAATACGAATGATAAAACAGCCTATCCGCACGGACGGTGATCCGCTCGGATGGTTGTGCGTACGGGTAGCTTTGTCCTTTTGACTTTTCTGGTTATCCGCACGGGTAGTAATCCGTGCGTGTAACGATGATGATGTCAGCAAACAATTTTGCAGTAACTAACTAAGCCAAACCGTTCAGACAGCTGTCCGCACGGGTAGGTGACGTCATCAAATACGAACAACTAAACATGATTTTTGATGAATTTGATCTGGTTTTAGGTTGAATCTGATTATGATACTAAGTAGGATTATACTTTGAATGATTACGAGTTGATTGATATCGATTTTAACAAATTTTAACCGTAAATTCTTGCTCAATTTTATGTTTTTCTGATTTTATGGTGACAAATGAAGAACAAATGTAAAATCTGAGTAGATGTATATGAAATCTGTCAAATTTCCGGTGAAATTTGAATCAATTCAGCAACAGAAGTCAAAATTTCCGGTGAAATTCAACTTTGATCGGCGAATAGAACTTGAATTCCGGTGAATTCAGTGTCGTTGATCTCGATTCAGCTCCCTGGATGCTCTGATACCACTTGTTGGTCCCGTAGATACAGGATCTGATCGTAGGAACAAGATGAATCGATTTCGTCTTATTGTGCGGAATCCACTAAGTCGAATCACAGATTTGTACAACAGAGAATTCAACTTTTAACTGCTTGTCTTTGTTCGTTCTATTAATCGTTATGAAAGTCACAAAGTTCCATTGAACATACAAGCTATCCGTGCGTCTCGAAAAGTTCTAACAAAATAGCACCTGACCTTCTATTTATAGACAGACTCAGAAAGACTATAAGTGTTGTACGCGCGGGTGGGCTACCCGTGCGTATGGGCTACCCGTACGTATGAGCTACCCGTGCGTATGGCCATCCGCACGTATGCCTTATCCGTGAGGATATGTCATCCGTGCGTATTGCCATACGTGCGTATTGCTATCCGCACGAGTTAATCTTGTACCCAAACAACACTTTTTCATACAAAACCTATTTCTGAGTTGTCCTGCTAACTACAAACATACATACAAACAATATACATAAACACAGAATACAAAATATGACTACATGCTGACGGAAGCTACAGACGTAATGTACTAACAGAACGCTTTGCGTTGTGAAATCTCGTTTCGTATGACCGTCGGTTACATTGTGTTTTTTTTCCGATTAATGAGTGTTTCGAATTTCAGTTGGTTATTCACGGAAAGTAATATTAGGCCTGAATATTTTGGTGAACGGAATGTTGATCATGTATATGGGTGTGGTGGATATGCTGCGGTACTTCCTATATATAAACACCCGGCTACATTATCAAGGTACCGTTACTCAGGGCAGACAGGCTTCATGTTGCGATCTGTTCGGTTATGTTTTGGGCAATGCAGTGTTGAGACTTTGACCCTGGTTGATGCGAAAGATGAGGCCACAGTTGTTGTAACCACGATATCTATACACGTTTGCGGTACGATGCACGTACGTCACTTTGGTGACCAGTTTTGATAACGCATTTAGGCACTAGCCCTTATGGGTTAAGTTTGTGTGCAAAATTTGATAGATGTTATTATATATGTGATGATGATTTTGGATATACGTGTTGAGAACTTATGTGTGCGATGAAATTATGTGATGTGCGATGGAAGTGTGTGGTATGTGATAACTGAAAATGTGATAAATGATGAGTAACTATGTGACATTAATACATACATATCTATTGTTTATAATAGAATGGCCCTGAAACGTGCACCTCAAATGACAGAGGCAGAAATTACCCAACTGATAGCACAACAACTTCAAGCCGTTATCCCCACTATCGTGGCGCAGGTTAACGCCGGCGTCAATGCGAACCCGCAACCGAACCCGCGACCAGGACCGGGAGATCCTAACAATAATCAAAACAATATTAGGCCAGGTTACACGTTTAAACACTTTATGGAGTGCAAACCAATGGAGTTTAATGGAACTGAAGGACCGAATGGGTTTGTGAAATGGATCGAGAAGTCGGAATCGGTCCTTAACATAAGTAATTGTCCGGGTAGCTGTGCGGTAAAGTATACAACTTGCACTTTTACCGACCACGCTTTGAACTGGTGGAATGCTATTGTGCAATCTCGCGGGCAGGATGCGATTAATGCTATGACTTAGGATGATCTTAAGATACTAATGAGAGAAAGATTCTGCCCAATCCACGAAATTCAGAAACTCGAGCATGAGTTTTGGAACCTGCAGATGTAAGGTGCGAATCATGCAGGTTACACAAATCGCTTCAATGAACTGGCACGCATCTTGCCAGATATGGTTCGACCGGAGTCCAAGAGGATCGAGAGGTATATCTGGGGACTGGCCCCAGAAGTAAGGAGTATCATTAATTCGGTGGAGCACCTGACCATGCACGGAGTGGTAGCTAGGTCAGGCACGGTTACGTACGACATGGTTAGACGTAAGATTTTGACAATGCCGGGAGAGCCGGCAGGAAATAAGCGAGAGGCGCCGGAAAGTAGTTGAGCGGGGGCAGCCATACCAAAGAAGGGGAGAGCCACTAGTCAAAGCTACGCCATGACTACACCAACGGGAAACTCTGGTGGCTATAAAGGAACAGCCCCAAAATGCAACAAGTGCACTTTGCACCACTATGGTGCATGTCGAGCAGGGATCTGCTCGATGTGCCATAAAAGTGGACATTATACCCGAAACTGTAAGACACCATTGGAACCCAACCATTTCCAAACCCCAATGCCTCAGCCTCTTCAGCAACGACCCCAACCACCAACGCAACAGATTACCTACCCCCGTACTTGCTACGGATGTGGCAGTACGAAGCACTTCCGAAGAAGTTGCCCAAAGTTTGCTCAACAGCCAGCAGGAAGGGATACGCAGGGCCAAGCTTCTACCTCAAATGCAGCTCGAGGTCGTGCCTTTATACTTGGGTCTGGTGACGCACGACAGGATCCAAATGTGGTGACAAGTACCTTTCTCATTTCCGATCAGTATGCGTCAGTATTGTTTGATACGGGCACAGATAGGAGCTACGTTTCCATTAATTTCTTACCCCTATTAAATATGTCGGCTATTGAATTAACAAGTCCCTATTCCATAGAACTTGCTAACAGTAAACCTATAACTTGTCACCAAATCATTCGTGATTGTCCTTTAATTCTTAACGACCACCAATTCCTTATTGACCTACTACCAGTAGAGCTCGGAAGTTTTGATATAGTAGTGGGAATGGACTGGTTGTCCAAGTACAAGGCGGAGATTATATGTGAGCAAAAGATTGTTAGGATCCATTTTCCTAATGATGAAGTTATTATGGTACAGGGAGAGAAGTCTGGTACCATATTAAACCTTGTATCCCACCTTAAAGTGTTGAAATGTATACGTCAAGGATGTGATGTGTTCTTAGCAAGTGTAATGACGACCGAACCAGAAGAACAACGTATTAAGGATATTGCAATAGTGTGTGATTACCCAGACGTGTTTCCTGATGAATTGCCCGGATTGCCACCCAATCGGCAAGTCGAGTTCCGTATCGACTTAATACCGGGAGCAGCTCCAATTGCAAAAGCACCTTACCGTTTAGCACCTTCACAGATGCAAGAACTATCATCTCAGTTACAAGAACTGCTAGACCGAGGTTTTATCCGTCCCAGTTATTCACCTTGGGGGGCACCAGTGTTATTTGTGAAGAAAAAGGATGGGAGCTTTCGGATGTGTATTGACTACCGGGAGCTGAACAAAGTTACCATAAAGAATCGATATCCTCTTCCGCGAATCGATGATTTATTTGATCAGTTGCAAGGAGCCTGTTACTTTTCCAAAATCGATCTTAGATCCGGTTATCATCAATTGAAAGTTCAAGAGGAAGATATCCCTAAAACAGCCTTTCGAACTCGGTACGGTCACTATGAGTTCCTGGTTATGCCCTTCGGGTTAACCAACGCACCCGCGGTATTTATGGACCTCATGAACCGAGTTTGTAAACCATATCTAGATAAATTCATCATAGTCTTTATTGACGATATTTTGATCTATTCGAAGAGTAAAAAAGGAACACGAGCACCATCTACGAGCCATACTAGAGATATTGAGGAAAGAGAAGTTGTACACCAAGCTTTCAAAGTGTGACTTCTGGTTACAAGCGGTGCAATTTTTAGGACATGTGGTAGATCAACAAGGGATTCATGTTGACCCTAGTAAGATCGAAGCTATTAGGAATTGGCAAGCGCCTAAGTCTCCGAAAGAGATACGCCAATTCTTGGGATTGGCTGGATATTACCGTCGCTTTATTGAAAACTTCTCCTGCATTGCTCAATCCTTAACTACCTTGACACAGAAAGATCGAAAGTAAGAATGGGGCGAAGAACAAGAAACAACTTTTCAGCTGTTAAAACAAAAGTTATGTGAGGCGCCAATTTTGACTTTGCCAGAGGGCAATGATGACTTTGTAGTGTATTGCGACGCATCTCGACGTTTCTAGGATGCGTATTGATGCAGAGAAACAAGGTTATTGCATATGCTTCCAGACAATTAAAAGTGCATGAAAAGAACCATACAACGCATGATTTAGAGCTGGGCGCAGTGATTTTTGCACTTAAGATCTGGAGGCATTACTTGTACGGTACGAAATGTACAATTTATACAGATCACAAGAGCCTCCAACATATCTTCGACCAAAAGGAACTGAATATAAGACAGTGCAGATGGGTGGAATTATTGAATGATTACGACTGTGAGATCAAGTACCACCCGGGAAAAGCGAACGTAGTAGCAGACGCTCTTAGTAGAAAGGATCGAATTAAACCTCTCCACGTACGAGCTTTGGGAATGATTGTACAAACAAGCCTTACCAAACGAATTTGGAATGCACAGAAGCATGCCTTGGAAGAAAGCCGGTTACCAGGTGAAGGCTTGTACAGAAATGAGATCAAATTTGTGAAGAAAACAGATGAAGTGTGGTACTTTAAAGATCGAGTGTGGATCCCTGCGGATCCGGAGCTGAGACAATTAATCATGGACGAGGCCCACAAATCAAAGTATTCAATTCAGCCGGGTACAGATAAAATGTATCACGACCTTAAAGAATTTTATTGGTGGCCATGTATGAAAAAGGACGTCGCAGAGTACGTGAGCAAATGCTTGACTTGTGCCCGGGTAAAGGCAGAATACCAGAAACCCTTAGGAATTTTACAGCAACCCGAAATACCTCAATGGAAATGGGAGCAAATCACAATGGATTTCGTGACCCACCTTTCAAAAACACCCCGAGGTCATGATGCGATTTGGGTAGTAGTAGATAGACTAACCAAATCGGCGCACTTTATTCCGATTCGTACTACCTACAACACCGTGAAATTGGCCGAGATCTACACGAATGAAATTGTGGCTAGACACGGGGTACCGGTTGCAATCATTTCAGACCGTGATAGTCATTATTGGCAACAGTTACAAGAATCTTTGGGGTCTAGACTAGACCTGAGCACGGCTTACCATCCCCAAACCGACAGCCAATCAGAACGAACTATCCAGACCTTAGAGGATGTGCTTCGTGCTTGCACCCTAGACTTTGGAGGAAGTTGGGATAAGCACCTTCCCCTCATTGAATTCTCTTACAATAACAGCTATCATAGTAGCATTCAAGCTGCACCGTACGAAGCATTATATGGCCGGTAGTGCAAATCGCCACTTTGTTGGGCTGAAGTGGGCGATACTCAACTCACGGGGTCTGAAATAATTCAAGAGATGACAGACAAGGTGCATAATATCCAAAGTAGACTGAAAGCGGCCCAAGATCGGCAGAAAAGTTACGCCGATGTTCGCAGGAAACCGTTGTCGTTTGAAGTAGGTGACAAAGTACTGTTAAAAGTGTCACCGTGGAAAGGAGTGATCAGGTTTGGCAAGACAGGAAAGTTGGCTCTAAGATACATTGGGCCGTATGAAGTTATTGCTAAGGTTGGATCTGTAGCGTACCAACTCAAATTACCAGATGAACTGAGCACAATTCACGATGTCTTCCACGTATCCAACTTAAAGAAATGTCTCACGGATGAAGCAGCTATTATACCATTAGAAGATGTGCACATTGATGACAAACTCCACTTTATGGAGGGACCGGTAGAAATAGTAGACGGGAAGATCAAACAACTACGTTATAACAAAATCTCGCTACTAAAAGTCCGGTGGAACTCGAAGCAAGGACCTGAGTATACCTGGGAACAGAAGGATAAGTTCCGTAGAAAATACCCACATCTCTTCCCTAACTAGACAAATTGAATTTCGGGGACGAAATTTCTAAACCAGTGGAGACTGTGACACCCACGACGAAACCAGGTACACCCTAAACGGTCCAAAACTATAAAGCACACATAACACTTTAATTTCGTGAAAACCTTAAAAACATGTGTGACTTATATGCTTGATTAACTGCTATCTGCTATGTCTCGGAGGAATCCGAGAACACGTTATGAATGACATGACACTAATAAGGACCCATGATGTGAAATTGGTATCCTTAGACTTTAAACACGTGCTAAACCGGAGCTTTCCGTTTAACAGCGCTTTAAACCTTTGACATTGATAATTAGGTTATCGGTAGCATCATTTAAGATTTCGAGTTCCAGGAACAACTTAGTTTTGTGCCTTAGACTGTGACATCAGGTTTGAAACCAATCAGAGATCGGGCACGCAAAACGGAGCAGCTTCCCGGTTAGGGAAACACTTTCGTTTCAGGAATAACATAAGGCAATCAAACGTGCAACGAACGATCGATCAAGCTTAAAAACACTTAAACCACTCTAATACGAGTCTTTTATGATTAAAACGTAACTGGGTTCGGATTTCAAGACGGTTATGCATGATTTTTAAAACCGAGTCTTTTGACACTAATTACGCGCAAAACGGAGTCCGTCACGCAAATTGAGAACGCGTCTGGGACCCGTAAACGAACCTAAACACTCAACGGAAGATAAACATCATCTTTAGGCGCTCAAAACGAAGCACGAGGTGGCCCTAGGGGGCCCACCCAAACCTCCACCACCCCCCTATATATATATATTTTTCTTTTAAATTTCACACATAAATCCTCCCAAAATCTGCTTATTTCTCATAAATCCCAGCTGATCTAACAAGAACAAGCCTCAAATTAAAGGTATCAACCTTAATTTTTATGGTTTTAAGCTTGGTTTCGTGATTAAACAAGGTTTAGGACATGAAAACCCTTTTTAATCCATGATTTTTGGAAGTTTAAACATGTTTATGGGCTGAATATGAACACCATATGAATACGCTGGTGTTATATGGCAGCCATGGTTATAAATCTTTGGGTTTTGATACCCTAATCAACACCTATTCGACAGAAATCGCTTAACTAGTCGATTAACCGAAAAACAATGAAATAAAGCTTGATTGATCTAAGTTCTAGCATATTTGGATTGTACTTGATGTGTAGTTACTAAATATAGCCCACACATACTTTTGGACTCACAAGGAACGCTCGGAATCGAAGGAATCGCTAGGTATATGACCCGAAACTTGAATCTAGACTAGGCAGAATATTGTTTGGACTATAACTTGGTCCGTGTTACTTGGATTGAGCTGAAAGTTATGGTGATGAAGGGTAGTGTCAGGAAGATCCACGTAAACTTTTAGAATTTTTGGAATTTTCTACAATTTTTGGTGAAATTTTGACTGTTTTACCAAAAGAATTCTGGAAAAAAAAACCTAACGGATTCAATAAATCACCAAATTTTACAGAGACACTAAGGAACATATGAGGAATGTTTTGGAAAAATTCGGAGTCCATTGGTTGAGTTTTGATTTGGGCTAAAATCCGCGTTTTTGCGAATTTTCGGTAGCCGGAAACGCACCGAAACAAAATAGGAAAAATCTTAAAATTTTTGGAGATGTTTCTGGATACATAAGGGATGTCCATGGATCACTGATGGTAATTAATGTTAATTATGTGGTTAAGTATGGTTTTATAAATAATTTATTTAGACAAGTAAAATGCCAAAATAAATTTCCAGAAATTTTTCCCATATTCTAAAGATTTTTACTGAGTTATTTAAAAGTTTTCAGAATTTTATTCAAATTATGGATAAAATGGGAATTTTTTGGATTAAAAATAGGTTATTTTAAATCAATTTCGGCAGTTTACCGTGTAACGAACCTGCCGGAACTGGGAATTGACCCAACTCGACAAATACTATAATTGGAACACGAGGAATATTCTGGGAGATTCCAGGGCAGATTGGACACTCGGGGTGTGTCCAATACCATTTCGGGAAATCCCCGCCGGTGGAAACGGAAACTCAAAATTGGGCAACCTGGACTCCCCAAACACCCAAACTCCCTTAATGAGATGTTAATAATTCCTAAATAACAACGTGTTGGCACTATTGGTATTTCCGTATCATTATCCGAACACGTTAAACTACTGACATTGGCTGGCACGCGAACCGGTGCCCGAAAGCCAAACTGAAAACTAATACTACCCTGACCTCCATCACCATACCCGTGTCCTATAGACTCAATCCGGGGTGAAAACTCCTGACCAAATCCAAGTTATAACCATTACCGACTTAGATACTGATTTGAGTCCTTACTTGCATGTGTGCTATTAAAGCTGATTTCGTTGATTAAACACTCTTTAGCCGAGACTACTATTTGCACTGTGAGTTCCCTTCCCCCACTTTTAAATTGTTTTCCTGTTTTCTGGGGTGAATTGCATGTTACCAACTGTGTTAATTGCTCAAATTGAATGATGTGAATTATCTAACACACGATATTAGCCCCGATACAAGTGATTAACGTAAGCCGTGGGCAGTGGATAGTACTATTGGTCTGACAAACCCAGTTGCCGCCGAACAGGTGCGGCCGGCAGCCTGGCAACTGCACGCGTCCCAACCAGGTTATGTTGTTAGACATAACTACCCGAGGGCATTGAACTTCATGAGATGCAGGTGGTGCGAGTATGTGTCTGTGTGACACGGTACGATTAAAACAGTCTAGGTTTCACTTGTGACACTCGTGTAATTCCATCTATGAACCGTAATATGTGCAATTAAACATGTTGATACATTTTGAAACGAAACAACCAAACCAGTGGAACTCACCAGCAGCGTTTAGCTGACCCTTTTTTTAAAACTAACATGCATTTCAGGTAACTTGAGACTGATGTGATCCGTGTATGTTGTTCAAGACGTGTTTATTGGCAAATATTGAGATAGACGCATGCGACTTAGAAGACTTATGTGGTTCATGGGAACACACAGTTGTAACATACATGTAGTATGTAATCAACATTTTGTAATTAATAAAATGTAGTGTCTTTATAAACAATGTGCTTGTACCAGAGGTGTCTGTTGCATCCCACGTTTTTTTTCTTCCGCTGCAAATCGGGGTGTGACAACGGATGAGAGCTTCGAGATTAAATTTGGCTTGGATATTACGAACACTAAGCAAATAGCTTCGTTAACTGAGAGCATCGGCAACGACGTTTGCTTTGCCTGGATGGTAACGGATCTTACAATCGTAATCGTTGAGGAGTTCTACCCACCGGCGTTGACGCATATTCAATTCCGTTTGGTCAAAGATGTGTTGTAGGCTCCTATGGTCGGTGAAGACCGTACACTTAGTACCGTAAAGGTAGTGTCGCCAAATCTTTAACGCAAAAACAACTGCGCCAAGCTCGAGGTCGTGTGTGGTGTAGTTCTTCTCGTGGATCTTGAGTTGTCGAGAGGCGTACGCGATAACCTTGTCCCGTTGCATGAGAACACAACCATGACCAAGGTTTGAGGCATCGCAATAGACTACGAAATCGTCATTTCTGTCGGGAAGTGAGAGCACGAGAGCATTGTAAAGCATAGCTTTGAGAGCTTGAAAGGCTTCCTCCTGTTTAGTTCCCCAAACAAAAGGTTTGTCCTTATGCATAAGCGAGGTAAGCGGTACAGTGATTTTAGGGAAACCTTCGATAGATCGGCGATAATAGCCTGCTAGTCCGAGAAAAGAACGGACTTCAGACGGGTTCTTGGGGGTAACCCAACTCTTAACGGCCTCGATCTTCACGGGATCGACATGAATTCCTTGACTATTGACATTGTGACCCAGGAATTGGACCTCCTCCAGCCAAAATTCACACTTGGAGAACTTGGCATAGAGATGGTTTCCCTGGAGTAACTCAAGAACCAAACGTAGATGCTGCGAGTGTTTGGATTTTGACTTGGAATAGATCAGGATATCATCGATGAACACGATGACGAAGCGGTCAAGGAAGGGTTTGCACACGCGATTCATTAGATCCATGAAAACCGCAGGAGCGTGGGTCAAACCAAAAGGCATAACAACAAACTCGTAATGACCGTATCGGGTTCGAAAAGTGGTTTTAGGCATATCCTCCTCTTAGATGCGTAATTGGTGATAGCCTGAGCGTAGATCGATCTTAGAAAAACACGTAGCACCTTGTAACTGATCAAACAAATCATCGATTCGAGGCAGGGGATAGCAATTCTTGATAGTCAGCTTATTCAACTCCCTATAGTCGATGCACATCCGGAACGAACCATCCTTCTTTTTAACGAAAGGACAGGCGCTCCCCATGGAGAGGTGCTAGGGCGAATGAAGCCTTTATCAAGTAGTTCCTGGAGCTGACTCGAGAGTTCGCGCATTTCAGAAGGAGCGAGTCGATAAGGGGCTTTAGCAACAGGGTTTACTCCAGGAATGAGGTCAATTCGGAAATCAATATCACGAGTGGGAGGTAAACCAGGTAATTCATCAGGAAATACGTTAGGGAATTCGCAAACAACGGGAACGTCTTTCACTTCTGGGTTTCCATTCTTTTCCTTCTCCGCTACTACAATGTTACCCAAGAAAGCTCTGTATTCCTTGCGGAGATACTTGCTAGCTTGGACACACGTCATCAGTTTAAGACCTTTCGAAGGAGTTTCGCCATACACACAAAGTTGATCACCATTAGCGAGCGAGAAGCGAATCATCTTATCGAAGTAAACAACTTCAGCACGATTCCCGCGAAGAAAATCCATGCCTACTATGATGTCAAAACTACCGAGCTGCATCGGAATAAGGTCGATAAGGAAGACATGATTGTTGAGTTCAAGCGTACAATCACGTAGAACAGAATTGACAGCGACGGTTCTTCCGGTGGCAATTTCAACATCGAACGTCGATGGTAGATGGGCTCGCTTACGATTAAGGAGCGTTTCGAATTCAAATGATATAAAACAATTATCTACTCCAGTATTAAACAAACACGAAGCATATATACCATTCACAAGGAACGTACCATTAACCACATTGTTGTCTGCTTGAGCCTGACGGACGTTGATGTTGAAAGCACGTCCGCGGGCTACTGGCTGCTGCTGCTGCTGTTGTTGTTGTGGCTGCTACTGGGGCTCTTGTTTCACTACTCTGTTGGGGCACATGTTTGCGAAGTGGTTGGGATCACCACACGCAAAGCAAGCTCTAGCATGGATCGCGGGTGCAGTAGCCGCTTGTTGGCCTTAGGGAGCAGGAAGTAGAGCTTGTTGAGCAGGAGCTTGACCTTGAGCTAGAGCTTGACATGGACCTGTACGGTAGTTTGCGGTGAAGTGGTCATACATATTGCAATGAACACAGAACCGGCATGTGATACCCACCGGGTGATGATAAGTACAAGTAGGGCAAAGCGGGGTGTGGTCCAGTGTATGCACGCTTGGCAGGCGGTGCATTGACCACGGGCGCCGCTACTTGGCGGTGTTGAGGTTGCGGTTGGGCAGGTACTGTTTGGAGCGGGGCAGCAGTAACTGCATAGTTCTTGTTGTTGGAGCTGCTGTTGTTCATCCTTTTGCGATGTGAGAGCTTTGAAGATTGCGGTGTGGCGGTGGTTTCAGCGGTGGTAGCAGCGGTGACTTGATGCGGATTCTTGGGAGCTTTGTCGAAATAACCAGCCCTGACTCGCTTATCGTTAATCTCAGCGGCGAGCAAGTAGGTTTCCTCGATCGTTTTTGTCTTTGCAGCCTAAACAAAATCTGCGACGCAATCCGGAAGAGCACGGATATACTTCTTGATTGTAATATCAGGGGTAGTAACCTGACCAGGGCGGATAATACTCAACTGCTTGAAGCGAGCAGTTAGACCAGCGTTATCTCCGCCATCCTGCTTAATGTGCCAGAATTCATCCTCGAGCTTTTGGAGTTCATGGGGAGGACATAACTCTTGCATCATAATGTTCTTCAACTCGTCCCATGACAATCCGAAAGCTGCATCGTTTCCTCGTTTGTTCCTCTCGGCCGTCCACCAATCAAGAGCGCGGGATTGGAAGACGCCGATAGCATTGATAGTTCGTAGGTTTTCTGGGCCGCCACTCTGGCGCAGGGTGACTTCGATAGCATCAAACCATTGAAACATGGCAGTAGGACCATCTTCGCCGGTAAATTCCTTTGGTCCGCAGGCTTTGAACTGCTTGAAGCTAAAAGCGGCCTTAGGAGTATCGGTCCTGGACTCCTCCGAGGACTTGCTAGCATTCTCGTTTAGCTCACTGATGATTTGTGGGATGACTTTCGCCATTTGCTTAGAGACGAGAGCGGCGATTCTTTTGTCATCATGGTTTTGGCGAGCAGCGCGAGAGTGGAATGATCCAAACGACGACATTGTCTGCAACAGACATCGCCATAAGACTCAAACACAATTTCGAATAACCATAGTATAGACTAGCGATCTACCATAAAGCTCAGGAACACATCAATTCACAGAATCACGTAGGCAGACAAACACGGAATCACATAAGCACATAAACACATAGACTATCCTAAACACACATTTTGCACGTATTCACCTATCCTTCACAGCAGCATATAGTGTATAGTGGTTAAGTATAACGATTGCGATTAGCGAGCAGCGATTGCGAATAAGGACCAACGATTTGTTAGCGTGTTGAGATAGATGTGCAGTGTGAGTCATGCGTGTTGACCCAAGCGAATAGCGAAAACTGAGAAAATAACCAAAAATCGAAACACGTAAACACATAAAATCACATAAAATCCACATAAAATCGATAAATCACAGAGTTAGCGGCTGTAGATTTCAGAATCGAAACACATAAAATTGAAGAGAGATTGTCCTGGCTAGATAGACGTCGACTACCCAAAGTGATTCGACTATTCACAAGGACCTTAAGTGCACGCTTTGGCCTTCGGGACTGTGCTCTCGCTTCAATTTGAGCGATCGGCACGCATCCTTCCAGTTATAGCGCGACTTCAAGTCATTGGAGTCCGTCGAGACCTTGGTGAGAGTTTTTCAAAACTAATAGTATAGAGCGGAACGAGTCATCAAGGTTTGGGTTTCACCCCTTTCTTAACGACTACATCCCTGTTTTGTATGGTAAAATCATGAGATAGATAAGGAGATTCGCGTCAAAGTATGGATTTCACTCCTAATTCAACACAAATTCTCTTGTTTAAAGTAAAAATAGCGGATCAAACGAGTAATCTGGTCGAGAGTTTGCGGTTTTCACACCTAATCTTAACCAGATCATTCGTTTGTGTGTTATAATCAACCTTAGGAAAAGCTGATCTTGCGTGGAACTATAGCATGCGATGTTCGCGCACGAGTGTAGTGCCCGGCGAGTTCGAGCGAGAGATAGCGAGTAAGCTCATACAAAACCCATACCGGGTATGCACAAATCGGCCTGTTGGTACTTAGACTATAGACTAGTTCGTTTCTAAGACATTGACCAGGACTAGGTCGAGTCTTGCCTAGTTCCCTATAGTTATGGCTCTGATACCAATCTGTCACACCCCAATCGATGACGGAAACATCAGGGCACGACACTGAGCAAAACAGATTGTCAAGAGAAATTCCATAATAACTAAATTACCGGATAGTTAATATTATGTCCCATACCATAACCCGTCAAGTAACCAGTTATTACAGACATAGATATCTTAAAACAAAACATGTTCCGACAACTCAGATTTAAATAAATAAATTATTCGTTTGTTTCTAGACTCTCATTCCTACTTGATTCCACAAAGCAGGTAAGCACAACATCCTAAGCAATCAAACACCTGACACACACGTTAAAATAACAGTCAATACACATAGTGTAAAGGTGAGCATACAAGTGTAATATTAATAGTAGAGTTCGAAAGTGTTTACGCATAACCAGCATGTAACATGTATAGTGTGAAGCTAGTAGGTTATCGACAATGAAATATGCACAGACTAGACTGCGAGTTGTAGAATGCGTAACACATATCACCACTGTGACACGTGAAGAGGTAACCTTAACAACCCATGTCCATGACAGGTGCTGAGTCCAAACAAATAGTACTATCGTTGCTAAGGCGTCAGGCAACAATCACTGTGTTAACATAACATACGAGCATTCATCGAGTAACACATATCATGCAATAACGGTCAGCGTATAAATAGTGTTTGCGTTGTGTGTCGATGTGATTTAGAATAGGTAACGTATGTAACACCCAAAAGTGCATAAAGCAAAAAGGGGTCGAGTATACTCACAACGATGGAAGTAGGGTGCGCTAGAGTGATTAGCCTGAATAGTTAGCGATAGCATAAGTGAATGAACGGTGCGTTAAACGGTGTGAAGTGAACAAGTGTCGGATGGTAATCCGATCGGATGTCAATCCGATCGGATGGTCATTCGATCGGATGTCAATCCGTTCGGATGGTCATCCGATTGGATGGCCATTCGATCGGATTGACATTCGTTTGGTAAGGATTTGTTTGTGTATGATGGCTTTGAAGTTTTCGTTGTAGCATTTTGAAAACAAAGAAGTATCTTTATCCTTCAGGTTGATCGATCGAACGGTCGTTTGATCAGATGGTGATCCAATTGGCGAGGCCTCTTAGTTGAGAACAAGTTCACAGCAGGACGGTCACTCGATCGGATAGTAATCCTATCGGATAACAATCCGTTATAACTGATGTTCTTTGAAAATTATAAAATTTTAAGTGTGGAACCAAGTGCAATCCGATCGGATTGCAGTTCAATCGGATGGTAATCCGATCGGACGACAATCTGTCCCCACGATCCTGATCGTCTTGAACTTGATTATTTTTGAAAAGTTTTGCGGTTTACTCGAGATGTGACCCCTGTGCCTCTGCAACCATCAAACAAATACCAAATTTATAAAATATTGTGTTTCATAATTGGGAATTGTAAAAATATGTGTATCGTTTGCACATATCAATTCATGTTCGATTTCAAGCTTTAAATCGCTTTCTGGAAGGTTATACGCGCACTGATGCGTAAATATAACCATTTTAATGCAAAGAACACTCCGAAATAGTGAAATAGGCTTAACATACCTTAAATAACCTTTACATAACTTAGAAATAAATTTTGGAGGGTTTGGTGTGGCGAAATCAAGTTTATTCGCTTACAGGGACTAATTTCGACAAACAGCGAAAGTATGCCGATTCGTACTGTAAAGAACATTCCTAAACATGACCATATGTTAAACATACCCTAAATATCCTTTACATAGCTTAGAAATCGGCTTTGAAGGGTTCGGTATGCTAAAATAAACTTATTTGATCAATAGAGACTAAAAGCTTCAAAAGTGCATAAGTTTGCATTTTCGCGCATATCTTACGTTCTGAATACATCCGGACATCCAAAAATTTACGTAATCATTAAAATATTTTATTTTAGTGATTGGCATGATAAAATTTCATTCGTCGCGTAATTTGGATCGTTTTTGCGTTTATTACAATTTCTGTCGTAATTAACCGAACAGCAACCGTACGACCAAACGAACCGACATCCGAGATGTTTTTGAGCATATTTTAAGTTCCCTATACTTTAACTTTATTTTAGAGCCATGAAATGGGGTTAACGGGGCTTAAAAGTGCAAAAAAATCAAGTTTTACAAGTGCAGGGACCATTTTTGAAATTTCTGGCAGATACATTGAACTTGGTCCATTTTTGTGATTTTGATGGTTTTAACCCATGGTTTTGCAACCTATAGGCTGGTATTTAATGGTTTTTATGATACTATGGACTCATATTAGGGGCTCCCATGGTTTTAGAAAACAATGGGTGCAAGTGTACGGCCTAGATCAAAGCTCGGGTTTCAAGAAACGATCTTAACGGTTCTATGAAATCTATAAATACCCCCACCCACTTCACTCTCAAACTCACACCTTTGATCTGAATTTTTTCTCTAAGTTGATGTGTTATCACTTCATACCTGAGAATATTCGGATAAAAGCTTCCATTCTTGGACCCGTTGTAAGTCCTCTTTCGTTCTTTTACGCGTTTTAGCGTGAAAGTCAAACTATGTTTGACTTTCTGCATTGACCAGTTTATGGTCAACATGAAGTTCGTTTGAACTTCATAACGTGATCGTAATCACAATGGTTTTAGTCTCTTGTGACTATACCTACTGATTACCACGTTATATAGGCTTAGTGACGACGGCCAAAATACGTATTCTTGAGTATTTTGTAACCAAACTACTTTTAGGTATCAAAACCATTTGTTTTGATACCAAACCTGTTTTCAAACCTCGTTAAACATGTTTTAACATGTTTAGCTCGTCACTTTAGGTTTAGTCCTTATGTAGGGTCATAAGGTAAGCGGTCTAAACAACCGCTTATACTTTCGAACCCGACCCATTTGGTCGATCCTTAGGGTCCGACCCAACACATTAGGTGACCATAGTTGTATAGGGAATAACCTTCCAAGGTTATACCTTATGGTCACTTCATTTAAGTAGTTGTATGATAGGTAGTTTATATGCCTTAGGTAAATGACCAAAATACCCTTTTTGCGCCAAAATTCATTTTAAGCATATGTAACATAATTTTTGACATCTAAACTAATTAGGCAATATTATTAGACATATTAAGGCATATAATACTTGTCATAGGACTAGATAGGCGTTCCGAACGTGTTTTACACGAACGACGCGTTAAAGTGGCGTAAGCTACCTTAACGAGTCGTAATGGGTCGTAAGCACTTAGGTTAGGTTTCGTTTTAGAATGTAGGCTTTGTTAAACCATATTACATGAGTCCCTACACTAATTTGGTTTACGAAACCTCATTTTATCCGATCCTCCGATTTAGGTCCGTTTATTTACATAGTTACCTATATTAGGTGTCGTTTGATTCCGTGATCCCTCTAGCTTTGCTTGGTTGTTGTTCAACACTTCTAAGCACCCTCAAGTGAGTACATAGTCCCCTCTTTTACTGTTTTTCAAATGTTTTGGGGTGAAACACATGTGCCTACTTGTTACTTTCGTGCTTTCCATGTTTTCATACCATATACTTGCTATGTTCATTAGTACACTATTAGTACATGATTTCATTATGTTTTTGCTATGTATGTCCTTTTAGTGCATACTTAGTACATCATTTTACACGTCATTTCATGTTATGTATGTCCATTCAGTGCATACTTAGTACATTGTTTTACATTGCTTTTCACGCTATGTATGTTCATTTGTTGCATATGCTTATCCAGTATATGGACACATTGTTTTATATCTTTTTGAACCATTTGAAGCTGATTGAATTATGTGAACCATTTGTAACCTTTTGATTTATGTGAACCATTTGTAACCTTTTGATTTATGTGAACCATTTGTAACTGTTTGAACCATTGGGTTTTGGGAAGTGATTAGGTAACGGGGCGGGTGTAATGTATTAAAAACATGGTGGATACGCCGTTGGTACTTCCTATATATAAGTGTTTTTAACACATTATATATCGTTGCGTTATCTAGATCACTTGGGCAAGGTTATCAGAACAAAGTTATATTACAAGGTTTTTCTAACAATATAAACCATACGAGTTTTATTAACGAGTTTTTACGAGATGTTTTACAAATTTTGGTTTTCTTAAACAAATGTATTGGGTTAAGAATCATGGCTATGAGATTTTATAAAGTATAACCAACTTGATTTGAGTTGGTTAGTTATGATGCAATGCTATACTTTTCAAAACAAGGTTTTTAATAAGGTGTTGCAACATGTAAACTAGCCATGGATCCCACACTCATACAAAACCTATGTACTCGCCGGCATTTTTATGCTGACGTATTTTCACATGTGTTTCAGGTACCATAGTTGATGATGTTTGATGATGATACTTGTGTACGCTCACATAGGAATGGACGAGGCCTTAGTGACTTAATAACAATGGTAGTCTATTTGTTCATGTTTTGTTTCTAATTCCAATGTAATGTAATACATTTAATTCAATAAAACAAAACTGTTTAATCCATGGTTGTGAAACAATGATTCTGTTACAACACTCCCCGACGTTTCCGCCACGTTTTGTTGTTTTACGTGGTCGGGGTGTGACATGAGATGGTATGACAACGTGTTAAACAACGGAAACTCCATCAGACCCAGGCTATCCGATCGAACGGGAATCACCCCACTCCGATCAGTTAACTGTTCGTGACGGGTGGCTTCATGTTCAACCAGAAATCAGTTGTCTCGTTGATAGGATTCAGATCTCAATCCGGCACATCGGCATGAATGAGCTCCGATTCTATCGGCTTTGAGTGCATTGAGTGTAAAAGAGTTGAAAGAAAGTTGGAAAAACATCTTTTAATCCTTTTAACTTTGGAAATGTTTAGATCTATGCGAAATCGTTGTGAAATCATGTGGAAATCCTTCAGATCTGAGTTGTTCTTGGTGGAATGAAGCCAAATCTTGAAGTTCATAGGAACTTCATGATGACGTCATCCTAAAACACCTTAAATCCATTGATTTCACGATTAAAAGTTAAGATTCAAAGGTGAAAATGATGATGGAGTGCGTGTAGATCATAGAAGTACAAGATTTGAGTTGAAAACTTACAAGAATCGCGAGAAATCGAGAGAAAGAAGGCTTGAGCGTGCTGGTCGAGTGGGAGGGAGCTGTCACATCACAAGGAGGGGTATTTATAGGTTGCCAAAAATAGAAAGGAGGGGCAAGGGTTGGATGGTGCACCGATCGGATGGCAATCCGATCGGATAGCCATTCGATCGAGTGGCTCTGACGAGTTGAGTTTTGGCGTTTCGTTTTCGTGTTGAGTGTTGCGATGCTTTTCGAGTGAGCGATGCAATAGTATTACCCATTAGTCACACAAATAACCTAACTACTATATCTAACATACAATCACTATAAATACTTGCGTTTAGCGTTTGCGCTTAGAATGCGATGCGATAGAATTGCGATTGCGATTTAACACCTCAACATAAACATAACATGCACAAGTAACACATAATAGCACACACACGTAAAACAATATCCAGAACACTTAATTCGAGTTGTGAATGCGATAGCGATAAGTCGATTAGCGATTAAACATGCGATTAAACCTCGATTATTAATAGATACTCCACATAATACAATGAAAGCGATTAAATAAAAAGATTCAATTACAAGTCATTAATGTACCATCAATAGTTAAGCAAGGAGTGACAGATCACAATTAGCAATCTTTTCTTCCTTTGACTTTGACTTTGACTTTCCAAAAAGCGGGTTGTCACATCGAGTACTTAAGTCTAATTGGATAGGAAGTACGATAAGACTTGCTTAAAATGATAAAAGTATCGGAACACTGGGCGTTACAGTCTCCCCTGCTTTAGGAGATTTCGTCCCCAAAATCTAAGAGGAAGACTGCTCGAAGAGCTGTGGATACTTCGTTTTCATTTCACTCTTGAGTTCCCAAGTGAATTCGGCGTCACGCTTTCCTTCCCATTGAACCTTGACTATGGAAATTTTGCTGCGCCTTAGCCGCTTGGTACCTCGGTCCATGATTTCGACCGGTTTTTCCACAAAATGAAGAGTCTCGTGTATTTACAAGTCTTCGATGGGAACTTTAAGTTCCTCATCTGCTAAGCACTTCCTGAGATTAGAAACATGGAACATTGGATGTACGTTGCTAAGCTCTTGAGGTAAATCGAGTCGGTAAGCCACCTTGCCAATCCTTTCGAGTATCTTGAAGGGACCCACATAGCGAGGGGCAAGCTTTCCCTTCTTACCAAAACGTATCACTCTTTTCCAGGGAGATACTTTGAGTAGAACATGGTCTCCAACATTGAATTCCAGAGGCTTGCGCCTTTTGTCAGCATAGCTCTTTTGTCTGCTTCTAGCCTTGAGTAAGTTGTCGCGAATTTGAAGAATCTTATTCGTCGTCTCTTAGATGAGCTCAGGGCCAGTAAGTTGCTTGTCACCAATCTCATGCCAAGTGATGGGAGATCGGTACTTTCGACCGTATAAAGCTTTGAAAGGAGCCATCTGAATACTGGAATGGTAGTTGTTGTTGTTGTACGGGAATTCGATCAATGGTAAATGTACATCCCAATTACCACCAAAGTCGATGACACAAGAACGGAGCATATCCTCTAGGGTTTGTATAGTACGTTCAGTCTGTCCATCCGTTTGAGGATGAAAGGATGTACTAAGATTCAAGTGAGAACCCATAGCGGATTGAAAAGTTTGCCAAAGACATGAAGTGAAACGACCATCGCAGTCAGAGATGATGTCGATGGGTATACCATAACGACATATGATTTCAACATTGTAAATTCGAGCAAGTTTCTCCACTTTGAAATCTTCACGAATAGGAAGGAAGTGAGCTGATTTAGTCAAACGGTCGATGATTACCCATATACTATCATGACCGGAAGGTGTTCGAGGGAGTTTGGTTATGAAGTCCATAGCAATGCAATCCCATTTCCATACAGGGATTTCGGGTTGTTCGAGAAGACCTGAAGGATGCTGATGCCCAGCCTTGACCTTTGAGCAAGTGAGACATTTAGAGACGTAAGCCGTTATGTCCTTTTTCATACCAGGCCACCAATAGGACATACTCAAGTCGTGGTACATCTTATCAACACCCGGATAAATAGAGTATCGGGATTTGTGAGTCTCATTCATGATGATCTCACGAAGATTGTCGCGGTCTGGCAGCCAGATGCGATCGAGATAGTATTGAAGTCCATCAGACTTCGTCATAAGCTGGTCGATAGAAGCACCTCGTATTTCAACGATCAGACTACCTTTGTTGGCTGACGAGTATTGAGCTTCACGAATACAAGCATGAAGATCACTAGTGATCTGAAAACAGCGTGTCACACCCCTATCTAAGGCGGAAGCACGAGGTGTGATCCTGAAAGGTTCTCATTGCATAAGAAAGGTAAACATACTACATGCTCGTAAAATAACTCCAAATGCAATTATCATTACATAATTAAAACATAACATAGGTTAAGTATTTACATCACAAGACAGCATATTGTCTGAAAAGTTTACACCTTATTTTAAAGATAAACATGAAGGTTTTGATTCTTATATCCCACACAAGATGGAATATAGAAACCAAATCCCACAAAAACAGGCATCGGAGTCTTGACACGACATGACTAAAACGAAAGCGACATCTTGGAGCAAGAATAAAACCGCGCGCACATCCACCTTAGTTACCTGAAATACATGTGAGTTTTGGAAAATCGTCAACATAATGTTGGTGTGAATTCATGCAGATTTGTGAAAACATTTTAGCATTCGTTATGGAAAACATGGTATGTAATTTCATGAAGTAAGTATTTCTGTAAATGTAAGGAAATCGAGATCGCTAATGGTTTGCAAGGCCATTAACATATGACACGACATAGGAAGTATCCAAACCATAGGCATTTTTAGTTGTCGATTCACGACTAGAGACACAAAAGCACTACTTGGTAAAAGAGTGGCCAAGAGTATGGTTGCCTGAAACCCATTAGATCTAACCTTTTGTTCCGTGGTCTAGGTATATTGTTGATTAATGGTGCTTATGGCACCCTATTTGTGACATGATGTAGAGTATCATTCCTTAGTTTCTGTATTCAACATACCATAACACATGTATTTTCCCCAAGTTTAGAAAACAAGCAAAAGTTTAAAAGTGGGGACATGAACTCACAACTTTGCGTATCATGCGCCGTAAACTTCACCGGTTGGTTTTATAGCGTCGTGACCTATACGTGTGCTATTAATGTTAGTCACTAGACTTGTATCACACAAGTACAAGTCACCATTTTTTATGTATATGTTCTTTGTTGTTAAAAATAACTTATATTTTTAACTATGTATCTTACTTATATTATTTTCCCAAAAATAAATAAAAGTACTTTGTATTTTCACCAAAAATCAAGACTTTGATTTTTATTACTTTCCGGAATTATACTTCATAAAAATAATATATTTTTAAGACTTGTATGAAATATATATATTTTGTCATGCTATGAAATACGTATGTGTTTATTCTTGTTATCCACCCGAGTTATATATTTTCGTCCAAAAATATATTTTAAGTTCATAACTTGTCCAAGTTAAATAATATGTTAAGAAATATATTTTCATAAATATATTTTCTTGTATTTGTCCATGTGCTTCTTATGTATTCTCATGTATTTTGCATGTGCATTTTTGTATTTTTACTCCTTAGGAGTATTTAGTGTATTTTCAAGTCCTAATACACTACTACATATAATACACATAGTATACACTTAGCACAAGATTTAAATACATATATTTTCCCAAAAATATACATACTTAATATAAATTTTATCTTGAAGAAATAATCATTTCTTAACTCGTAATTTCTTACAAAGATTAGGGAAACATTGGTAAATATTTTTAGGGGAATTTTTAAGGAATAAGTTTCCCTAAAACTTATATTTCTCTAAGTGTCAAAATTTTATAAAAATTTTGACATAGTTTCCCTTAAAAATGAAGGTTTCCCATGTTTTCAAAACATGTGTTTATTTTCTTTTCAATCATCAAAAAAATTTTCAATAACAATCATCAACAACATATACTAATTTCTTCATATGAAACATCTTGGTGAGCTTGATTCTTGTTAAACATGTGTAGTCTTTTAGATCTACACTTTACATAAGGTGATCTTTCCAAAATAAGTGTTCTTGTAAATTTTTAACCAACTTTTTATAAGACTTTATTTTACTAACCAACTCATCCATGAGTTTAATGGTTTCAAAGTTTGTAAATCATGTTTCTAAAACCACTTTTATGTTTATTAGAAAGATCATTGTTTTTAATCTAATGTTTACCCATGGATCTTTCAAGATCCATGCTTAATATCTTTAGATCTTTCAAAAACAAGCTTTATGTTATATTTTTAACAAACTTTCCATTAGTTTTAGTTTCAAAATTTAGTTCTACACATACTTTATCACTTCAAAATTACAAGTTTATGCACAAAATTTATATTTCAAGTTCACATTATGCTTCATATTTTCACCTTCAAGTTTAACCATGGGTCCTTCAAGATCCATGCTTAAACTTGTTAGATCCAAGCTTTAACATACTTGATCTAATCATAAGCACAAGATATAATATCAACAACATCAATACATACACTAAAATTTCATGTAATCACTTATTTTCTTCATAAATATGTTAGATCTTCTTATTTTTAGCATTAAAAGTTAAGTTGTTTAGATGGTGAATCTTGTACATAACATAAACATGACTTAAATTAGTGATCAAGAAGCTTGCTACTAGCTCTAATGGCTAGGGAAGTGGCACACAGATGAAGATGATGCACAAGGAAGAAATCAAGAGGTTAAAAGCTCCACAAGGTGGTCCTTCAAGTTCTAGCACCATACACCTTCCTAAATGGCCTCCATACAACTTCTAGCAAGCTTGGATTGTGAAGGAATTAAGTGAAAATGGTTGTGTATGTGGGTGGGTGTTGAGCCGTGAGCAAAGAAGTAAGGGAGGAGGAAGATGATGAAGTGAATGAGAATGGGTGATTAGTTTAGGATTTTATAAAGATTTTCCATATCTCTCATGGTATATTTGTTAGAATATTCCCCAACATGATATCTAAAAAAATCAAATGAAATCAATTAAGATCTTTAGGTGGGACCCTTGTCCCAACCGTCCAAAGAGAAGGGGGGGGGGGGTAAAGTATAAATTTTGGGGAAGTTGAAGGTTTAAAGTGCAAACGAGGGGGTTTAAGTTAGTTTTAGTGTGTTTAGGGGTTTTTATGATTTTTAAGGTGTTCTAGCATCAATACCACTTTAATATCATAAAAAAATTACTTCTAGTCAAATTTTGATGTCCCAGATATTGTCCGGTTGTTCGGTTCGTTACGGTTCGTTAAAGTGCTGAATTACGCAGTTTCACTAGGTATGAAGCACCTTTTGTGGGAGTTTTAATTCCTGACACTTTGTAAGTTATTTTTGGCAATAAGACATAAATTTTGCATGATATTAATGTGCTTAAAAGCTGATTATAGCTGAATTGTTGCTGAATTATGCTGATTTCATCATTTTAGATAAGTTTCGGGTGCTTTTTAGTGCATAGTTTAGGTTCCGGAAAGTTTATATGCTAACCCTTGTATCCATACTTGGGTTTTAATGTATTTTAGATGTTGGACCTACTCCTAGGCCCTAATTCTATTAGCTGACTGCTTTCTACAGAGCTGCTGACACAGTGTGTCTTACCGGTGAGTTTACTAGTCTTTCTGACGCAACGCTAAAAGTAATGCATAAAGCAATATTTGAAGTATAAACTGTGCATGAATTCACAAGTATAGCATGAAATCAGACAATGTTGACATTTAAGCACATAATTGCAGATATTAAATAATAATTAAACTGTACGGAAATTACCAGTTTTGTGCCAGTTGTCACAGTCTCCCCCTGTTAAAAGAATTTCGCCCCGAAATTCCAGCTGAGTTATCTCCTGCAGGAGCTTTCTCGAACAGATGGGGGTACTTGGCTTTGAACTGGTCTTCACATTCCCATGTGTACTCGGGTCCGTGTTTAGAGTTCCAACATACTTTGACAAGTTTAACACTACTCCTCCGAGTCTTGTTGACCTTCCAGTCTGTAACCTCAACGGGTTTTTCGGTAAACCAGAATGTGTCGTCGATATGTACCTCATCTGCAGGGATGATCACTACTTCTTGGGTTGGACTCTTCTTGAGGTTGGACACATGAAACGTATCATGTACTCCGTTAAGTTCATCCGGTAATTCCAACTTGTACGCCACGGTACCAATTCTTTCCAAGATCTTGAATGGTCCAATGTATCGTGGATTCAGCTTTCCACGTTTTCCGAATCTTACTACACCCTTCCAAGGTGAGACCTTCAACAAAACTCTGTCTCCCACCTCGAATTCTAAGGGTTTCCGTCTTCGATCTGCGTAGCTCTTTTGTCGATCTCGAGCTGCCTTAATGCGCTCTCAGATCTGCATAATCTTTTCGGTCGTCTCTTGAACAAGCTCAGGACCAACCATACATTTGTCTCCAGCATTTGCCCAACATAACGGCGAGCGGCACTTGCGGCCATACTGAGCTTCGAACGGTGCGGCTTTTATACTCGTATGGTAGCTGTTATTATAGGAAAACTCAACTAAAGCTAGGTGAGTATCCCAGCTGCCGCCTAGATCCATAACACATGCACGAAGCATATCTTCCAGTGTTTGTATGGTTCGTTCGCTCTAACCGTCTGTTTGCTGATGGAAGGCCGTGCTTAGATCTAGTTGAGATCCAAAGGCTTCCTGGAAGGATTTCCAGATCCTTGAAACAAAACGTCCATCTCTATCTGAAATAATCGAGATAGGTACTCCATGACGTGCCACAATTTCCTTCAGGTATAGCTCGACAAGCTTCCCAGTGCTATCCTTCTCTCGGATCGGTAGGAAATACGCAGACTTCGTTAACTGATCGACTATCACCCATATCATATCATGCCCTCTAGGGGTCCTGGGTAATTTCATTATGAAGTCCATTGAGATTTGCTCCCACTTCCACATGGGTATCTCGGGCTGCTACAATAGACCAGACGGTTTCTGATATTTGGCCTTGACCTTAGCACAGGTTAGGCACTTTCCAACATAAACAACAACATCTCTTTTAAGCCTTGGCCACCAATAGTATTCCTTCAAGTCTTGATACATCTTGTCTGATCCTGGGTGGATCGAGTATCTTGACTTGTGAGCTTCATCCAAGATGACTTCTCGAATACCGCCATAGAGCGGAACCCAAATACGCCCCATAAAGTATAAGGTTCCCTCTTCGTTTGGCACCAATTTCTTCTGCATACCTCGGAGATATTCAGCTATACGATTTTCCTTCTTAAGGGCTTCTTGTTGGGCGTCATGAATGCGTGCAGTGAGGTTCGTCCGAATGGTCATTTCCAAAGCTCGAACCCTTAGGGTCTTAACCCTTTCCTTCCTACTCAAAGCATCTGCTACTACGTTGGCTTTTCCAGGATGGTACTTAATCTCACAGTCATAATCGTTTAACAGCTCGACCCATCGGCACTGACGCATATTCAATTCCTTCTGATCGAATATGTGTTGTAGGCTTTTATGATCAGTGAAGATTGTACATCAAGTACCATACAAATAATGTCGCCAGATCTTCAAGGCAAACACCACTGCGCCTAGCTCCAAGTTGTGAGTGGTGTAGTTCTTCTCATGAACTTTCAACTGTCTCGAAGCGTAAGCGATGACCTTTTGGCGTTGCATGAGCACGCAACCCAGACTTTGACGTGAAGCGTCACAGTACACCACAAAGTCTTCAGTGCCTTCGGGTAAGGATAGTATCGGTGCATCGCATAGCTTACTCTTGAGCAGTTAGAAGGCTTCTTCCTGCTTATCACCCCAGTCGTACTTCTTGTCCTTTTGCATGAGGGAAGTTAGCGGTTGAGCTATCTTGGAGAAGTTCTCGATGAACCGGCGGTAATAGCCCACTAATCCCAAAAATTGTCGAACTTCAGTTGGAGTTTTGGGGGCTTCCCAATTCTTAATTGCTTCTATCTTGGCTGGGTCTACATGAATACCCTTCTCGTTCACGACATGACCAAGGAACTGTACTTCGCGAATCCAGAATTCGCACTTTGAGAACTTTGCATAAAGTTTCTCTCACTTAAGTAGTTCCAGAATGGTCCTGAGGTGTTGCTCGTGCTCTTGTCTCATTCGCGAGTAAATCAAGATATCATTGATAAATACAATCACGAATTTATCAAGATATGGTTTGCAAACGCGGTTCATCAGATCCATAAATACCGCTGGTGCGTTTGTCAATCCGAATGGCATCACAAGGAACTCGTAATACCCATAACACGTCCTGAATGCAGTCTTTGGTATACTCTCTTCTTGGATCCTTAACTGATGGTATCCCGATCGCAGGTCGATCTTGGAATAGTAGCTTGATCCTTGCAACTGATCGAATAAGTCGTCAATCCTCGGTAGTGGGTACCGATTCTTGATAGTGAGCTTATTCAGTTCTCTATAATCGATACACATCCGCAGTGTACCATCTTTCTTCTTCACGAATAAAACTGGAGCTCCCCAAGGCGAGAAGCTCGGCCTTATGAATCCTTTATCCAACAACTCCTGGAGTTGTGTAGATAATTCTTGCATTTCAGATGGCACAAGTCAATAGGGTTCCTTGGCTACAGGAGCGGCTCCTGGAACCAAGTTGTCACACCCCCAAAATCCACACGCGGAGCATCACCGCTTGGAGGCGTGACTGGCCAGGATCAAGCCACCAATCATATTGAACATTTAAGTAATGAGTAAAAGTAGATGTAATTCAACCAAACCAATATGAAAGGTGTTTCAAAACATAAGTATAATATCAACGTTTAGCGGAAGCATAAAAGTAACCCAACATGAGTATAAGTATGTAATGTCATAAACGTTTAACAAAGCATTCACGATCCTTGTCCACAACGACCGCGCCTCCCAGTGCAAGCTCCAAGTGTACCTAACGACCTGCAAGGCATGTAACAGAGAGTCAACAACTAGTTGAGCGAGTTCACAGTGGGTTGTTTAGTAATAATGTTCGTTTCATAAATCGTTTGTTTGTTTAGTAACCCATGTATCGTTTTCAATTACATCGCGGCCCTCCAGGCATGTGTGCGAAGATTAGTGGGGGTTTCCCATGTATTGTAGACTAGTTTTATTTGTATCGCGGCCCTCCAGGCATGTTTGCGAAGATTAAAGTATAGTTCGCGGCCATTCCAGGCATGTTTGCGAAGATTAAAGTATAGTTCGCGGCCATTCCAGGCATGTTTGCGAAGATTGTTCTAGTGTAGTTCGCGGCCATTCCAGGCATGTTTGCGAAGATTGTTCTAGTGTAGTTCGCGGCCATTCCAGGCATGTTTGCGAAGATTGTTCTAGTATATGTATCACAAGTCTAGTAGTATCTACCATTGACCTTCCTCTCCCGAGGTCAATGGTATGTAATTCCGATAACTCTTAAGCGTAAATAATCAATCAACCCATTCCCATCCCCGGGAATCCCATGCCTTGGTAGAAGTGTGAACTCACCTTGGTTTGCTCGGTATGCTAAGTATGTGCTCAAAGTAATCAATCACGTCCTAAAGTATGCATGTATGTGAGATCAGTTTGTGTTCAAGTTGTTCACGTATATACATGTAACACGTAATCACAATCATACAGGTCATGTCTAACGTCTAACAGCAGTTAAATATTCCAGTTAACACTTAACAGCATTAACTCAAGTTACAGCACAGCTCGGCGAAACACATATATGGCGAAACACATAAGTTGGCGAAACACATTCTGTTTCGTCGTGATCTTGTTTGGCGAAACAGGATTCTAATTCGTCGATGGTTCATGGCGAAACACATTCTGTTTCGTCGTGATCTTGTTTGGCGAAACAGGATTCTAATTCGTCGATGGTTCATGGCGAATCACATTCTGTTTCGCCGAGAGTCCTGTTTCGTCGGACAGTTCAGTTTCGCAGACATCAGTTACAGCAGATGCGAATAACACATAAACCCTAATCATTCTAACAGCCGTCATCAATAACAGAAATCATATGAAGGTCAATGTGCAGAACGAATCATCATAACTCAATCATCCAAGAATCATTGTCTAGCATAAACCCTAGTTTTTGTGTATAACATATTAAATTAACATCCAACAATCATATCATTGAACCCTATCAAGATGCTAACTTATATTCAGAATCAGAACATAATAATAACAATATCCAGAACCGAGCATTCGATTGTATTAGGTTTCGTATAAAATGATTTATATCCAACTACACCATACATACCACAATCTATAACATCAACATATTCTTATAATCACAGCAGTAACATACATCAACTATAAGCACAAGCATGGATCGAGATATCACAGAAACATGAACCGATTAACGAACACATACTAACCGAGATATGAGAAAACACAATCGATCGCTAGGGATATCTCCGAGAGCTCCTACTGCCGTCACAAAGGAGAGGAGGGCTCTAGGGTTTCGGCTGTTATGATAAATGGGTGAAACTAAGGCTGTTACATGTTTTAAAACCCGAAATAACAAGCTGGGCCCGAACTGGGCTTTTGGCGAAACTGGGCTCGGCGAAACAGCCTGTTTCGTCGAGAAGCTTGTTGACGAAACTGACCTGTTTCGTCGAGATTGGTCTTGGCGAATCTCACTTATGTTTCGTCGAGTTCTCTGATAGTTTAACAGTTTAAGTTTACAAACAGCATACAAGCTATCATATTACACATAACCATTCAAACACACTACATTTTATCATATCACAAAGTGTACAGTTACGAAATCAGGCAAGTCAAACAACTAAACAGTCAACGTCAACGTGCATTAAATGCGAATAGAGAATGTCGGAAATTCGAGTTGTCACATTATCCCCAACTTGAAAGAAATTTCGTCCCGAAATTTAGCATGCAGTTACTGAGGAAGCTAGTGGTGTGACGTTGTTTACCTGTATTGTATCGCGGCTCCTCGAGCAGGTTTGCGAAGATTACTGGTTTTCTTGGGGTGTCACATTATCCCCCCGTTGATTTGGAATTTCGTCCCGAAATTCAGCATTGGTAGCTTCAGCCTCAGTAGTAGTTGCTTGGTTTCCGAATAACTGGGGATATTTAAGTTCCATTTGATCTTCACGCTCCCAGGTAACCTCTGGGCCGCGGCGGGAGTTCCAACAAACTCGTACAAGAGGGATTCTCGTGTTCTTGAGGACCTTATCATCCCGGTCCGTGATTTCAACAGGTTTCTCGACGAAGTGCAACCGCTCGTCGATAGTGAGTTCCTTTAAGGGAACTATGTGGGTCTCATCTGACGTACACTTCTTCAGATTCGACACGTGAAAGACGTTGTGAACTGCACTGAGTTCAGGTGGTAAGTTCAATCTGTAGGCCACTTTGCCTATTTTCTCAATAACCTCGAAAGGTCCAACATATCGTGGATTTAGTTTGCCGCGTTTGCCAAAACGAACCACACCCTTCCAGGGTGAAACTTTAAGTAGCGCTCGATCCCCAACCTGGAATTCGAGTAGTTTCCTGTCTAAATCAGCGTATGCTTTCTGACGGTCGCGTGCTGCCGCCATGCGTTGTCGTATTTGTGCAATCTTTTCTGTAGTATCGACTACCATTTCTGGACCTGTGATTTGACTATCTCCCGCCTCTGCCCAACAGAGAGGTGACCGGCATTTACGCCCGTACAATGCCTCGAATGGTGCAGCCTTAATGCTGGTGTGGTAGCTGTTATTGTATGAAAATTCCACGAGTGGCAGATGTTTCTCCCAACCATTGCCAAAGTCAATTACGCACGCCCGAAGCATGTCTTCTAGAGTTTGAATAGTGCGCTCAGACTGCCCATCTGTCTGAGGGTGATAAGCTGTGCTCATGTCTAAACGAGAGCCAAAAGATTTATGCATTGCTTGCCACAGTTCTGAAGTAAAACGTGCGTCACGATCAGAGATGATGGAGGTGGGCACTCCGTGCCTCGAGACCACTTCTTTTAAGTAAATGTCTGCCAAGGTAGAGAACTTGTCTGTTTCTTTGATTGCTAAGAAGTGAGCAGACTTTGTGAGTCGATCCACGATCACCCAAATAGTATCATTTCCGCGCTGAGATCTAGGTAGGCCAGTAACAAAATCCATGGAAATTTGCTCCCATTTCCATTGTGGTATCTCAGGTTGTTGGAGTGGTCCTGACGGTTTCTGATATTCTGCCTTGACTCTCGCACAAGTCAAACATTTGCTAACGTATGTGGCTATGTGGGCCTTCATGCTAGGCCACCAGTATGTAGTCTTAATATCGTGGTACATCTTATCCGAACCAGGGTGTACCGAGTAACGAGACTTGTGAGCTTCATCCATTACCAGCTCGCGTAAATTACCATAGAGTGGAACCCAGATGCGTCCTGTTACTTAGTAAGCACCATCTTCCTTCTGTTCTAAGCGTTGCCTTGAGCCGCGTAAGGCTTCTGCCCTGACGTTTTCTGGTTTCAATGCTTCCACCTGAGCATTTCTTATCTGGGAAGGAAGACTAGACTGTATAGTGAGTTGTAGAGCTCGTACGCGCTTAGGTGCAGTGTCTTTTCGACTGAGGGCGTCAGCCACAACATTGGCTTTGCCTGGGTGGTACCTGATTGAGCATTCGTAGTCATTTAACAGTTCAACCCATCGTCGCTGTCGCATATTCAGTTCCTTCTGTTTGAATATATGTTCGAGGCTTCTGTGGTCAGTGTAGATAGCACATTTGGTACCATACAAATAGTGTCGCCATATCTTAAGTGCAAAAACGACCGCTCCCAGCTCTAGGTCGTGTGTCGTATAATTCCGTTCGTGAATCTTTAGTTGGCGCGAAGCATAAGCAATAACTTTATCCCTCTGCATCAATACACATCCAAGACCTTGGATAGATGCGTCGCAGTAGACTACGAAATCGTCCGTGCCTTCAGGCAGTGAGAGGATAGGTGCGCTACAGAGTCTATCCTTTAAGTGTTGGAACGCTGTTTCCTGTGCATTACCCCAACGGTAACCAACACCTTTCTGTGTCAGTAGTGCAAGCGGCTGAGCAATTTTTGAGAAGTCTTTGATGAAACGTCTGTAATAACCCGCCAAACCTAAGAATTGGCATATTTCTGTTGGTGTACGAGGCGCAGGCCAATTCTTGATTGAATCTACCTTGGATGGATCGACATGGATCGCATCTCTGTTTACCACGTGGCCTAAGAAGTGGACTTCACGAAGCCAGAAGTCACATTTGGAAAACTTAGCGTATAACTGTTCCGTTCGCAGAAGTTCCAGTATAAGTCGTAAATGATGCTCGTGTTCCTCCTGACTCTTTGAATAAATCAGGATGTCGTCGATGAAAACAATGACGAACTTGTCGAGATAGGGTTTGCACACCCTGTTCATAAGATCCATAAATACGGCAGGCGCGTTCGTTAGCCCGAATGGCATGACCATAAACTCGTAGTGGCCGTAGCGAGTTCTAAATGCTGTTTTAGAGACGTCCTCATCCCGGACTCTCAGCTGGTGATATCCTGACCTTAAGTCTATTTTGGAGTAGTAGCTCGACCCTTGCAGCTGGTCGAATAAATCATCTATGCGCGGAAGAGGATAACGATTCTTGATCATCACCTTGTTGAGTTCGCGGTAGTCTATACACATCCTGAACGTACCGTCTTTCTTCTTCATGAATAACACTGGAGCTCCCCAGGGCGAAGAGCTAGGACGTATAAAACCCTTTTTCCAAGAGTTCTTGTAGCTGCTTTGACAGTTCTTCCAATTCAGTTGGAGCTAGACGATAAGGTGCTCGAGCTATGGGTGCTGCTCCTGGAGCAAGCTCAATCTGAGATTCGACCGGACGATGAGGCGGTAGCCCAGGTAACTCTTCAGGAAACACTTGAGGAAAGTCGCGTACTACAGGAATATCCTCAATCTTTTTCTCTTTCTTCGATGTATCCGTAACGAGAGCTAAAATAGCTGTGTGGCCCTTTCGTAAACATTTCTGGGCCTTCAAGAAAGAAATGATGCCACTCACGACACCACTCTTGTCGCCTAGAACTTCGAGAGGTTCTTTACCAGAGCGTGGAATACGAATGGTCTTCTCCTTGCATAGGATCTCTGCTTGTTGTTGGGATAACCAGTCCATACTAATGACGATGTCGAAACTATCGCCACGCTGGGGTCATTCCTAGTATCACCCTGACCAATCACGAACACTCGACCCCTGGCACCATTGCCGTCGTTATTACCCCCATTGTTGTCTCCACTAGTTCCCGTTTCCTTGGTTGTGGTTCTGATTCTGGTTCTGGTTTAACCGTGGACGGTGTCTCTTGAAGTGACCTTCAGCACCACACTGATACCATCCCTTGTTACCCTGTTGTTGCTGCTGATTCTATAGATTTTGTGTCTGTTGTTGTTGGTTCTGGTTTGCAGGACGTGAGTTTCTACCATCTTTGGTTCCATGACCAAGCTTGTTGCATTATTGACAATGATTGCGTTTGCCCTGCCCGCTGTGGTGCAGGTTACATCGTTTGCACTTAGGGTGGTTTCCCCTGTATTCACCCTGCCCTTGACTACTAAAAGGTTGCTGTCCAGGACTTTGGTTGTCATTGATCTTTCGCTGCTGTGCCTGGGACAGATTCGTAGTCGAACCCTTGCTAGAGGTTCCATCCCACTTTCATCCGTTGTTACTGAGGGTAGTAGAAGTAGTTGAAGTAGTAGTGGTAGTAGTAGCGCTGATACGTTGAGGCAGCTTGTTCTGTTCCACTGCCTGGTCTGTGAGACAATGAGCAAGATAAGTAACATCTTGTATAGTAGCAAGATTAGCCGTCATCACATAGTTTTGAATTCCTGGTACTAAGCCTTTGAGGTACAGCTCAAAGCTCTTAATGGGAGGGTTCACCATAGTTGGACACAAAATTGCTAGTTTGTTGGATCGTTATCGTGTACGCTTCTATCTCTGACCCCGTCATCTTCATGTTAAAGGACTCCACTTCCAACTTGTGGATGGCATCATAACTACTGTATTCACGTTTGATCAGTTCCTTAAAATCATTCCATGGGGTGGCATTAGCAGCCGCCAGCCCCAGCATCTGAACTTGCGCGTTCTTCCAAGTTAACGCAGTGCCTTCGAGAATATCAGTGGCATATTTCACCTTACGCCTCGGGTCATTCTCACACTTGATGACCGATTCGAGTTCCTCGAACTAATGGAGGAGTCCAACAGCTCCTTCAGTGTCGCTGAAAGTAGTAGGACGACAGTCCATAAAAGTCTTGTATGTGCATACAAGTGGCTGAGCGTGTTGACTTGTCGTGTGCGTAAGAGTAAGCATACTTGAGCACGAGTGTTGGTTTACGAGAGTAGGATCTAAAGATCCTAGAGTAAGTGGTGATGGCAGGTTACACCTCCTGCCTGGGCAGCTGCGAGTGCTGCAGTAACTTGTTCAGTGATCGAAGCCGCCAACCGGGCTTGAGTTAAGTTAACGCGTCCACCCATGATCTTGACATCAAGGAGAACATGTGGGTGAGAGGTTCGCGAATAGTGCGAAGGGAGTGAGCACACAAGTAATCTCAAGCAATAACATATAGTAGGTTCTGTAATCTGAGCATACCACGAGCAAAGTTCTATGTAATTCTATCAAGTATGTAAGGTAAAGTAACATGAATAGTAGTACCTATAATGTTGAGCCTTGCACGTGGAGCGAAGCGTCGTTGTGGATCGTTGAAAGCACTGTTCTGGTTATAGTCTGGTTTTAACAAAATCGTTTTCCCTTTATTAAAACCGAGTTCTCTATAACCAATGGCTCTGATACCAATCTGTCACACCCCCAAAATCCACACGCGGAGCATCACCGCTTGGAGGCGTGACTGGCCAGGATCAAGCCACCAATCATATTGAACATTTAAGTAATGAGTAAAAGTAGATGTAATTCAACCAAACCAATATGAAAGGTGTTTCAAAACATAAGTATAATATCAACGTTTAGCGGAAGCATAAAAGTAACCCAACATGAGTATAAGTATGTAATGTTATAAACGTTTAACAAAGCATTCACGATCCTTGTCCACAACGACCGCGCCTCCCAGTGCAAGCTCCAAGTGTACCTAACGACCTGCAAGGCATGTAACAGAGAGTCAACAACTAGTTGAGCGAGTTCACAGTGGGTTGTTTAGTAATAATGTTCGTTTCATAAATCGTTTGTTTGTTTAGTAACCCATGTATCGTTTTCAATTACATCGCGGCCCTCCAGGCATGTGTGCGAAGATTAGTGGGGGTTTCCCATGTATTGTAGACTAGTTTTATTTGTATCGCGGCCCTCCAGGCATGTTTGCGAAGATTAAAGTATAGTTCGCGGCCATTCCAGGCATGTTTGCGAAGATTAAAGTATAGTTCGCGGCCATTCCAGGCATGTTTGCGAAGATTGTTCTAGTGTAGTTCGCGGCCATTCCAGGCATGTTTGCGAAGATTGTTCTAGTGTAGTTCGCGGCCATTCCAGGCATGTTTGCGAAGATTGTTCTAGTATATGTATCACAAGTCTAGTAGTATCTACCATTGACCTTCCTCTCCCGAGGTCAATGGTATGTAATTCCGATAACTCTTAAGCGTAAATAATCAATCAACCCATTCCCATCCCCGGGAATCCCATGCCTTGGTAGAAGTGTGAACTCACCTTGGTTTGCTCGGTATGCTAAGTATGTGCTCAAAGTAATCAATCACGTCCTAAAGTATGCATGTATGTGAGATCAGTTTGTGTTCAAGTTGTTCACGTATATACATGTAACACGTAATCACAATCATACAGGTCATGTCTAACGTCTAACAGCAGTTAAATATTCCAGTTAACACTTAACAGCATTAACTCAAGTTACAGCACAGCTCGGCGAAACACATATATGGCGAAACACATAAGTTGGCGAAACACATTCTGTTTCGTCGTGATCTTGTTTGGCGAAACAGGATTCTAATTCGTCGATGGTTCATGGCGAAACACATTCTGTTTCGTCGTGATCTTGTTTGGCGAAACAGGATTCTAATTCGTCGATGGTTCATGGCGAAACACATTCTGTTTCGCCGAGAGTCCTGTTTCGTCGGACAGTTCAGTTTCGCAGACATCAGTTACAGCAGATGCGAATAACACATAAACCCTAATCATTCTAACAGCCGTCATCAATAACAGAAATCATATGAAGGTCAATGTGCAGAACGAATCATCATAACTCAATCATCCAAGAATCATTGTCTAGCATAAACCCTAGTTTTTGTGTATAACATATTAAATTAACATCCAACAATCATATCATTGAACCCTATCAAGATGCTAACTTATATTCAGAATCAGAACATAATAATAACAATATCCAGAACCGAGCATTCGATTGTATTAGGTTTCGTATAAAATGATTTATATCCAACTACACCATACATACCACAATCTATAACATCAACATATTCTTATAATCACAGCAGTAACATACATCAACTATAAGCACAAGCATGGATCGAGATATCACAGAAACATGAACCGATTAACGAACACATACTAACCGAGATATGAGAAAACACAATCGATCGCTAGGGATATCTCCGAGAGCTCCTACTGCCGTCACAAAGGAGAGGAGGGCTCTAGGGTTTCGGCTGTTATGATAAATGGGTGAAACTAAGGCTGTTACATGTTTTAAAACCCGAAATAACAAGCTGGGCCCGAACTGGGCTTTTGGCGAAACTGGGCTCGGCGAAACAGCCTGTTTCGTCGAGAAGCTTGTTGACGAAACTGACCTGTTTCGTCGAGATTGGTCTTGGCGAATCTCACTTATGTTTCGTCGAGTTCTCTGATAGTTTAACAGTTTAAGTTTACAAACAGCATACAAGCTATCATATTACACATAACCATTCAAACACACTACATTTTATCATATCACAAAGTGTACAGTTACGAAATCAGGCAAGTCAAACAACTAAACAGTCAACGTCAACGTGCATTAAATGCGAATAGAGAATGTCGGAAATTCGAGTTGTCACACAAGTCAATATGGAATTCGACTTGTCATTGCGGAGGTAGTCCTGGCAAATCTTTGGGAAAAACATCAGGGAATTCCTTCACCACAGGAATGTCTTCGAGTTTTGGCTCCTCGGCCTTCTTATCTACAACATGCGCCAGGAATGCAACACATCTTTTCCTCAAGGACTTCTGCGCCTTCATACAATTGATGATTCGCAGAGGCGTGTCTCGTTTTTCTCAATGCACGATGAGAGTTTCATCATTCATAAGAAGGATACGAATGATTTTCTCATGGCAAACAACTTCAGCCTATTCTTGGCCAGCCAGTCCATTCCAACCACCACATCAAAGCTACCCAATTGAACAGGTAAGAGGTCGATACTAAAGCTTCGCTCACTAAGTTCTAATGTACAACCCCTAACAACTTCGCCTGATTCAACAAGTTTACCATCGGCTAGTTCTATGGAATAAGGAATATCTAATCTACTAGATTCTATTCCAAGCATACGTTTAAATTCCACAGACATGAAACTATAATCGGCACCAGTGTCAAATAGTATGGATGCAAAGTGATTGTTAACGAGAAACGTACCGGTGACCACATTAGGGTCCTCGCGTGCGTTCCTTGCTCCAATCACGAATGCTCGAGCCTGAGCATTGTTCTCCCTAGGGCAATCTTTCTTGAAATGATCTTTGCTTCCACAGCCAAAGCATCCTTGGTTCTGCCCAGCTCCATTACCATTCCGGTTACCATTCTGCCCAGCTCCATTACCATTCCGGTTACCATTACCATTGCCATTTCCACCACCGTTTCCATTACCAGCACCGTTACGGTTTCTATTCCCGTTCCTATTACCACTTCCATTTATTTTTCCCCAACAGTTCTCGGTATGGTGACCGAGCTTTCCACACTTGTCACATTTTGGAATGCGACAAACTCCTTCATGATGATGCTTGCACTGATTGCATTTGCGCAGAGTGCCCTTGTATCCTCTGGCAGGGGCGTCATTCATGGCTGCAAGAGCTTTCGCCTCCCTAGGTGGGTTGGGGTCATGCTCCTTATTGTTGGAACCCTTGTTGTTACGTGTCGCTTGATTCAGGCTCGAATGCTTCCTTTTCTTGTCACCAGACGACTCAGCATGCGTCTCGGTCTTTTCAGTTGAGTTCAGTGATAACTTCTTCATACGGACAACATCTTCAGTAAGGCTGACAGCCTGTGTGATTGTTTCGGGTTTAGCCGAAGTTACCTGATATTCACCAATTTATACATACTTTAGTCCCCCACTTTACCCCCATTTTATGCGTTTTCGGCCGTAAACCCGTGAATCAGATACTTAATCATGTATACTTTTGTTTACAGGCCTAAAACAGCATGCCAGACAAGATGATAGTGAAAACGAGGACTTTCCGGACGAAACGACAAAGCTGCAAACATTCTATGAAGATTCTGACCTGGGCGTTTGGCACGGTCGTGCAATGAGAGGAACGACTGTGCATATCCGACAATATAGCCCAGCCCGGCAGTGAACGAGGGTGCAATCCGGAGTGCAAGCCAATCCCGGAGATGAACGGTCGTGCGGATGGTTGCACCCTGTGCGGATCCGATGTCCAGCACAACCCCGGCTATGCACTGCCCGTTCAAGAGCTCGTGCCAGCAAAGCCCGGAGATGCACGCTCGTGCCGCCTGAGGAACGGTCGTGCGAGATCGAAGACTGGTCAAGATCTGATGATGTCATGCGGTATGGTGAACAGTAACTTCAATAATTTAAAAAGTGAATGGTCGTGCACTTTATTGGCACGACCGTGCGGTTTCAAAATGTTATAAAAAAACATGCAGAAACATTCTGCTCGTAACTCTGGATATTTTGGGAGCTCTTCAGGCGATTTTCAGGCTCCGGAGGCATTAGCTTTCACCCGGATTCATGCCACATTGTGCCGTTTAGCTCCGTTATCTTCCGGATTCTTAATCTAGTGCTTGTTTATGGTTTGGTTTTCTAATCTTTCCATAATTTTGTTAATGTTTCAAGCATTTAGATTAATGTCTATATATTATTGTAAGCCTTTGGGCAAAAACAACAATCCCTTGCTTAATTATAACCATTAGTATGTTAATTTTGTTTGTAATGACACTTGGAAGTATTTTCTATGTTAATCTTTGATGATTAGTTTGCAACCTTGTTATTGTTGTTGATTTCTTGATTATAAGTAATTATGTTGGATGATTAATATTTGGTTAGTTGAGATAGTTGAAAGATGAAGCTTAATTAATCATGTATTAGTAGACTTTAAACTTGGTTAACTAGTTTAGCTTGGTTAAAATGTGTGCACCATGATACTAGAAATGGTTAGTGGTTTAATAAAATGTAATTATTGTTAATCAAGAAAGCTTTCCGTCATGTAAGGACCTTAACGGGTTAAATGGTGTTGTTATGAATTCTTGCCATGAATCGTTAGCTTAGTTAGTAGTTTAGGCCAAAATTGCTATTTTAGTGAATTTATGTGCAAGATTTGTAAAATGAACTCGGTTGTGATTTAATCTAGTTTATGCTTGTCTCGGTGGTTGCATTGTGTCTATCGATGTCACTTTCCTTGTTTAAGTGAGGTTAGAAAACTCCTAAAGGATGACTAACTTATTTTTAAGAGATTTTCATAGACATTTATCAATTGCACATTAAAGAACAATTTTAGGTGGTTAAAGTGTGTTTATCGTTTTAGCTTCCCGAATGATTGTCATGTTAGGATTCCAGAAAGGGATACTAATTGTCTTGAAAATGAAGAATTGACCAAATGCTTCTAGTGACAAAACCGACATAGTTGACGTGCTTTGGTTGTGTATAAAGCAAGGCTATTTATCTATTTTTCTTATTTGAAGTCTATTATGTTTTTATTAGTATTTATTTATGCTTATTTTAGTTTTTAGAAAATCAAACAACTTATCCTTCTTCCATTAATTTAATGACAAAGGTCTAGTATTATTCCTCCGCCCATTTCCTTGGATCGATACTTGGTTCTTACGGATGCTTTACTATATATATGACGGGGTACACTTGCCTCTTTCGTGTGTGTTTTGATGTTGAAGTATAAATCACTTTTATAAATTTAAAACCGAATCGTGTGTAATTTTATTATAAAAATATGTATATGCGCGCACACGTCAAGTTTTTGGCGCCGTTGCCGGGGAAATGGCGAGCTTTTGGAACGACCCGAGCCATTGTTTTATCGGTGTATATACTTGTTAATATTTGTGAATATTTTCTTGATTATTTATTCGTTTATTTATTTGTTAATATTTCTCGCTTTTAATTCAATTTATTCGTTTTCATAATCATTTTGTACACTTGTAAATTTTTATTCCATTTATTTATTCGAACTCGTATTTATTTATTCATTTATTCTTTGAGTTTTCGGCTCCAAAAAATCATTTTTTTTCACTAGCTGATTCGATTATATTTATTGCTTTAATTTTTATAAAATTTCGGGCCCATTTTCGGATTTTTATAAATTTTCCAGCCCATTTTTATATGTATTCTGTTTCATTTCAGCCAAAAAAAAAAACAGCATTATTATATTAATAAAATATTCATTGTATCAATTTTTCGTTTGCAGGTTGATGTCCTCAACCCCCGCTCCCGATCCTATTGAGCCGTCAGACGAACCCGAGCGCGATCTGAGAAGACGCATTTGTGATAGATCCCGCGCGGTAGCGCTGCTACTCGCAGCTGGTGAACCGGAGCTGGTGGTACCCGCTGAAGCCGAGGGCTCAGGGGCAACAGGAAACGCAATCATGGCAGACGACGAGCGACCTTTGAATGAATCAAATCAGCCCGGAGGGGCAGGCCTGGAGCCGAGTATCCTACAACCTACTATTGATGCACCTACATTTGAAATTAAATCTAGTATTATTAATATGGTGCAGAATTTGGTACAGTTTGACGGGCGTGAGCATGAGGATCCCGGGAGACATATCACTGCTTTTCTCGCTGTTTGTTCGACATTTAGGATTAGGGGTGTTTCTGAGGATGCTGTTCGGTTGAGGTTGTTTCCATTCTCCTTGCGTGACAAAGCTAGAGCTTGGCTTATGTCACTTCCAGCTGGGTCCATCAGGACCTGGAATGAGCTGGCGGAGTTATTCATGCAAAAATACTTTCCGCCTAAGAAAACAACCAAGCTACAAAACCGGATTGTGATCTTTCGCCAGGACGAGGGAGAGTCGTTACACGCGGCCTGGGAGAGATTTAAAGATTTGTTGATTGATGTTCCACATCATGGCTTTTCCAAGAGACAGCTGGTCTTGACATTCTATCAAGGGCTTAGCTACCACCGCAGGAGAGATTAGACGTGAATGCAGGAGGCGATCTAGGAACGAAGACGCTAAATGAAGCTTATGATATCATTGAAAAAGCTGCGTTGAAGTCTAGCTCACGTCGCGAAGGAGATAGAGGCCGGCCAACATCATCATCATCAGCACCTCGCACCGGAGTTCACGCTGTGGATGACTACACGGCCATTACTGCACAAATCTCGGCTCTTGCATCGAAATTCGACAGGTCCCAGATAGTTGCGCAGGCTGGTTCAGGATGTGACCAGTGTAGAGTGTCATACGAGCCTGGTGCATGCTTTCAGGGAGTCGTGTATGAAGGCCATGAAGAAGTAGATTTTGTGAGTAATCAGGTGAGGCCGCAGAACAATCCCTACAGCAACACCTATAACCCCGGATGGAGAAATCACCCAAATTTTGGGTGGCGAGCGAATACAGGCAATCAAAATCCATTGGGATTTACTCAGCGCGCTCCGGCGCCACAGCAGGCCCAGGGTCAGCAATTTCAGCCATACAACCAACCTTACCAGCAGCGTCCATATTCATGTCAGAATCAGGGCACTGGGAGTAGTTCCCAGCAGCAGGCCCCTCAATCTAGTTCCAAGCTGGAGGATTTGATGGCTCAGCTTCTTACTAGCTCCTCGAGTGCAAATTAGTTGGCAGAAAAACGATACCAATAGAGCGAGGATCATTTTTTATCCCATGAAGGAGAAATGAGGAGTCACAAAGCCTCGATTCAGAATATCGAGAATCGGGTTGGTCAGCTGGCGAAGATGATGTCTAAAAGACCCCAAGGTGGTCTTCCGGGAAATACAGAGACAAACCCGAGCGGGCATGTGAATGCTGTCATGACCAGGAGTGGTAAGATTACCGGACCTGACATATCAGACTCATCACCGATCACTAGAGTGGTCCCGACTGACACACCGGACGAGGTGCAAGCCAGGCTACGCCCAACAAGTACAACACAAGTCCAGGAGCCAGTTAAAGATTACACTCCACCTGTACCATATCCAGGCAGGCTGAAGAAACAGAAGAACGAAGAATAATACGGTAAGTTCCTTGAGCTGTTTAAGCAACTTCACATAAATATACCGTTTGTTGAAGCCTTGGCCTAGATGCCGAAGTATGCGAAATTCCTAAAGGACATCCTCTTGAATAAACAGAAGCTCGAGGATATATCATGTGTGGTGATGAATGAAAGTTGTTCTGCCATTCTTCAAAACCGTCTGCCCACGAAAATGGGAGATCCAGGAAGTTTTACGCTCCCTTGTTTGATTGGAAACATGTCTGTTAGCCATGCATTGGCTGACTTGGGAGCGAGTATCAACCTTATGCCTTATAAGGTTTTTACTAAACTGGATCTGGGTGAGCCGTCACCCACTAGAATGAGCATTCGGTTGGCAGATCGTTCGATCAATTATCCGCGTGGATTTGTTGAAAACATGCTTGTTAAAATCGATAAATTTGTTTTCCCCATGGATTTTGTTATTCTTGACATGGACGAAGATTCAAGAGTACCTTTGATACTTGGACGCCCATCCCTTAATACTGCGAGGACGATTGTTGATGTGGCAGCTGGCCAAATCACGCTCCGAGTAAATGACGAGCACGTGACATTTGATATCAAAAGATCAATGCAGCATCCGCAAAGTCACGATGACATGCTTTATTATGTCGACATTGTCGATGCATGTGTGTGCTCTCATTTTCAAGGCACTATTAACGAGATTGATTCGGACACACGTCTGTCGTGTGGGGACCTGATTGGCATTACGCAGGAGGGCCACGTTTTCGAGCAGTCAGTCAATCAGATTGGTGACGATGGTTCCCAGAGTCCGGAGAGGTTTCTAGAAATTGGCCATGTAGAAGAAGAGAAAGCAAAATCTTCGATTGAAGACCCACCGTCTTTAGAGTTGAAAGAACTTCCACCACATCTCGAGTATGCATTTCTGGACAAGGAGTGTTGCTTACCGGTCATCATTTCGGCATCATTGGAAAAGGATGAGAAGCAACAGCTTCTCGAGGTTCTTAGACTTCATAAGAGAGCCATTGCGTGGAAAATCATGGATATCAAGGGCATCAATCCTTCTTTTTCTACTCACAAGATTCTGATGGAAGACGAGTACAAACCCTGTGCACAGCATCAGAGGCGGTTAAATCCGAACATGCAAGACATGGTAAAGTAAGAAGTGATTAAGTTGTTGGATGCCGGGTTGATTTATCCTATATCTGACTATGTGTGGGTGAGTCCAGTGCAGGTAGTACCCACGAAAGGTGGTATGATTGTAGTCTCAAATGATAGGAATTAGCTAATTCCTACCCGTACCGTCACTGGGTGGCGAGTTTTCATTGGCTACCGCAAACTCAACGATGCTACTCGTAAGGATCACTTCCCGCTTCCATTCATCGATCAGATGTTGGAGCGTCTGTCGGGGAAGTTGTATTTCTGTTTCTTGGACGGGTTCTCTGGGTACTTCCAAATTCCTATTGCTCCTGAGGATCAGGAGAAAACTACCTTTACATACCCCTACGGCACATTCGCCTACAAGCGTATGCCTTTTGGGTTGTGTAATGCACCGGCGATCTTCCAGAGATGCATGGTTGCAATTTTTCATGATATGATCGAGGATTCTATGGAGGTTTTCATGGATGACTTTTCGGTATTTGGGGATTCCTTCGATCGTTGTTTGGAAAATTTGAAGAAGATGTTGAAGAGGTGTGAAGAGACGAATCTGGTCCTAAACTGGGAAAAGTGCCACTTCATGGTGAAAGAGGGCATAGATCTGGGGCATAAGATTTCTCATGCTGGTATGGAGGTCGATCCAGCCAAAGTTGACATTATTTCACGACTCCCGCCTCCCACCTCTGTGAGAGCGATACGGAGCTTTCTTGGTCATGCGGGGTTCTATAGGCGATTCATTAAGGATTTTTCAAAAATCGCTAGGCCCATGACCCGTTTGTTGGAGAAAGACGCTCCGTTCATATTTGGAGATGATTGCTTGAGGGGTTTTGACCTTCTCAAGCAAAAGTTGATTGAGGCCCCTATTTTAGTTGCACCTGACTGGAGTCTGCCATTTGAAATTATGTGGGATGCGAGTGATTTTGATATAGGGGCCGTTTTGGGACAGAAGAAGGAAAAGCACTTTCGCCCGATCTATTATGCGTGCAAGACTCTTCACGACGCTCAAGAGAACTACACCACGACTGAAAAAGAGCTCTTGGCGGTTGTTTTTGGATTTGTCAAATTTAGATCATATTTGGTGCTTTCAAAAACAATCGTGTATACTGATCACGCAGCCATCAGATGTCTTTTCAGCAAACAGGACGCTAAACCACGTCTAATCAGATGGATCTTATTGCTGCAGGAGTTTGATATCAAAATTCAAGATAAAAAGGGTGCGTTGAATGTAGCGGCTGACCATCTATCGGTTAGATCATGGAGACATCAAGTGTCACACCCCCAAAATACATCACGCGGAACCCCCCCCCCCCCCCCCCCCCCGCGAGGCGTGTGACATACCAGGATCTTAGCCATCAATCACATTGAACTCATAGGTATATGTAAATAAAACTTTCATTGATTAACAGTAAGTGTTACAATGTTACAATATTTCACAGTTTACAGCGGAAGCATAATTCATTCGTTAAGAGTTTATAACCACATGTAGAAGCCATTTGTGTTGTGTTATGTTTCCATGTATCTCGACCCATGACCACTCCAGCCTCCCAGACAGCAAGTTCCAGTCAATATGCACCTAAAAACCTGCAAGGCATGTAACAACGAATCAACAACAAAGTTGAGCGAGTTCACAGTTAGGTGTTCATTTTAAGTTGTTTACGAAAACATAGTTTGTCTTTAGTTGGCTTACTTGTCGTGGGGTTTACCCCATGGTTGAAAATATGATTAACCAGTTTACCCTGTTTCCCAAACATATCCATAGTTGGTGGGGGCTTCCCATGTTGTATATTACTAGACTGGTGGTATCTATAGGTGTCCTTCCCAATCCGAGGACAGTAGTAAGTATGAGAATACGTGGGTTTTACGTAAGTGCCCTTCCCAATCCGAGGACAGTGGTAAGTGTGAGATTACGTAGGTTTTACGTAAGTGCCATTCCTAATCCGAGGACAGTGGTAAGTGTGAGATTACGTAGATTTTACGTAAGTGCCCTTCCCAATCCGAGGACAGTGGTAAGTGTGAGATTACGTAGATTTTACGTAAGTGCCCTTCCCAATCCGAGGACAGTGGTACGTAGTGAGTACGTAGGTTTAGCGCTGGCGTCCTTCCCAATCCGAGGACGGTGGTAAGTAGTCTAGTAGTGGTAAATGTACAAGTTCTGTCGTAGCTATTCACTCCCATTCCCAACCCATCGGGAATCCCATGCCTTAGAAGTGTGAACTCACCTTGGTTTGCTCGGTATGCTAAACTATGGGCTCACAAGTAATCAGTCAAGTCCTATAGTTATGCACGTATACCCAATCAGTACATGTTTGTAAGGTTTCACATACAATCTATGTCACAAAGTGTGCTTGGCAGTTAACATCATGTATCACGTAAGCAGTTAATCAATTTCATGCAATTCATGCTTCGCATAAATGTTTTTCACTGTTTATTCTAATCATGGTTATTCCTTAACATACTTGACAGGGTTAACGAGCTTAACAAAGTTAACATACTTAACAAGGTTAACAGACTAAACAGAATTAACAGACTTGACAGGAATAATAAACTAACAGTGTTAATTAACTAACCGAGTTAACAAACTAATAGAGCTACTTACTTAGCAGGGTTACATTCTAACAGGGTTACATGCATAGCTTAACAGAGTTAATGGGTTTAACAGGGTTAATAAACTTTAACAGAGTTATTGTGCCAAAACACACAACGAAATTACATGTGGCGAATACACATGCTTGGCGAAATCCTTTTTTTGGCGAAAACCCTTTTGGGTTTTCGTCGTGATAGTGATTTTGTCTGGGTAGTGATTTCGTCGGGGTAGGGTTTTCATCCTCAACAGTTACACAATCACAGAAAACCCTAATTGCATCCTAACACTTACATCGTCTTCATCATACAATCATATAAATTACTAAATCACTATACAGTCATGATTATCATTCAATCATCATCAAGTTGCTGTGATTATCAAGAATTCTAATGTGCTAACTTTTAGACAACCAAAAACATTAATTCTAGCCATGAATCAGTTCATTGACATCCTGTTACAATACATCGGTAACATATTGACAAACGACCATCCATCCAGATTAGTTAACAAATCAATCAAATAGGTTTAACAACATTACAAGATCCTCTTCCCTATCCATGGACATGTATTCTCAAACCACAGAACTTATTAATCAGATATATACACATATGCAGACATGTAATGATCTATCAAAAGTTACGCTCAAATAAACAACAGTACGAACTAACCGAAACAGAAAGGACGATGGATTGATCGCTAGCGAAAGCTTGGGGAAATCAATAATGCCGTCACACAAGAAAAGAGACTCTAGGGTTTGATCACTGATCATCTACGCTACCTAATACGCTAAATACGTAACTGATAGGATGTTGGGCCCTGACTGGGCTTCGGCGAAGACATGGGCCGACATTTCGTGTGTATGTTTTCGGGTGGGTGTTTCGGGTAGGTAGGGGTGTTTCCATGTGAATGTTTTGGGTGGGTGGGGTGTTTCGGGTAGGGGTCCACTTTTATTAACTATATAAAACATATTATTAACACAGAACACATATATCAACATAAGTGGGTGTTTCGGGTGTGGGTATTTCGGGTGTGGGTGTTTTGGTTTTTCATCATGAGCATTTAAAATTTAAAATATGTATATATGCATATATTAATAGCACATCGATTAATTCACAAAGTTTCATGCTTAACCTTTAACCAATTAACACTAATCAGTAATATGCAATCAAATAATCAAGTGCACATAAAAGAACGCAACGAAATAAGAGAACGTAGTTATGAGGAAAGACCTTGAAAACTCGGGTTGTCACATTATCCCCAACTTGAAAGAAATTTCGTCCCAAAATTTAGCACGTGGTTACTGAGGAAGCTAGTTATGTTGTGTTGTTTCCTGGTTTTCCTGAGGTGTCACATCATCCCCCCGTTGGTTTGGAATTTCATCCCGAAATTCCGTAGTAGCTTCAGCCTCAGTAGTGGTTGCACGGTTCTTGAATAACTGGGGATACTTGAGTTTCATCTGGTCTTCTCGTTCCCAGGTAAACTCTGGGCCACGACGGGAGTTCCAACGAACTCGAACAAGAGGTATTCTGGTGTGCTAGAGAACCTTAACGTCTCGGTCTGTGATTTCAACTGGTTCCTCGACGAATCGCAACTGATCGTCGATAGTGAGCTCCTTCAGAGGAACTATGAGGGTCTCATCTGACAGACACTTCTTTAGATTTGACACGTGAAACACGTTGTGAACTCCACTGAGTTCTGCTGGTAGGTTTAGTTTGTAGGCCACTCAGCCTATTTTCTCGATGATTTCGAAAGGTTTAACATATCGCGGTTTGAGTTTCGTCTCGCATACCAAATCGAAGTACACCTTCCCTAGGTGAGGCTTTAGATAGTACTCGATCCCCAACTTGGAACTCGAGTGGTATCTTTCGCTTAACATCGTAGCTTTTCTGGCGGTCATGAACTGCCGTCATTCGTTGTCGTATCTGAGCAATCTCCTCTACTGTGTGTATGACGAGTTCTGGGCCGGTGATTTGGCCGCTTCCGACTTCTGCCCAACAAAGAGAAGATTGGCACCTTTGTCCGTACAATGCCTCGAACGAAGCAGCCTGAATGCTGGTGTGGTAACTGTTGTTATTCGAAAGCTCCACTAAAAGGGGAGGTGTTTTTCTCCGACCGTTGCCAGAGTCGATTTCACGTGCTCGAAGCATGTCTTCAAAAGTTTGGATGGTGCGTTCAGTCTGCCCATCCCTCTGTGGATAATATACTGTGCTCATGTCCAAACTCGAGCCAAAGGACTTATGCACCGCTTGCCACGAATCAGATGCAAATCATGGGTTGCGATTTGAGGTAATGAAGGTTGGCACCCTGTGCCTAGCAACCGCTTCCTTTAGATAGATGACTACAATTGTAGAAACTTATCCGTTTATTTGATGGCTAGAAAGTGTGCTGGTTGCGCAAGACAATCAATGAGTATCCAGGTTATGTTGTTTCCGTTTCGAGTTGTAAGTAGACTATCGACCAAATCCATGGCAGTCCGTTTTTATTTCCATGTGAGTGTTGCTGGTTGCTGATGCTACACCTTGACCACAAGTCGATCCATCATTCACATACTTAACTAGATGAGCCTTCATGTCCGATTACCAGTACAAGGTTTGTAAATCCTAATGTCTCTCATCAAAACCCAGGCAGCTAGAATGTCGCAGCTGGTGTGCTTGCTCAACGCGAGTTCCCTACAGTTGCCGTGTAATGAGACCCGCATTCGTTTCATGAAGTAGCGAGTATCGTCCGACTGGTCAAAGGTTGCTTCTCCATGCCCCGCATGGGTTCAACTTGAAGATTCCTCTCCCTTCAGTTCTCCAGTTTGAACAGAGCGAGTTTGATACTGGTAAGTTAAAGTCGATAGTGAGATGCAGAGTTCGTGCACGTTCAGGTTTCGCAATCGTATTCATCCAGAAGTTCTATCCAGCGATGTCATTGTATGCTTTAGCTCTTTCAAACATTAGTACATGGGAGGCCCTTGTGATCGGTCTAAATAACGCATCTGGTACCGTCGAAGTGATGCCTCCATCAAAAATCCCAAAGCCATGGTTTTCACCGCCAGTCGAGTGTGTCGCGTAGTTTCTCTTTGTAACTTCGTCACGTATGTCATCACTTTCTCGTGTTGCGTCGTTGTGCAGCTGGGACGCTGATTCGGACCATAAGGATATACCACTGAATCACCCGCATTCTCGGGTAAAACGATGCTAAGAGCATTGCAGAGTTGAGATCCGAAAGCTGAAAGGACGTCCTCGTGTACTGTCTTTCACGAACACAGCACCTTGCTGTGCTAGAAAGATTTAAGCTGCGCGGCCTTCGCCAACCCTGTGATTTATCTGTGATAGCACCAAGTGAGACCAAGAAATTGTTGTGTCCACGAAGGACTCTTTGGTGTCGATCAGTTCCAACCAAGACGGATCTTAGCGAGATCTACGTGCATTCCCACTTCGCTGATTATATATCCAAAAAGTACCTCTCGAACCCAGAACGTTACATTTAACAAGACTTTGAGCGGAGTGGCTCCACCCTCAGGAGTCCTAAAATAAGATACAAATGCCACCCATGGCGTTCCGTTCTCCTGGTCAGGATTCAGAATGTTGTCAATAAATGCGGTCGATTCATGCGATTCCCTGAAGCTGCTGGTGTGTTGGTCAATTCAATGGTCATGGTGTATAACATTGAAATGGCGGCAATACATTCGATATGTTGTTCTAAGAGCATTCTCCCCTTGGATTCCCATCTATCGATAGTTCCTGTAGTTGGTTAAACAGCTCCTGCAACCTTCCTGGTGCAAAACGGTAAGGGGTACGAGTAGTTAGAACTGCCTTCGGCGTGAGGTCAAACTGAGTTCCTTCTTAACAGTTGTGGAGATGATCCTGGAAGTTTCCTCTAGCAGCACATGGAGTGTAATCACGAACAGCTGGTGTATCCTCGATCCTCTTTTCCTAACCTTGCGTCTATAACAGTTGCCACATAGCGGGGTAATCCCTCCCTAGGCACTCCTGGCTCTCAATGCTGACACTCCACTAACCATTGCGCCACCCAGACGTGTTAGTACAGTTAACAAATCCTCCACGAAGGAAAGGGATACGTAGAATTTATCTCCTCACGGGGTACATCTATCAAAAATAACTAAAGGAAGGTCGATGTCGATCATTTGTCCTACAAGGCCGTGTTTGCATCCCAACGATCATATCAGGTTTCCATTGTCTAGCCATCAGCCGATTCCTCAGCACGTCCAACTCCTAGGAGCATCAGGGTCAAACGGAATAGAGACGAAGCGGGTTGCTACTCATACTAACTACCATGTCGTTAAAGCCCTGATGTCGCCCACGCCAATTCTAAATGTCCTTCCCAGAGCATCATTTCTGGTGTTGCTGTCTTCATTACTAGGATTTCAAATACTGTCGTTGTTCCTTTGGTCGTTGTCCTCTTATCTTGACCACGGCCAATCCGTGTTGTGGGCACCTTTATTTCCTTACTGTAGGTTAAGGTTACGGATACCTTGTTGTCGCTGTGACTGCTGCTCCCAATGTCTTTGCTTGAAACGAAGCCCTACGGCTCTTCACCATCATTGTCCATCTTTTCACGTTCTGAGCCACGTCCTAAAGTGCTACTCATGGCGCTGGCAGTTACGCATACCCCACTAAAGTCAATTATCATCACTTATGCCTCGGTCAATTCTTAAAAGTTGACTCCCATGGGTCGCTGACAAAAGTTAAGGATTTGATTGGAGCCAATTCACTGGTATTCGTTGCCGGTAATCAGGGTCGTCAAGTACTGAGGTCGGTAAAGTGCTACGCTCATCCTCCTGTCCATCGATGTTGCAAGTGGTTCGAGTAATACACAGTATGTTGCGGGAGTGTTGCAGAAGTGATCGCACTTTAGTATCTGAGGCGTCAATACGTTAAGTTCCAGCAAACAAAGAAAGGTGAGAAAGATATCGATAAATCATTCGACGCTGCGACATCCAACACATGGACATTCGAATAAGCACCTAACATTTTACACGGTTCGCTGAGCTCAGAGGGGTGTTCAGGTAACACTCGACAGCATCGGGTTTCGAAAGAATCCAACGATAAATGAGAAGTTCACGTTTGAGTTTGAGTAGGAGGACAATTACTGCTATGGCCCCTATAGGTTTGTTATGTTTCTCATTGATCAAATAACAGAACGGAACCCCTTTTCCACTTGTTAAGCCTCGCTGGGATTTACATGCAGCCCACATTATTATTATGTGTGCACCCACAATAATATTGTGATTTGCATGCTCATCTCAGCTCCTATTAACTCATGTCAAATGGTTCCCCAAACTCGAGTAGAAATCAAAGGGTATCACGAAGCGTAAGTCGTGAAGGTTTAGGGAAATACCACCCTATCAGTCACATAACACATGCAAGTATACATGAATTCATACTGTTGTGCTAGCCGTACTATCAAATGCAATATCATATGTAGGTGTTCACTAGTTATGCAGTACAATGAGTATACGAGAGACGAACCTTGCAATCTGGAGCTGAGTGTCATGGTCGTATTCACGTTTTCAGAACTGTTCGGTTATAGTCTGGTTTTAAAAAAACATTTTCCCCTTTTTAAAACCAAGTTCACTATAACCAATGGCTATGATACCAATCTGTCACACCCCCAAAATACCACACGCGGAAACCCCCCCCCCCCTCGCGAGGCGTTTGACATACCAGGATCTTAGCCATCAATCACATTGAACTCATAGGTATATGTAAATAAAACTTTCATTGATTAACAGTAAGTGTTACAACGTTACAATCTTTCACAGTTTACAGCAGAAGCATAATTCATTCGTTAAGAGTTTATAACCACATGTAAAAGCCATTTGTGTTGTGTTATGTTTCCATGTATCTCGACCCATGACCACTCCAGCCTCCCAGACCGCAAGTTCCAGTCAATATGCACCTAAAGACCTGCAAGGCATGTAACAACGAATCAACAACAAAGTTGAGCGAGTTCACAGTTAGGTGTTCATTTTAAGTTGTTTACGAAAACATAGTTTGTCTTTAGTTGGCTTACTTGCCGTGGGGTTTACCCCATGGTTGAAAATATGATTAACCAGTTTACCATGTTTCCCAAACATATCCATAGTTGGTGGGGGCTTCCCATGTTGTATATTACTAGACTGGTTGTATCTATAGGTGTCCTTCCCAATCCGAGGACAGTAGTAAGTATGAGAATACGTAGGTTTTACGTAAGTGCCCTTCCCAATCCGAGGACAGTGGTAAGTGTGAGATTACGTAGGTTTTACGTAAGTGCCCTTCCCAATCCGAGGACAGTGGTAAGTGTGAGATTACGTCGATTTTACGTAAGTGCCATTCCCAATCCGAGGACAGTGGTAAGTGTGAGATTACGTAGATTTTATGTAAGTGCCCTTCCCAATCCGAGGACAGTGGTACGTAGCGAGTACGTAGGTTTAGCGCTGGCGTCCTTCCCAATCCGAGGACGGTGGTAAATAGTCTAGTAGTGGTAAATGTACAAGTTCTGTCGTAGCTATTCACTCCCATTCCCAACCCACCGGGAATCCCATGCCTTAGAAGTGTGAACTCACCTTGGTTTGCTCGGTATGCTAAACTATGGGCTCACAAGTAATCAGTCAAGTCCAATAGTTATGCACGTATACCCAATCATACATGTTTGTAAGGTTTCACATACAATCTATGTCACAAAGTGTGCTTGGCAGTTAACATCATGTATCACGTAAGCAGTTAATCAATTTCATACAATTCATGCTTCGCATAAATGTTTTTCACAGTTTATTCTAATCATGGTTATTCCTTAAAATACTTGACAGGGTTAACGGGCTTGTTGGTGCATCTACTGTCTGCTGACTACGTCTTATCGAGTCTTATGTCTAGATAGGTTAAATGAGTGCACAACAGTGATTGAGTTAGGGTTTAGTCATGTTTTAGGAAGTCTGTCCATTTGAGAATGGCTTGTCCATTTGAAGCATGTCAGTCCGTTTGAATCTATCCATCCGTTTGATGCATGTCCGTTTGAACATGTATGTGTCAAGTTCAAACGGAATATGTCTTGTCTATAAATAGGTGTTGTACATGCTCATTTGAAACGGACAAGACTGTGTGTAAGAGCTGAGGTGCTGCCAAAATTGTGTCAGAATTATTGTAAAAAGCTCAGAAATTCGTAATTGAAAGAGATTAAGAGGAAACAAGCTGTTGTGACTTTGTTTACTTTGATTCCGCCTCTGTAAACGAAGATGAACTGCCTTTACTGACTGTTTAGGGTCACGGAAACGATCCAACAAGTGGTATCAGAGCTCAGGACGAGGAGTTCATACCAAATTCAGCTTGATTACTTCGGATTCTCTCACTTCTACCTTTCTTTTCTGATTCGAACAAGCGTTTACGGTTAAAATGGCCTAAAACTTTCATATATCAAACGAAATACAGTGATAACGAATCCTTGAAAGTTTTGAACTAAAATTCGACCTAAAATTGATCGAAAACATCTAATCCGTTTGAAACTGTTCGTTAAATGCTGACGTCATAGGCTATTCCGTTTGAACAAACCGTTTGAAGCTTGGCTTTACGTTTGAAAATTGACGTTCCGTTTGAAAAACTTATCGTTTGAAACTGATCATTTAAAGTGATTCGTTTGAGAAGTGGTTCGTTTGAAAAGAACCATTCCGTTTGAAAGTCTCACTTCGTTTGAGAGTTCAAGTTTGAAAGTGGTTTCCGTTTGAAAAGTGCCTAACCATTTGAACGTGATTCGTTTGAAACTGTTCGTTTGAAAGAGGTTCGTTTGAAAGTTCAGTTTGAAAATGGTCACGTTTGAAAGTGTCTAAGCATTACTAAAAAAAATATATTGCACCGACCCATTCAAGAGAATCGGTCCAATCAGATTTTGAGGAGTATCTTTTGCATGTGATAGATATTTTGTTAGCAATATTCGGCTTGCATGTGACATATTCAGGTGTTCAGTTATTTGATCAGATCCATATCACAAGGCCCAATCAAAAGATTTAAATAAAGATTGACAGTTGGTATCATAAAAGATTCGGCCCAAAAGTGCATGTGATCAAGTCTTATACATCGGCCCAATCATAATTACTTTGACAATCAATTGTGCAGCCCATGTGAAGTTGTTGTAATCGATATATCGGCCCAATAGAATTAAATTTGGAGTATTGATTGTTGGCCAAATTACAAGTGGTTTCACCCGAACAACATTTGAATGAGTTCAAAAATCTTCGACACTAGTCTTAGATTGATTCAGTCCATTTAAACTGATTGTTTGTTTGTTTGTTTGCATGTGATTCGAGGTGATTTACAAGGCGCAAATACCGAGAAGTTGAAATATTGTAGACTTTGAGATAAATTTTTTTAAGTCACTTAACAAAGAAATTGTGGTCAAAATGTTTGACGAAAAGGAAAACGCTAAACTTGAAAGAATTAATGAATGGTTTGATATGAATTGGCAATACTGGAAAGATGATGAGAAAAAGGATGCTTGGATTAAAAGATCTGAATATTTTTTGTGTAAAAAATTTGAAAATTTTGATGATTTGAAAGCAAGGTATTTTGAATTGCTTGATAAGTTGGAAAGGTATGGGATTAAGATGACAAATGCTGAAAAGATTTCAAAATTTGCTGATGCATTACCTTTGGATTGGGATGAATTTTTGTGTAAGCTGAAAAAGGATTCTAGGTTCTCAAAATTTGGTTCAGTTGATTTTTTCAGAGAGTTTATAATATACACTTGTGAAATTGAAAGTAGAAAGAAAGAGTTGATAGAGGAATTAGAAAGAAGCTCAAAATATATAAGTTTGGATGTGATTCTTGAAATAATCAAAAGAATTAGAAATGGTCTTGATGTAAGAAGTAGGATGAAATAAGATTTCAAGAGAGGTTGTTTTTTAAATGAAGATTTGAATCCTGCTGATATGGTTTGTAGGATCATATTCGGACCTGAACGAGTCTATCAGAAGAGCTTTTAATGATTTGAACGGCGGAAACAGACAAATCAGATACAATTAAGCGATAATACACTTTAAACTGTTACTTCTATTGATTTGAATGACATTTACAATCGAGTCAACACTTCGGCAGCACTTCGTGGCTCACCGGAAGACAACACCTAGAACTATGTGATTTCGCTCCTAGACAATCCTATATATAGTACTTGTGATTTCGCTCCTAACTACCATTCAACATCAGGAGCGGAATTAACATTTATTGTCAAGAGTGAAATCAGCATCTAACTTTATGAGTGAAATCAGCATCTAAGACATAAATGCTTTTGTCTTATATGAACATTAAATCTATTTCACGTGCGTTTCATGTAATGATGTCATCATTGATGTCATTTTCATGATGTCATCAATGAATAGGATGACATCATATCTTGATCAAAACCGCAACGAAACTGAGACTCGATATAAGACGAAGACGACAGATGAATGCACCAACAGACTCCCCCTCAGATGTTGACGAGTCTTAAGTGTCTAGTCTTCGCATCTTCAGTCTTTACCAGCCTTTGGGCTTCTCTTTGAAATGTTTGACCCTGTAAGAATCATCAATCTCTATCTTCTCTTCTCTTTTCATCACCAACATACTCCTTCCTTTAAGTATCTTCAGACTCCCCCTTTCGATATGCTAGGATCGCAGCCTGGCTTGTTAAACTCACATAATCCTCAAGTATCAGAATCTGACTCTTCATCAAACCTGTACATTCTCTACCACAAACATAAGTTTTCTACTATTAAACTTTAACACACTCAGACACCACTTGTAAATATCACAAAAATGATCTAACATTTAGTCTCTGATGAACCACTTGAAGAAGTATCAAATTCAAAACTTCTGATGACCACTTGTAACAATACTTAAAATTCTTTCACACACTCCCAAACCAGTTCGTCAAGTTTAGCACTTGGAATTTTGAAAATCAGCTCTTCAACACTAGTTGTCGAAAATCATTTTGGAATTTTTCAAAAATTTATGCTAAAACACACCGAAAATCTTTTTGGAATTTTTCAATAGAATGAAATGCAGTAAAGAAATATTTACATACAATATTTTTGTGAGTTTGCGTAAGAGGATCATATCAGTTTATGAGACAAATCACTAACACCGTTAAGCTTCATTTCATTTTAAGTTCTAAACGATTCACTTAGATTGTCAGTATACTGATCCACTTAAATTCTCACACAAAGTTCAATTGATCCGAGATACGATATTAATGTTTTAAGCACTTAAACTCAATCGTGTGTCCCACCTCAGAATATACTCCCGTATCCAGATCCCAATATTCAGTCTTACAGGTGAGTATACCACAGATGATATCTGTAAAGGGTTATAATGCGAGGGCCATGAGAGCTCAAGTCGATACTCTCGTATACGCAGAGAGATGACGACTTCGACTTTTGGTGTGTCCCCTTTAGAGGATCTTTTGTTACAACAGCAGTGATTATCAATTTTATTGTTTCATCAATTTGCTGAGGGCGGCACTATTTTTCAAGCAAGCGGAAAGTATTCTCCGGGGACTATGCCATTGCTTCCGCAAAATCAGAAGTCCCGGGATAATACCCCAGATATCACTGAGTATAAAGACCTAGTATCTCAGAAAGAGGGACCTTTCAAACAAGATTTTGGGGGTTACCCATATATCCGAGAGATGTTTCCCCACGATATAAGCAAGTTTGAATTTAGGTTTATATCTCGTCACAATCTACTAAATGTGCAAAAACCTACTGGCACATCATCAGTGAGACCGTTTATCACATTTTTACTTTCCATTTCTTTAGCATGTTGTGATAGTCCACTGATGTACTATCATTTCCTCTTTTTGACAACAAAACTCATTTTTGAATTTTATCATGTTTTTGTCTTTTTCAAATTTTCAAATGTTTTTGGATTTTCTGAAAAATTTTACTCCCCCTAAAATGCAAACACATTTTAGGAAATTTGAAAATAAACTATACAATAACGTGACAACTGATATCAAATTGCTTCAAATCGCCATTCACTTGGCATAAACAATCAGAACTCCCCCTTACAACAAACTATTTTCTCATTTAGATTTCAAAACACTTAAGTTTGTTTTAATCAAAATGATTTTTCCGGAAAATAAGTTTGTTTTTACCACTTGTAGGGGCATGGTTCATCATATTGTCTTTCAACCACTTGTATGAAAATCACATCAAGTTCAAATTAATGACCTTGAGTAATTACTATGTCAAAACAAACCTCTGTATCACTGTACAATGAACTCATCAAAGTAAATTTCAAAATAAATGCCGATACCTACTCCACACTTACCAACCTGGGAGTTCCGGCATAGTCCTTCACCTGTAAACATTTCATCAATCTTTAAAAATTTCACAAAAACAGACTTAATCAAGAATGATGCCGATTCCTGATCCACAATTACAAACTTGGGATCTCCGGCAAGTCCAGAGACTTACTGTTCATAGTATGAGCCATCCCAGTCACAAACCAGGGATGGTTCAACTTTATCTTTCTTCGTCTTCTTCTCATAGAACTCTTTAACCCCTTTTACTTTTCGATCAATCATTTTACCAAAAATATGTTTCACAGTGGGGTTAAAGGCCTTTTCAACATCGAAAACCTTTTTGTCATCATAAAATTGATTTGAAATCTCAACTTTACCAATTTTCTTTTTATAGTTTTCAGTCCGAAGTGATGGAAAATTCTCATCATCCACAGTCAGAACTGATTTATCTCCTTTTGAAACAACCTGTGGCTCATCTGATTTTGTGGAATCAGATTCATCGCCAGAAGATAGCTCCTCTGATTTTGACCTATCAGAATCATCGCTAGAACTACCTCCAGACTTCTTAACCACCCATTTCTGGTTGTCAGATTTAGCTCTTTTGTTGTAAAACTTGTTTGAACATTCACCAATTTCAAATTTTGAGTTTTTGAATAATTTGGTTCGGTCAATTGGTGGTTCAAACTCAATCACTTTCTCTTTCTGTTTACGAGAAACTCCCTGTTTTGATGGTATTGCATTAGAACAATCTCTGGCAATATGTCCAACAGTGTTGCATTGGAAACAGGTTCTCGTATCTTTCCTCTGTTCAGCAAACTTCATCTCTTCTTGCTTCTTTGCAAGGAACTCACTATTTGACTGCCTCCAGAATTCTTTCTTTTCTTCCTCTTCTGAGCTAGTTCCTGAAACAAATGTCATCTTTGCTTTAAAATCACGAACATATTTTTCATTTTTCTATTTTTCTGTTGGAGTAAAACCAAGACCTTTCTTTTTGAAATTACGATTAGGGTTTGGTTTCTTGTGAAAACCAGAACCAGAACTGTAACCTTTTTTCTTGTTGAATCTTTGTTGTACTCTTGAGGTGTAAGGTTTAGGTTTACCATTAAGATTTAAATATTTTATTTCATAAATATTAATTTCTGTTAGTTTGAAAACCTTTTTGATCAATTCAGTTTTGACACCTCTTATTGGAAATTCCTCATCAGAATATAATTTGTCAGAATCATTCAATGTATATGAAACTTTGAATGTTTCGTTATTCAAATTAGATTTTGATAACAGGAATTCTTTGTTGTAAACCCTTTTAACCGAAGATTTTGGACTATTGACTGTCGAACTCGAACTTTCAGAACCAGACTTTGACTCTGACTCTGACTTTGACTCTGAGTTTGACTCCAACTTTGACTCCTCAGTTTCATCTTTATCCAACACCTGATCGACGACTTTCTTTATTAACTCGGACTCATGATCAGTGTCAGATGATGTAAACGTCACATCAATATTTTCTGGCAAGTTAACTGACGACTCCGACTCCCACTGTAAATTTGCTGCCTTTTCGACTCTTTCTGAATTTGGATTTCTCGGAGAATATCCATTTTCAAGCGGGGGTGGTGGACACTTGTTGTAACCGAAACTTTGTTTCTTACCAGAATCATTCAATTTAGTATCCTTCTTCTTTGCTTTCTTCTTTTCAGGAGTCTTTTCTTCAGAAATTTTCTGCTCTTCAGACTTCTTTGCCTCAGAAGTCTCCTCTTCCTCAAACGCCTTCATGCCTTCTACTGTTGGATAAATCCTTTCAATAACATAAGAAGTACATGAGTAACTTTTCAACAAACGATTAACCCTTTCTGTCTCAATCCTTTGTAACTCCAGCTTCTGTTCAAGAGCAGCACACTTCTCAATGTAGTTGTTCACCACTTTTTTCTTTATCATGAAAGCTCCTTGAAGTGTTTTCATCGTTGTTGCTTGTTCTTCACTTGTTTGATTATACTGGTTCATAGCTTTGTTCAACACATCATAAGATTCCTTCAAACTGTTCAGATTATAAATCTTTTCACTTGTTTGTGCTGTTCTGCTTCTTTATAGCTTCACAATTGTCACACTTTACTGGAATCTTTTTAGCATCCACATCTTCACCAACTTTGAACTTTGGTACTACTTTTTTCTTTTGTCTTATCACTGGAACAGCTTCATCATCACTGCTGACTGGAGTCTTGACCTTTTTCTTTTTCTTTTTAGTTTTTTTATCTTCACTGTCACTCTCTACCATTGTTTTGAGATGAGCTTCCAAACTTCTTGACCAATATTTACTATCATCATCACTATCCTCTTCAACTCGAGCAACAAAAACTTTGTGAGCTATAGCTTGATCAGTAACATAATTATCCCATGTGAAATTTTCCCAGCTAAAACCTTCAGGTAATCTTTCATCATCTTGATCAATCACACAGGCTTTAACATCAGATGGAATATATTTATCCCAGTTGAACCCTGTTGATGACTTCTTTTCTTCTTGATTAACCGCACAAGCTCTTTTTCCAGAATCTTCAATCACATTCTTTCCATGTGCAGTTTGTGCCTGATGTTGTTGTTGTTGAGGTGGTTGTTGAGCAACTTGATGATAGATGGCCTTTCGATAATAATCATTGTTGTTATTAAACGGATTTTGAGCTCCACTTACTTCGTGGTTTTTGCACTCCCTCTTGAAGTGTCCTTTCTCCCTGCATCGAAAACAAGTGACTTTAGATTTGTCAAAACCTAAAGTAGAAACACCAGCTTCACGAAGATCATCTCTTCCAGTGATTTGCTTGAATTTCTCAGCTCTCCTCAACACGCTGGCCAAGAACCATTTTATGTCCATCAGTTCCATCTCTTCAGCATCGATCTGGTCGTAATCTTCCTTTGTCAGCATTGGATTCCCGATTCGACCTGCAACAAAACTACCATAAGATTCAAGAACAGTTCCCAATAAAGACATATGGCTTTTTGCTAACTCTTCAGAATATTCCTGATCATTTTCAATGTTCAATACGCATTGAAGCTTTTTGCCATTTCTTGTTGTTGAAACGTTCGGATCAAAAGATGGATATGATGAAAAACTTGTGTTGTTGTTTGATCCTTTGGAAGAACTTTCAGATGGACTCTTTGCATTGAATGCTGTTTGAACTTTCGGTGACAAGTTGGTGGATTTATCACTAACACCACCTTTGTAGTAAAGACCGATGTCTTGTTCACCGTCGAAATCTTTCATTCTCAAGACTTTTCTCTGCTCCATTTCCTGAGCTTCAATCTTTTCAATGAACTTGCTGAGTGTTAAACTGCTAAAACCTTTCTTGTTTCTGAGCATCATGAGATATGTGCCCCAAGTCTCGTGTGGCAAAGCATCAGAAAGCTTCTCGATCAACTATTCATTATCTTTCTTAATGCTCAATCTCTTCATGTTAGCTAGCAAATTGCAGTATCTTTCTATTATCTGCCTTGTGCTTTCATTTTTTAACCCACGAAACAGATCGAACTCTTTCTTCAAAAGTGATTTCTTGTTTTTGACCATCTCTTGACTCCCATGAAACTTAGATCTTAATTCTTTCCAGATTGAATATGAAGTTCCATTATGTTGCAATAACACCAAGATGTCTTCTTTCACAGTTTGTTGCAATAAACTCAGCATCATTTTCTCATCTTTGTATTTCTTTCTAGCATCGGCACTAAGATCTTTTATCGGAACCACTTCTTCATCATCATTCGTCGGTCGAATGTACTTTGTCTCAATGCATTCCCAGGCATCCAAATAATTTGCCTGTACCTAATTCTCAAATTTTTCTTCCCAACTCCTATACTCTTCGATGTTCATGAGTTTAGGCAGCTTTTGCATCGTGCCCGTTTCATTCTCCAACATCGTGTTCTGTGCAATACTCATCGGGGTAACCGGTGTAGCGAATGCATTGTAAAAATCCTTGTCCATGTTTCAGATTGAGCTGTATCACCTTGTAAAAATACCTGATGACAAACAAACAAACGATTAGTTTAAACTAACTGAATATGTAAAAATGTGTTTGTGAAATCAATCTAAGACTCGAGTCGAAGATTTGTGGACTCGTGTCGAAGACTCGCGGACTGACTAAACTCCAAATCATGCAAACTGAGTGAATGAGCCGATAAAAATTTTAAGACTTGTCACATAGGCTGCCTATTCAATTCACATGTGATAACAAGTTGTTTAAATGAAACGAGTAGTGGCCGACAACAGTAGTTCATTTTAGAATCCAATTGGGCCGCATATGTATGAAACTCATGATAACTTGGGCTGCTTTATCTTGATCACGTGGGCTGACAAATTGACTTTAAACAGATCACATGCTATCTTGGAATTTTAAAAAAACTTTTGATTGTGATGCCAAACCAATATCACATGACACAAAAACTCGTGATTTTCTTGTCCAACTTTCTGACACCAATATCATATTCACATGCAAAAGCCTGACAACTTTCAATTGTTGTTGAATAAAGATTGGGTCGCAACTTATGTAGTGGATTTATGCAATTCAGATCATATGCAAACTATCCAACTCACATGCAACTTTGACTAAAAAACAACCATGTGACCGACTGACATCCTTTAAAACTTTCACATGCAAACTGACCAACTCACATGCAAATCTGAATTAATAATACTAAAACCCTTGGGAGCGGAAACACTCGATAACTGTTCTGAGCAGAATCACTGACAACAATTATGAGCTAAATCAAACTTAACTCAGGAGCGAAATCAAAAATCTACTCAGGAGCGGAATCAACAATCTACTCAGGAGCGGAATCAAAGTGAAAGCTGATTTTGAGCGGAATCAAGATAAATTCACGAGCGGAATCAACGTGACGTCATCATATCAATCGAGCAATTATGTGCGAAATCACAAAAATAACCAGTTTTAGTTCGAATTAACTACTGATACTTTCAAGGCTTTGTTAGATACTAATCCCGAGCAAACCATGAAAAACTGAACCAATTTTAACCGTGAAAATATGTGAATTTTGAAAAAACAGATGTAGAAGGTGTAGAAAAACAGAATTGGCAGCTGAATTATATAGAACTCTTCTTCCTGAGCTCTGATACCACTTGTAGGATCGTATTCGGACCTGAACGAGTCTATCAGAAGAGCTTTTACTGATTTGAACGGCGGAAACAGAGAAATCAGATTCAATTCAGCGATAATACACTTTAAACTGTTACTTCTATTGATTTGAATGACATTTACAATCGAGTCAACACTTCGGCAGCACTTCGTGGCTCACCGGAAGACAACACCTAGAACTATGTGATTTCGCTCCTAGACAATCCTATATATAGTACTTGTGATTTCGCTCCTAGCTACCATTCAACATCAGGAGCGGAATTAACATTTATTGTCAAGAGCGAAATCAGCATCTAACATTATGAGCGAAATCAGCATCTAAGACATAAATGCTTTTGTCTTATATGAACATTAAATCTATTTCACGTGCGTTTCATGTAATGATGTCATCATTGATGTCATTTTCATGATGTCATCAATGAATAGGATGACATCATATCTTGATCAAAACCGCAACGAAACTGAGACTCGATATAAGACGAAGACGACAGATGAATGCACCAACATGGTTAAAATTTTTCTTGCAGGAAAGTCAAAGATTGAAGAATCCAAGAAAGATGAAACTTCAAAATGTGAAGTTGTGTGCTCAAAATGCGAAAAATCTGCAGCAGACAATGTTAAACTCTTGAAAGATGTGGAGAATTTGACATTGGAAAACAAAGCTATGAAAGACGAGAAGAAAGCTGATAATGAACAGATTCTGGAGTTGCGCTTGAATTGTGAAAAACTGAGATCTGAAAATGACAAACTTTTGAAGAATGTTGAGAGTTTGTCATTAGAAAACAAAAATTTTAAAGAAAAAGTTTTTGAAAATGAAAAATTAAAGATTGAAAAAGATTTTCAAAGTCAAATAAAGGTTTTAGAAGATGAAAAATCTGTTATTTTTAAAAATAATCTTGAAAAACAGATTGAAATAAATTCTCATCTTCAGAAAATCATTCGGCTTGAAAATGAATCTGAAATTGCTCTGAATAAAATTAATGAGCTTGAGATTAAATTGAAAGGTTTTGTGAATTCTACATCACATGTTTGTCCAAAACCGATCAATTCTGTTCCAATAAGTGACAATGTCACAAATTTTGACAAAGTCAAAATTGAAGATTGCGATGACAAAGCTGATGATGAAAAAGAAAAAGAAAAGAAAAATATTTTTAGAATTACAAGAAAAATTTCAAAATACTGTTTTGCAATCTACTGAAATAGGTGAATGCTCAAAGCAAAAACCTGTTAAGAAGATTGTAGAACAGAAACAAAAGGTTAAAAATTTGAAAAATTTTCAAAATGAAAATAAAAGCTCATCAGTTCAGTCATCCAATCATTATAAAAAACCACAAAAATCTGAAAATAAAACTCACAAAAAGTTGGTAACCAGTGGTGCAGGTTTGACCACAGTGCTCAAATGCCAAATCAAGGATACAAGAGGAGACATGAGTATCACAAGGCAAATCAATGCTTTGATCTAAGTGTGTGGTATGAAGACGGTATGTGGTATGAAAGTAGTGAGAGGTATGATAACAGAGTGTGTTACACTTGTGGCTATCAAGGACACATTGCTGTTAACTGCCAAAGTCAGAGATTCGAAACAAGAAGGTGCTATGAATGCCACATCAGAGGACACATTGCCAGAGATTGCCCAATGAGATCAAAGGGAAGATCGAGGGCTGAATCTCAGAAAATGGCAAAGAAACCAGTCAATGTCAAGCCCAAAGAACAGAAAGTTCAAGAACCAAAAGTTCAAGAACAGAAAGTTCAAGAAAAGAAAGTGAAGCTTTCACAGGGGCAGAAAGACAGACTGAGGAAGAAGAGAAAGAAGGCAAGAGAATACTTGGAGAAAATTTTATCCTCGGATACAACTGGTAATCCGAGAAAAAAGTTCTGATGAATCGCTTTCCTCAACTGAAAAGGCAAGCAAAACGAATTCATCAGATACAAATCTGAGGACAAAAGAGAAGAAAAAGAAAGTTGTTAGCCATGAATTTGTTTCTTCAGAAACAAAGGAGCAACATGTTGGCGATGAATTTGACTTGTCAAAGTCAAAAGAGCCACATTCTGGCAATGATTCTGACTTGTCAAAGTTAGAGGAGCCACGATCAGGCAATGATTCTGGTTCGTCAAAACCAGAAGAGCCATCTGTTGAGGTAAAAACTGTCAAACCCAAGGCTGGTCAGGCTTGGGTGAATTTGTTTAAATGAAAAACCTGACTTGCCGGAACTCCCAGGTTGATAAGTGTGGAGTAGGAATCGGCATCTTTCTTGAGAAATTCACAAGTTGGTAACTGTGATATTTCGAATTTCAAGAGGTTAATCAAGGACATTAAGTTGTACTTGATTTATCTTTCCGACAAGAGCTTAAAGGAGAACAATGTGATGAAAGAACCCGAGTTTGTGAAATGACACATAAAACTAATTTTCCAGAAAAACCATTTTTTATTAAAACAAACTTAAGTGTTTTGAAATCTTAATGGGAAAATAGTTTGTTGTCAGGGGGAGTTCTGATTGTTTATGCACAGTGGATGGCGAATTGAAGTAATTCGCATCATGCTGTCACTTTACCTTGTACAGTTTGTTTTCAAATTTTCCTTGAAAATCAAAATTGAAACATATTTTGATTTTAGGGGGAGAAAAATTTTTAAAAAATTAGAAAATTTGAAAATGCCAAAAACATTGAAAAAAATGAAAATGAGGTTTGTTGTAATAAGAGGAAATGATAGTACATCAGTGGATTATCACAGCATGCTAAAGAAATGAAATGTCAAATGCATTAAACAGTCTCGCTGATGATATGCCGATAGGTTTTTACACATTTAGTAGGTTTGTTCGGGATATAAACTTAAATCTTTACTTACTTATTTTGTGGGGAACACTACTTGGATATATAGGTAACCCCTGAAATCTCGTTTGAAAGATTCCTTTTTCTGATATACTAGGTTTTTATACTCAGTGATATCTGGGGTATTATTCCGGGACTTCTGCTGAATGGAAGTTCTGACCTAGTCCTCGAATAATACTTTCCGAAATGCTTGAAACATAGCATCACCCTTAGCATATATGATAAGACAATAAAATTGCTTAGCAATGCTGTTCTAACAAAAGATCCTCTAAAGGACACACACCCAAGTCGATTCGTGATCTCTCTGCTGAACGGTAGTTCTGACCTGAGCTCTCACGATTTCGATCATAATTTATTCCCTTACAGATATCATTCGTGTTATACTTACCTGTAAGACTGAATATTGGGATCTGGATACGGGAGTATATTCAAGAGGTGGGACACACGTATAAGTTTAAGTCTCTAAAACACTAAATCCGTATCCTGAGCAGATTGAAAATTGTGTGAGAATTTAAAGTGGATCAGTATATCGACAATCTAAGCGAATTGTTTAATTCTGAGTATGTTATCACAGCTTAACGGTACATGTGACTTGTCGAATAGCTGATATGATTCCCAAACACGCTTAACCAAAAATATGTTTGTAAATAGTTTACTTTTACTGCATTTTAGTTCTGTATTTCATTTGTAGTTTAGAAGTTTTATTAAAAATCCAAAAAGATTTTACACTTTTGCTTTATTTTTGACAAACCAAAGTGGAGAGTTGATTTTCGGATTCGAAAGTTGAAAGCAAATGCTGGAGATTTCTGGGCTGGAGGATGAGTCGTGAGCTAAATATGATAAGTTGGTGAAAATTGGAAAGCTAAAGCAAGTTCATTAATTTGAAACTTGTAAATTTTCAGAAAATCAAATTGAACTAAATGTCAGTGTGAATTATCTCTGATCAACCAAGGTCATTAAATTGGACTTGGTAGATAAATTGAGTAATCAGGGTCATTAGTTTGGACCTGAATACTTAAGTGGATTTCTAACACTGAGGGTTAAAAGGTAAAGTTTGATTTAAAACTATTATTGTCATATATCTTATATTTGGGTAGAGTATATGCAGGTAACAGGAATCCCCATGGCAACAAAATGTCAAAGTTTGAACCAGAATTTAAAGCCCTAACTTATCGAGAGGGGGAGTCTGCGAAAGGGGGAGTCAGATTTTGAAGATCAACAGATAAAGGGGAGATTGAAGATGGAGTTAGGTTGAGTTCCTGAACCTGTGAAGAGAGAGTTTTTGAATGACAAAATTTGGAGAGAGACAAAGACTAAAGACTCGACGCCGAAGACTTCGTCAACATCCAAGGGGGAGTCTGTTGGTGCATCTACTGTGTGCTGACTACGTCTTATCGAGTCTTATGTCTAGATAGGTTAAATGAGTGCACAATAGTGATTGAGTTAGGGTTTAGTCATGTTTTAGGAAGTCTGTCCGTTTGAGAATGGCCTGTCCGTTTGAAGCATGTCAGTCCGTTTGAATCTGTCCATCCGTTTGAAGCATGTCCGTTTGAACATGTATGTGTCAAGTTCAAACGGAATAGGTCTTGTCTATAAATAGGTGTTGTACATGCTCATTTGAAACGGACAAGACTGTGTGTAAGAGCTGAGGTGCTGCCAAAATTGTGTCAGAATTATTGTAAAAAGCTCGGAAATTCGTAATAGAAAGAGATTAAGAGGAAACAAGCTGATGTGACTTTGTTTACTTTGATTCCGCCTCTGTAAACGAAGATGAACTGCCTTTACTGACTTTGTTTACTTTGATTCCGCATTCTCGGGTAAAACGATGCTAAGAGCATTGCAGAGTTGAGATCCGAAAGCTGAAAGGACGTCCTCGTGTATTGTCTTTCTCGAACACAGCACCTTGCTGTGCTAGAAAGATTTAAGCCGTGCGGCCTTCGCCAACCCTGTGATTTATCTGTGATAGCACCAAGTGAGACCAAGAAATTGCTGTGTCCACGAAGGACTCTTTGGTGTCGATCAGTTCCAACCAAGACGGATCTTAGCGAGATCTACGTGCATTCCCACTTCGCTGATTATATATCTAAAAAGTACCTCTCAAACCCAGAACGTTACATTTAACAAGACTTTGAGCGGAGTGGCTCCTCCCTCAGGAGTCCTAAAATAAGATACAAATGCCACCCATGGCGTTCCGTTCTCCTGGTCAGGATTCAGAATGTTGTCAATAAATGTGGTCGATTCATGCGATTCCCTGAAGCTGCTGGTGTGTTGGTCAATTCAATGGTCATGGTGTATAACGTTGAAATGGCAGCAATACATTTGATATGTTGTTCTAAGAGCATTCTCCCCTTGGATTCCCATCTGTCGATAGTTCTTGTAGTTGGTTAAACAGCTCCTGCAACCTTCCTGGTGCAAAACGGTAAGGGGTACGAGTAGTTAGAACTGCCTCCAGCGCGAGGTCAAACTGAGTTCCTTCTTAACAGTTGTGGAGATGATCCTGGAAGTTTCCTCTAGCAGCACATGGAGTGTAATCACGAACAGCTGGTGGATCCTCGATCCTCTTTTCCTAACCTTGCATCTATAACAGTTGCCACATAGCGGGGCAATCCCTCCCTAGGCACTCCTGGCTCTCAATGCTGACACTCCACTAACCATTGCGCCACCCAGACGCGTTAGTACAGTTAACAAATCCTCCACGAAGGAAAGGGATACGTAGAATTTGTCTCCTCATGGGGTACATCTATCAAAAATAACTAAAGGAAGGTCGATGTCGATCATTTGTCCTACAAGGTCGTGTTTGCATCCCAACGATCATATCAGGTTTCCATTGTCTAACCATCAGCCGATTCCTCAGCAGGTTCAACTCCTAGGAGCATCAGGTTCAAATGGAACAGAGACGAAGCGGGTTGCTACTCATACTAACTACCATGTCGTTAAAGCCCTGACGTCGCCCACGCCAATTCTAAATGTCCTTCCCAGAGCATCATTTCTGGTGTTGCTGTCTTCATTACTAGGATTTCAAATACTGGCATTGTTCCTTTGGTCGTTGTCCTCTTATCTTGACCACGGCCAATCCGTGTTGTGGGCACCTTTATTTCCTTACTGTAGGTTAAGGTTACGAATACCTTGTTGTCGCTGTGACTGCTGCTCCCAATGTCATTGCTCAAAACGAAGCCCTATGGCTCTTCACCATCATTGTCCATCTTTTCACGTTCTGAGCCATGTCCTAAAGTGCTACTCATGGCTCTGGCAGTTACGCATACCCCACTAAAGTCAATTATCATCACTTATGCCTCGGTCGATTCGTAAAAGTTGACTCCCATGGGTCGCTAACAAAAGTTAAGGATTTGATTGGAGCCAATTTGCTGGTATTCGTTGCCGGTAATCAGGGTCGTCAAGTACTGAGGTCGGTAAAGTGCTACGCTCATCCTCCTATCCATCGATGTTGCAAGTGGTTCGAGTAATACACAGTATGTTGTGGGAGTGTTGCAGAAGTGATCGTACTTCAGAATCTGAGGCGTCAATACGTTAAGTTCCAGTAAACCAAGAAAGGTGAGAAAGATATCGATAAATCATTCGACGCTGCGACATCCAACACATGGACATTCGTATAAGCACCTAACATTCTACACAGTTCGCCGAGCTCAGAGTGGTGTTCAGGTAACACTTGACAGCATCGAGTTTTGAAAGAATCCAACAATAAATGAGAAGTTCACGTTTGAGTTTGAGTAGGGGGGACAATTACTGCTATGGCCCCTATAGGTTTGTTATGTTTCTCATTGATCAAATAACGGAACGGAACCCCTTTTCCACTTGTTAAGCCTCGCTGGGATTTACATGCACCCCACATTATTATTATGTGTGCACCCACAATAATATTGTGATTTGCATGCTCATCTCAGCTCCTCTTAACTCATGTCAAATGGTTCCCCAAACTCGAATAGAAATCAAAGGGTATCACGAAGCGTAAGTCGTGAAGGTTTAGGGAAATACCACCCTATCAGTCACATAACACATGCAAGTATACATGAATTCATACTGTTGTGCTAGACGTGCTATCAAATGCAATATCATATGTAGGTGTTCACTAGTTATGCAGTACAATGAGTATACGAGAGACGAACCTTGCAATCTGGAGCTGAGTGTCATGGTCATATTCACATTTTCAGAACTGTTCGGCTATAGTCTGGTTTTACAAAAACATTTTCCCCTTTTTAAAACCAAGTTCACTATAACCAATGGCTCTGATACCAATCTGTCACAACCCCAAAATACCACACGCGGAAACCCCCCCCCCCTGCGAGGCATGTGACATACCAGGATCTTAGCCATCAATCACATTGAACTCATAGGTATATGTAAATAAAACTTCCATTGATTAACAGTAAGTGTTACAACGTTACAATATTTCACAGTTTACAGCGGAAGCATAATTCATTCGTTAAGAGTTTATAACCACGTGTAAAAGCCATTTGTGTTGTGTTATGTTTCCATGTATCTCGACCCAGGACCACTCCAGCCTCCCAGACAGTAAGTTCCAGTCAATATGCACCTAAAGACCAGCAAGGCATGTAACAACGAATAAACAACAAAGTTGAGCGAGTTCACAGTTAGGTGTTCATTTTAAGTTGTTTACGAAAACATAGTTTGTCTTTAGTTAGCTTACTTGCCGTGGGGTTTACCCCATGGTTGAAAATATGATTAACCAGTTTACCCTGTTTCCCAAACATATTCATAGTTGGTGGGGGCTTCCCATGTTGTATATTACTAGACTGGTTGTATCTATAGGTGTCCTTCCCAATCCGAGGACTGTAGTAAGTATGAGAATACGTAGGTTTTACGTAAGTTCCCTTCCCAATCCGAGGGCAGTGGTAAGTGTGAGATTACGTAGGTTTTACGTAAGTGCCCTTCCCAATCCGAGGACAGTGGTAAGTGTGAGATTACGTAGATTTTACGTAAGTGCCCTTCCCAATCCAAGGACAGTGGTAAGTGTGAGATTACGTAGATTTTATGTAAGTGCCCTTCCCAATCCGAGGATAGTGGTACGTAGCGAGTACGTAGGTTTAGCGCTGGCGTCCTTCCCAATCCGAGGACGGTGGTAAGTAGTCTAGTAGTGGTAAATGTACAAGTTCTGTCATAGCTATTCACTCCCATTCCCAACCCACCGGGAATCCCATACCTTAGAAGTGTGAACTCACCTTGGTTTGCTCGGTATGCTAAACTATGGGCTCACAAGTAATAAGTCAAGTCCTATAGTTATGCACGTATACCCAATCAGTACATGTTTGTAAGGTTTCACATACAATCTATGTCACAAAGTGTGCTAAGCAGTTAACATCATGTATCACGTAAGCAGTTAATCAATTTCATGCAATTCATGCTTCGCATAAATGTTTTTCACAGTTTATTCTAATCATGGTTATTCCTTAACATACTTGACAGGGTTAACGGGCTTAACAAAGTTAACATACTTAACAAGGTTAACAGACTAAACCGAATTAACAGACTTGACAGGAATAATAAACTAACAGTGTTAATTAACTAACCGAGTTAACAAACTAATAGAGCTACTTACTTAGCAGGGTTACATTCTAACAGGGTTACATACATAGCTTAACAGAGTTAATGGGTTTAACAGGGTTAATAAACTTTAACAAAGTTACTGTGCCAAAACACACAACGAAATTACATGTGGCGAATACACATACTTGGCGAAATCCCTTTTTTGGCGAAAACCCTTTTGGGTTTTCGTCGTGATAGTGATTTCGTCTGGGTAGTGATTTTGTCGGGGTAGGGTTTTCATCCTCAACAGTTACACAATCACAGAAAACCCTAATTTCATTCTAACAGTTACATCGTCTTCATTATACAATCATTCAATCAGACCGATTTCATGCAATCATATAAATTACTAAATCACTATACAGTCATGATTATCATTCAATCATCATCAAGTTGCTGTGATTATCAAGAATTCTAATCTGCTAACTTTTAGACAACCAAAAACATTAATTCTAGCCACGAATCAGTTCATTGACATCCTGTTACAATACATCGGTAACATATTGACAAACGACCATCCATCCAGATTAGTTAACAAATCAATCAAATAGGTTTAACAACATTACAAGATCCTCTTCCCTATCCATGGACATGTATTCTCAAACTACAGAACTTATTAATCAGATATATACACATATGCAGACATGTAATGATCTATCAAAAGTTACGCTCAAATAAACAACAGTACGAACTAACCGAAACAGAAAGGACGATGGATTGATCGCTAGCGAAAGCTTGGGGAAATCAATAATGCCGTCACACAGGAAAAGAGACTATAGGGTTTGATCACTGATCATCTACGCTACCTAATACGCTAAATACATAACTGATAGGATGTTGGGCCCTGACTGGGCTTCGGCGAAGACATGGGCCGACATTTCATGTGTATGTTTTCGGGTGGGTGTTTCGGGTAGGTAGGGGTGTTTCCATGTGAATGTTTCGGGTGGGTGGGGTGTTTCGGGTAGGGGTCCACTTTTATTAACTATATAAAACATATTATTAATACAGAACATATATATCAACATAAGTGGGTGTTTCGGGTGTGGGTATTTCGGGTGTGGGTGTTTTGGTTTTTCATCATGAGCATTTAAAAGTTAAAATATATATATATGCATATATTAATAGCACATCGATTAATTCACAAAGTTTCATGCTTAACCTTTAACCAATTAACACTAATCAGCAATATGCAATCAAATAATCAAGTGCACATAAAAGAACGCAACGAAATAAGAGAACGTAGTTGTGAGGAAAGACCTTGAAAACTCGAGTTGTCACATTATCCCCAACTTGAAAGAAATTTCGTCCTGAAATTTAGCACGTGGTTACTGAGGAAGCTAGTTATGTTGTGTTGTTTCCTGGTTTTCCTGGGGTGTCACATCAAGGACACGCGTTGGGATTCAATCAATGACAATTTCCCACACGAGTCATTGATGGGTGTTGAGATATGCGATGAGTCACCTTGGTTCGCCGACTTTGCGAACTATCTTGCTTTCGGGATTTTGACTAAAGGGTTGACTCACCAACAAAAGAGGAAATTCTTTTCGGATGTCAAGCACTACATTTGGGACGACCCTTTCTTATTTAGGGTGGGTGCTGATCAGGTGATCAGAAGATGTGTTTCAAGGAAGGAGGCGACCGATATTCTGCGCGATTGTCATGAGGGACCTGCCGGAGGCCACCATGGAGCCAATTTCACTGCCAAGAAGGTGTTGGATTCCGGGTTCTATTGGTCGACTATATTTCGTGACGCGCAGAGTTGGCTTAGAGCGTGTGATGCCTGCCAGAGGGCGACAAATATATCGGCACGTGATGAAATGCCTCAGAACTGGATACAAGTTTGTGAAGTCTTCGACATTTGGGGGATAGACTTCATGGGACCATTCACAATTCGCGAACCCTAAACCGCACCAGCCGTTCTAGACCAATTTTTGCCTCAAATCGCACGATTTTTTGCACGGTTTCACAGTTCCTTTCGCACGGTATGTTCTTTCTTGTCGATTTCTTGTTTCATCTTTGTCTAGGTTAGATTCGTTCGATTTCTTCAAGGCTTTTTAGGGTTCCCTTCATAAACACAAGCGAAACCCTAGCCCTTGCAAGAATCATATGTCTCGTGAACTACCGGTTGATTTTCTGACCCCTATTTGCACAAAAACTTGTTGATTTTTGAAAAATCTGGCTATTCAAAGCCGGGGTTAGAAACTGCAGAAAACATGGTCGCACGGACGTTCCTCGGGTGGAACGGTCGTGCATTTCCGGATGTTCACGATGAATTGTTGTGGTCTCGATATTGCACGGTTGTGCCATTGGTTGCACGCCATGCTGTGCCGACAAATGCCGGCCACCAGTGCTGATTTTCGGTGACGCACGACCGTGCGGTTGGTTGCACGCCCGTGCCAGATGCCCAGATCAGCAAGACAGTAGCTTCATAACAGTGTGTTCTGCTGTTCCAAATGAAATTTTTTCTGTTTCTCCTGTTTTAACTGTCATCCCTCATTGCAGATGGAACATCCCTTCTTACAATTCGACCCCGAGGACGAGAGAGAAAGTCTTTGCATCCCAAAACTTCACTCATTGTGGAATAGGCGGGGGCAGTTTGGCATCCCTAGGAGGCTAGACTGGGATGTTATGAGAGATTTAAATCAGTACGATCGACTAGAAAATATGCTAACTATTCCGCTTTCGCGTTTGGTCGCCATTGATCGCCTGATCTATCGTGAGCTTACGATAGAATTCTTTGCCACATATTCATACGAAAAGCCAAAAGCGTATAAAATTCCAAATTTCCGTTACAAGAATAGGATCAATTTCAGATTGGGTGGACGTTGGCATAATTGGACAGTGGGAAGATTGGGTCGAAGACTCGGAATCTACACAAATAAGGATATGGATTCAGAGTTCTTCACAGATGAGTTCACCTTCCCGAGCGATGAAGTGTGGGGCGCGTTTTGGGCTCAAATTGCAGTTGGTGACCCATACGATCCTAGAATGTCAAAAGCTTCAAGGTTGAGAGACCCGTTGCATAGAGTCATGCATCATATCTTCAGCCATACCATATGCGGGCGCATGGACAGTTTAGGCAACTGTCCAACACCGGATCTGATATTTCTTTATGCGCTGGTTGAGGGGGTACACATCAACCTCGCTACGAGGATGGCGGAGTACTTTGTGAATAGTTCTGGAAGGACCAATAGCACTCAGATTCATGGTGGTCAGTATGTGACCGAGATCGCCTACAATTTAGGGTTAATGACTGATGAGGTACTTCAGGGACTTACTTTGGTGACCGAGGGTTTATATGTTGATATCCGCTCCTTGAAGGCAATGGGGCTGATTGCAGAGACAGATCACGGGGATCGGTTGAGGGGTTTGAACAACGAGGTCTGGGACCCGTTGCCTCCGGCAGAGGCGGAGGATGGGGATGAGGAGATGGGAGAGCAGCATGAGCAACACGAGCAGCATCAGGAGCCACCACATTCACCGCAACATCAAGGATACCACCAGCACCAGGATTGGCTTGAGGGCATCCCGTCTTATCCTGATCTCTACCAGCAGTTTCAGCAGATGCAGGTAGGGCTGGCAATTCTGACACGAACACGAAAACACGACACGAACCTACACGAAGTTAACAGGTTTCGTGTTTGACCTTAATAGGTTTCGTGTCTAAACAGGTCGACACGATAAGACCTGTTTAAATTTCGTGTCTAAACAGGTTAAAACCCATTAACCTGTTAAGACTCGTTAACGACCTGTTAATAATTTTAAATTAAAAAATATATAAAATATATATGGGGTCAGGCGGTATTCAGCTTACAACTATACACCCAATATTTTGAAATCATACTCACAGTTCACGACCTTTCACAGTGCACACCAAATAAACCCTAATAAGTTAATCGCCGCCCTTCATCGCTGCTCACCTTCTTCTCCGGCTGCTCACTCAACCCTTCACCTTCATCGCTAGCTGCTCAAACCTTCATCGCTGCTCAACCTTCTTCGCTGCTCACCCTTCATCGCTGCTCAACCCATCATCGTTCGCCCTCTGTTCATCGTTCACTGTTGTCCGCAGCAAGCTATTCAGGTAAGTTAAAGTTCATCTGTTGTCATTACATGTCCAGTTTAGTTAAAGATACTTGATTTGTGTTCGCCGGCACTTGATTTGTGTTCGCCGGCACTGATTTGTGTGATTTATGTTCATCTGTTTGTGTGAATATACATGTCCAGTTTTGTATGCACAAACTGTTTGTGTGATTTCTGTTTCTGTTCATCTGTTTGTGTGAATATACATGTCCAGCTTTTTGTTTTCTGAGTTTTGAGTTGTCGATTTCCTATTCTATTAGCACAAACTACTACAATGAGCCAACAGATGATTTATTTAGATTTGAGTTGTCATTTATTTAGATTTGTTTCTTAAATTGATTTTTTTTATATAGTTACTGATTGAACATTATTTTTCTATTTATATATTGAAGTCATGAGCGATTCACAAAATAAAGTGGGGAAAAAGAATGGCAAAACACCGGTATGTTGTTGGTTCAACTTTTATAGTTTTTGGTTAAATTTTCTTATAAACTTTTGTGTAACTTAATTATTTTTTTATCTATTGTAGGTGGATATGGATTCCGATTCTATCAAAGTTGATCTAGAAAATGATAGCTCTATAAATTTGGAAGATGATGAAGTTGGCTCTATGGAGGTAGATGATAAAAAACCCAATGCAAAGAGATCTCGAAAGGAAAGATCAGTTGTTTGGCATTACTTTACCAAACAAAAAAACAAAGCTTTAGGCGGAAAGGTTCTATCAAAGTGCAACAAATGTGGTCATGTTCTCATGTTTGATAGTAAGCAAGGTACGGGAAATTTTACTCGACATATATCAAGCTGCTATGGTACTACTTATAAAGATGTTGGTCAAATGCTTTTAGATACTGACATGAAGTTAAAGGCATCTAGGTTTAATCAAAATACATTTCGTGAAATGCTTGTTGCTGCTATTGTGATGCATGAGTTGCCTTTGTCATTTGTAGAATATAAGGCATTTAGGGATTTGTTTAAGTATTTGCAACCCGATGTGAATGTCATATCTAGAAATACGGTAAAATCAGATGTATTGAAAATGTATAAGAAAGAAAAGGAAAAGGTGAAAGAGATGCTTATGGAATCACCTGGCAGATTATGTCTAACTTCATATTTATGGACTTCTATTGCTACTAATGGGTATTTAGCAATTACTGTTCATTTTATGGATAAAGATTGGATTTTTCAAAAAAAAGTTTTATCCTTTTCCTTTATGCCACCACCTCATACCGGCATTGCTTTATGTGAAAAAGTGTTTTCTATTTTAGTAGAATGGGGCATAGAAAACAAAATATTCTCTGTGACGTTAGATAATGCTTCTTCTAATGACACTTTTGTTGGGCTATTGAGAGAACAACTGAATGCAAAGTCACCACTAGTTTCTAAGGGTAATTTTTTTCACTTGAGATGTTCTGCACATATTTTGAACTTGATTGTGCAAGATGGGTTAAAAGAAATTGATGAGTGTATTTATAAAGTTAGAGAAAGCATCAAGTATGTGAAAGGTTCACAACAAAGGAAGGAAAAATTTTTGGATTGTGTTCAGTTGCTTTCTATTAAGAAGAAAAAGGGATTAAGGCAAGATGTTGTTACAAGGTGGAATTCTACTTTTTTGATGCTTGATGGCGCTCTTTATTATCGACGTGCTGTTTGTCATTTAGAATTAAGTGATTCTAATTTTAAGCATTGTCCAAATGCATTAGAGTGGGAAAAGATTAGAAAGATATGTACTTTTCTTGGAGTATTTTATGATGTGACCAATGTTTTTTTCGGGTACCAAATATCCGACTGCAAACTTGTACTATTCACACGTCTTTATGGCTTATCTTACGTTGTTTGAGGGTTTGAGTTCGAATGATGGGTATATCAAGAATATGGCAGAAATGATGATGACCAAGTTTCAAAAATATTGGTCAGATTTTAGTCTTACCTTAGCTATAGCCGTAGTGTTGGATCCTAGATACAAGTTGCATTTTATCGACTGGAGTTATTCACAAATATACGGAGAGTCGAGCCCCGAATATTCAAATGTTGATCAGTTTTTGAATTCTACATTTAATGAATATGTCAACATGTTAAATGTGGCCGGTGATGATAGAAGAGACGACCCAACACGTGCTTCAAATGCAAGTAAAGAGGTTGAGGACACAATGGATGATTCTACACATGCCTATGGAATGAGCTCAAGGCTTAAGGTAATTTATTTATATATTTATACGTTGTGTTTAATTATTGACTAACTAATTTCCAATTATTTTTTTAGGATTTTGATCAATTTCAAAGTAAAGATTTTACAATTAACAAAAAATCAGAATTGCAAATGTATTTGGAGGAGTCAAGGGTTGACAGAAGTTGTGAACTTGATGTGTTGGCTTTTTGGAAAGGCAATGAGTTTAGATATCCTGCACTTGCGAGAATGGCAAGAGACTTTTTGACCATTCTGGTATCTACTGTCGCATCGGAGTCTACATTCAGTGCAAGTGGAAGAGTCCTTAATGAACATCGAAGTTCACTTAGCAAAGATACCGTTGAGGCTCTCATATGCACAAAAGATTGGTTATTTGGAGATTATTGTAATGTCTTTTCTCATGATTTTTTTATGTTTTTTTGCATGGTATTCTATTAATATTATTATGTATATTTGTTTGTACTTTGTAGGTTCGAACCAAGTTAGTGTAGATGAGCTCACAGAAGATATAATGTCTCTTGACATTAGCCATGAATCAGATGCTTCAAATTCCGTGAACAATCCTAAGGCATCCACTCCAAATGCTTCAAGTAGTGTTTCTTGTTAAAAATCCAAGAACATCTCAAGGTACCCACTTCAAATGTTTCTAGAAATGTTGCTTGATAAAACTATATGAATGAGTTTATGTCAAATTGTCCATGCCTAATACGACTGTAATTATTTGTGTAGGTTTGAATGTTTGGAATTGAAGATCTTGAGAAAGAAAGGCATATGGGAACTTGAATTTTGAAACTATTTGGATGTTATGATTAGACTTTTATGGATTTCGTTTTAAGTTTGTTAAGACATTATGTGTTTATGCATTTTTATGACTTTTGTGAACCTTTGGCGACTAAAGTTTCATTAAACAGGTTCCTTAATTGCTAATTTCAAATATGGAATGATAGGTTATGTTCGTGTCTTAACAGGTCGTGTTCGGGTCTTAACAGGTCGTGTTTGTGGCTTAAACAGGTCATATGATATGTTGGCAACATTTTCGTGTCTTAACATGTCATTTCATGTAACCTGTTTGTTAACAGGTTCGTGTTCGTGTTTGGAAAATCTGACACGATAAGATTTCGTGTCGTGTTCGTGTTTACAGGTTTCATGTTCGTGTCTTATCGTGTTCGTGTCTTAACAGATCGGGTCGACCCGATATGCCAGCCCTAGATGCAGGTGAGTCAAGAGCATCAACGCACCAGTTTAGAGCAGCTGTATGCTAGTCAGGAGCAGCTGCGGGTTGGTCAGGACCAGCTAAGGGAGAACCAGGACTTCATGCGCCAGGAGGTGCAAGCTGGGTTCTCTTACCTTTTCGGGGGCCTTCATAATGCATTCCCGAACTACTTTCAGGAGCCTCCACAGTTCCCATTCGGGAACCCACCTGGTTATGGAGGCGCAGGCCCATCCAACACGGGAGGTGATGCAGGTGACGACGACGAGGATTAGGTGGAGTGGTTGGTTGGTGGTTTTGTTATTTTAGTAGTTTGTTTTTCGGGTGTTCATTTTGGTTACTATTTCAAACACCCCCGGATATGTACTTTATATTTCTGACACTTTCGTATGTTTGCTTTATTTCATGTTGGGATATTTAGTACTTTTATTTATGTAAATTATGGTTTATTTGCGTTTATATTGTTTCTGTTCTGTTTGGCTGTACCTTGTGACATACTTGCAGATTTTGGCTATCAAGTCTTGGACCGGAAGCACATCACAGATACAGCTTTGAAGTCTCGTTGCATCAAAATCATCTTCAGGGGAGTATTATTCTCCTTTATCTCTATATTTCGGGTTTCGCATTGGGGACAATGCGAAGTTCAAGTGTGGGGAGGGGTTTAACTGGTTGACTTTGTTTGTCCTCTAAAAAAATCAGAAAAATCAATCAAAAATATCTGTAATTTGTATATATTTTTTAGTAAATAAACCGGTTGGTTGTGTTTTAGAAAGCTTCGGACATGATAAAAACTCGACAAGCCAATTTTGAAAAATATAACCGGAAAGCGTGACAAACAAAGAAGGACTTGCATGAGAATTTTCACACTTTTACCCATTCCTTCCGATTATGTGAGCATATTTGAGCCGTAAAATTGTTATATGATTGTTCATTTCGGAGTAGGAGTGAGCCGGATGTCATGTGTAATTTAGAACTTGTCACTAGCATGCTTGTTAAGACCATGAACTTGCGAAATTGTGTAGAAGTGATAGAGGCACTTAGAAAACCCTTTGTGTTATCCCTGCTCTTTTTTTGTGTTTCCCGTAAACCTTACATTACCTTTAGGATTAACCATGACGAGCCTTTCTGTTTACCTTTGTTTACCCAACATAATCGCCCACTTAGCCAGATTTAGCCTTTTTATGTTTTAAACCTCTTAATGTTGAAACTCGGTCAAAATAATCGTTTAACTAGCGCTTTTTATAGTTTATTATTCATTGTACAATTCCAATTGTTTATATATATGTTAAAAAAACAGAAAATAAAAACCCTAAAATAGGGTGAAGTCGACAAAAATTGAGCAATTTTGAATGCTTAAATATTGAAATCTCGTTGATGAGCTCGATATCGCAAAAGCCACCTTTTTTAGGCGTTAGTATGTATAGTTGTATTGTTTTACGCTAGTTAAACGCTATTACCGAGTTTTAACCGTTTCGCCACTTTAAATATCCATTTCCATACCCTTCACCCAAGCCTAACATTAAAACCCGTTAAGTCCTCTTGATTTGCACTTTTTCGCATGTTATTTTGCTGGAGACAAGATCTTATGACAAACCTATGATATTACACATTTTATTGACGAGGCATTGAGTGTTTGCACATACACATTTTATGTATGTTTCACGAATAAAACCGAGTGTATGTGAACATTGTGAGTTGTGTGAAGATTAGCATGTTAAGTCAATTGAAAGTGAAGTCACGGCTTTTTGGTTACATCTATATACATATTTACAAGCGCTTGTTTGGTTTGATTCATTTGATGTTGTCTTTCGAAAAACCGGCTAACCGTATGTTTGTATTTTAGTAGGTATTTTGTAAATACTTGTTCTTGTTAGATTCTAGTTTTTATTGCATTTTAGTTTAGCTTGCTTGAGGACAAGCAAGGTTCAAGTGTGGGGAGATTTGATATTCACCAATTTATACATACTTTAGTCCCCCATTTTACCCCCATTTTATGCGTTTTCGGCCGTAAACCCGTGAATCGGATACTTAATCATGTATACTTTTGTTTACAGGCCTAAAACATCATGCCAAACAAGATGATAGTGAAAACGAGGACTTTCCGGATGAAACGACAAAGCTACGAACATTCTGTGAAGATTCTGACCTGGGCGTTTGGCATGGTCGTGCAATGAGAGGAACGACCGTGCATATCCGACAATATAGCCCAGCCCGGCAGTGAACGAGGGTGCAATCCGGAGTGCAAGCCAATCCCGGAGACGAACGGTCGTGCAGATGGTTGCACCCCGTGCGGATCCGATGTCCAGCACAACCCCGGCTATGCACTGCCCGTTCAAGAGCTCGTGCCAGCAAAGCCCGGAGATGCACGTTCGTGCCGCCTGAGGAACGGTCGTGCGAGATCGAAGACTGGTCAAGATCTGATGATGTCATGCGGTATGGTGAACAGCAACTTCAATAATTCAAAAAGTGAACGGTCGTGCACTTTATTGGCACGACCGTGCGGTTTCAAAATGTTATAAAAAACATGCAGAAACATTCTGCTCGTAACTCTGGATATTTTGGGAGCTCTTCAGGCGATTTTCAGGCTCCGGAGGCATTAGCTTTCACCCGGATTCATGCCACATTGTGCCGTTTAGCTCCGTTATCTTCTGGATTCTTAGTCTAGTGCTTGTTTATGGTTTGGTTTGGTTTTCTAATCTTTCCATAATTTTGTTAATGTTTCAAGCATTTAGATTAATGTCTATGTATTATTGTAAGCCTTTGGGCAAAAACAACAATCCCTTGCTTAATTATAACCATTATTATGTTAATTTTGTTTGTAATGACACTTGGAAGTATTTTCTATGTTAATCTTTGATGATTAGTTTGCAACCTTGTTATTGTTGTTGATTTCTTGATTATAAGTAATTATGTTGGATGATTAATATTTGGTTAGTTGAGATAGTTGAAAGATGAAGCTTAATTAATCATGTATTAGTAGACTTTAAACTTGGTTAACTAGTTTAGCTTGGTTAAAATGTGTCACCATGATACTAGAAATGGTTAGTGGTTTAATAAAATGTAATTATTGTTAATCAAGAAAGCTTTCTATCACGTAAGGACCTTAACGGGTTAAATGGTGTTGTTATGAATTCTTGCCATGAATCGTTAGCTTAGTTAGTAGTGTAGGCCAAAATTGCTATCTTAGTGAATTTATGAGCAAGATTTGTAAAATGAATTCGGTTGTGATTTAATCTAGTTTATGCTTGTCTCGGTGGTTGCATTGTGTTTATCGATGTCACTTTCCTTGTTTAAGTGAGGTTAGAAAACTCCTAACGGATGACTAACTTTTTTTAAGAGATTTTCATAGACAATTATCAATTGCACGTTAAAGAACAATTTTAGGTGGTTAAAGTGTGTTTATCGTTTTAGCTTTCCGAATGATTGTCATGTTAGGATTCTAGAAAGGGATACTAATTGTCTTGAAAATGAAAAATTGACCAAATGCTTCTAGTGACAAAACCGACACAGTTGACGTGCTTTGGTTGTGTATAAAGCAAGGCTATTTATCTATTTTCTTATTTGAAGTCTATTATGTTTTTATTAGTATTTATTTATGCTTATTTTAGTTTTTAGAAAATCAAACAACTTATTCTTCTTCCGTTAATTTAATGACAAAGGTCTAGTATTATTCCTCCGCCCATTTCCTTGGATTGATACTTGGTTGTTACCGATGCTTTACTACATATATGACCGGGTACACTTGCCTCTTTCGTGTGTGTTTTGATGTTGAAGTATAAATCACTTTTATAAATTTAAAACCTAATTGTGTGTAATTTCATTATAAAAATATGTATATACGCGCACACGTCATTACCATGCTACGAAACTCTGGAGCCAATCCCCATATGTAGCGCTCGACGCGCTTAAATTCGGGAGTCACCATATAGGGGATCACTCTTGATAGATCATGGAACCTTCGAGTATAACCAACAATGTCCGCACCCTCCATGGACAAGTGCCAGAACTCAGTTTCCAACCTTTGGAGTTCAGCACGAGAGCAATACTTCTCTCTCATTCTTTCTTTCAACTAGTCCCAAGTCATACCATACGCTGCATCATCTCCCAAGGTTTGGACTTGCAAATTCCACCAAGTCAAAGCTTCATCAACAAACAACCCAGTAACAAAAGTGACTTGCTGGTCCGCGGTACACTTGCTCATGCGGATAGTGGAATCAGTCTTCTCCGTCCAGCGCACGAAAACCACTGCACCTCCAGTGACGTCGTAGTTCAGTGGTTTGCAGTCGAGAAACTGCTTGAAAGTGCAGCCTTGAGCTGTGTTTCCTCCAGATGAATCTCCATGTCCATTACGTCTAGTATTGCTTGTTCCTCCACTGTGTTCAGTACGGTTAGCCTCGTACTGGGCGATAGCTTCGGAGATTCTTTCTTCCAGCAGGGAGTTCAGTTCTTCAGCAGTCCTTGGTAGTGGGGGAGGAGGAGGGTTGATCATGAGCGTTCACAGTTTTCCTAGGTGCCATGTTCTGTCAGAACACAACCCAACAGGGTTAGACATTTGTTTGATATCGTCATACGAGACAGTAGTAGTATATATACACAGGCATATACCCACATAAGTGACATCAAACAATCCGCCAAACATATAAATCAATTCATACAGCAACAAGCATGCATAAATAGATAAATACTGATGTGTCATAAGATATTTACCGAGTCTTTATACATATCAGGACAACTTGTTATATCATTGTTTGCGAAGTAAACAAAATGCATAAGGGTTACATCACCCCATAGTACAAGTTTAATATATGTAAAGGACAAAATATCTTTCTTCACATTGGCGGTTCTTGTCTTTATACCCTAAAACATTACTCCAATAGAGTATTTAATAGGCTGGGGGAGGGGGTGGGGGTGTTCACGTCTGACCTTCTCTTGTGCTGAAGAATCTGGTTTGATACATGACAAGACTTGCTATGGTTTTTGTGCACTGAATTCCATAATTATGTATGCATCCATAATTACGTAGTTCCTTGCACAGTCCGCACAGTTTGTTTCATCATCGGGTCACTTCCTTCAGATAGGCCACTGCTCACAGACGAAGGCATGTGTACCTGTGAGATTCTATTCCTAGTATATGTATATATTAATTATTACACATAGTTGCAAGTAGTTCTTAGTCAAAGACAAGTGCTACTCCAGTGCACCCTAAGTCTCGTAGTGTCCTTACTTGACTCTTTGAAAACAGTTTCAGGTAGTGGATGTCGCAGAAAGTTTTATGCAATGAAAACTTTTGAAAAATTGTTTTCGTGACAGGATCCTAAAGATTGTATTCTAGACTCGAGAAGGAATCCTGGTTCACTACAATCGCAACTCTGATACCAATCTGTCACACCCCTTTCTAAGGCGGAAGCACGAGGTGTGATTGATGTGCACAAAGTGGTTTAACAAGAACAACTAAAATTAACCTTAATTTAGACACTCTAAGCTTTAAATTTATAAACTAAGACTCGATCTAAACCCTAAACCACACAACCGGCAAGTGTACCGATCAATGTAGTAAAGCTAAAGCAAGTCCGAGTATCGAACCCACGAGACTCTAAGGATTACGCTAAGACTCTATAAAGACTAAGACTGACACGACTAAAACTATTTGTTTATTGATTGAGGGGGGTTTCTAAAAATCCTAAGAATGCAAATAACGAATACTAGATTAGCTAAATAACTAACACGAACTCAAACGAAGACTTTGACCAGAGATGATGAAGACTACCTAGGCTAGACGCAAGCTAAACTCAGAATGGATTTCTATTCGATGATTTTGTGGTATGGAACCGGGATCTTTGGATACTAAACCTATTAAGACACCACTAAGCCCCTCAAACACTCTCAAGGCGATTCTTGTGGCACTATCTAGGCTGTTACGCTTACCGGTTTTCTAGATTTCCTCACAGTCCTCTAGTTTCTTGAAAGTGCCTATATAAGACGCTCTACCTCACAGCGCGAACGTCTAAAGCAACTACGGGTTTTAATCTTGGTTTAATAGACAATGGAATGTTAAGGACTTATAACCAAACAGAGACCTATTAATAACCTCGAGCCTCACAGCGACAAGTTTAGCAGAACACTTGATTTTATTAAATTACCGAATATTACTTCTAAGGTTACTTACTCGATTTTCACCCTAAAGGATTAATGATCTATTACGTGATAAAGACCGTCACCTAAATCAAGAACCCTAGCACAACCCTGTTATGTGATAGAGACCGTCACCAAGGATTATACGAAGCAATAAACAGCGATAAAACAATTGTTAAGCATGCATATACACCAAGTTAAAATCCCATAGCTTTTACAATACAAGAAAAATCCACAACCACGCCAAAAATTGAATAAAGATCCAAACTTTATTTAACTATTGTCATTAGCCTAGGTAGTTTAAGAGATTTAGCCACTAAACATGATCAAAATCATAATAACAATCAAACAAAGTTGCAAACAAGAATTCATAGATATCAAACAAGAAAAAGTAGAAAACTAAGGAAATTAAGTAGCGAAACCCGTTAATCCCTTGTTCTCCAAACTTCTTGACCTTCAATCCAATGATTCTTGAACTTATTCCTTGCTAATATAATTCTCAATTCGTCCAAAGCCCCTCTGATGTCAACTTTTTCGTCCAATGTGATGTTCCAGATGTGCGGCTCTGAATTCGTGCGTCTCCAGCCGGCTCCAACCTCAATCTATTAATTTGTTTTCTATGTATGCGTGCGTCTCCCTTCCCCCATGCGATCACATGTCCAAATTATATAATAGGTGGAATAGGGTTTCATTAATGTATTATCTAAACTAGTGGGAATGCCCGCGCGTTGCTGCAGGTACATTAGCTTTTTTGGCACACATAGTTTCGGATGATATCGTTGCTTTTGAGATGATTTTGCGATACAAACCAAATCGTTAATCAAATGGTCCTTAGAAAATAGAGAGAAGCCAAACAGAAACTTATAGTTAAGAGAAGCCAGATTTTTAATAATTCATTTCTTCATTCCCTTAATCTAAGTACATATGGCTCATATATAATAGCCTTACAGAAGCAAGCAATACGAAATTAACAAAAATGGCTAACTTGCAACTAAGAAAACCATCACCACTAACCGACTATGGCACTATCTATAATGCAAAAGAAAAATAATAGCTGTTGGCAAATAGGAACGTGATGTGCATGGCTTTTAGAACATGGCACATATCATTTTGACCTGCGTTTACCAGGCTTCTTTTGTCTCCAGGCCCCTTTGCAACATCATTTAGTTTGGGTCGTGGAATACCCATGCCATTATAGGGAAGCTCGGGCGCCAAAAAAAGTGTAAATATCTTCAACCTGAAAATATATAAAATCTTAAAACATTTTTGTTTTAAGTATTAATATTTAGAAGTCGGGTCCAAACTTTTTATAGTACATACCATCCCTACAAAATGGCCGATACATAGGACATAATCAATTGGGATGAAATGAATTTGCTATGAACTATGTCCCCTGATATACGAACGATTGTGATACCCTGTGGACGTTGTTTCAGTATGGCCAGTTCGGGTTATGTTTAACGGGTCAAATTATAACATAAAGAATTATCTTTGCTGAAAGTTTCTCATCATTTGAATCTTTCATTGAACTGCATAAAACCTCCTATAAATCATTTGATTGGAAAAAAAACAGATTATCAGTAAAATAGTTAAAAAAATTCGTTATCATATACAACATAAAATTAATTATAAGAAAACAACTGCTAGACAAAATGTGTTTTGGGTCAATCCTGACTGAATCCAGCTAAAATTTGTCTGTTTTGACCCGTTACTCAACTCATTGGACCTCACGACCCTGACTAATCAGCCTAAAGTACAAGACGAATAAATTTTAAAAAGTTGCTCCACAACCAGGGGCGGACCTACCTCTTGACAAGGGGTAACCGCCGTTGCCCCTTGACACTCCGACGGTAGTGCAAATTTTGGAAAAAATTGACGTTTTTTCGATTTCGTTACCCTTTTTTTTAAACGTTGCCCCTGTAAGGATTTTCTAGATCCTCCACTGTCCGCAACCCTCTTTTTTACTAATAAAATCAAACAAACTTTTTTTTTTGTTTTAAGTCAACCCAACCTGGCCCGTACAAAAATTACCCATTTTGAGTCGTTTCCCAACTCGCCCAGCCTACCCAATATGCCACCTCTAGTAGAGAATCTTAGAGAAAATAGAACGGCAACTTACCGAGAGAGGGATTGAATGAGGAAATGTTTCGGCGGTACCAAGTAAGCTTTCGTATGTAGTGTCCCTATAACAACACAGTAGATTAAACACAATGGCATTACCATAATATACTTACATTTTGTATGTAACAACGATTTCACCTTTTTCCAATGTATGTAACACTTTTTCCACTATATCCGAATTTAAAAGCAATCTTTTTTAAACCTAATTATTCCGAGAGTATGCCATATTTGTAAATATTCAATAAAGAACGGTTACCCTCCCTCCATTTTTAATATCTCAAAACAATTACAAAAAAACATAGTAAGTAAAGTAAACAAATGGTAGAAATCTTGGAACCTTAAAATGTGTTCTTGAGTTTTTGCACTAATCTTTGACTTTTTATGGTCAACCCACTATAGCCTCGATTGATTCCACTGCAGCAGACCTACTTTCAACAATGCCATACGAAACTAAGAACAGGAATGTCGTATATAAAAGAACGATTAATGTGAAGAAATTCAATGCTTAGTTCCAAATAATATACTTCTTTTGATTTTTCTGGTCAAACGGGCTCATTTTCCATTCACTATACGTTTAAAACAAAGGTGGCAATTTCAACGCAGTTATATGAAAAAGGGTCAATTGGGTTATAGATTTGTTTGACAAAACGGGTCAAGTAATAAGATGTATCTCAGACTGTAACGGTTCACTGAAACGTGTATTTAAATACTTACAACATCCTAAATTATCTAAAAAATATGATTATTTTAATAATTTGTGCCGAGCCAGACCTAGAGGTGCACAAAATAACCATGTTAGATGATACTTCTGGTCCGAGCCAGACCTAGAGGTGCCGAACCATGTTATTTAATAATTTTAATAAGTCTAGTTTAAAAACTTCTGGTCAACTTTGACTGTTTTGGTAATTTCATTAAAATAAATACTATGTTAGATGATACTAACTCTCTAGCAGAATACCACAATCCAACTTAGGAATATATAAAGTTATAAACAGACAATATAGTAACATATCCAATGTTTTTACTCTTGATTGTCTTGACTGGCCGATAAAGTTGCCGTAACAAAAATCGGGCTAGCGATTTCTCGGAATTGTTGCCGGCCACCAACGATGTGCTCGGTGAACAAAGATTCTCGGTGAACAAAGATTCCACGTAGAGGAATCGCCAGAAGTTTCTTTTTCGAACCGATGTTTACCCGATCCATTGATATACCCAAATCAATAATAGTATCTTTTTCATCTTTTTGCTCTTCACTACTACTACTGTCACCAGAATCTGTAACCAGAATATAATTTTACAATTCTTAACCAACTAAAAATAATTAAAGTATGAACTTTTAAGCAGGGATGAGCAAGTACCGGTACCGAACCACCGCGGTATTGAAAGCATCGGTATCGAAAAACGAGGAAAACGGGTATCAGGGGGTATCGGTATTTACTGGTAAATCAACCAAAATACCGGTATCTGTACCGAAAATGATCGGTATGGTATAAAAACGGGGTAAATGGGTATCTGTTATTTATTGGTTTATCAACCAAAATACAGGCCGGTACCGAAAATGATCGTACGGATGCCGGTATCCGGTATCAAATGTTCATCGCTACTTTTTAAGTAAGTAATAATGTATGTCTATTATTTATTATTTTTGAGAGTTTATTTTTAAGTAGAGGGGGTTGAAAGAACCCAGCCTGACTCGGTTTTACAGGGTTCGGTTCTCTATTACCCCAACAGTGTATGAATCGAACCCGGTTTGAACCGTAACCCGATTTGTGCACCTCTATTTTTTATTCCGGCTTCTTTTTCATCTTGTTGTTCAACGAGTGTAGTCTTGATCTTCAAACTTTAGGGCAAGGATGCACAGGGACTTTGTTCTTGGAAATGAATGAATCGGTTTTGGGTTTGTTTTGATGGTGTTTTTTAGGGTGATCTGCAACACCTTTGTCTTTTTATATTATTTGGTATGTGGATCAAAATAGTTCAGGCAATATCTTAACTGGTTGTTCATATTAAAACATCCAAACATTGATAATTCATTTTCCAATATAGAACAGGATATAAACTTTTCTAGTTGATTAACCTCTCCATGAAACAATTAAACAAAAGCAACCTAATATCTATCACAACTTAGATTAGTTCAAAGTAAGTCCTATGGACTATACACGAAAACTATCACAGCTAGGATCCTCAATCACACTTCAAGATTGACCTGTACACACAGATTACCTAAAATCACTAAAACCACCAATCATAGGCTTTCCCAAACACACCCCTAAAACCTACCAGAACACAAATTAAGTCTCAAATTCATAGGATTCCAAGGAGGGCATAATTTGCACCTGATATATGGGGATTGCGATTGCAGCTCTGTGAAATAGATCAGCTGTGGAGGATATATAGGACCAACTCAAATAAACTCATTAACCCTTTTGTGACAAGCCAAAATAAGTATGAAGAATAAATTGTTGAAGAACATGAAGAAACCCCATTATCTACAAAAAAAGAAAGGTAAAATATATGAAAGCCATAAAGGAGACTGCTTAATAGACATCATTTAAAACCCTAAGTACAAAATCCTTGATGTGGAGTGATAGTTATGTGCAACAACATCGATTATCAAACCCCATAACATTACCTGAGTGCGCGTCATCATCGTCATCCCCGTACAAGATCAATTTAAAAACCCATAATGTTACCGGAGTGCCCATCGTCATCGTCGTCCCCGTTTCTTCTCGCCTTGGAACATCACCAGGAGTTTTGAATGGGAATTGAAGGAGGGGATGGTAATGAAATCATTAGTGAAGCAGTTATACAATGGTAGGGTAAGGGTTTCACGGGACGAAGGGGAAACAAAGGGACGCCGGTTTCATTGTCAAGATTGAGCAGGGGAATTCTTGGAAGAAAAGTGTAAAAAACAGATGCTTAAATTACTTTAATACCCCCATAGGCGTCTTAATTTATTCTGTACAGACTATTTTACCCTTAAAATTCCATCATAATTCCTTTGTACATGCTGTATTAAAATATGTACGTGATGCAAAATTACAACTTTGTACATCACTTCTCCTTTTTTATAATAGTATAGATGTAAAAGCCCAATTCTCATAATTTAATTCACGAGTGGACTTTAGTCCTTGGCGGCCCACTGAACTTCTTCCAAAAGAATTATGATGTATATAATGTTGATAGGAAATTTATCAAAATAATATATGATAATGTTCTTTTCGTCCCCCCAGATGTAATTTTCGTCTGTTGCAGCCTCCTTTTTATGTATGCACATCCTCCCAAGTAATCCCTATTTTCTAATAGGTTTGTACATATGAATGTTAAAAAGGCCTACTTTGATTCCTTAAATCATCCAGCCTCTAATATAAAACCCGTCTATTATATATTAATAAGATATGGTATCTCTTTCGTATGGTGGGTATCTTAGCAGCCCAAACTTTATGCGGCCCAACATCAATAAATTAGATGAACTCAATATATAAAACTATATATTGATGTGGGCCTAACATTTTCTCTTGATCCAAATAGATATCTTTTGTGGCAGCCCTCTAACTTGTAAAATAGAGATAGTGGCCTCCGCCCGCTCACAGAAAATAGCTGCAAATTTCCTTCGGTCACTGGCACCCCACTATGCCCAACTGGCTGGTTATTTCCATATTACTCGTTTTTGCTCCATTTGCACCAGGACCTGACCCAACACAAAATAATATAATATCACACTAAAAACTAAAAAGAATAAATAAAAACTAAACTAAAACTATACAATTTACACGGGACAAATATGTGTATTTTACCCTATATCAGTGATCCTGAAAGGTTCTCATTGCATACGAAAGGTAAACATACTACATGCTCGTAAAATAACTCCAAATGCCACTATCATTACATAATTAAAACATAACATAGGTTAAGTGTTTACATCATAAGACAGCATATTGTCTGAAAAGTTTACACCTTATTTTAAAGACAACATGAAGGTTTTGATTCTTATATCCCACACAAGATGGAATATAGAAACCAAATCCCACAAAACAGGCATCGGAGTCTTGACACGACATGACTAAAATGAAAGCGACATCTTGGAGCAAGAGTAAAACCGCGCGCACATCCACCTTAGTTACCTGAAATACATGTGAGTTTTGGAAAATCATCAACATAATGTTGGTGTGAATTCATGCAGATTTGTGAAAACATTTTAGCATTCGTTATGGAAAACATGGCATGTAATTTTATGAAGTAAGTATTTCTGTAAATGTAAGGAAATCGAGATCGCTAATGGTTTGCAAGGCCATTAACATGTGACACGACATAGGAAGCATCCAAACCATAGGCATTTTTAGTTGTCGATTCACGACTAGAGACACAAAAGCACTACTTGGTAAAAGAGTGGCCAAGAGTGTGGTTGCCTGAAACCCATTAGATCTAACCTTTTGTTCCGCGGTCTAGGTATATTGTTGATTAATGGTGCTTATGGCACCCTATTCGTGACATGTTCTAAAGTATTATTCCTTAGTTTTTGTATTCAACATATCATAACACATGTATTTTCCCCAAGTTTAGAAAACAAGCAAAAGTTTAAAAGTGGGGACATGAACTCACAACTTTGCGTATCCTGCGCCGTAAACTTCACCGGTTGGTTTTATAGCATCGTGACCTATACGTGTTCTATTAATGTTAGTCACTAGACTTGGATCACACAAGTACAAGTCACCATCTTTTATGTATATGTTCTTTGTTGTTAAAAATAACTTATATTTTTAACTATGTATCTTACTTATATTATTTTCCCAAAAATAAATATAAGTATTTGTATTTTTCACCAAAAATCAAGACTTTGATTTTTATTACTTTCCGGAATTATATTTCTTAAAAATAATATATTTTTAAGACTTGTATGAAATATATATATTTTGTCATGCTATGAAATATGTATGTGTTTATTCTTGTTATCCACCCGAGTTATATATTTTCGTCCAAAAATATATTTTAAGTTCATAAATATATTTTCTTGTATTTGTCCATGTGCTTCTTATGTATTCTCATGTATTTTTATGTGCATTTTTGTATTTTTACTCCTTAGGAGTATTTAGTGTATTTTCAAGTCCTAATACACTACTACATATAATACACATAATATACACTTAGCACAAGATTTAAATACATATATTTTCCCAAAAATATACATACTTAATATAAATTTTATCTTGAAGAAATAATCATTTCTTAACTTGTAATTTCTAACAAAGATTAGGGAAACCTTGGTAAATATTTTTAGGTGAATTTTTAAGGAATAAGTTTCCTCAAAACTTATATTTCTCTAAGTGTCAAAATTTTATAAAAATTTTGACATAGTTTCCCCTAAAAATGGAGGTTTCCCATGTTTTCAAAACATGTGTTTATTTTCTTTTCAATCATCAAAACAATTTTCAATAACAATCATCAACAACATATACTAATTTCTTCATATGAAACATCATGGTGAACTTGATTCTTGTTAAACATGTGTAGTCTTTTAGATCTACACTTTACATAAGGTGATCTTTCCAAAATAAGTGTTCTTGTAAATTTTTAACCAACTTTTTAAGACTTTATTTTACTAACCAACTCATCCATGAGTTTAATGGTTTCAAAGTTTGTAAATCATGTTTCTAAAACCACTTTTATGTTTATTAGAAAGATCATTGTTTTTAATCTCATGTTTACCCATGGATCTTTCAAGATCCATGCTTAATATCTTTAGATCTTTCAAAAACAAGCTTTATGTTATATTTTTAACAAACTTTCCATGAGTTTTAGTTTCAAAATTTAGTTCTACGCATACTTTATCACTTCAAAATTACAAGTTTATGCACAAAATTCATATTTCAAGTTCACATTATGCTTCATATGTTCACCTTCAAGTTTAAGCATGGATCAAAGCATTAACATACTTGATCTAATCATAAGCACAAGATATAATATCAACAACATCAATACATACACTAAAATTTCATGTAATCACTTATTTTCTTCATAAATATGTTAGATCTTCTTATTTTTAGCATTAAAAGTTAAGTTGTTTAGATGGTGAATCTTGTACATAACATAAACATGACTTAAATTAGTGATCAAGAAGCTTACTACTAGCTCTAATGGCTAGGGAAGTGGCACAAAGAGGTTAAAAGCTCCACAAGGTGGTCCTTCAAGTTCTAGCACCATACACCTTCCTAAATGGCCTCCATGCACCTTCTAGCAAGCTTGGATTGTGAGGGAATGAAGTGAAAATGGTATTGTATGTGGGTGGGTGTTGAGCCATGAGCAAAGAAGCAAGGGAGGAGGAAGATGATGAAGTGAATGAGAATGGGTGATTAGTTTAGGATTTTATAAAGATTTTCCATATCTCTCATGGTATATTTGTTAGAATATTCCCCAACATGATATCTAATAAAATCAAATGAAATCAATTAAGATCTTTAGGTGGGACCCTTGTCCCAACCGTCCAAAGAGAAAGGGGGGGGGGTAAAGTGTAAATTTTGGGGAAGTTGAAGGTTTAAAGTGCAAACGAGGGGGTTTAAGTTAGTTTTAGTGTGTTTAGGGGTTTTTATAATTTTTAAGGTGTTCTAGCATCAATACCACTTTAATATCATAAAAACATTACTTCTAGTCAAATTTTGATGTCCCGGTTGTTCGGTTCGTTACAGTTCGTTAAAGTGCTGAATTGCACAGTTTCACTAGGTATGAAGCACCTTTTGTGGCAGTTTGAATTCCCGACACTTTGTAAGTTATTTTGGGCAATATGACATAAATTTTGCATGATATTAATGTGCTTAAAAGCTGATTATAGCTGAATTGTTGCTGAATTATGCTGATTTCAGCATTTTAGATAAGTTTCGGGTGCTTTTTGGTGCATAGTTTAGGTTCCGGAAAGTTTATATGCTAACCCTTGTATCCATACTTGGGTTTTAATGTATTTTAGATGTTGGACCTACTCCTAGGCCCTAATTCTATTATTTGACTGCTTTCTGTAGAGCTGCTGACACAGTGTGTCTTACCGGTGAGTTTACTAGTCTTTCTGACGCAACGCTAAAAGTAATGCATAAAGCAATATTTGAAGTATAAAATGTGCATGAATTCACAAGTATAGCATGAAATCAGAAAATGTTAACATTTAAGCACATAATTACAGATATTAAATAATAATTAAACTGTACGGAAATTACCGGTTTTGTGCCAGTTGTCACACAGCGGATGCTACTAACATGAGTCTTACGACTAAGAGCATCGGCCATGACATTTGCCTTGCCAGGATGGTAGCGAATCTCACAGTCATAGTCATTAAGCAACTCCACCCATCGTCACTGACGCATATTCAGTTCCTTTTGGTTAAAGATGTGCTGCAGGCTCTTATGGTCAGTGAAAACCACACACTTAGTACCATATAGGTAGTGTCGCCAAATCTTTAACGCAAAAACAACTGCGCCCAACTCGAGATTGTGGGTAGTATAGTTTTTCTCATGTATTTTGAGTTGTCGGGAGGCATAAGCAATGACCTTGTCTCGCTGCATGAGAACACAACCAAGACCACAGTTCTAGGCATCGCAATATACCACGAAATCATTATTCCCATCAGGAAAGGCGAGTACAGGAGCGTTACAAAGCAGATTCTTAAGAGTTTGAAAAGATTCCTCTTGCTCAGGACCCCAAGCAAAAGGTTTCTCTTTCTGAGTTAACGAAGTGAGAGGTACAGCGATCTTTGAAATGTTCGAAATGAATTACGGTAATAACCCGCCAATCCTAAGAAGGAACGAATCTCAGACACAGATTTAGGCGTGATCCAATTCTTCACTGCTTCAATTTTGGAAGGGTCAACATGGATTCCTTGTTTGCTAACAACGTGTCTGAGGAATTGTACTTCTTTTATCCAAAATCCGCACTTTGAAAACTTTGCGTATAAGCGTTCACCACGTAATAATTCTAACATGAGGCGTAAATGGCGTTCATGATCAGCTTGGGTTTTCGAATAAATGAGAATATCATCAATAAAGACGATTACAAAACGATCCAAATAAGGTCTACAAACACGATTCATCAGATCTATGAACACGGTGGGTGGGTTGGTCAAACCAAAACGTAGTGTCCATAACGAGTGCGAAAGGCTGTTTTGGGGATGTCTTCTTCGAGTAAACAGAGCTGATGATAACCAGATCAGAGGTCGATTTTAAAGAAACAACTTGCACCTTGTAGTTGGTTAAATAGATTATCGATGCGAGGGAGAGGATAACGAATCTTGACGGTGAGTTTGTTAAGTTCACAGTAGTTGATGCACATGCGAAACGAACCATCTTTCTTCTTGACGAATAGCACAGGAGCACCCCAAGGTGAGGTACTTGGATGTATAAAACCTTTGTTGAGTAGTTCTTGCAGTTGACTAGATAACTCTTGCATCTTAGAGGGTGCAAGTCGGTAAGGAGCCTTGGCAACAGGAGTCAAACCAGGTATGAGATCGATACGAAAATCAACAGATCGAGGTGAAGGAAGACCAGGAAGATCTCCAGGAAAGACATTAGGGAAATCATACACTACCGGAACATGACTTACGCTCTTTCCCTTGCCCTTTTTCTTCCACTACGTGGGCTAAAAAGGCAAAGTACTGTTTACGTAAGCATCTATTCGCTTAAGTGCATGACATCAGTTTCAGTCCTCTTGAAGGTCGGCCTCCATAGACGTGCAAAGTATCACCAGGCGGGAGAGGTAAATAAACGTACTTCTCATGACAAGCGATTTCAGTATGGTTCTTACGCAACCAATCCATTCCTACTATTATATCGAAACTACTCAATTGCATGGGTATGAGGTCAATAGTGAAAACGTGATCGTTAAGAGTTAGGAGACAATCACGGAGGATAGAGTCAACTAGGATAGACATACCATCGACAATCTTAACTGAGAACGACTTAGGTAGTTTAGAGCATGCACAATTTAACAAAGATTCAAATTCAACGGACACAAAGCTTTTGTCCGCACCAGTATCAAATAGAATCGAAGCGTAGAGGTCATTAACGAGAAGCGTACCATTAATGACATCATTGTCATTCTGAGATTGCTTGGCGTTGATGTTGAAGGTGCGTCCTCACGGGGCTTGCTGCTGTTGCTGCTCTTGGTTCAACTGGGTGCATTGAGGACGGAGATGAGTGGTATCACCACACTTGTAGCAGGATCGTGCGTTGTTTGCTGGTTTGGGGTTCTGGGGCGCTTGCTGAACTTGGTTGGTCTGACGGCAGTAAGCGGTGCTATGCCCATAACGGTTACAGATGGTGCAATGGCGACAAGCAGAGTTAGCAGGGTGATGGTAGTGATAAGTGTCGCACTTGGGATGAACCCCAGTGTATGACTTCTTGGTGTTCTCATGGGGAGAAGGGTTTGAATTTGCAGCAGAGACAATCGCATTGCAACCAGAGTTTTGAGACTTTCGTTTCTTATTCTTGCTGCCACTTGGTTGCTGGGTGATCTAGTTAGCTGGTTAGCTGGTTTCGAGGGGGCAGGTGTGCCAAACTGTTTATCACGAACTCGGTTGTTGTTCAGGCTTGCTGCGAGACGGTAAACTTCTTCGATGGAGTCTAGCTGAGCTGCTTCAATGGAGTCATGCATAGCAGAGGGTAACCCATGAATGTACTTCATGATCATGCATTTAGAGTAGACACCAGATGAGGTATGATTATGCTGAGTTGCTTGAAACGGGTAGTATAGGCCAGATTGTCATCACCAACTTGTTTCATATGCCAAAACTCATCCTCGAGCTTTTACTGCTCATGAGGAGGGCAGAATTCAAGCATCATCAATTCCCTAACCTCGTCCCATGGTAAAGCATAGGCTTCATCATTGGAGCGGATGTTTCTCTCATTGGTCCACCATTCCAAATCTCTTCCTTGAGATGTTCAGGGCACTCACTATTGATGAAAGTAACTTCAATGCTGTCGAATCAATCCAGCATTGAAGTCACCCCATCCCTGCCCGTAAAAGGCTTAGGATTACAGGAGACAAAGTGTTTATAGTTGAAGCTCACAGGCTTAGGTTAGACCGCTTTCGAGCCAACAGAGGAGGGAGGAGTGTTTGATCCCTGAATTTCAGTGACAATCTTGGGAACAATACATGCGATCTGATCGGCCATAAAAGACATCATCTTCTTTTGGGTGTTAGCCTTAGACCTCTTGTGAGGGTTGGAAAGACGGCTCGATGACATCTAAAGATTCAGAATAAGGATTGTATGAGACTCCGTCATAATGTTTTTGTTAAATTGTTTCATATCACAGAGTACATCACATAGCATATAAATGTTTCAAATAGTATCACATAGTACATATGTTTCACATAGCATAACAAGTTTTCACATTCTATGTGAGACCCTTACCAATATTTTACGGTTTTCTTATAACTCTAGACTAAAAATGTGTATTAACGATTACACATACTTATAAAAATACGGGTTTATTTAATCGTTTACAATTTAAAAATAAACCAACATAATGTAATTGAATTCGTTATTCAGAAATAACAACGAAACAACGTGCGGAAGCTTCTTTTTAATGTGTTCGGTTCTGTTTTGACGCTTGATCTCCATCCGGGTACTCTTGACATTCACCTATGATCAAAACCAACTCAAAGATTAGTTTTGATAGTTAAATAACGAGTTAAAACGAGTCATATGGGTCAAACAAAGAAAATAAAACAATTTGCCAGCATTTGGTGCTCTCGCGGGCCGCGAGAGTTTGATGAGGTTTTGTCGCGAGCCACGACAGGGGTTGCGTGATGCGATGGTCATTCCCTTTCGCTGTCGCGTAGCACGACAGTCCATTTTTCACAGCAGGTTTCGTTTCTTGATGCTGCATTTGCCCAGCTATAGTTTTAATCAAAAAACAAACTTCAAAGTGTCATAACTTTTTATCTACTTATCCGATTTACGTGATTCTTTTTCCTATGCGATCGTAATTTAATTCTCCATCATATGGAGTTAACTCCCGGCATCTAAACTCGTAAAATACTGGATTTCAAGCTCTCGGCTTAAAATTTAGTTTTGAAGACTTTTGACCCGTTCAAACTTTTATCAAACCAACTTGTTTGTTACACCTGAATTCTTGTAGACATCATATTTTAAATGTTTCCTATCACACAAGGTTCAGAACATGGATTATTATGCATTATTAACCCGTTTATGCTTACACGCTTATTTTGACCCGTTAAGGGTATTTAAGCGCTTTTAAGCATAATTCTCGTTCATTCATTTTTAGCATCGTATTTTCACGTTACTTACCAAATGGTCTTCCACTACTACTATTATTGTGGTGGATTTTATGCGGTATACCATTTATTCTGAGTTCTATCTCTCGGTTTGTCTTTTACGGCAAAACACATTTTAAAGCATTTGACTCGCTAGGATCATGCCTTTCGTTTTATACTTATCCTAATGGTTCATTTGATCGAAAAGCCTATTTCTAAACAACCCGCAAGGTTCGTTTGTTTTATTTTTCAATCAAGGGCGGTTTGGTCAACTTTAACTTTTCTTTTACGGCGAAGACATTCAAGAAGGCATTTGACCAAAATCACACATTTAACTAGAATTTCATTTATGCGTACCTAGCTCGGGTCATAGTATTGAACCTTCTATAATACCTTTCACTATTAACTACCAATTAATAGCGTCGCGAACCTTATATTACTTTCCTGTAATCACCAAAACTCAGCAAGCGATCGTAAGATATTATTGTCAAATGGTGTTAACACACCATTCGACCCGTTATGACTTATACTAAAATAGTGTCTTTACAAATCTTTTATTTTATCCGTCAACTCGTGTCCGAATTATTATTTAACCGCTTTTTCCCGTTACGGTTCACCCCATAACTCATTGTTTAAAATTCCTGATTTATTTGTCATCATCCGACTAGTTTACCGTTTTTACCCTTTTTACCATAATTTATGGTTTCTTACCATTCGCACTTGTTCCGGCTTGCATTATATCATGACGGAACATCGTATTTCAATTACTTAACATAATTCATATTCAAATACTCGCAAGCAAGTGTATTGTAATTTAAAAGGGGGTGTAAGCTTAACTTACCTCGCATCCAAGCCACGCTTTTCTCTTCATACTTGATCCGTTTGACCCGCTTCCTCCACAAGCTTCCACCTAGCTTGTTAAGCGTCAAACTATCATCATAATTCATAAGATGGCTAGATTAGTCATTGTCAATCACGACTATTCCATCTTATGGATTTTTATGTCAAATTTATCACTCGATCTAATCATTGGTCGGTTTGACTTCTTAAAAGTCAATTGACTTATTAACATTTTCAAATGCACATTTGGTTCATTGAACTCACTTAGGCATTGCATCCGAACTCTTAACAAAATCAAATTTTACATACCAACTAGTAGGTAACATGATTTCAAGCATCTATATCACAATTTCATCATCGATTCTTTTATATCATACAAAACCCATTTCGTGAGAAGTATGATCATGTACATAAATTCATAGTTTAATGAAACCCTTCTTATCATTATCATGTATGATGATTCTATACATAGTTATATCATCAATTTCATCAACATTAAGCCCTTGGTCTAGTCTTCATGAACAATATCACTATCTTGCATCATAACATCAGTTTTCTCACAATTTAACATACATAATCTTGTGTTCATGACAATGATATAAAAACCCACTTAGCACATATATGGGTAATCATCAAATCCCTAGTTTTTAACATTAATTCATCAAGTTATCAACTAGGGTTTGTTTCTAAACATGAATTTCTTCACAACAACGCTCATAGATTCATCATTCATTCCAGAATTTCGATTATGATTATTCATCATAATTTCAAAGTATCACCAAATAACAAAATTCCACATACCTTGTGATCCCCATGAACAGGTGATCGTTTTTATGTGTTCATACGTTGATTTGGGTCTTGATTTGAGCTTCAATTTGATCATTTAGTGTGAGTTAGGGTTTGCTCCATGGGAGCTCTTCTCCTGATCGATCATACGCACACACTGTGTGTGTGTTTTATTTTGTTTTAATAATTAACTTTTCCAATTATCTAGCTTTGGTCCCTCCTATTTTGTTAATTATTATGTAGGTTACAACCTACTTATTTCCAATCCATATTCCCTCTTATTAACCAGGTTAAACATCCCTAATTAACTTAGTGGGTTCGGAGAAGTTTATGACTAAATTTATTCTGAGTCCCGTTAACTCGGGCCTTTTATAAATTTTATTTTCCCATGAGCCTTTATTCAACTTTTATTTAATATTAGGTTTATTTATTTAAAAATTCTAATATTCACCGGGTTAATTTTACCACTAACGGTACTTTACCCGTCTTGTAGTGTTAACGTGGTTTGATTTCCAAACCCTTTTTCGGGGTGTTACATTGTATCACATAGAATAATGAAAGCATCATAAATTTAATTTGTTCACGAGAGATTATTATTGTTTTAGATTGCGAAGTCAGTGTGCTTTATGCCGTCAAGCCGACGAAATGAAATAACGTACAAAGGTAGAACACATTAAAATCTAGATAACATAAAAGAGAGGCTCATAAAACATAGGATTGTTTCGGGTAGGGAAACGTCGACTATTCCAAAGTGAATCGAAGCCCTTTTTTGAATTAATAAAGTGTGCTTTGGCCTAATAGACATATACTCTTATCGATAAACGATTAACGGTATTGTCCTTCCAGTTACTACACGTCCTTAATCGATTGGGAAAATTCAAAACTTTGGCGAGATTGAAAATCGAAGAGTGGGACTAGTTATCAAGATGCGAGTTTCACCTCTAACTTGGTAACATCGTACCCTAGTATGTTCGGTGTTTATCAAAAGATAAGACCACTAGAATAAGAGATGGCAATTTCCGTCAAGGTTTGGACATCACTCCTAACTTGAGGGTAAATTTCGTGCAAACAAGTATGGCCGAGTGAAAGACATCACCAAAGGCGGGAATCACCCCTATTTCGATGAGTCATTTCATTTGTGTTACAAGAGTGTCTTCAAAGCATCTAAGTGTCTATTGTGTTAGCCTTAGGAAAGGCATGTATATTAACAGACCGAAGAGAACAGATAGAAACAATTAAGAGAGAATGCAAGCAGTTTTAAAGAACACATAATGAGAATGTTCCTAAACTATAGACTAGGTAAAAGCATTCCTACTTTTCCTAATTCCCTATAGTTATGGCTCTGATACCAATTTGTCACACCCCAACCGATGGCGAAAACATCGGGGCGGGATGAACAAATCACTCAAAGCATCATAACGCTACTTGTTTTGATATAGATTAATCAGATTTCATCAAAAGTATCAAAATGTCGTAAATAGAATCAACCAAAATGAATTGTATCAAAACATTATCAAAATTTTAACATGTTCAAAATATTGTTTTTCTAAGATGAGTTTCTAAGTTCATCCTAGCTTGATTTTATGTTTTCCTCCGCCTATTAACCTGCAACATGTATTAGAATAAATCAACAAAAATGTTGGCGAGTATACAAGTTTAATACATAGCATACATATAGTTTAAAATGCGACCTTCTCATATCCAACATGAATAACATATTACAAGTTTCAACATGCTAAGCTCACGTAATCAATATGTTAACCTAAGTTTCCAACGCGTTAATCTTACATGTCTCAAAAGAGTAGGGGAGGTTAACATGTTTGACTCGACAATACCCCAAGACTCAAGGTCGGTGCGTTAATCCTATAGCGCTATAATTGTCAAGGTGGCTAAACATAAGATTCAACGTTCACGTAACACATATGACTCACAAGTATCATGTTTTCATGTTTAGCAGTGGATAGAGCATGTTATAAACAAGTTTCAAGTGTCGTGCGTTCATATAGAATACATGTTGCATCCCAAAGTGTTTAAAACAAAAGAGGATTGAGTATACTCACAGTGGGTGCTTAGATTCTAAGCATAGTCTGGTTGGATCGAAGGGAGCGCTGGATCAGCCTGCGTGCGAGAAGTCGGGAACAGAGCATAAGTCCTCTAAGTGCTGACCCGGTCGGGAACAGGGTGTCGAATAGTGCAAAAACGAGTTATGTATTCGACAGACTATCCGAGCGGTTGAGTTCCATTCTAGTGGATGATCATTCGGTCGGATGACCATTCGAATGGATGGTCATTCGATAGCCCGTGGTTGTTTATGAAATGTTAAAGTTTTGATGTTTTGGTCAACGTGTCCTACAAAAGTAAACGACAATTTGTTATCATGGGCAGATCACCTAGACGGATGGTCATCTGAACGGATGGCCATTCGGACAGATGGTTGGTGTTTGAAGTTTCATAAAATTTTCCAAGTAAAAGTTTCGAGTTAACGGAGACGGCGTGACGACATGTCAAACAACGGAAACATGCCTAATCCAGTTCATTCGGTCGGATGGGTACCACCCCTTCGGACAGACGAGCTGTTCTTGGTGAAATTTCATGTTTGACCTGTTAATCGGTCCATCTCTCCTGTGGAATTCCGTTTTCAAGCCAACTCTCGACTAAGGAACGAGTCGAGAGTCTGCTTGAATCCCGATTCCATCCATATTTGCGTAAAACAGAAGATAAGTTTAGAAATAAGTTGTAAAACGTGAAGGTTCATCAGATCTGAGCCAAAAACCTGTGAAAATCCTTTAAATCTTGTATAAAAATGTGAGAAACCTTTAGATCTTAGACCAATCTTGGTTTATTGGTGCTTCACAACAGTTTGCCTAAGCAAAACGAGTGAAAACCACCTTTGAAAGGTCTAAAATCAGTGTTTTTGATAAAATGTTAAGGTGTGTGCGTGATTTTGATGAAGAAGATGGAGTAGAAGTGATTAGAGATGAGAATGGAACAAGATTTGAGTGAAAAAGCTTACAAAATAGCCTTGATTCTTGTCGGGAACTTGAGAATAAATGGCAGAGGTGAAAGGTGCAAATGAGGGTTTAAGTGCTCTATTTATAGGTGACAGTAACCGGCTCAGTCGAATGGTTGCGATCGAATGAGTTAAGGTGGTGTCGGATGGCTACGTCCGGTCGAATGGCCATCCGGTTGGATGGTCATCCGAGCGGATGTCCATTCGGACGGCCAGGTTGTGTTTGTTAATTTTCCAACTTTGGTTCGTTTTGTGAGCGAGGTTAAGTGTTGCATTGCGTATCATTGTGAGTAGCCATTACTTATAATATTATTTCATCTAGACGTTCAAATAACATAAATAACAATAGTAACTTTCGAATTTGTGTCTAAACTAGTTTCTCGTTCATTAAGTATCAAAGCGTAGTAGTGTCAAGTATCTAGGATAAATACATCGTTCACATATAAAAGCATTATAAGAGTCAAGAATCTGTTTAAACATATCGTTCACATATAAGAAGTATCACATAGAGTAATGGTTTGCACATAGTTTAACATAATTAAGATACAAACAGTCTCTTTTCTTATTATGATCGATCGTCTCGAGTACATAAGTCTAATTGGATAGGAAGTACGATAAGACTTGCTTAAAATGATAAAAGTATCGGAACGCAGGGCGTTACAGTAATCATAATCGTAATCGTAATTGTTATCGTAATAGTAAACTACAATTTCAGTTTATGTGGTACGCACCCAATGGTACTTTGAGTCTTTAAGTATCAAAATTGAACAATCAAATCCATGTAGTTATCGATTTGGATCAATCAAATCCATGTCGTTACCCCAACGTTACAGAAGCGATAAAATGACCTTAATACTTCCAGGAACCAAAAGTGCAAACCTCGCTTCATCTTCAACCTCCTAAACATCTCATTGCACAATTCAAGATAACATTATTAACAATTAAACTTATAATTTCATCCAACAAATTCAATGCTTAATCAATTAAGTTGTGATACCATCTCCAACATTGGTAGCAAGAGAAATTGGGGCAAAGAAGATCAATATTAATCCCAAAAACACCAACAAGTATAAATTGTTTTAACACCCATTGATCGAACCAGAATCATAAAAAAACCCTTTAAAAAGGCATCTGGAATAAGTTATTTTGAAGCAAATCTTGAATATGCAAATCAAATGCTAAGCAAAGAGAATATGTTATTCAACCTGCAACAAGGGTTAACAAATAAAAAAACTTAAAAATCCAATGAAATCAGTTTCCGTCGAATCCCCTACCTTGTTGGGCCGATTTGTAGAGATTCGTCAGCGTCAAAAGAGAGTCTTCAAGATGATCAACAAAAGAGAACAATGTTAGGCTCGTCACGGAGGACCCTGAAGGGGAGTCCTTGACCAAGCTCCGACGTGAGAGTAAGAAAACTTGCCGAGAAGGAATAATATTCCGGCACGATGATCTGGCTAGAATAAATGGTGTGGACTCTAGGTTGTGAGTATTCATTGAACAAACAAAGAATGTTTCACACTTAATGCTTCTTAAGTGTGGGTGAATGGTTGTTGTGAACATACTTGCCCCTTTAGATCGTCTCCTTAGCTTATATATAAAGCCTCATGCTTATTGGGTGGTGCACTTCCCACAGAGATCTAATGGTCCTATAGAAGATCTCTGCTCTCTCCAGCCTCGTGTTCCCTGCTGAGGTGTGAGAGGATCTTTGCATTCAATGTGGATTGTACTTTCCTCGTACCATTGCTGTAAATTTCCTTCTCTCTCCTGTTCAGGCATTTAATGCCAGTGAAGGAAGCAATGATTTGAGGTGATGATCATCTCATGTTCCTCCCTTCTCTCTTAGGGCCCTCTTTTAATATTGTAGGATCGTATTCTGACCCGAACGAGTCTATCAGAGGAGTCTCAATCAATTACAGGTGCGGAAAACAAGTAATCAACGTAGAAACAGCTAGATCTTCACTTAAATCACTTTGTTGATTGATTTAACAACGTTTACATCCAAATCTCACACTGGCAGCACCTCGGTATAGAATTGCACAACTGATACAAATGATTTCGTTTATGGGGTATTTATAGGGACTAAGATTTCGCTCATATGGACATGATGTCCATAAAAGCAAAACCCCTATGTACACATAAGCGAAACCATCTACAAGGTTTCCCACATACAGACATGTTCATAAAAGCTAAACCCCCTTCTAGGTTTCCCACATACGGACATGTGGTTTCCCACATATGAACATGTGGTTTCCCACATATGGACATGTCGGGAAATCTCGTACAATGTGCCCTAATCTAACATTCTAAGACTAAGACTTGATACAAGACGAAGTCGACAGATGCATGCACTAACAGACTCCCCCTCAGATGTTGACGAGTCTTAAGTGTCGAGTCTTCGCATCTTCAGTCTTGATCTGTCTCTGGGCTTCTCTCTCTCAATCTTTTCTCGCAGGTCTTCAGACTCCCCCTTGCGATATGCTGGTATTTCTTCAGATCATCAGCATCATCAGCTTTAGGATCGTTGTCTGGCTTTTCCATCTAACAGCTTCTCAATATCAATCAGCCTGACTCTTCATGTCTAAAGATCATTACCTGGCTACACCTGCACATTCTTAACCCAGAAATAAATTTCACAAATTTAACATTTAACAAATTTATCAATCCAAATTCTCTCTCAAATTAAGCCAGAATGATTTATCAATGATAAATTCTGATGAACCATTTGCAAAAATTAAACATTTTTCTTTTCAAAACACATTCTCCCAAACCATTTGTTCATCATGTTTAGCACTTAGAATTTTGAAAATTAGCTTTTCAATACCAGTTGTCAAAAATCTTTTTGAGTTTTCTGAAACTCTATACTAAAACACACTTAAAATCTTTTTGGATTTTAAAATAAAGAAATATGTAATGCATTAACGAAATATTTACAAACAATATTTTTGTGAGTTCGTGTAAGAGGATCATATCAGTTTATGAGATAAGTCACCAACACCGTTAAGCTATATTTCATTTTAAGTTTTAAACAATTCACTTAGATTGTCAGTATACTGGTCCACTTAAATTTTCACACAAATTTCAATTGATCCGAGATACGATGTTAATGTTTTAAAAGACTTAAACTTATCCGTGTGTCCCACTACTTGAATATACTCCCGTATCCAGATCCCAATATTTAGTCTTACAGGTGAGTATACCACAGATGATATCTGTAAAGGAAATAATTTATAGTACGAAACCGTGAGAGCTCAGGTCAGAACTTCCGTTCAGCAGAGAGATGACGGCTCGACTTTCGGTGTGTCCCCTTTAGAGGATCTTTTGATTTCAACAGCAGCGACTATCAATTTTATTGTTTCATCAGCATGCTGAGGGCGAAGCTATGTTTCAAGCTTTTGCGAAAAGTATTCTACGGGGACTAGGTCAGAATTTCCATTCAGCAGAAGTCCCGGGATAATACCCCAGATATCACTGAGCATAAAGACCTAGTATCTCAGAAAGAGGGACCTTTCAAACGAGATTTCAGGGGTTACCTATATATCCAAGATGTTGTTACCCACAGAATAAGCAAGTTTGAATTTAGGTTTATATCTCGTCACAATCTACTAAATGTGCAAAAACCTACTGGCATATCCGCAGTGAGATTGTTTATCACAATTTAACTTTCCGATTCTTTAGCATGTTGTGACAGCCCACTGATGTACTATCATTTCCTCTATTTCACAACAAAACTCATTTTTGATTTTATCATGTTTTTTGTCTTTTTCAATTTTTCTAATGTTTTTGGATTTTCTGAAAATTTCTACTCCCCCTAAAATGCAAACACATTAAAGAAATTTGAAAACTATCTAAGCTCTTGACCCACTTAAAACATAAAATGCAAAACAAACTATACAGAAACACGACAACTGACATCAAATCGTATCAATTCACCACTCTCCAGGCATAAACAATCTGAACTCCCCCTTACACAAAACTATTTTCTCATTATGATTTCAAAACACTTAAGTTTGTTTTAACCAAAATGATTTTTCCGGAAAATAAGTTTTGTTGATTTTACCACTTGTAAAATTAGGAGTTTGGTTCATCATATCGTCAGTTCTATCGAATGTAGTAAATCAAGTACAAATTAATGTCCCTGATTTACCGTTTGCAATCAAGCAACCTCTAAACCACTTGTAAGAATAACCACTTGTAGATATAACCAATCAATACCAATTGTAGGAATGAGTCATCTACATTTTACCCATCAAAGTGCCGATTCCTGCTTCGCACTTACCAACCAGGAAGCTCCGGCGTAGTCATTCAACCTGTAAAATTTTAACAATTTCAAGCATTTTCAAAACAACTTTATTAAACATGAAAGATGCCGATTCCTGATCAACGATTACAAACTTGGGATCTCTAGCAAGTCAGGTTTTTCAATGAAAGAAAGTATCCACCCAAGCCTGACCAGCCTTGGGTGTTTTCAATTCAGAAGCAGTTGGGGTGTAAGTTGCTTTCTTTGTAGCGTAAAAATCTTTTACCCCTTTCACCTTTCCATCAACCATTTTTCCGAAAATCTTATTAACTTTCCCATTAAACGCTTTCTCAACATCAAAGTTATCCTTCTCAGAGTAACTCTGATTTGAGATTTCAGACTTTCCAGTTTTCCTTTTAAAATTTTCAGTTCTCAATGGTGGAAAGTTCTCATCATCCATTGAAGGAACTGAGTTTTCATCACTCTCATCAAACTGTAGCTCATCTGATTTTGTGGAATCAGATTCATCGCCAGATTTTACAGCAGATTTCTTAACAATCCATTTTTGATTGTCAAGTTTAACACTTCGCCTGTAAAATCTCTTCGAACACTCACCAACTTCAAATGTTGAATTTTTTAAAACTTTAAATTTTTCAGTTGGTGGTTTGGTTTTATCAACAATAACTTCTTTCAGTTTTCCAGAAACTCCTTGTTCTGTGTTTGTCGCTTTCGGACAGTTCCATGCAATGTGACCAGCTTCATTGCATCGGAAACAGATTCTTGTCTCTTTCTTCACATAAGCTTCATTATTTCTCTTCTCGGCAAGAAATTCTTGGTTAGATTGTTTCCAGAATGGGTTTTTTGCTTCCTCTTCATGGCTAGTTCCTGCAACATATGTCATTTTTGATTTATAATCTCAAACATATTTTTCATTTTTATAGTTTTCAGGTGGAATAAAACCAAGTCCTTTCTTTTTGTAGCTACGATTGTGGTTTGGTTTCTTTTGAAAACCAGAACCAGAATTGTAACCCTTTTTCTTGTTCAAACGTTGTTGTACTCTTGAGGTGTAAGGTTTAGGTTTTACATTAAGATTTTCATCTTTTATTTCAAAAATATTAATTTCTGTTAATTTGAAAACCTTTTTTATCAAATCAGTTTTGAAACCTCTTATTGGAAACTCTTTATCAAAATATAATTTGTCAGAATCATTCAAAGTATATACAACTTCAAATGTCTCATCATTCAAATTAGATTTTGACAACAAAAATTCTTTACTATAAACCCGTTTTCCCGACGATTTTGAACTCTTTTCGGATGAACTCGAACTCCCGACTGACTGACACGAACTTTCGGACTCGGATTTTGACTCTGACTCCTCATCCTTATCCAACACCTGATCACCCACTCTTTTTATCAGTTCTGACTCATGTTCTGTGTCGGATGCTGTGAACGTGACGTCAATATTGTCCGGTAAAACATCGGTTATCTCGGATTCTAACTTAATATTGACTGCCTGTTTTAGTTCTTCCTCGTTAGGTTTTCTAGGCGAGTACCCTTCCCAAATCGGAGGCGGACACTTATTATAACAGACATCTTGTTTCTTACCAGTATCATTTTTCTTCTTTGGCTTTGTTTCTTCACCTTTAAATGCTTCAAATCCTTCAACTGTTGGATAAATTCTGTCAATTATGTAGTCACAACCTTTGTAACTTTGCAGCAATCTTCTGATTCTTTCATTCTCAGTTGCTTCACTATCCAACTCTTTCTTCCACTTTGCACATTCTTCTATGTACAAGTTGATCTCTTTCTGCTTTGTCATCATGGTAGCATTCATCATCTTCAAAGCTTTCTCTCTTTCAGAGTTAGTCTTCTCCAGACTATTCACATTTCTGTTTAATACATCATACGACTTTTTCAAATTCTTTACATCAAACAACAACTGTTCTTTCAACTTTTCTGACTCACTAAACCTCTTATCTTTTTCTATACATTGTTTACAAGACTCTAAACATGTAAGACAAGGTTTTGTGATTTCAACGATCTTCTCGATTTCAATTATCTTTTCAACTTCCACAATCTTCTCAATCACTTTGACCTCTTTCATTTCCTTTGCAGCTTTCCTTTCTTTCAATTTCTTCAATTTTTCTGCAAAATAAAATTCAAAAGTGTCAGAAGATAAATGAGTTTTTCCCAAATTTATCTGTTCCATCTCTTCATCACTATCACTTATTTCTGATGAATTGTTTTCAGATGAAACAGATCTTTCATCTTCATTTTTCTCTTCATCAGATAACACTTCCATCCATTCCTTCAACATTTCTGGCTTTTGAACAATATGTGCAATAAAAGCTTTAACATTAGGATCAGCTGGAATGTACTTGTCCCAGCTAAAACCATCAGCCACTTTCTCGTCATCTTGATCCATGATGCCATAGTAAGCCTTTTTGTTTGCATCTTCGATCATTCTTCCATGTGCCGTTTGTGGATCTTTTTGTTGATGTAGTAGATGAGTAATTTGTTGATAAATGGATTTCCTATAATAATCATCTTTCCCAGACGACTCTTTTGCTCCTCTCGGCTCCTGATTCTTGCATTCTCTTTTAAAGTGGCCTTTCTCCCTGCAACGAAAACAGACAACTTTAGATTTATCAAATCCTAGATTAGAAAGGTTTGCATCCAAGAAATCATTTCTTCCTGTAACCAATCTAAATTTTTATGCTCTCCTCAAAACACTAGCTAAGGCCCATTTAATATCCATCAGTTCCAGCTCCTCTGCATCGATTTGGTCATAATCTTCCTTTGTGAGCATCGGATTACCAATTCTTCCAGCAATCAACCCTTCATAAGACTCTAATGCAGTGACCAATAATCCCATATGATGCTTTACAACTTCTTCAGAATAATTTTGACCATTTTGAAGATGTAGAGCTACATTGCACTGAATTAGATGACCATTTCCAGCAGATGAACTTTGAACACTTGGAGGATTCACCGTTGAGAACCCACTAGTGTTGACTGATCCTTGACTGCTTGGTGTAGATTGATTTCCAGCACTAAATGCGGTTTGTATCTTTGGACTTGCTTCAGCAGTTTGAACATTTCCTTTATAGTACAATTTAATATCTTGTTGATGTCATTCTAGCAATTTTCTGCTGCTCCAGATCCTGTGCCTCCAACTTCTCTATAAACTGTGCAATCGATAACCTTCTAAACTGTCCGGAATTCTTCAATATCATCAGGTATGTACCCCATTCCTGTTGCGGTAACGCATCAGCAAGCTTTTCAACCCATTCTGCTGGAGTTTTTGTAATCTTCAACTGTGACATGGTGCGTACAAGATGACAATATCTTTCAATAAGACTCTTTGTTGTTTCACCAGGCATGCACGTAAACAGTTCAAATTCCTTTTTTAGCAATGCTGCTTTACTTTGTAGCATTTCAGTACTTCCCTCAAATTTATTTCTAAGAGCTTCCCAGATAGAATAAGCGTTTTCATCATGTTGAAGCAACACAAATATATCTTCTTTAACAGCTTGTTGTAACAAATTGATCATCATCTTTTCTCCTTTGTAACTCTCTCTTTCTTGCTCCGTGAATTCTGAAATGATTTTATCGACTCCCGCTGAATTCTTTGGCCTCTCATATTCAGTTTCGATGCTCTCCCAAGCTTTTAGATGATTCGCCTGAACCCAATTCTCAAACCGTTTCTTCCATCCGTGATAATCTTCAATTCCCATAAGTTTCGGGGGTTTTTGCATTGTTCCAGTTTCATTTTCCATGTTCATGTTCTTAGTAATGTCGGATGGACTAGCCGGGTTTGTAGCAAAAGCGTTGTAGAACTCTGTATCCATTTTTCAATGCACGTTGTTCAGTCACAGGTACTTATGAGCGAAATCAGGGTCTTGATTGACCTTATGAGCGAAAACAGGATCTTGATTGACCTTATGAGCGAAATCAGGGTCTTGATTGTCCTTATGAGTGAAATCAGGGTCTTGTATGACCCTTGGAGCGAAATCTGAAGTTTAGAGGTGACACAAAAGCGAAATCAGGTGATTAGAATTGACACATGAGCGAAATTAGGTACTTAGGGTTGACACAAAAGCGAAATCAGGTTAATGATGGTCACAAAAGCGAAATAGGTCTTATGTGTGTACACATGAGCGAAATCAGAGGTTAATGGGTGATCCTTTGAGCGAAATCAGAGTGTCAAATAAGCGAAATCATGAACTGTCCGTAAAAGCGAAACCTAGTCCGAATATAATTTCACCCATTTTTAGTCCGTATTTTGGTTCGAAACTTTCCAGGATTTATTTATGTCCAATTGCGCACTGTCTGTAAAATTTTGATCCAATTTTGACCGTTAAAACTTTCTGAAATGATGAAAGAAGGTGTAGAAGTAAGAATATATGATGAAATCCAGCAAATCTCTGTAGAACTCCTCCTCCTGAAGCTCTGATACCACTTGTAGGATCGTATTCTGACCCGAACGAGTCTATCAGAGGAGTCTCAATCAATTACAGGTGCGGAAAACAAGTAATCAACGTAGAAACAGCTAGATCTTCACTTAAATCACTTTGTTGATTGATTTAACAACGTTTACATCCAAATCTCACACCGGCAGCACCTCGGTATGGAATTGCACAACTGATACAATTGATTTCGTTTATGGGGTATTTATAGGGACTAAGATTTCGCTCATATGGACATTATGTCCATAAAAGCGAAACCCCTATGTACACATAAGCGAAACCATCTACAAGGTTTCCCACATACGGACATGTTCATAAAAGCTAAACCCCCTTCTAGGTTTCCCACATACGGACATGTGGTTTCCCACATATGAACATGTGGTTTCCCACATATGGACATGTCGGGAAATCTCGTACAATGTGCCCTAATCTAACATTCTAAGACTAAGACTTGATACAAGACGAAGTCGACAGATGCATGCACTAACAAATATGAAGCTAAATGGGCCTTTTTAATCCGTCGTTACTGGGAGCCTAGATGAGGAGCCCAATCAGGGGCCCCTATCGACAAGTCATCCTTAGTCTTGGTCCACTAACTCTCGTATGTGTGCCTGGACTGAACTCCTCATGATGCCACATATTTCACGTGGGTCGCGGCGATATACGATCCCACTGATGATAGCCTACTCTGGCTCTCCTATTTGATCCAACGATTGGGGGGAAAGGGCATCCACACATGGGGTGGATCAGATGGTTATCTTTAAAATTGCGACAATACAGTTATGGCCCACTCGATTACTCCATTAAAACCCATTAACCGCTCATTAGTCTTGCTATTCTCACTTTCTCTTCATTCTTCTTCTTCTTCCCCCTTCTTGCCCTAGATCCTTTCTTCAATATGAGTTGCAATGGTAGGGATTAGATTTATTCTATAATCAGTTCAGAAGAATTGCAGTCTTTCATCTCTTGCTACCATCTTCCCCCTGGGCATTCCCCACCCTTTCCTGGTCCAACTGAACTGGCCACTTGCTCGCCAGAGCGGATCGTAATGTGCACCCTGTCTTTCTTGTTTTGTGGTGTGTTGATTCCAAATAAGATCCTCTTTGACTAATTATGGCAATAGATTTCAACAAGTATGGAAATATTGTGTGGAACTAGAAAAAAAACTTTTAAGAAACACAACATACAGAATTTTCGTATATATATCACATTGGAAAGGCAAAGTTTACAAGGTGGTTATAAGGTTATTGACTATTACAAATGAATGCTCAAAGAATTTTGTTATAAAGGGTAATGGAGTTTTTGTTGTATGTATTGAATGCTTGGCTTAACTCATTTAACCTTCGGTGTTGACATCTCTATTTATAGAGATTCTTGGTCATGAAAAAACATTTGTTTATTCATGCACTTGCTCTGCCTAAAGTAGCTTTTGTAATATTCATTGAATCCACAGAGGTCAACTTGCTACTCTACAAATGTGACTAAGCCTTATCTCTTAGACAAGTTGGCTCATCAGAATTTCTGATGATCAGAATTTACCAGATTCTGATGATAAATACCAGATTTATCATTAGACTTATCAGAATTGTCTCTTCTAATCGTCTTTCTTTTTCTTGGATCAGATTCTGATCTTTGTTGAAAATTTGTCTTTCTTTCTTCTCTTGTCCTGTTATCTTGTATTTACCTTTTTATTGATCTTCTTGACTTTATCTTCAACATATGATCAGATTGATCATCTTTTTCTTCAATACCTACAAAAAGTTTTCTAACAATTTCCCCCTAAGTATTGTAAGAAAAATACTAACTCATAACAGTGAACATAATGAAAATTTTTAACAACAGAAATTCAAGTTGCAAACACAAACATTGTTCAAACAAGAACAAGGAAATAACATAAATAAATTGTTTTTCAAGCATTGGTAATGTTAATTCTGTAGAGATCATCATTCTTCATCCTTTTCTTGTGGTCAATCATCTTGTGACATTCTTTGTATATCTCTTTGTACAATCCTCTTGCTGTGATCCACTCATTTATGATTTCTTCTATTGTTTTCCTCAACATCTCCTTGTCACGTCCCTTTGTTTTGAGTTATTGTTGTTTCTTGTTCATGCACTCCTTTATGTATTGGAGAGTCTGATTCGAGTATTTGCATATATCAATGATGTGTGTAAAATGCAACATATAAATTACATCAAATAAGGCATAAAACTAACCCTTTTTAAGTACTAATATTGGAAAAAGAGTGTTTTTGTCTTCCTTTTGTATTTTCAGGATTAAATGAGCTCAAAAACGCAAAAGAAGCAAAAAGACAGCTAAATCCAACATAAATACAAGAAAAGGAACATTAGTGGACTGCCCGACCCCTCAACGGCACCTTCCAAAGCAAAATAGAGAAGGCAGAAGTCTGAACACGCCCCGTGCTCAGCCAGCACGGGGGCGTACCCAAGAAGCAGCAGAAAAGACAAATCTATAGAAGCTTCTATTGCCCACCACGGGCCGTGCCCAGCGGACACGGGGGCGTGTCGAAAGTACAGCAGGCGCATTTATTGTAATTGCGAATTACAATTAATGAGGAGAGAGAGTGTCAGACAGGCACGGGGTCGTGCCCAGCTCTCTGTTCAGCCTATAAATAGAAGTGCTTGGATTCATTTCATCTCATCCCTTGGCACACCACCTCTCTCACACTTCATCCACCACCCACCACCATCACAACACCATCATCCACCACCATCATCTATTGTCCATCGTAGAGTGTGTGAGTCCTCTCGGGATCCAAGATTGATCGTAAGAGTTCTTGACAATCAAGGCCATGTTTGCCTAAGTCTCTTACATCACTTGGTGAAGACAAAGTGTCTAGTATAATACTTTTTATTTCTAATCTTTTGCACTTTTTATTTGGTTTTGTATTAATGACTTTAATAACTAGTTACTTATGTTGAAGGTGATCTTTCCTTATCGTTTGTCCGTGGTGTCTTGGCATTATTTTACTGTCTATATAAAATAAAGGATTTTCACCATTCATATCTCCACGGTCTATATGGAGGTATGTTGGCTACCTGGTCGGGGGTTAAGGGAACGGTTTGGTAAAGGTCTTGCCATTGTTCAGCGTTTAGAGGTCCTGCAATGGACCTGGGTCAAATTTAGTAGGACCTCCTTCAATGCTTCACGGTATTGGATGGCGGGGGTCCAAACTCTTTGACCCCCTCATAAGTTAACTACTATTAATACTATAACCCGGCTATTTAGGACTGTATCCCTGCTGACTCAGACTACTTAGCCGAGGGTAACGTCACCGCCAAAAGCGGGGCCTACCACAATACTGCATTAATAACTTAATTCATTATCTTCCAATAATCCACCCTTTTAGGATTGTATCCTTGCTGACTCAAACTACTGGGGTGAGGGTAACGTCACCTTCAAAAGAGGGGCCTACTACAATAACTAAGATAATCTCTTAATTATGTGCAAAAGTGCGGAAATAATCAAAGGTTATACTAGATACGAGTCGGAACCAAGTGATTCATCTTGTCTATCTGTTTTTATTTTATTTTTATTTTCAGCATTTTAGTTAGTTTTTATTTTTCTTAGTTTAAAAAAAAACATTTTTCTAAACTTTTATTTTGATTAGACGTTGAGGATAAACTGGTACTAAAAGCTCTTGTGTCCTTGGACGACCTCGGTATCTTACCAACGCTATACTACACTCAACGATGGGTGCACTTGCCCATATGTGTGTTTAGTGTTAGTGAAATATCGTGTTTTATAAATTTAAAACTTGGCTAAAATAAGTGTTAAAAAGGGCTTAAAATATACACCTAAAATAAGTAACACTTCACACGCATCAATCAACAACTCTGAAGAGAGCCTTCTTATCTTCAATATCCCTAAAAACAACAGATAATTATGGTTTTTCAAAGATAACACCTGTTCTAGCATCTTCTTCAAGCTCAGCTGAGATGGATGTATTTGGAGGAGACAGATGTACTTTCTTGTTGTGAACATAATCAAAGTTGATACAAAGATCAAAATCTGATAAAGCTACCCTTTCAAACAATTTTACTCCTGCTCTTGTCAGACTGTAAAGGGTTCTTCTGATGAATCTTGTAATTCCCTTATCTTGATCATAAGTCTTCTTCAGCATGATTTTGTCTAATGGATGAAGTAAGTTAGCTAAGTCACCATCTGTGATCTTCTGTTCACTGCCATCTTTTCTGAGTAGAGTGTACTTATTTTGCTCATGAATTCCTCCCACTTGATCTGGTGTGGCTTGGGGATCCCCTTTAAGTTCTCTCACTATTGGATTTGTAAGAACTCTGTGAATGCTGCTTTTTCCTCTTTCAAGTCTCTCTTGTCGCCAATCCCTGCTCACGGGACTGAGTGGTCTGCCTAATTTGATTTCTTCAAACCAGTAGAACTCTCTGAGATGATATTCTGGAAACATCATAACATCTTTTTCAATTTCTTGCACTAGAATTTTCTTCCCTTCTGAGTCTTTTCTTTCTACAATTTTAGCCTCTTTGATGAAGTTGCAGAGTCATACCACTTCCTTTTCTCTGCCGAATTCAGGGATTCACTAAAAGTTGTTTCTCCTGATGAAGTTCTTCTTGGTTGTGTCTACTGTTTTTCTTTATCCTTTTGGGAAACAATGCTTAAGTCAGATATGACATGAGGTGTGGCTTCATACCTTTTCAGCATCTCTGATCTTGATACAGGTGGTGGGGGCCCCATTGGTGTATGCCCTAATTGACTTAGTAGTGTGGTTGGTTTCTTTTGTGTTGCTCTGATGATCTTTGGTACCTCCAGATGTGAAGCTTCTTTGGGAATGGGGGTCTTTAGCTCATAAATGTCCACATTTGCCAATCTGGCAACATTGTAGTGCATTCTTTTCATAAGTGATTGTACATCACTCATGAGTAGAGCATTCTTCATCTCTTCTTTATGCACCCTGGCAAATTCTGCTTTGTTTTGCTCCTTTTATGTTTCCCATTCTTTTACCAACTTTTCAAAGGCATCTGTCTAACTGTTGTTGCTTGCCCTTAAGTTGCTGAATTTTTCAAGAATTTTACCAGAATTTATTGTTTCTCCTGATTTAACAACTTCTTTCAACTATGACTTTATATTCTCCATTTTTTCAAACATTATTTTAAAGTCTGTTGAAAGTCTGCTGCTTTCTGGTGACTTTTCTTGTGGCTGTTGTACGTTTTTCAGAGATTCAGGGTTTTTCTCTGTTTGGATTCTGATGGCTTCCATTGATTCTGACAAAACTTTCATGTTAGTTTTCTGACTCATTATCTCTTCTAGCAGTATATCCAGCTTTGCTTGGTGACCTTGTTTCCTTGGTTGTAGTGTCTGCACACACTTTTATGATGTTGTCTAGCACATGGTCAAGTTGTTCCTTTGAAATGAGTGGTATTTAAGGTAAATTTGGAACAACAAATGTTCCTTCTAACCCACCAGCAGAAGACATACTTGCTGCTGTTGTAAAGGGTTCTGGTTGATCCTTGGATCCACCAGAAGTACCTTCACCAGGAATGTGAAACTCATTCACATCCTGGATTTCCTTACTTCCTTGAATCATATCAGAAAATGATTCTCGGTAAGTTGATGGGAAAAATAGATTTTCCTTTTCCAGATTTCTTTGATCAGTTTCCTAATCTCCATCTGTTGCAGTCTTAATCTCCTCCTCACCAATTAATTTGGAGTCAAGACGTATGGTACTTGTAATTTCTTCATTTATTTTAACAAGTTTTCTGAATGCCATTCTATAACCTATGTCAAAAGATTCTTCAGAACCATAATCTATTGAATTTCTTACGAATAGTAAAGAAGGATTAACTTGAGCACCTGTTTCTGCTACATGAGATTCTGCTTCGTAATGTACTTCTGTTTCCTGATTCTATTGTACTTGATCATCTACTTCCATGCGTTCTGGTGAATTTCTGATGTTTTGTTGCTGAACTTCCTTTGTTTCATCATTTTCTGGTGCCACTGACCCTTGATCTTCATCATCTTCTGCTATTAGACACATCATGCTTTCAGGTAGAATTGGCACATCCCTCTTAGATGTCCACCACTGTGTTGCACACCAAGGCTTCATAACATATGATTTCCAGATACTTTCTGATGCAGGTAATTCCATGTTTCTTTCTTCAAATGTCTTAGCAACAATAATTGACAGAAATATGGGGTAAGGTAGATGAGAAGTAATTCTACCAGACTTAGTGAGAACATATCTCTTCATCAGATTAAAGATCTCTGTTCCATAGTCAATGTTGAACCCAGTGATGAGTCTATACATAATGGTAAGGATTGATTGGTTTATCTGATCAGCAACCCCTATTTTTGAAGTTAAACATATGTTTAGGGTTTCCATCATAACTTTCCAAAAGGCAGGTAGCTCGTTCCTCTTGAATTCTCCAATTTTTGTGATTCTTTTCTTGTAACTCATTTATAAAAATTGTTTCAACAGGTCCTCCTTCTTCGGAGCTTCAATGTAGCCATCAAGAATGAGAAGTTCCAAACATTCCTTGATTCTTCCAAGAGTGATGATAACAAAAATATTTCCCCACAGATGAGCCGTGACTTGGTCTCTTCCGGTATCCTTGAATGTGTTAACAAGTTGTTGTAGAATTTTCTCCGGTACTTCTCTGGTCTTTGTCATGGATTGAGAAATCAGACATCTTAGTAGAAATTCAACTAAAAGTTGACATTTCATCATATTCCAAGTGCTCAATGTTCATCAAAAGGTTGTTATCTTTCATTGGTAGAAATTCAACTGCTAGAGTGTTGAGATCTTCAATGTTTGGTGCAGCCATAGTGTTGATGCATAATGCCTATCGCCTGCATCATCAGTCTATGTCGTGTCATTTATATGTAATAGGCTAGCTTTGTGGTTTTAAAAGGTTAAGTTTATGTGTTATAGCCAGTTCGCACGACCTGGTAGGTCAGGTCGCACGAGGTGGAAGCCTCAGCTCGTGTGGTCTGGAGTTATCAGCCCATGCGATCTGGTAGGTCTATAAATAGGCCAGTAGTGTTCTTCATTTGTAACTTTATGGAGAATTTTGTACCGAACTGTTGTCCGATTCTCTCTGTACCAAAACGTATAAAATCAATGAAGAACATGTTTAAAGTGACTTTCTACTCTTCTACTCATGTTCTAACACTGATTGACGGTTTCTAGTCTGATTCTGCCTTTCTAGAAACTAGATCTGACTCTGATTGACTCGTTTGGACGAATCATCGATCCTACAAGTGGTATCAGAGCTCAGGATGAGTCAAATCTGTTGATATCAGTGTTTTGAACGGTTTAAAATCAAATACTTCTACTCTTTCTTGGATTTTCAGACGAATTCATGGATAAAATGGACTGAATTTTAGATATTGTGTGTAAAACATCATTTTGAACATTTGTACAAAGTTACAGACCATAAATTGAACTAAATTGATCCAAAAATGTCAAAAACTTGAAATTTTGATAAACTAAGTCTTCAAACGAGGTGAAAATGTCCAAATCGTATGAAAATGATGTCCAAATCGTGTAAAATGAACCAGCTCGTTTGAATTTTTGTCAAACCGCATAAAGTTCTTGTCCAGATCGCACGGATTGAACCAGACCGCATGACTTGAGTGATCAGGTCGCGTGTAAGTTCACCTCGCACGGTTTGGCAATCCAGGTCACACGGTTTGGCAGTCCAAGTCGTTTGAAACAGTCCAGGTAGTTTGAAACAGTCCAGGTCATTTGAAAGGTCCAGGTCGTCTGAAAGTCCAGATCGTTTGAAAGTCCAGGTCGCTTGAAATTGTAATTTTTCAAAACTTAGAAATTTTTCGAAACATTTTTCAAAGTATAAAATGGAAAATCAAGAGTTTTACAATGCGTTTTTCGGAGGAGGTATGACTGCTCAAACTCCAGCAAGTATAGCCCAGAATGTGAATATGGAGAACGAGCTAGGAACCATGCAAAAACCACCGAAACTGCTCAATATTGAAGATTATTCAGGGTGGCAGGATAGATTTCGCACGTGGGTTCAGGCGAATCACCTCGAATGCTGGCTGAAAGTTGAAACGAAACATGTAGTTCCTATGAATGATGCTGGTCTTCCGAAAACACTTAACACATTAACTCTGGCTGAACAAGAAAACTTTAAAGCCGAGAAGAAGATGGTCAGTATATTGCAACAGGTAATTAAGGAAGACATTTTGGTACTGTTACAGCATCAGGGTGACGCGCAATCTATTTGGAACGCTCTTAAAATCAAATTTCTTGGGAGTGTTTCAATGATTAAAAGCAAAAAGGCGCTACTAAAAAAAGAATTCGACATATTTACTGTTATCAGTGGAGAATCAACGAAAGAGTTGATTGCGAGGTACTGTCACTTGGTAGTGGAGATGAAACGTTTGAATATAGATAAATCAGACGAAGAGTGGGTTGATAAGTTGGCTGACGCACTACCACAAGAAGAGTGGGGTACGTTCTTATTGGTTTTGAAGAACAATTTGGAATACGTGGGTTTCAATTTGAGTACGTTTATCGAGAGAATTGAAGCTCATGAGCTTGAACTTCGGAAGATGAGGAAAATGAAATATGCAAACGTACAACAGATGTTCAGCTTTATTACAAAGGAAACTCATCTGCCTCATCTGCTCCGAGTCCAAAGATTCAAACGGCATTCAATGCAGATTCTTCATCGGGAGTACCTCAAAGCATGCCTAACAACAACTTTTCACCGTTTCCAAATTACGAACCGAATCCTAAGGTTCAGAGTTTTCAAGAACATGTTTCTTCTCAAAGTTCTTCAGGTTCGAACAATCAGAGTTATAGTCATGGGATACAGTGCAATATTGCTGTTAATATAAAAAACGGTCAAGATTTTACCGAGACAGCTGCAAAGAAGCATATAGCACTTCTAGCTTCTGTACTTGAGTCTTACGAGAGTCTAGTAGCCGGACGAATTGGTAACCCAGACATGACTAAAGAAGATTACGATCAAATTGATCCCGAGGAACTAGAACTCATCGACATAAAATGGTGTATGGCGAGCATTGTCAGAAGAGCTCAGAGGTTCATGGAAATTACCGGAAGAAGTAGTCTCGCAGGTCCTGATTCTAAACTTGGATTTGAAAAATCGAAGGTGACTTGCTTCAAGTGTAAAGAGAAGGGACACTTCAAGCGCGAATGTCCGAACAGAGAAGTTAATAACCACCAGAATCCATTCGCCAACGATTATTACCGACAGACCATCTATCATAAAAACTGCCAACAACCATTCAATCCACGACCTCAAATCAAGAACAGTCAATCCAAACAAACAGAAAAAGCTCTTTTGGTGAATCAAGATGACGAAAAGATTCCAGAAGGTTTCAGTTGGGATAAGTACGTTCCAGGAGATGGTCTTGGAATGATGGCTGAAATTATTGAAGAGCCGGAACCGGAAATCGAGGAATGTGTTCATGAAGTTGAAGAAGTCAGTGAAGTGGTGAATGAAGAAAGTTTTGCAGAACTAGAAGAGGAGACAGCATCGGTCTACTATTATCAGTCTGAATAGGAGGTTATTACTATTGCATTTAAATCTATAATGCCAGCTAATGTGTTTGATTCTTTTGCATGTTTCTTTAGTGAACCGACTACGGGTTTTTGCCCACAGTACGAAGTTGAACAAACTCCGGTTCAAGAGATCATTGATGTCTCAAAGGAAATGAATGAAGAGACTTTGAAAGAAATAGCAAACAAATCTCTTATGGTCAAGCGGCAAGAGGTAGAACAAACTAAAACACCTTCTGATAACAATGAGACCAAAGATGCAACTCAAGAGTCAGTGTCTATTGAAAAGGAGTCAATTATCGAGACTTGTGATACGTATGAGTCAGGAGAGAAGTCTGAGTCCGATGACAAATCAGAAAATGTGAAGTCCGAATCCGAAGAGAAATCTGAGTCTGAGTCTGGAAAGTTTGGTAAATCAGAAAGTAAAATTGATAAACAAGAAAATGCTTTTGAAAAAGTTGATCAAATTCTTGAAAAGCCATGCGAAAACTGTTTGAAACCATGCATGGATTGTCTTGAAAAAGACAAACAGTTTCAAGAGTTGAAAAAGTTTAACGACAAATTAAAATTTGATTTTAATGATGTTAAAGAAGCTTATGACACTTTGTCACAATCTACTAAAATGATTCATACTGAGAGTAAAGAAAATGATAAAATTGCTAATTTGCTCAAAGCTACTGTCATGGAAAAGCAAATGTCGATTAACATCCATCTGGACAAAATCGCAACTCTAAAGAAGGAACTTGAACTGATGCGTATTGAGACAGAAAGGGTCGACAAAAAGTTGATCAGTTATCTTTCATCTTCATATGTGATTGATCAGATTATTCCTCAACAAACTGAAGTTAAACCAGCTTTCAAAAATGTTCCACCCCCAATGTGGAATCATTATACTCAGAAATATCCAGACGGGGTGGAGGAGGCATTGAATCTCAAACTGAGAACAGAAGAGAACGAGTTACCGGAAAACATAGATGTTACATTCTCTCCATCTGACACCGACAACGAGTCACAACTGGTTAAAACAGTTGTAGACCAAGTGTTGGATGAAGAGAGTGATAAAACTGATTTCGAAACGGTTAAAACTCATTTTGAGAATTCTAGTTCAAATTCTGAAGATGACGGAAACTTTCTTGATAAGTTTATCCCAAAGTCAGATAAAGTTCTGGATGACGATTCGATCATTGTGGTTTACACGATGACCGGAACTGACAAACTGTATACTGATTTTGAGTACCCGATTCAGAATGCGAACCTGAAAAAGGTTGAAAAAGTTTTTAAACTCGTGGAAATTGATATCTCAGAAGTTAACAACAATTCGTTTCTATCAAAACCGAAAAAATATTTTGTTAAACAACAAACGACAAACAACCTGGGAAAGAAAAAAGAATGGGTGGGTAACAATGGTAATAACAAGAGACATGGTAATAATTACAAAAAGAAAGGTGTTGGTTTTGAGATGAAAATGGCTAAGAAAGCAGTGAAGCTAAAAGAAAAATTGAGTGAAGTGTTTGTGTCTGGTAATAATACAGAAGTCGAAAAGGATTATATCTTTAGTAAGTAAGCAATTGACGATTTTATTGCGGCCAAAAAAGATAAGAGACGAGGCCAACAGATCCACTTTTGTCGCATATGACAAAAGAATCTGTTATCGATGCAATGAAATCGGTCACATGGCCAAACAATGTGTCAAAGAGATAATAAAACCAGTTTTCCATAAACCGAAACCAAAAATTTCAAAGGATGTTAAGGGAAAATCACCTATGGTATCCCCCGTGCGTATTCTTAAACGCGGTGAATCATTGAAGTCAGAGGACAAACCAAAATCAACTTTTGAAATTGGTGAATCTTCAAAATCACAAAAGACTTCAAAGGTTTATTCTAAAACAAAGACTTCCCGAAGTCAATCATGGGTGGAGAAACCTAAACATTCTTTTGAGGAAAAGAAAATGGAAGAAGTTTTAAAATCTGAACCGAAAATCTTTGCAACCACTGATGAGAAAATTGAATTTGAGTTAGATAAGTTGATTGAAGAATACCCACCTATCAAGGAAGGAGCTCTAAAATCAAAACCAGAATCTGATGTTCCAAATGTTTTTTTTAACATTCCAAAAGTTGACATAGTAGCTCATGATATTGTCTTTGGTAGTGTACAAAATGTTGTAAAATATTGGGTATCATTGTTTAAGTAAATGTCTTTTGATGTGTGTAGGGGCTTCCAAGGTCTATCATTTCTAAATGGATAATGGATAGCGGCACCTCACGGCACATGACAGGGATGTTAGCACTATTATACGACGTCAAGTCAATCAATGGAGGTTATGTCGGGTTTGCTGGAACTCAAGGTGGAAGAAATGTTGGAGAAGGAATACTTACTAACGGGGTCGTAACATTCGATAAAGTGAACTACATTGCTGAGTTATAAAACAATCTGTTGAGCATTTCTCAGATTTGTGATAAGTCATTTACTGTTCATTTTACAAAAGATGAATGTCTGATTCTTAAACCGGGGTTTAAAATATCCGAAGAAATGGTGTTGATGCGCGCTCCTCGTGAAAACGATCTTTATGTACTAGACATGAGCGTTGCAACAACGATAGATAAAAAGGCACAATGCTTTGTGAGTAAGACGAAGGTGACTGAAAAAGAATCCATTATGTGGCATCGTAAAATGGGCCATATTCACTTGAGAAAGGTGAGCTTTTTAGTTCATAATGATCTTGTAGACGGTGTTGACGGGTGGTCCATAGGACAACCCTTAATGATGTTAAAAGACGAATTTATCCTTCACTTAATCGCGTAATTATCTTGAATTAGATGACTACGGTTGCTCATGTTTCAGGTGCAGTTCGGGAGCTAAAAAGGGATAAAACGCAGCTTTGGATGGTTTGGAGATGAACGGGTCGTGCGTGGAATGAATGAAGAAACAAAACACACAAGTCAGGGTGCCACCGTAAATTACGGTGGCCACCGTAATTTACGGTGGCCCTGAAACTTGCCTGAATCCCACCGTAACTCAGGAAACACTCACCGTAACACCTTGAAGACCACCGTAATTTACGGTGGTACCGTAAATTACGGTGGAGGCTGCGACAGAATCCGTAACTGCCTCATTTAATCAGTTTTTGGGGTGTCTTTTCACATATCTCATGATTGGACAGTTTCTCTACACTTTGGGGGCGATTTTGGCTAGTTCTTGTTGGTTGGAAACAATTCTAAACATTTGGTGCTTGTTTTTTATTCTTATGAACTTGACTTTTAATGTTATGATGATCAACCGAACAATGTCCGGCTAAACTTGTGGTGATCATCTTAGGTGAAGGTTTCTCTAAACTTTTGTGTCTTATTCCGTTATTTCTAGAATGATAACTTGGGTTTGCTTGATTATCATGGTGTATGCATAATTGTTTGTAGCTTGTTAATTGATAGTGCAATTTCTAGTCTCAATCGTACGTTCTTGGTGCCATTGGCAATCGAGATATCACGGGAAGGGTTAGGGTTGGTTATTGATTAATTGATCATCGGGAAACAACCTCGCGTTTATATAATCCGAGTACTTTGTTCCCTTTTATCACTTTGATTATTTATGCACGAGTTATGTCTATGTAATTCTTTCTAGTTGGAATTTCACACAATTGTTAAAAGAAACTGAATCCTAAGATGGTCATTGTTCTCCTAATCTACTTTACAACCAACTTTTGATTTGAAGTTATTTAGTAATTTTAGTTTTAAAACCAAACAATCCAAATTATTGATTTTTACTTTCTGCAATTTAGGTTAATTTTAGTTTAAGTGCAAAGCTACATAATCGACATATTTTCCACATACTCCCTGAGTTCGATACCCATTTACCACTATCTATAGTTGTTATTGGGATTAAATTTGCGTGACCACGACATCACGTCAAATTTTGGCGCCATTGCCGGGGAGTTGTGCGCAACGTGTGTCAGTTTGTTAGTTTTGCTTTGTTATTTTCGGGTTTACACTGGTGTGTTTAGTGTGCAGGTTCTACAGGTGCATGCATACTAGAGGCTCTCAAAAAGCGTCACCATTGTCATTTGATCCGGAGATCGAAAGAACGTTAAGGCAAAATCGTGTTTTAGTAAGAGAAAACAGAATTATTGGTTCACCTACGTCACCCATCACGCCACGAAACATCATGCAAGAATCTCAATTACCACCTACAATGGGTCAAACGACCTCATCATTTATACCCACTTCCACACAACCATCACCAAACACAACCATACCAAACTCCACTACAATTCCTACTCCACCTCATGACACTACACCAACCAACACCACAAAACCGATCACTACTCAAGTTGAACCCAATCTTACCTTTAGTCCTTCAGCTACAATCCCACCATTATCACACTTCTTTCCTCCATCTACGGGTCAATCATCTTCCCATTATTCAATACCACCAAATTCAACCATTGTCCATGCTACTTCAACATTCAGACCATCAAACCAATCGGGCTTTCAATACTCTACCCTTCCATTTGGGCAATCTTCGGGTATAGGGGGAGATGGATATGAGGAAGGTTATGAAGATTTTGAGGGGTATGATGAGGACGGGTATGCTTATGGGGGTTATGGTGATCAAGGAGAGTTCGGTTATGTGCAAGGACAATCTCAAGGGATGGCAAGTGTAGGTTGAATGCCACAACAACAACAACTCATACCACAACATATTCGGCCAAGACCACAAGGGCTACAAGTGCAACGCCCTACACCATTGCAACAAGTTCGCCCACAAAATGTACAACCACAATTCCAAAGGCCGATTCAACACCAACCGATGCCACAACAGCAATTTCAACAACCATTCGCACCACAAGGGCATATACCAAGGCCAATGGGTCCTATTCGACCAAGGGTTAGGTTGGGGGTGCCAAGAAGGCATCTTAGAGAACATGAGAGAGGAATTGAAGCGCATTTTAGACCGGTAATCACTCAAAATCCCTCACCGGTAGTTATTCCTCATAATGATCAAGGGAGGACCTTTGAAGTGAGAACAAATTCTTTGCAAAGTTTGCCGAAATATAAAGGGCTAGCAACGGAGGAACCGTATTTCCACTTAGAGGCCTATGACTCAATTTGCAATACTCTTGGGAGTCAAGGTTTTTCAGCTGATGATGTCAAGTTAGTCCTATTTCAATTTTCTTTGGAGGACAAGGCAAAGAAGTGGTTCTACACTTTGCCTTCGGCATCTATTTATACTTGGGTGGAAATGCAACAAATTTTCCTATATGAGTTTTACACTCCCCAAAAGACCAATGATGCTAGGAAGGGGTTGAGGAGTTTTCAACAACAACAAGGCGAAATGTTTCATGAAGCCTTTGAGCGTTTCAACATGATGATCAAGAATTGCCCTCATCATGGAATTGAACTTTGGGAGTTGATGAATGCCTTTCATGAGGGGTTGAGTGCCGAAGATGCTCGTGACTTAATGTCTATTACCGGTGGAACTTTTGGTACAAATTATGAGAATGATGATTGGGAGTTTTTGGAGCAAATGGCGATCACCTCAAAAAGAAAAGCTCAAGCATCGAGGAGAGCACGACCGGCCATTGCCCGACCTCAAGTGCACGCAATAGATGATGGTAATGTTCAAACCACTAACCAAATTTATGATGTTTGTGCATTGTGTAATGAAATAGGTCATTCGGCTGAAAATTGCCAAGGAATGGTGGAAGGGCAATATGAAGAAGTTCATGCGGTTCAAGGTCAACGAGGGGGTGGTGGAAATTACAACAACATGAATTCTAATACCTACCACCCCGGGTTGAGGAACCACCCAAATTTTCGGTATGGGAACCCTTCAAATCAAGCTAACCCGAACTTTCAAGGTAGCCAAGGTAACTTTGGTTCGCGCCAACCTTACAACAATCAAAGTGGATATCGAGGTGGTAACAACCAAGGGTATCAAAAGCAATATCAACCGGGTCAAGAACAAGGGGGGTCTTCGGGTGGAAATGAGATGATGGAAATGCTAAAAAGCATGCAAGCGGAGATGCAAATATGGAACCAGCTCGATGAAGTTTGAATGCAAAAGGATGAGGTTCGTGACAAGAGCATCCAATCACTAACAACCCAAATGGGACAATTGGTAACCGATGTGGCGGAATTGAAGAAAAACAAAGGTCAACTTCCAAGCGATACCAAGGTAAATCCTTCACATGGTTCGTCACGAGGTAATGTTAATGTTCATCATGTTAATGTTTTAAGAAGTGGAAAAGAATTTAAAGCCAATTTGTCACCCGAATTGGTTGAGGGGGTAGTTGAGGACATCACGGGTAATGATAGTGATGATGAAGTATCACCGGTTAAACCTAAAGAATCAAATGTTAAAAAACCGGGGTTGGATGAAAATGAAAAAAATGAACAAAGTGAAAAAGTTGAGGGTGAACCGAGTCAAGTCCCGTTTCCATCGGCGTTACTTGACCCGGGTAGAAAAAATTTTATTGCACCAAGAGGTCCCCAAAAAGAAGAATTGTGGGACATGTTTAAACAAGTTAAAATTAACCTTCCACTCCTTGATGCAATAAAACAAGTGCCCGCTTATGCTAAATTCCTAAAGGAATTATGCACACAAAAGAGGCAACAAAAGAAGAAAATGCCTAAGCGGGTGGATTTAACCGGGCAAGTAAGTGCGGTTTTGAATGCGGAGCTTCCTCCTAAGCTCCAAGATCCGGGCACGCCATTGATTAACATACAAGTTGGTAATTTTCAAATGGCGAAGGCGTTACTAGATCTTGGAGCCGGAGTTAGTATTTTACCGGGGGGCTTATATGACCAATATGATTTTGGTCCGTTAGCTAGGGTGGAGACAATGGTTGTTTTGGCTGATTTGTCTCATAAGCTACCTCGAGGGATGGTTCAAAATGTAATTGTTAAAATTGATGAATTTTATTACCCGGTTGACTTTCTAGTCTTGGACTACTCGTCCGCGGACCCAAAACAACAACAAAATGTAATTTTGGGTCGGCCATTTTTTAGCACCGCACATGCAGTGATCGATTGTAGATTTGGTACAGTCGATATAACTTTTGGGAACCGAAAAATGCGTTTAAATGTTTTTACTAACAATTCTAACGCTAATGGTGTTGATGAGTGTTTCATGGCAGATTTAGTTGATGGATGCAACCCGCATGAGTATGAGGAGGATGGTTTGGATGTTTGCTTGTGTGATTTTTCTGAACAGGTGCATGCTTATGCATTACGGGTTGAAGAGGAAAAACAGGATGCCATGGCCTTGAAAGAAGGTCGACCGCCATGGACTTATCAATTCGAAGGCTTACCGGCGGAAATAAATTCGGGTACTAAACCATCGTTAGAGGAACCGCTAAAGTTGGAACTTAAAGACTTGCCAAGCCATTTGAAGTATGCGTTCTTAGGGGATAATGACACTTTACCGGTCATTATTTCCTCTAATTTAGAGTTGGCACAAGAGCAAGCATTGTTGGAAGTTTTGAAAGAAAACAAGGGAGCTATTGGATGGACGATTGCCGATCTCAAAGGAATTAGGCGATTGAATCCGAACCTAAGGGAGGTAGTAAAGAAAGAGGTAATTAAATGGTTGGACGCGGGAATCATCTTCGGATAGTGCTTGGGTGAGTCCCACCCAAGTTGTGCCTAAGAAGGCTGGCATTCAAGTAGTCAAAGATGAAAATGGTGAACAAATTACCACCCGACCGGTCACCGGGTGGCGTGTATGTATTGACTACCGAAAATTGAATGCCGCCACTTCTAAGGACCATTTCCCGCTACCTTTCATTGACCAAATTATTGAAAAATTATCGGGTCAAAAGTACTACTGTTTTTTGGTTGGGTATTCGGGTTACAATCAAATAGCAATACACCCGGATGATCAACACAAGACCACCTTCACTTGTCCATGTTGCACCTTTGCCTTTCGGCGAATGCCATTTGGCTTGTGCAATGCACCGGCAACTTTTCAACGATGTATGATGAGTATTTTCTCGGACATGGTTGGAGAGTCGCTTGAAGTATTTATGGATGACTTTTCCATTTTTGGCACTAGTTTCGAATCTTGTCTCAACGAATTACAAAAAGTTTTAAAAAGATGTGTTGAGAAAAATTTAGTGCTTAGGTGGGAGAAAAGTCATTTCATGGTGCAAGAGGGCATTGTGTTGGGTCACGTAATTTCGGAAAGGGGAATGGAGGTGGATAAGGCAAAAATAAGGGTAATAGCATCTTTGCCACCTCCGAAAAATGTTAAGGGTGTAAGGTCATTCTTGGGACACGCGGGGTTCTATAGACGTTTCATAAAAGGTTTTAGTGTTATCAACAAACCTTTATGTAATTTGTTATTAAAAGATGTCCCATTTGATTTTACTAATGAGTGTATGCAAGCTTTCACTGTTTTGAAGGAACATTTGGTCAAAGCTCCTATTTTGCAACCACCGGATTGGTCAAAGCCGTTCGGATAATGTGTGATGCAAGTGACACTACTATCGGTGCAGTTTTGGGTCAACGGGTTGATAGAAAGCCGGTGGTGATTTACTATGCAAGCAAGACTTTATCCGAAGCGCAACTCAATTACACCACAACCGAAAAGGAGTTATTAGCGGTGGTGTATGCTTTGGATAAGTTTCGTGCTTATATTTGGGGGAGCAAGGTGGTGGTTTATTCGGATCATAGTGCGGTCCGATATTTGATGGAGAAAAAGGATGCAAAGCCCCGCTTAATTTGGTGGGTGTTGTTATTACAAGAGTTCGATTTAGAGATCCGGGACAAAAAGGGAAGTGAGAACGTAGTGGTAGATCACTTGTCTAGGATTCCTGTTGAAGGAATTGACGATGTTAGTGAAATAAATGAAAGTTTTCCCGACGAGCAACTCTTAGCCGTTTCCACCTTTGTTGCACCGTGGTATGCTCATTATGTAAATTACTTAGCCACGGGTGCCATCCCAAGTCATTGGACCAAAAAGCGATGACAACAATTTATGTTCCAATGAAGCAATACATTTGGGATGAACCGGATCTTTTCAAGATCGGGCTGGATCAAGTTATTCGGAGGTGTGTGCCCGAAACGGAGGTGATGGAAATTTTGACCCATGCTCATTCATCCGCATGTGGAGGTCACTTTAGTGGACATAAAACGGGTTACCGGGTTCTCTCATGTGGGTTTTATTGGCCCACAATTTTCAAGGATGCATGTGAGTTCGCTAGAAACTGTGTAAACTTACAAAAGATGGGAAGCATATCGAAGAGGGATGAGATGCCATTACAACCAATCTTGGTTGTAGAGATATTTGATGTATGGGGTATAGATTTTATGGGTCCCTTCCCGAATTCAAATGGTTTTCTATACATTTTGGTAGCGGTGGATTACGTCTCAAAGTGGATTGAAGCTATTGCAACACGCACAAACGACCATTCGGTTGTTTGTAAATTTGTTCAATCCAACATCTTCTCTCGTTTTGGTATTCCGCGTGTTATTATAAGTGATGGTGGTTCGCATTTCAAGAACTTTAACTTCGGGAAATTATTGAAGAGGTATAGCGTGAATCACCGGATTGCCACACCTTACCATCCGCAAACGAGTGGACAAGTCGAAGTGTCCAACCGTCAAATCAAAGAAATCCTCATGAAGACGGTAAGAACGGATAGGAAGGATTGGTCTAGCAAGTTGGATGATGCGTTGTGGGCATACCGAACGGCCTACAAAACTCCGATTGGCACAACACCTTATCGGATGTTTTATGGAAAGGGTTGTCATTTGCCAATGGAGTTAGCGCATCGGGCACATTGGGCAATTAAGACGGTAAACGCGGATTATGATGAGGCGGGGAAGATGAGGAAGTTGCAATTGAGCGAAATTGAAGAAATTAGAGATGAGGCGTATGAATGTGCATCCGCTTATAAAGACAAGCTCAAGAAAGTACATGATGCAAAGTTGAGGAAGAAAACCTTTGAAGTGGGTCAAAAGGTTTGGTTGTATAATTCAAGACTCAAGATGTTCGCGGGCAAGCTTAAAAGCAAATGGATGGGCCCGTATGTCGTTCGGAGAGTTGGGAGGTTTGGTGATGTAGATATCCAAGATGAGCAAACACTGAAACAACAAACGGTGAACGGTCACCGGTTAAAGCCATACTTGGAGGGGAACGGCATCAACAATTTGGAGCTTGACAAAGCGGGCTACATCTTACGCCCGGTCGATGAGGAACAACCGTGAGAGGCCCAGGCTTGGTAGTGTAAATAGTTAGCATTTCATTTTGTTTGTTTTGTATAATTTGCATATTTACCGCACTCGCTTGAAGCTTGTGTTTGAAACAAGTGTGGGGACATTCGGGTCACGAATTGCTCTAACATTGTGTTGAGGACAACACGGGATTTTCGAGGGGGTAGGGTAATTCTTACATGTTTTTGAAAAATTTTTAAAACACAAAAAAATCAAAAAAACTGAAAAAAATATACTTAAAATTCGAGTTTTTGGCGAAGAAAAAAGGCCCAGATACTACCGTAATTTACGGTATTACCGTAATTTACGGTGGGGGTAAAAATTATTTGGTCTTTACGGTGAAATGCCCCTGTTTTACGGTGGAATTTAAGTGCCAGCATCCACCGTAATTTACGGTCCACGCCGTAATTTACGGTGGAACTGGCGAGACAATGGGTCCTTCCGGTTTCTGCATGTACATAAAAAAAATAATAAAGCAATCATTCACGTGAAACAACCCCATCCACACGATTTCATTCACCTTTCTCCTCTATCCATTCTCATCTTTCACTTTCACAAGACCCACAAAATCCCCAAACTCCATAGCCTTCTTCAACCTTCAATCTACCATATCTCTTTCAATTCTTAGCCAAATCAAGTGAAACATAGGTCTATTTTGGCTAACTTTTCACATACTTTCTGATTTTGAGAAAAGATTTGCGAAAAAACGAAGCTTTCGAGTCTGAATTCCAAACCCTAGGTCCGAAATTTTTAGGGGTTTTTGGAGTTTTTGTTTAACAAGCATTCTCAAGCAAAGGTATGGAAGTTTATTTATTATGTTTTGATGATGCATTGTGAAAAGTAAGATTATTTGTGTTATTTGTTCATCCCCACTTGCTTGTTCTTAGATGTTGGCATAAAAATGGTTACTAGAACATTGTCATGGTTTATAGATGTAGGATTGATGATAAAGTAGTGCAATTTTTGGGAATCTCTACATTGTAGAGACACCATGCCCAATTTCTGAAAAAGATTTATAAAAGTTTTGGTTTACTAGCATCTACAACCATAGTACCAAGCAAGTGTGGGGATATTTTGGTGAAAAGGGGCTAATTTATTGTCTTTGGTTGTGTTGTTTGCTTTAATGTGTGTAGAAAATGGTACGAACGAAAGAAAAAGCCGGAGCAAGTTCGTCTTCTTCATCTAAAGACAAGGGTAAGCAACCGGAACAACAACCGAGAAAGAGGCAATATTTGGGGCGAGTTGATGAAAGTGAAAGCGAAGATGAAGAAATGGAGTTGGACCCGGCTGAAAAGCCAAGATGGGAGTCGGGTCCATTGGATGACCAACCGGAACATTGGCAACCGACACTCTTTCATGACAGTATGAATCGATTGAAAAACAGGGCTGCCGCATTTATTTGCGAGAGAGTAGTTAATGAGGTTCAATTTAGCCCGTTTGGTGTGTTTGCTAAATTCCGCGCTCTAGGATGGGAGGGGGCGCTTAATTGCTATGATAAGGATAGCAAGAATTTGTTCATGACCGAAATTCAAGAATGGATGGCAACCCTCACGTGCAACACATACGAAAAGCCGTCACAAATGAAGTTAACGGGGGTGGTGAATGGGATTCCGGTAGAGATGTCTTTTAACACATTGAAGAAATTGGGAAAATACGACAGTCTATCGGCTAGTGATTACATGATACCTAGTCTTGATGACCTTTTGCATAAACCAGAGAAGCATGTTCGTTGGAATGATATGTTGGCAGCGCTGTTTTTACCCGGTACATATAGTGAAATTTTGTACCGGAGGAATTTAAAGATTGAAGCGAAGTTCTTGTTAGCAATCTGCATTCTCAATGTCATTCCGCGAAGGGGGGACAAGGAGCAAGTGAGGTACCCGGAAGTACCTGTCCTCTATTCGCTACTTAATGGATCTCCGCGTTTTCCAATCCGATACTTGATCATGAACCACCTATGGATTTGCCGAAACAAGTTGGGGAGAGATATTGTCCCATATTGCCGAATCATCACGGGATTGATGAAGCAACAAAAGGCAATCACGTCCAAAGATAAGGGGGCACCAAAAAGGTATCAGCCTTTTACTGTAGACAAGTTGGGGATTGGTTGGACGTATTCGCAATCGGAACGGTACCATAAACTATAGTCGGAGGGGCAGCGATGGAGAGCATTAAAGGTGGGTGCAAGAGATCTTCTACCGGGAGAAGCGGATGAGCCGGAAAGTGATGTGGAGGCTCCAAGTGGTGTTGAGGATTATGCGGACGAGCCGCATGGTGGTGAGAATGTGGGCCAAGGGGGCCATGGTAGAGGTTATGGTGGTGCCTTTTACGATTATACGGAGCGTTCTTATGTGCCAAATTGGTCTTATGATGGCACAATGCAAGAGGTTATCGAAAATCAACGTCCTCCGGCGCCCATTTTTGAGTCATGGTCGGGTTCGGAGCGGACGTTATTTGATCAACATACAATGATGACTGCAAGCATAGAGCGGTCTTTGAAACAAAATCTCGATCGTCAAGAGGCGTGGAATCGCACACACGCGTATTCCCATGAAGTAGAAATGAATAATCGATACCATGATGACCAAGAAAGGAGATTGCATGTAGATTGGCACGCCGGGCGGCCGGTGGTTGTGGATCCACAACATGTGGATTATGCGTCTCTACCACCGTATGATGGTAGTGTTTCGTATCCAACCCCGCCGCTCCATCATTCACAATGGATCGACCCGCGCCAACAAGAAGGAGCTCAACAACAAGGTGGGAGTAGTAGCGGTTCATTTGCATTTGCAGAATGGAATGACATGATGTCTTCCATTTTTGGACCTCCGGGGCCACGCTATTACTAGTCAGGTCGTGTTCCTTTCTTGTATATTTTGTGAATATTTAATTAGTTTGATATGTTTATGGTTGGGCGGTTGGGTGGTGTATGTTTGTGATGTTTTGTTTGGGTTGGTGGAAGTTGGCGGTGTGATGTTGAAAAAGAAGAAAAATAAAAAAAAATATAAAATGAAAAATCCAAAAAGAAATTTGTGGTTTGAGTGTTGAGTGTTGAGCTTTCATTTGGTGTGAAAGATGTTAGTGATCAAATCCTCCTAAAACCATACATTGGGGTCAATGTATCCCAAGTGTGGGGATGGGGGGAAATTTTTAAAGATTTTGAAAAAAAAAAATTAAATCAAGCGAAACGATGTGAGAATTTGAACACCCTAGATTAACCCCAATTGATGCACCGGCAACCCTTGATACCCCTTTTATTCTTGGTGAGAGTTGAAGCCACGCATGTAAATAAATAATACTTATCTTTGATGAGAGTGGCTATGGGTGGGGATGCATTAGAACTTGTGCCTTGATACGGTTTGAGTCCTTAGTTGGATGTGAATGCGAAGAGGATAAGGGCATTTAGGGAGCCTCGTCTTTAGTGTGTGTGAGTGTGGGATTTGGGGGGTTGGACCTCATAAGTTATATATATGAGCATGGTAGTGAGAGGGGCGGGGGTTTGGACATTTAGTTGCCCAATTTTGTGCCTAAAAGCCTATCATTTGTTACCTCTAGCTAGTTACCTAAAAATTTACCCAACTTGACCTGGTTTTATAGTGTTAGTGATTGTTTAGTAGTAAGTAATTTTATTTGATGTTATGTTGAAAGTATGTAAAAAAACAGAAAAAGAAAAGAAAAAGAAAAGAAAAAGAGAAAAAGCAATGAAAAAGAAGTGATGTTTAGTTATCTTGTACATAGTAGTTTAGTTTGGTAGTTGTTTGTTTGTGTCATTGTGTAATAAAAACCGGGTTAAGTTTTCGCTACTTCATATATATTCCATTTTCTACCCATACGCCTAGCCACGTTACAACCTTGAAAGTCCCTTTGATTTGCATTCATGTTTGACATGTTTTAGGAGAATGATCGATTTAGGTACAAGCCTATAGTTGTGCAACCGCCCGTTAGTCTTTGTGTGTCTAGCTTACAATTGCTAGTGCTTACTTGTTACCGAGAGGAGAGACATAGTGAGGGGTGCATTATTTCGGGTGTTAAAAAGGGGTTAGTAAAAGGATTACATGTTTCTGCTTGGTTTACATTGATCGCTTGTTTTGAAATTGATTTGATGAGTTGCTTGGGACAAGCAACGGTTAAGTGTGGGGATGTGACGGGTGGTCCATAGGACAACCCTTAATGATGTTAAAAGACGAATTTATCCTTCACTTAATCGCGTAATTATCTTGAATTAGATGACTACGGTTGCTCATGTTTCAGGTGCAGTTCGGGAGCTAAAAAGGGATAAAACGCAGCTTTGGACAGTTTGGAGATGAACGGGTCGTGCGTGGAATGAATGAAGAAACAAAACACACAAGTCAGGGTGCCACCGTAAATTACGGTGGCCACCGTAATTTACGGTGGCCCTGAAACTTGCCTGAATCCCACCGTAACTCAGGAAACACTCACCGTAACACCTTGAAGACCATCGTAATTTACGGTGGTACCGTAAATTACGGTGGAGGCTGCGACAGAATCCGTAACTGCCTCATTTAATCAGTTTTTGGGGTGTCTTTTCACATATCTCATGATTGGACAGTTTCTCTACACTTTGGGGGCGATTTTGGCTAGTTCTTGTTGGTTGCAAACAATTCTAAACATTTGGTGCTTGTTTTTTATTCTTATGAACTTGACTTTTAATGTTATGATGATCAACCGAACAATGTCCGGCTAAACTTGTGGTGATCATCTTAGGTGAAGGTTTCTCTAAACTTTTGTGTCTTATTCCGTTATTTCTAGAATGATAACTTGGGTTTGCTTGATTATCATGGTGTATGCATAATTGTTTGTAGCTTGTTAATTGATAGTGCAATTTCTAGTCTCAATCGTATGTTCTTGGTGCCATTGCCAATCGAGATATCACGGGAAGGGTTAGGGTTGGTTATTGATTAATTGATCATCGGGAAACAACCTCGCGTTTATATAATCCGAGTACTTTGTTCCCTTTTATCACTTCGATTATTTATGCACGAGTTATGTCTATGTAACTCTTTCTAGTTGGAATTTCACACAATTGTTAAAAGAAACTGAATCCTAAGATGGTCATTGTTCTCCTAATCTGCTTTACAACCAACTTTTGATTTGAAGTTATTTAGTAATTTTAGTTTTAAAACCAAACAATCCAAATTATTGATTTTTACTTTCTGCAATTTAGGTTAATTTTAGTTTAAGTGCAAAGCTACATAATCGACATATTTTCCACATACTCCTTGAGTTCGATACCCATTTACCACTATCTATAGTTGTTATTGGGATTAAATTTGCGTGACCACGACATCACGTCAGGTGTTAATTTGAAAAGCTTCCATCTTAACGATGATTGTATTGAATGTAAGAAAGGGAAGCAGACGAAGAAATCGCACCCGAAAAAGCTTTTGAACTCCATTAGATTACCTCGCGAAAGACTCCATATGGATCTTTTCAGACCGGTAAATGTGAAAAGCATAAGTGGAGATCTATATTGTTTAGTTGTTACTGATGACTTTACAAGATTCTCCTGGGTGTTGTTTCTAGAGAGAAAAGAGGAAACGTTTGATTCTTTGATGAGGCTATTCAAAAAGATGGAGAATGTTTACAAACTGCCGATTAGACCTATTCGAAGAGACAATGGCATGGAATTCAAGAACAACCGTATGCTCGAATTCTGCAACGATAAGGGCATTCTTCATGAGTTCAGCGCACTGTATACTCCTCAACAAAACGGTGTCGCAGAACAAAAAAATCGTACGTTGATCAAAATGGCTCGTACCATGTTAGCAGATTCGAAATTACCGGTATATTTTTGGAGTGAAGCGGTTGCCACGGCATGTTACACGCTCAATCGGGTTCTTACGGTGAAGAAGTACAAGAAAACTTGTTTTGAATTGCTTCATCTATACAAACCGAATCTGAAATATTTAGAACCATTCGGATCACCATGCACATTCATTGATCTAGACGGTAAATTTGGTTCGAAAGCTAATGAAGGTTTTTTTATAGGATATGCTAGTTCGTTGAAGAGAGTTTTTGTTCCGAGTTTGGGGAAGATCATACAAGTTCAACACGTTGACTGTCAACGGTTTACCGCTCTAAATCAACTTCCCGGAAACAGATTGCTATTTGATTACGACAATCTCTGGGAGTCATTCCATTTATCGACAGAGCCGAATGAGGAGGAACTGGCGTTCTTATACCAAAAACAGCAGTCTCTTTCACAAGAACAAGTGCCGAGACCGTTGGTGGTTTCTTCGCCCACCGTGGGTTCAAATGATCATGAGGCTGGTCCTAGTGGAACTGCACATGTACCCCCAGAAGAAACAGCTCCAAAATTTTACCAATCTGACGACTCAGAATCGGAAACCGATCCGATTTTTTACGAGGAACCAAATATTGCGACTTCAAATGCTATTGATCACACGGGTGATCAGAATTATAACAAATTTGCAATCGGAAGTGAGCGTACCGGATACGGTCATGCCAAGAACGTTATCTTACCATCCGTCGGAGCAAATCATTGGTGACCTTCAAAGCGGTGTGAAAACCCGCGAACAAATAAACAAAGGGCTTACATGTTTTTACTCATCTGTAGCACCTTTACAAGTAGAGTTCTCATTAAAATGTTTTATCTCGCAGGTAGAGCCGAAAACGCACAAAGAAGCATTGACCGGAGAGAGTTGGGTAAATGCAATGCAAGAAGAGTTACAACAGTTTGAAAAGCTCGGAGTGTGGAGGTTGGTTAATCTCCCGAAAGATCAGAAGTTGATCAAGACCAAGTGGGTCTACAAATGTAAGAGAGATGATAGAGGGGTTATAGTAAGGAATAAAGCACGATTGGTAGTCCAAGGATTTAGTCAGCAAGAAGGGATTGACTTTACTAAAGTATATGCTCCTGTTGCTCGACTTGAGGCAATCAAAATCTTCTTGGCATTCGCGTTATGGAAGGGGTTCAAGGTCTACCAACTGGATGTCAAATCTGCATTCCTCTACGGCAAGATTAAAGAAGAGGTGTACGTCGGTCAACCACCGGGTTTTACCTATCCTGTACACAAGGACAAGGTGTATCTACTCGACAAGGCATTATACGGATTACACCAGGCCCCGAGAGCCTGGTACGAGATGCTTTCCCAGCATCTGTTAACCAACGGGTTCACCAGAGGGACTGTCGATAGTACCCTGTTCACTAAAGAGGTTGCAGGACATCTACTGATCGTGCAAATATATGTTGATGATATAATTTTTGGATCAACGAACGATGAGTTGTGCAAGGAGTTTTAGAAGGTCATGAAGCAGAAGTTTGAAATGAGTTCAATGGGGGGGATGAAGTTCTTTCTCGGGCTTTAAGTTGAGCAACTGCCCGATGGAATCTTCATACACCAGACCAAGTATGTGAATGATGTGTTGGACAAATTTAATATGTCTGAATCATCTCCCATATCAACCCCCTAGCTACGAATCATGGCATATGTCCGGATGAAAGTGGTGAGAAAGTAGATGAAACGCATTATCAGTCAATCATAGGTTCACTAATGTATCTGACAGCATCACGACCGGACATCATGTATCCAACCTGCCTATGCGCCCGGTACCAGTCAAGTCCCAGAGCATCACACATGATGATAGTGAAGAGGATCTTACGGTATCTCAAAGGTTGCCCAAGCACCGGCTTGTGGTATCCCCAATCCGGTGACTTCTCTCTAACTGGATATTCTGACTCTGACTGCGGGTGCTGTAAGTTAAACGCTAAGTCCACAACTGCTGGTTGCCAGTTCTTCGAAACTCGGCTAATCACTTGGCAATGTAAGAAACAGACCACAGTCGCTCACTCGACTTGTGAGGCTGAATACGTTTCGGCTTCCAGCTGTTGTTCCCAGATTCTCTAGATTCAACAGCAAATGAGGGATTATGGTCTGCAATTCTTAGAGACGCCAATTTTTTTGGACAACGAGGCAGCCATTAATATCACTAAAAATCCGGTTCAACACTCAAAAACAAAACATATTGAGATTCGGCATCATTTTATTCGTGATTGCTACGAGAAAAAATTGATTCGAATTGATTATATTCACACCGATGATCAGAGAGCTGATTTTTACACTAAACCCTTTGATAAAACAAGATTTAATTATCTTTTAAAATTGAACGGGTTAAAGAATTTGTTTTCTGGGAGGGTTCTAGAGTGTGTGGCCGAGGCGGACGGCGATCAGAAGTGATCTGCGTCTAGTTGTCATGTTTTCTGTACAGTTTCTTTACTGCTTTTGATAAAACCAAAAACACAAAAATATGTTTTTGATTTTAGGGGGAGAAAGTTTATAGAAAATACAAAAACATGATAAAATTTCATAAATACAAAAACATTGAAAAAGACAAAAAGAGGTTTGTGTAAAAAGAGGAAATGATAGTACATCAGTGGACTATCACAACATACTAAAGAAATGGAAAGTCAAAATGTTTTTAAACAAGTCTCACTAATGATGTGCCAGTAGGCTTCACACGATTAGTAGATTGAGTTCGAGATATAAACATAACAAATACTTGCTTATCTCGTGGGGAACATCTCTCGGATATATGGGTAACCCCCGAAATCTTGTTTGAAAGGCTTTCTATTTCTGACATACTAGGTCTTTGTACGTGATGATATCTGGGGTATTATACCGGGACTTCTGATTTTGCGGGAGCAATAGCCTAGTCCTCGTATAATACTCAGCACTGCTTTATTCATAAAGCTCACCCTCAACATAAAAAATGATGAAACATTGAAAAATGCTAATCATGTGCTGTTGAAAAGAAGATCCCCAAGAGGGACCCACCTAAAGTCGAGCCATCATCTCTCTGATTGAACGGAAGTTCTAGCCTGAGCTCTCATGGCCTCGCATTTACCCCTTACAGATATCATTAGTGTGCACTCACCTGTAAGACTGAATATAAAAGTCTGGATACGGGAGTATATTCTGAGGTGGTACACGCGAATAAGTTAAGTCCTTAAAACACTAATTCGTATCTTGAATCAATTGAAACTTGTGTATAAGTTTAAGTGGACAACAATACTGACAATCAGAAGTGAATTTGTTTAAGACTTAAAGTTAAATCAAGATCAACGGTGTTAGTGATAAGTCTCAAAAACTGATATGATCCTCGTACACAAACTCACAAAAGATGTCTGTAAATATGTTTGTACAGTTTTCAGTTTCTTTAAATCCAAAAGAATTTCTGTTTGCTTAGCTAAAATGTTGAAAAATTCAAAAAGATTTGTCATTTCATCTTATTTTCGACAACAGACATTGGGGATCTGATGATTAAAGTCCAACAGCGCTAAACAAGTTGGATCATTTGGGTTTAATAAGAAAATTTTGAGAAGAGTGTTGGTAATTGCTCAAAATGTTTAAAAGTTCATTAATTTGAACTTAAAATGTTTCAAAATTGTCAGCGAGATCATAATTTGGTCGGCCAAAGTCATTAATTTGGATTTGGCAGGCTAAACAGTTGACCAGGGTCATTAAATTGGACTTGGTTAACTGAGTGTGTTGGTAAAAAGGTAAAAAGTTAAAAATTCAAAAATTTGAAAAAATAAAAGTTTCACACGAGGTGCCAACTCGTGCGAGCTGGCCAAACCGTTTCAAATATGGCCAGACCGCATGAACACCCCAAATCGTTTCAGCATTCAACTCGTGCGACCTGGCATCCTCTATATAAAGGAGAAGCCCAGATCGCGTGAACAGCTTTCAGTTCTCACACCGCATCAAACACACACCCTTCAAGGCGATTTGAGTGATTTCTTTGTTTTTCAAGCTTTAATCTTGTAACCTAGTGTTTGGATTCCTTGTATAAGTTGGTTTAGACAACTTATATCATGGGAAAGGTACAGATTCTTGATTAATTTGAACCAAATCACATGAACTCGTATGAACTCGAATGGACCGAATGTTTGAACTTAGATCTAGGCTTATATTGTGGATTAAATTGAATAAAAATCATATCAACGTGCTCTGATTTTGTTGTAGAACATATCTAGGGTATCAATTTCATGATAGAAACAAGATTTGAAAACCTGCAAATTCACTGTTCATATATGTATGTTCAAACGATGTGGTTGATTCAGACCACACGAGATGGCCAGACAGTTTGAAGTTTCAGACCGTTTGAGACCAGATCGTTTGACCACCAGACCGTTTGGGTTGGTCAGTTCGTTTGACCACCAAACTGTATGAGTTGTGTAGATCGTTTATATACCAGATCGTTTGAAAAGCCTGATCAGTTTGGCACGAGGTCGCATGAACTGGCCACATCGCATGAGGCCAGATCGTGTGAATGTTAGTGTTGTCTTGAAACTTGTGCAAATTGTATAACTTGTTTGTTTCTGTTTGTTTTTCAGGCATCGAACGTGTTGTTTGAACCATCGCACAATACTTGTTGTGTTTACGATGAAACACTACCAAAGATGGGTGTGTTTAAGGAGATTTTGCCATTCATGAGGTGTTTACCAATTCAAAAAGCTTTAACGGATTAGCACAAAGTATTCAAATCTCATGTTGATCGATTTTGGAAGAATGCTAGTTATGATGAAGTGAATGATGTTATTAATTCAAGGGTTCGTATAGATAATGAAGATAAAGAAATCATAATCACAGAACAGCTTGTACGAGAAGTGTTAGAGTTTCCAGATGACGATAATTCTCCAACAGGGTTTCCGGAAAGGATGGTCAAAGGATGTATGCTTAGAATGGGTTAAAACGGCCCGTTGAATAAAACAAATTATTTGAAAGCCTGTTTTATGAAGCCGTACAAATTCTTTATTCACTCAGTGATTCAAGCGTTAAGTCACAGGAAAGGTGGATACGATGTTATGAAAGACTATCAAATGTGTATGGTGACGGCGTTGGTACTGAACAAGAAATACAACTTTTCTAGAATTGTTTTTCATTACATGAAATATAATATTACTTCTGGTAGTCGAAGTTGGGTGTATCCAAGGTTTGTGCAGATGATGTTGGATCATGCGTATCCAAATCTTAAGAAAGATGAACAAAACGATCTAATGCTGTTGCATCACATGGATAATGAAACGTTAATCTGATTATCCAAGTATACAAAGAATTGGCCTGAACCGAAGAAGACAGAGTTTTCCGGGTTCATCAAAAGTGATAAGTATGAGGATCCAGATCCAGTAAATCATTTAAAGTGGAGGAATGATGCTGAAATGAAATATCAGAGTGCAATTGATGAATTAAAGAAGTTAGAAGATTTCTGTGAAACTCGAAATGATTGGTACACAAAAGTAGAAACAGAAAAAAAAAAAAAAAAAAAAAAAAGGTGGAAAGAGAAATCCTACTCCGAAAGTCCAAGCTAAAGAAGGATCATCTTCTCAACCACAGAAGAAACGTAAAAAGAAAGCGGTTGAAACAATGCTGGTTGATGAACCAGAAGTAGATGAGATAGAAGCTAATGTTGAAAAAGATCAAGAACCGTTAACTCCTGAAACTGAGCAGTTGTTGAAAGATATTGATGATACTGTAGAAGCTAGTAAGATAGTAGTTGATGATGAAGAGGATAGTTCATCTGGTTCAGAAGTTGATATTGATGCTGAAGTTGAACGTTGGATCAGAGAAAACTATGATCCAAAAGATAGAGAGAAACAAAAGAGGAGTTCGGATGATGATGATGAAACATATGTTCCACCAGAGAATGTTCAGGTTGTAAAATCACCATCTTCAGGAGGTAGAAAGAAATCAACATCAAGAAAACGTGTCAAAACTCCAGCAACGCGAAAGTTAAAATTCAAGCTGAAACTAAATCCACCACCAGAACCACAAACTAAACCACCATCACCACCACAAAATCAACCAATATCACCACCACCACGATAACCATCACCTGATCCTTTACAATCACCACCACAACATCATATTTCATTACCCATTCATGAACAACCACCAATAACATCACCACATGTCCAACAAACACCACCAACCACACAACCACTAGTTCATACTACTCCTGGATTGTCTGGTTTTGAAAATTTTCCACATATTCTAGAGAGTACAGTTCTTGAACAGCTTGATGATTTTAGCTTTGTGAATGATGATCTTGTGAAGAAGTTGCAAAAGAAGGTGAATGAGGTGTTAAGTGAGAAAAAGAAGTTAGAGGAACGTGTCAAGTCTGTTGAATCTGAGAATTCATCTTTGTTGAAAAAGATTGAAGCTGATCAAGTCGACATAGACATTCTGAAAGTTCGAATAGCTGACTTGGAAGAAGAAAAGTCTCGAAGGGATGAGCAGAATGGGTACTTCAAGTTGAAAAATCAAGAGTTAGAAGCCAAGAATGCTAAAAAGGAACATGAAGAGTATATGTTAAAGAAAGTGTTGGAAGATTTGATTGGTAAGCCGATTGAACAAAGGTTTGAAGAGATAGAACTTGCGAAAGTTAGAGCAAGACGTGAAGCTGAAATAGAAGCTGGAATGAAAGATAAGGGTAAAAGTGTCCTAGTTGAAGATGATGTTCAAGTGACTGAAAGGGAAATTGTTCTGATTGAGCCGAAATCCCCGACAAAAGTTCCAGAAGTGTCTATTCCAGATCCTTGTCCATTAACTTTAGTATCTGGTATGATTAAGATCGAAGATGATGAAGAAGACGAAGATGATAATCTGAAAGATGATGCAGATGAAATATATTATGTTCATAGCGATAATGATGATGATGGAAATGATGATGCTGATCAAGGTAATTCTGGTATAAAAGTAACTGAAGTGTCACAAGAAGAGAATATTGACCAGTATCTTCAAGACGATGCAAACGAAGAACCAGAAAATGCAGGAGGAGAGGGGGAGCATGGTGATACTGAAAATGTTGATGAGATTGTTGATCAGGGTGCAGGTTTGATTCTACGTCTTGAACATGATGTAGAGGAAGGTGAGTTATTGCATACTTATACTAGAGCTGAGATCATTAAGATAATGGATGTTGAAGAAGGTGAGTTTAACTTCGATTTTGAAGAAGAGTTGAACGAATTTGATATCAATCATCAACCTGCATATCAGTACAAGTATGTTGAAGAAGCTGATAATTATGATAAAGTGGAAGTAGAAGACTGGAGTGACAATGATCAGTCTGAGAATGTTCATGTTGATACTTCTAGCTTTTCAACTCTTGCTGAGTTTTTCCGTCAAGCAAATGAGGATGAATTGAGAAGAAAAGTCGCTGAAAGTGTTAAGAGTAAAAGTTTTACAGAATTGTCTAAAGAAGAACAACGTGAAGAACGAAAGAAGTGGTTCAGGAAGGATACGGAAAGAAAATTCAAAAGACCACTACAGTATTACAGAAGGGATAGAGATGTTTCTTTGGGTGATATCATAAGCTGGGGGTACTTGCCACAAGTTAAAGCTTATGCTATTAGAAGAGAATTTGGTGTTCAATATTTCCAATATATTCAAGATATAATGTCTCTACCTTGGTGGGATGTTGAAGAGTTGTCCCAAGTCAGAACATTATCATATCCAGTCAAAGTTCATGATATGCCAACATGGGGTTTGATGAAATTTGAAGCCTTCAGAGAATTTCGACACTGGAAGCCACATTATCCTAAGAAAGTCAAGAGGAAGGATCCTGTTACAGGTATTGGGGAAACAATTCTGAAAATCAAGAAGCCCAGGGTTATGAAGAATATTCCATTGCCAAAGATGGAACAGAATTTTCATGAAGGGTTTGTATGCTGGGTTTATAGTTGCATGGCGACCGAAACAGTAATTGTGTACAAAGTTGGGAATGAACTCAGAAATATTCACCTGTACGATCCGATGTGGATAGTAAATTGTTCTGCAAAGGATATTGAATGTCTGTTTGTGAACAAGATTGCATATAAGGCAGAAGATAGAGAGCAAGCTCTGCAGTTTCAGAAGGTAGCTACAGTATGTTTTCAGAAGGGTATAAATTCTGAAAATATGTGGTTAACAAGTTGGAGAGAGATTGAAAGAGAAGAGTTTCTGAAAGCAGAGAAGGAGAGAGAAGAGCGTGAAGAAAAAGACAGAATCGCTCGAGCTACATGGAGACAAAAGCTAGCTGAAGAAGAAAAGAGAGCTGCCAAAGAAAAGGAATAGCTCAGGAAAGCGTTATTGAAAAAGCCAAAGCAAAGGGAAGAATTTTTCAAGTCTATGTGAAGAATGTTTTGAAGACCGGCTGACTGAAGACTGCGGCAATATCCAAGGGGTAGTTTGTTGATGCATAATGTCTATCACCTGCATCATCAGTCTATGTCGTGTCATTTATATGTAATAGGCTAGCTTTGTGGTTTTAAAAGGTTAAGTTTATGTGTTTTAGCCAGTTCGCACGACCTGGTAGGTCAGGTCGCACGAGGTGGAAGCCTCAGCTCGTGCGGTCTGGAGTTATCAGCCCATGCGATCTGGTAAGTCTATAAATAGGCCAGTAGTGTTCTTCATTTGTAACTTTCTGGAGAATTTTGTACCGAACTGCTGTCCGATTCTCTCTGTACCAAAACGTCTAAAATCAATGAAGAACATGTTTAAAGTGACTTTCTACTCTTCTACTCTTGTTCTAACACTGATTGACGGTTTCTAGTCTGATTCGGCCTTTCTAGAAACTAGATCTGACTCTGATTGACTCGTTTGGACGAATCATCGATCCTACACATAGTGAATTTGAAGGTGAATTTGCTTTTAAAAAACTGAAAGGGTTTTAGGGCTTGTGAGTTCTAAGGTTGTAGGTGAGAGTCTCGGCTTTTAGATTAGGTATTTATAAGCTTTGTAGGGACAGAGATTACGGGTTGTTGGTTAGTATTTAAGTTGGTTAATGACAAGTTAATGGTGTTTTAACTTTATCCGAACCTTTTTTGAACTTTTGATATATCCCGAATCCTTGTTTTGATATATCCCCAACTTTCATCATAAGATGAGCTGTGATTGGTGAATACTAACGGCCATGTTGTATCTTTTACCTCTTGTGGGACCCTTTTTCAGAGAAAATGTCCTGGAATAATTCTTCTAGAATATGATGTAAATTCATCAGAAAATCCAATTGTATACCAGAATTATGACCCTCTTTACTAAACAGAGGCCACAGATCAGGGGGAAGCTTCAAATCCATTAGAAAACACAAGTTCACTCAATGATGTAAGATAGATCAAGGGACATTCCCAATCAGACATAATTGGGAACCCTGAAGAAGGTGTTAAGACAAGGTCAGCAACATCACATGAATGTCTATATGCTAGATTTCTAAGCATGATAGAACCAAAATCTGTCAAAGAAGCACTAAATAACTCAGATTAGGTCCAAGCAATGCAAGAAGAGCTTGGCCAATTTGAAAAGAGTCAAGTGTGGAATCTGGTACCTAGACCATCTGATAAATTTATCATTGGATCAAAATGGGTATTCAGAACCAAATCTGATGAACAAGGCATTATAACAAGGAACAAAGCAAGACTAGTGGTAAAGGGCTATTGTCAACAAGAAGGCAAGATTATGATGAGACCTTTACACCAGTTGCAAGACTAGAAGCAGTCAGAATCTTCCTTGCTTATGTTGCATCCAAAAAATCTCAAGGTTTATCAGATGGATGTAAACTCAACATTTCTAAATGGTAAGATTGAAGAAGAAGTATATGTGCAACAACCAGAAGGCTTTGTTGATTCTCAATTTCCAAAACATGTTTATAAACTAAACAAAACCTTGTATGGGTTGAAGCAAGCTCCAAGAGCATGGTATGAAACTCTCTCAAACTTCGTAATCAATTCAGGCTTCACAAAAGGTACAGTTGACACAACACTATTTTTTAAAACACACAAAGGGGACACTTTGTTGGTCCAAATCTATCTTGATGACATTATATTTTGATCAACAAATGAGAAATTTTGCAAAAAGTTTGAGAAACTAATGACCAACCATTTTGAAATGAGAATGATGGGTGAGTTAAGCTTTTTTTCTTGTATTACAAGTAAAACAACCAAGTGATGGCATATTCTTGTGTCAATCAAAATATGTCAGAACTATTTTAACAAAATACTCACTTGAAAACTGCTCATCTTCAAGAACTCCCATGGAAACAGGAAACAAACTTGATTCTGATATTGAAGAAAAATCTGTGGATATAAAAACTTATAGGGGAATGATAGGTTCATTGTTATACTTAACAGCCAGCAGACCAGACATAATGTTTTCCACTTCTTTTCTGGCAAGATATCAATGTAATCCTAAAGAGTCCCGCTTGAAAGCTGTCAAAAGAGTTTCTAAATATCTAAAAGGTACATCAGATCTTGGATTATGGTATCCTAAAAGCGCAAATTTGGAAATAATAGCATACACAGATGCAAATCATGCAGGATGCAAACTTGACAGAAAAAGCACATCTGGTGCCTGTCAAATGCTGGGAGAAAAATTAATATGTTGGGCAAGTAAGAAACAAAACTGTATATCCACTTCAACAGCTGAATCAGAATATGTGGCAGCATCAAGTTGTTGTTCACAAGTTTTATGGATGCAAACTCAACTCAGAGATTATGGAGTAAATCTGACAAAAATTCCAATTTTATGTGATTCAATGAGTGCAATTGCAATAACATCTAATCCAGGGCATCACTCAAGAACAAAACACATTGATGTCAGATATCACTTTATAAAAGAGCATGTGGAGAAAGGTGATATTGAAATGTATTTTGTTCCAACAGAAAATCAATTTACTGACATTTTCACTAAACCCTTAGATGAAAATAGACACATTTTTTTAATTGGCAAATTGGGCATGGTCAAAATGAAATTTGAGGAAGCAAAAATGAAGAAGATTTTATCTCCCAAAATTCTTTTATTCTTCTGACATACAAGCTTAACTATAAAGAAAATTGAGATAAGAAAATCTGAGTAGATAGATGCCATTAATGGCAAAGCATCACTTTCACTTATAAATAACTACCACTTGGAGATCCTCTTCATCAATCACTCTCAACTTCAGAAACCCTAAAAGCAAAAATCTCTTCATCTTCCACAACCCAAAAATGGCACAAATCAATGCTGATCTAAATGAAATTTGAGGAAGCAAAAATGAAGAAGATTTTATCTCCCAAAATTCTTTTATTCTTCTGACATACAAGCTTAACTATAAAGAAAATTGAGATAAGAAAATCTGAGTAGATAGATGCCATTAATGGCAAAGCATCACTTTCACTTATAAATAACTACCACTTGGAGATCCTCTTCATCAATCACTCTCAACTTCAGAAACCCTAAAAGCAAAAATCTCTTCATCTTCCACAACCCAAAAATGGCACAAATCAATGCTGATCTCTTCCCACTTCCACTTCACACCATACACAACCTTAGGGTCCGTATGGACCTAACTGGACCAGCATGGGCAGGGTGCGACATCATCCTTGCCATGCTAATGCAAAGCCCACTTGCCACAAAATCTTTACCAAGAACAGTTTTGAGCAACTATCACACAAGATCGGGCTTCGCAGATTGAAAGATGTTTGTTAAATTCAGGGGGAGAATTATACACGTTGTACTCTTTTTCCCTTAACTAAGTTTTGTCTCACTGAGTTTTCTTAGTAAAGTTTTTAACGAGGCAACATAATTGATCTAACAGTATCAGTTTAACTTCTTGGTCCCGAACTACCAAATTAACATCATCCTAAAGTATGTTTTTGATAGTATATAATGAGTAGTAATATATCTGAGCTGGAGTTTTGTGAATCCATAATATTACTCCTAATATGTAAGAATTTTAGTTGTATTATGTTTCATCCTCAAGTATATATGTACGTATGCATTATGACAGGGGCGGATATATATTAGACCAAGGGGTAGCCTCCGCTACCGCTTGGTCGGAAATTTTTTGACGTTTATAGTGTTAATTTTGGAAAAATTTGACGTTTTTTCGATTTCGTTACCGCTTATTTATAAAACGTTCCCGCTTGGTCGGAATCCTAAATCCGCCACTGCATTATGATCAAATATATAGAATTGCTGGCTTCCACAATCACCTGTTCTTAACATTACACAATATTTACAATTTTTATTGCATCATGTACAAGTAGTGTTACACATTATCTTGAGTGTAATATTGATTGCATTTAGAGTATGTGTTGTTGATTAACTATATCACTACCACATCATCATCATCATGTTATTGCCACGAAGGAATTTGAACAATAACTAAATATCCAATAATTAGGTGAGTTAAATAACTAAAAATGAAGAAAAAAAGAAAATGATGTGATTGGTCAAAACGGATGGACCTTATTTCTCAAGGGTTTAAGGCCAGTTATTAGGTTGACGGAAGAGGACATTGGCGCCCCTCAATAACTAAAAGGGGTGGTGTTTAATGCCTTCGCAGCATGAAGGTATTAACGCAGAATAGACGAGTGTTATCTTCATCCCTTCTTTTGTGGCTTTTTCTTTATCTAGTTGGTTACACCTTCTAAATAAAAGGGATGGTGTTTAATGCCTCTTCAGCATGAAGGTATTAACCCAAAATAAATAAGTCTTATGTTCATCCCCTTCTTTTTGTGGGCTTTTTCTCTATCAAGTGGGTCACACCTAAAAAATATTCTTAGTTGTTACCTTGCATTTTTTATCCTTCGGCTACTAATTAAAAATTTATCAGAAGTTGTTTGGTTGCCTTAGGGTTGTAAACGAGTCGAGCCAGGGTGGGGTCGAGCTCAAGCTCGAAATTAATCCAGGCGGCTAAACTCGGCTTGAGCTTTACGTCGGAGTTAAACGAGCCTAAGAACGAGCCAACGAGCCGAGTCATGGGCCGAGCCAAGAATAGCTCGAGCTGGGCTCGGTTACAAAATGAGCTAACTTGGTTCACGTCATCTCAAATTGAGTTTTTTAGCTAGTTTTTCTCGAGCTTCTTTCGAGCGAGCTACGAGCCGAGCTGCGAGCCGCGAGCTTTATGAACAGCCCTAGGTTGCCTTATAAAAAAGGTGTTTGGTTAAAAATGAAAATTAAGTATCTAATTTAATATTTATTACTTTTCATGAAATCTATAATTTAGAGTTTTTGAATGAAACACTCCAAAACTCTTAAAAAATAATAACACTAATAAATATAGAGTACATTTGTGTAACAAAAAGCTATTAATAACAAACACATATACCCAAATGTTATAGTGAATATATATGCCAATAAATTAACGAATTATACTAAATTCACACGTGTATAGTATAAATTCAAGTTCATTCACATACATATCAAAGCCACCTTTAACGCACATGTTTGCGACATGACGTTACTCTTCACGGTGTAACGCCTCTACCGCAACGCGGGTGTCCTAGTACTAGTTGTACTTTAATCTGTATATTTTAATTTAATTCTGAATGGATTATGCTTAATGTCAAAAGCATGGGTGAGTTTAAATAGTACTTAATTTCTAATGGCAAATAAGTGGCATTGTTGAGAGGAGATAGTAGAAACATCAACAAATACAATAACATTTACATTTTACTGTGTTCTTAGGAAGCGAGACATTGATCACCTTCCTATGATAAAATGAAATGAAATGTAACCTAAAAAAAGATAATTATATTTCAATTACGATTAGACGAAACCACACAAATGCCAAGTACCTCCTTCCTATGTCTGATGGTGTGCTCGCTTTACTGAGAGATCACTCTAGAGCATCACGAAAATGCATACGAATATTTAATAACGCAATTAGATTTGAGTTCGTGATAACTCAATGATATTTGATTCAATAGGTTAAGTATTAAAGTATTCTGTAGCTTGTTAATTGTTGCTTGTTACACCACACGGTGTGCATGTGGAGGAGCGGCGTTTACGCTCTTCGACGTTGCACACATCACACCGTCTTCCGTGTTGTCAACGAAGTTGTTTCAAGCCCTTGAAGAATCCCACCGGCATTGTGTTTATTGTTCGTTGACGTGGCATGCATTGATTGGATGTGGCAGGTATCCGTTGGACTCCAACGGCATAATATAAAAAAAGAAAAAATATTTTTTATTTTAAAAATTCAATCATCCCACCTATATATAAAAACTCACCATTTTCACCATTTCTGCCTCACTCTTTTCTACCCAACATTCATTTTTATAAAATCTCTCAACCTTTTTATAAAAATTAATGCATCCACACAACCGCAACATTGATCCGAACGACCCGTATGGTTTCGGCGGACTACCGAACATTGCTTCGCCGCCTCAAGGGTTTCAACCGAACCAACCACGTTTTAACGATGCGAACATATTAGCGTACAGTCATCTTCTAGCCAACCTACCTTTTTATGTTTTAACAACAGCCGCTCGCTCCTCTATCAAAAACTCCACCTACACCCGAATCCGTACCGGAAACTCAACCTACACCACCTGAAACCTCTACGCGAAGAAAACGAAACCATAAAAAAACCGAGTCCGAAAAGGAAAAAAAACAAAAGAGGATCGTCGTGTATATCCGTGGACAAACGACGAAGAGTTGATGTTGATGAAAGCTTGGCTTTCAATTTCGGAGAATTCGATTATAGATATATTTTTATATTTTTATGGTAAGAAAACATTTCATAATTATAACATATTTTTTTAAATGTATATTTTTTGATAGGTGTCAACCAACATACTGACGATTTTTGAAACCGAATTAACGAGCTTTATCACAAAACTTTGGGACGAGATTTCTATCAGAAAAAATGATAGTAAAGTAATCTTTTTTTATTTAAATTTTGTAAGTGTTTTTATTATTTATATTAGTAATAATGCTGTTTTTTTAGATTTAATAGATAATATGTAATTATTGAATAAAATTAATAATAAAAGTATGTGACACGTGTCGGATAACGCCCCTCTTCCATGCCCCTTCCCACTCCTCCCTTTTTTCCTCACGCCATATTTCTAACGCTCGTTGATGTGGCATCCACATGTCGAACAATGCCCATTCTTAATGCCCCTCCACACCGTATGGTATAAAATTGTTTTATTTGTGGATTTTGATTCAAGGTGAAGATTTAGTTGATAGTTAAATGTATATATTAACCAACAGACGCTCTCGGAGGCAGCCGACGAACATAGATGGCCGGAAAACGGGTTCAGGCGCAGACTTCGGAAAGGATAATGGAATGAAAGGGATTACGAAGTTTTACGTGGCTAGGTTACCGGAGAGATATAGTTCGAAGGATATAGAGGAAGCTTTAGGGGTTTTTGGGACGATTGTTGGAGTGTATGTGGCAAGAAAAAGGGACAAACACGGTTTCCATTTCGGCTTTGTGAGTTACACAAGAGTGAAGGATGTAACGGAAATGGAAAAATATATGCAGAATGTTTGGATGGGAAGCTTCAGATTGTTTATCAACATTGGTAGATTTTCTTTGGAAAACGAAGAAGGTAAGGAAAGCCGGGGAGTGAAAGGAAAATTGGCAAGGCAGAATGGCGGCTTGGACCAGGGAGACAATCACAATGTGTTCAAGTTTTGTATCCGGAGGTAAATCTTACGCAAGCTCTTTGACCGGCAAATAACAACCGAACCCTATTACGAAAGAAGTGGTGGTCTCTGAGTTTGCTAAGGTGAACGTTGATCTTCATGGCAAGTCGATTATTGGTAAGACAAAAGACTTGTGGACGCTAAGAAAACTGGACATATTACTTAAGGAAGCGAAAGTCGGAGATACAAATATCAAGTACCTCGATGGCTTTGATCGGTGCACTTTATGTACACTCTATTAGATATAATTACGATATAAATAGGCCGATATTAGTGTAAAATGTAATTAATATTCATTAGTTTTTGGAGATGACATGTTATTAAAGAAAATAGATCAAGAAACATAAAAACGTTCAGTGATGATTATCTTGGGTTTTAATGAGTAAATTAAAATGATTAGAAGACTTTCAAACAAATAAAGAAAAGAAAACAATTTTAGTCTTTCATGGAGTTTGCATACATGTGGAACGATTGATCTTAATTGAGTTAGTCAACTTCTAGGTGAATTTATATGGTGGGGAAAGTAAATGCTATACAAATTGATTTTGGCATTCTATATTGTGTCAGGGAGGGGCAACAAACGGTGAAATTGAGGCATATGTTAAATTTTGAATCATATTTTAGTGGGCCTCTAGTGGACCGAAATATGGAACAAAGAAGCAGGCTACAAGATAGCAATTTGGATGAGCTTGACTATTGGAATTTATTTGATTGGGCCAACACATCACAACATCTTAGACAACATATTAACATACAAAAGCAGGCCTGTCAATGGATGGATATGGATTGGATCATGATCTGATCCATTATTGATCCAACTTAAATGGATCATGATCTGATCCATGATCCAACATAATGGATCGTGATCCGATCCATATCCAAATAATTTTAAATGGATGGATCACTATTCGGATCGATCCAAATAAAAAAATATAATAAAAAACCTCTAAAAATTAAAAAAAAATCACACAAAAATGTAATTAAAAAAATAAAAAGAATCTAAAAAAATAAAATAAAAATAAAAAATCTAAAAAAGATAAAAAAAATCGGAAAAATTCTAAAAAAATCTAAAAAAAGGTCTAAAAATAAAAAAAAAATCCTAAAAAAATTAAAAAAATAAATAAATTCTAGACTGCAACCAACAATTTGACTTAACTACCGCGCTGGGCTGCATTTGGTTGCTGCAATCATGGGAATATGGGATGTTAATAGAATTGCTTAATTAGTACATCCACTCATATCACACCCATTAAGCGTCAATACCTGAACTGCAAGTTTTTGGTGCGTTATTCGCGTCAATACATCCACTCATATCACACCCATTAAGCGTCAATACCTGAACTGCAAGTTTTTGGTGCGTTATTCGCGTCAATACCTGAACTGCAGGTTTTTCGTGCGTTATTCTTCAAGCTTTCACAGTAGCTTAGGCGAACTTTTAACTTGACATTCACAAGTTTACACATTTGTTAGAGAAGAGAACTCTACTGAGTGGAAGTCATCATTCAAAATATTTGAAAACTCTAGCACATTTCAGCATCCCTGATGAAAAGAACTCATCAAGCGGTTCGGTTTTGTTTGGGCTATTATGGTTTCGAACAGGACCCTATCAAAAACCAAATTTACTCATAATCCTAAACCACAGACCAGACCATACGCATGTACTCGGAATTGTTTAGTTTGGCATCAGTTTAGGCCGCCGGTTTAGACGGGTTCTGCACGCTCCTAATGGCGATCAGTTGGGTGACATGTGGAAGACGCGACTATTTATTTTTATATTTATAATAAACTTTCATGCACAACAAAGAAAAGACACATAGCCTCCACTTGTACACCATATCAAGTAATACACTTGTACACCTGAACCCCCAAAATTAATTAGAAAATTTGGGTCTGTGCAAAAGAAAAAAATGTGAAGTAAAAACTATTTCCCTTAAAAACAACCTGTGACAAAATCCATCAAATTTTAAAAGTCATCTTAAAACTCATTTTTAACCATGTTTACCATCTGAATTTCGTATTTGGCTGGAATTACAACTTTCATCAAACACTCTCCCAGCTACAGCTAACTTTGTCAAACAGCAACTTGTGTTGAACTGTTAAACGTTTTGACTGTTAAGTGTTAATCACAATCAAATGCCTACATTATGAAGACAGGTCGCTAACATATAACAAACACTAATCAAATGCATAAAACACACAACTCTAGTTTAATTATTAAGCAAAAGATCGGTCTCACTTGTAACATTCCTAAGCAAAATAAATCATTCACCAACCCCAACATGGATTAAGTTTCTTTTAGGCTGCTTACTAGTTTCTACTACTACTAATGCTTTCATTGGGGATTTTTATCAAACACTTGGTGAACAATAACAATTGCTTTCCAACAACATCTCAAATTTGCAAACCAATTCACAGAATAGATATATGCTAACGCTTGTAAACGGAAATTAGTACAGGAATCGCGAAGAAAACGTAAATAAACTGTTGTGGAACGTACCCGCAGAAAAAATCGCAGCTCGACTGGAAGAAGATCAAAGATTTGGGCTATGTTTTGGAGAGAAGAGCAGCTGAATCGTGATTGAATCACAGCTAAGATTTGAGCTAAGTTTTGGTGACTGGATAGTGAATTGCTGAATCGTCAAAACGAACTTTGGACTTTGGAGAGAAGAGGCTGGATTGATTTCAAAATTTAGGGTTTGGACTTTTAAGAGGCACCAACAATCAGATATTCCAGTAATGGATCGATTCGGATGGATCATGGATCGATCCATATAATTCATTGGATAAATGGATCGATCCATTAGATTAATTAATGAACTAGTGGATATTTTTTATGATCCAATAAGTGATTTAAATGGATCGGATTGGATTGGATAGGGATCAATATCCAATCCATTGCCAGGCGTATACAAAAGGACTTCTGAGATGGGCTGACATACGAGACTCTTGGCCTAGGAATTATCATTCAACAAAAGATGAATTATCATTCACGTGACCAAACGGTTAACAACACATCATCATTATTTGGGGGATATAACATCAGCCGTCATACGTGATCACAGGGACGAATTTTATATTTATTCTCAAGCTAAGTAATGAAGTCGGAAGGATTCGGGATGACAACCGGTGCCGTGAAGGCTATCATGAGCGGCTAGGTTCTTCGTGGCTTAGGTTTTTTTACTTTATTCAGTTTAAACTCAGGTTTGGATGTATTTTTGACTTTGACAAAGTTGTATGAATACATTGATGTGTTGGTTTCTTTGAACTATTTGCGTGTGTTTTGAGTTCTTGCTTTACAACTTGTTCGGTTGATGACAAAACCTAGTAACTTGTTGAGTGACATAGAGTATGTTGACTCACGCTAGTAAATAGGGTTAATCAAATTATAAAAGATCTGATGACAAAGATCTATTTTTGATTACCACATTAAATTAACCAACTTTCCAGGATCATGTCTATGTGATGGCCAATTAACTGAGTAAACTGAGTTTTGTGAAACCTAGAACCTGAAGTTTGGAGGAAGTTACGTTTTAAAAATCTGATATCTTTTCTTCTAGTTAGTTTTTTTAGTTTTTTTCAAATCAATCAAAACCCCCAATTATAGATTAGTAGTAGTTAATTAAATAATTTAGCTAAACACTAACCACATATTCCCCGTGGATAGGATACCCTTCTAACGCTATCTACGTAGTTTAATTAAGTTTTTTATTGACTCTGACGACAGTCATCAGGCTTGAATGTTCTGGTTGTCTTTAAGATAAATGATGAGACTGATAGTTTCAGAGTCGAGGCACCTGGTTTCGGGTGGTTCAGTAGTGTGGAAATTTGGAATGGTCAATCGGCTGCCTTTGAAAGAATCGTGTGGCTGAACATACATGGTGTTCCTCATCATCTGTCCGGGAATGAGACCTTCGATTCAGTGGCAAGGTGCTTAGGTAAAGCTATCCACGCATCGCAACGTCAACCGAAGGACAACCTTTTAACCTCAGACAGTGTGTGTGTGCTGACAGATTCGGTTAAAAGGATAGAAGAAATTGTTACTATTATAGAAGAAGGCAAACGTTTTAGGATCTGGGTCGAAGAAGAAAGGGGAGTTTGGATACCGAATTCAATCGAAAACCAGGGTGGACAATCGGAAGAAGAGGATGAATCCGAGACAGAAAATCGTACCGTCGACGATATCACTGGGCCGGAGAACCATATTCCGGTGAACGGATTCAGTGAGTACGAAGGCAGGGTTGATTTGGAAAACGAAGGAATAGGAGATAGAGGATCCGGTAGCTCGTCGTAAGTTGGACCGAACTCCGCCGAGTTTAATCCGACGGCGAACGATGTTGGGTGTCCGGCAACGCATGTTGATAGTTTCGATGAAGGGGGTCCGGCGGTGACCGTTGGAGTGTTCGAAGATCGGAGCGGAGTTAATGACAAGTTGGTTCCGAGGAAAGTAACGTTACAGATAAACAAGTTGGAAGAACTATGGAGGCGGCGGTGGTATTTGGGTTCCCAAGTTTTGAGAATATAAATGAAAAGGAAAAAGAGATGGATAAGTACAATAGACAATACCCTACTTCTGTGGATGATACATATGAGAATTTTATGTGCTTTCGGGTTAATTTAAAAACACATGGGCCAAAGAAAGGATTCAAAAGTTATAGGAAGCCCAGAAACAAAGCAAGTGTAGTAGAGCAAACCAATGCGTTTTCTAGGCCCAGGAAGAGGACGAGACAAAATGACCCATTTGACATTAACGAAACAATAGGAATTCAGGAGGACAGTGTATCAGGGGCAGAACAGGAAGACATAGGCGTTGAAAATTTGGGGAATGAAGGAAGTTCTGAGAGAGGGCAGAACGGGACAAGTAATTTTAGAGAGGAGTTAGTGGAGGGGAACAGAAACGACAACACGACAGATAACTTAAACGTGCAATACAACGAGGAGAATAACTTCATCAACCTAGAGACATACTTGACAGCCACCTTGGGGGGAGCGGTGGGAGTTGACCTTCAAAATCACGAGCAAATGATCAGAGAAGCGTTAAGGGAAGAAGGAATCCAAAAAGTGTCCAGATGAATTTTCTTTCCTTGAACATCAGAGGGTTTTGAGAGGGGGCAAAAAATAAAGCAGGTTAGGTTAAAGATTTAAAAAAAAAAAGAGAATGGAATTGATTTCATTGCTTAACAAGAAATTCAGTTTATTGACATTTCAGGTATCGAGTTTGAGAAATTCTGGGGAGCATGTAAATTTGAGATGGACCACGTGCCAGCAGTTAGAAGATCTGGAGGTGTAGTCAGCTTATGGGATTCTAGCGTTTTCAAGGTACATAATTCCTTCAAGCATACTAATTTTCTTTTAACTCGCGGGGGGGGGGGGGGGGGGGGGGATTGAAGGGAAGCAATAAAGCTATCAATATCATTAATGTGTGTGCTTCGCAAAAAGTTCCCCAAAAGAAAGCGTTGTGGGATAACATGGGGGATTTTGGGTAATTTTTCAGGGTGGTGGGTTATCTTGGGAGACTTTAAGGCGGTTCGTTTTTTAGAAGAAATGAGGAACTCTAAGTTTAATAAAAATTGCGCTTCCTTTTTTACTAATTTTATAATTGCTAATGGGTTGAGAGAATTTGAGATGAAAGGCAGGAAATTCACTTACCATAAGGATAACGGCAACAAACAAAGCAAGATAGACAGATTCTTGGTTTGTCAAGAGTTTTTTTCGGCATGGCCTGAGGCATGTTTGAGGACTTTACCGAGAGTCCATTCGGATCATTGCCCTCTCGTTCTGACTTGTGCTAATAAAAACTTTGGTCCCAAGCCATTTAGATTTTTTAATTCTTGGCTAGACCGGAAGGATTTTGATGAGGTGGTGCAAAAGGTGAGCAATAATTTTGTCGGAATCAGAGATCCGGACGTGAGGTTAATGGAAAATTTTAAAAAGATTAGGGATGATATTAAAATTGGAAAAAAGAAGTTTTATCCAAGGAAGGTGAAAAGGAAAGTATTGTAAAGGAGGTGATTGGCAACCTGGATGATCTGTCAGAAGTTAAGGAATTATTTGAAGAGGAGGAATAGTCCAAAGAGGAATGTTATAAAAAGTTAAAGGATATGGAAGACTATAAAATTAAAGATCTCAAACAAAGAGCCAGAATAAAATGGGACATGGGGGGATGAAAACTCGTCCTTTTTCACGATTATATTAACAGTAGATGGGCTTCTAATAATATCCTCGACCTCATGATTAACGGAAGTTGGACTACTAAACCTTCCTTAGTCAAAAAAGATATTATGGGTTTTTTCAAAATGACTTTCAAAGAAAAATTTAATAATAGACCTAGACTTATTTGCCATAATATTAAGAGTCTGTCGGAGGAGGAAGCGGCGACCCTGTCTGTTCCTTTCAGAAACGATGAGATCAAAAGCGCAGTGTTCAAGTGTGGGGCCGACAAAGCTCCTAGGCCTGACGGTTTCAACTTCAAATTCATAAAAAGGTATTGGAATATATTTGAGAATGATTTTTATAACCTGATGGCTGCTTTTTACAGCAAAGGCTCTATTGCTAAAGGATGCAGCTCCTCTTTCATCTCTCTTACCCCTAAAAACAAGGATCCGGTGGGTTGAGAGATGATTGTCAGATCAACCTGATTGGGGTGATTAGTAAAACTATTTCTAAGTTTCTTGCTAATCGTCTGAAAAAGGTTATTGGTTCCATCATCTCGGAAAATCAAACGGCGTTCCTCAAAGGAAGGCACATCCTTGACAGTCCTTTATTGTTAAATGAGCTCATCTCTTGGATTAAAAAATATAAGAGAAAGGTATTCCTTTTAAAAATTGATTTTGAAAAGGCTTATGATAATGTGTGTTGGAGTTTTCTTCTTGATGTCATGGGTCAGATGGGTTTTCCTAATATTTTGTGCAAATGGGTTAAAGGGGTTTTAGCCTCGGCGAGATCCGCGATTTTAGTGAACGGGTCTCCTACTTTCGAATTTAGTTGCTCCAAAGTGATCAGACAGGGAGACCCGCTATCTCCTTTTCTGTTCCTTTTGGTTATGGAAGCCATGTCTAGCATTTTATGCAAAGCTGGGCTTGATGGGTTTCTCAAAGGGATTCAAACCCCTAATAATGGACAGATTGTATCTCATATGTTGTATGCGGATGATGCTCTCATTTGGGAGAGTGGGATAGGGGTTATGTTACGAATGTTGCTAGATGTCTTAGAATTTTTTACTTGTGTTCTGGCTTAAGAATTAACCTTCACAAATCCATCTTATACGGGTTCGAGGTGAAAATTGTGATATCAAGGATATGGCTAAGGTAATTGGGTGTAACACTGATAACATCCCGCTTTCCTACTTGGGTATCACTGTAGGGGCCAATATGAATAGAATTAGTAACCGGGACCCGATCGTTGAGATTTTTTATAAAAGGTTATCGGTTTGGAAAGCTAAAACATTGTCTATAGGGGGAGGCTTACTCTGATTAATTATGTTTTGGAGGGTCTCCCTATTTGTTACTTTTTGTTATATAAATCTCCGGTCAGAATAATTAAGATTCTTGAAGCAAATATGAGAAAGTTTCTTCGGGCGGGTTCTATTGAAAATAACTATATGAACTGGGTGGCTTAGTACTGGGTCTCTTGGCCCAAGAAAAAAGGGGATTGGGTATTAACGAGCTTAAGGAAGTCAACGAGGCTCTCTTGTATAAGTGGGGTTGGAGATATAGGGTAGAAAATCATAATTTATGGAGAAAAGTGGTGGAAGCGTGTCATAGTAAAAATAATCAAAGAAGCTTCCTGCCGCCTCTTAATAGTAAGTCTGCGGGGTGTTGGAATAACCTTGTGAAACTTATATCTAAAAAAAATAAATGGCAAGTGTCACACCCCAACCGATGGCGGAATCATCGGGGCGCGACACTAAGCGACTCAGATAGTTCAAGAGACTCCATAACGACTAATATAGTGAGAATATTTCACAAGTTTAATATCCCATACTATCAAACAAATATTTCAACAAAAGTCATAACGGATTCAAAAACAAAACCAATCCGACAACTTAGATTTTTAGGTGAGTTTCTAGCATTCCTATCCGTTTGCAGCAAAACAATCCATCAACCTGTTACATACGTTAAAATAAAGTCAATACAATAATGTAAAGGTGAGTACACAAGTTTAGCATAAGTATAGTATAAAAAGCGTTTACGGAAAACCAACATGTAACACGTAAAGGGCGAATCAAGTAGCTATCAACAATGATACAAGCTAACCACATGACTGCGAGTAGAGTATGCGCGATACGCGTTCACCGAAGTGAGCGTGTAAAGTAAAGTATGTGATCCTTAACAACCCCTGAATAAACAGGTGCTGAGTCTAAACTATAGTACTATCGTTGCTAAGGGCGGTAGGGCAAGTCATCACTGTGTAACATAGCAACAAGTATTCAACTAATCATGTATAACATGCTAGTGCGGTTAGCGTTTAATAAGAGTTTAAACATGTTGTGTTTTGATAGAGAACGTATGTAACACTCAAAAGTGCGTTAAGCGAAAAAGGGTTCGAGTATACTCACAGTGCGTGTTTAACAGTAAACACAGTCTGGAATGGATTGAAGGGAGCGCCGGATCAGCCTGCGTACGGGAACAGAAGCATAAGTCTTACAAAGTGCTGAAACGGTCGAAATCGGAGTGTTGAGTGGGAGACAAAGGCTTCTTACAAAGCGATTGTCTTCGTACAAGTGTTGCTTCCGTTGTCCAAAATCGAGTGCTATTCGCGTCTTTTCTTCGGGAAATCGAGTGTTCATCCCTCCAACCTTAAGCTACTGATTAAACTTAGAGCCGGAGAGGTCTTTTTTCAAGTCACATGAGAGAGCTTGGGCTGGGTTGTGCGAAGTTAGTGCCTTCGTACGAAGCTTGGAGTGCCTTCGTACGAAGGCAGTGCCTTCGTACGAAGCCGGGGCTTCGCACAGAACAGTCCAGCTTGCAAACGTGGTTGTTTTTGGCGTTCGAAGATGTGTTTTCACCTGAATCGGATGTATTTTCGAGTCCTTTTCATAACGGTTTCAACACCACTTCGTCCCACTAACCAGTGAACGAAATACATGTCAACTTAGGTTCGTTTTAGTGTAAAAATCGAGTTTAAAATGATTTTTACTTAGATCTAACACTTGGTGAGTGTGAAATCTTCAGATCTCTAACTTGGGAAGCCGGAGCTAGGCCCAGTACACTAGGTTTAGTGTGGATCCATAGCAAAATAAGGAGTTTTGATGAAAAAGATGAAGGTTTTCATAAAAATAGAGAAGTTAAGATGAAAAAAATGAAGTTTTGGTGAAAATAGTGAAGTTTGAAAGAAAATAGAGAAGTTTTGACGAAATCGGAGATAAATTCATGTAAAATCGTAGTGGAAAATGTTGTGAAACATATGAAAATAATAAATCTTACTTGAAAATCGAAGGTCAACAGTTCGGGAGCGAAAATGGAAGCAATGGTGAAATCGAGAAGTGAGCTTGGTATTTATAGAGGAAGGGGAGTGCGCGCAGGTGTCTTCGTACGAAGGGAGGCTTCATACGAAGCCAGGTGCCTTTGTACGAGGGCAGGTGCCTTCATACGAAGCCTCCTGTTTGGCGCGTTTCGCTTTCGTTTTGCTTGTAGGGTGTTCGTTTGGTGCGGTTTGTTGCGTTAGTTAGTTCGAGTACTTTAAGTATTTAAGTGAGGCAATTAGATATCGTGTTGCGTTGCGTGTCGGTATGATAAATCGAGCTGTGAGTGTAAGCGTTTGAGCGTTTTAAGCGATGCGTTGATCTTCATATAACATATTAAACAAGTAAACACACACAATAACATAAATAAATCCGTGTTTCATGTTTGCGTTGAGTTTGCGTTGCGATAAGCGTTACATAATAAGCGTTTAAATGCGATAATTAAGCGTTTTAAAATATAGTTTAACCCTTTGAAATCATCGAATCTCAAAGTACAAGCGTTCACGAATGAAATAACGACTTGATAGGAACAACCAAAAGTTAGGGTTGCTACAGTTTCCCCTACTTTAGGGAATTTCGTCCCGAAATTAAGTAGTAGACGTAACAAAGAGTTGAGGATATTTAGCTTTCATGTCACTTTCGAGTTCACAAGTGAATTCGGCGCCGCGTTGGCCTTCCCATGTGACCTTCACTATGAGAATGCGACTATGTTGGAGTTTCTTGGTCTCTCGATCCATGATTTCTACTGGCTTTTCCATAAAGTGCAGTGTCTCGTTTATTTGCAAGTCTTCAAGAGGTACATGAAGATTTTCTTCGGCCAGACACTTCTTGAGGTTTGAGACGTGGAAAGTCGGGTGTACGTTGCTAAGTTCAACCGGTAATTCGAATCGGTAGGCCACTTTACCATTTCTTTCCAGAATCTTAAAGGGACCCCACGTAACGTGGCGCTAGTTTCCCTTTCTTGCCGAATCGGATCACTCCTTTCCAAGGTGAAACCTTTAAGAGGACGTGAATACCAACTTCGAACTCTAGGGGCTTGCGGTGTTTATCGGCGTAGCTCTTATAACGACTCCAAGCTTTCAAGAGGTTGTCTCTTATCTAGAGAATTTTGTCTGTCTTTTCTTGTATTAACTCGGGACCGGTGATCTGTGCGTCTCCGATCTCGTGCCATACAATAGGCGATCGACATTTTCTACCGTATAGTGCCTCGAAGGGTGCCATTTGTATACTAGTGTGATAACTGTTATTATACGAAAATTCTACTAAGAGTAAATGCGAATCCCAATTACCACCAAAATCTATAACGCACGAACGAAGCATGTCTTCGAGGGTGCGAATTGTGCGCTCAGTCTGACCGTCAGTCTGGGGATGGAATGCGGTACTAAGATTGAGAGTCGTACCGAGAGTGGATTGGAATTTTTCCTGAGACGTGAGGTAAAACGACCACCGCGGTCAATGATGATGTCACGAGGCGTCCCGTGTCGACAAATGACTTCGTCGGTAGAGATTCGTGCTAATCGTTCAACCTTAAAGTCTTCTCGTATCGGAATGAAGTGAGCAGATTTAGTAAGACGATCAACGATAACCCAAATGCTATCGTGACCAGAAGGCGTTCGAGGGAGATTTGTAATAAAATCCATGGCTATACTTTCCCATTTCCACATCGGGATTTTGGGTTGTTCGAGTAAACCAGAGGGTCGTTGATGTTCAGCCTTAATCTTCGAGCAAGTTAGACATTTCGAAACATACAGAGCGATATCCTTTTGCATGCCCGGCCACCAATACCTGGAACGGAGGTCCTGGTACATCTTGTGGACACCGGGTGAATGGAGTATCGAGATTTGTGAGCTTCAGTCAACAATATCTCTCAGAGATTATTGCAACTAGGGATCCAAATACGGTCGAGATGGTGATAAATACCATTCGATTTATTCACTAGTTTAGTTTCGGTACCACACTTCATTTCCTCTTTCAAGGTATTCTCAATGAAGCATATGTGCTGCGCGTCGCGGATTAGAGCTTCGAGATCATTATGGGCCTGAACGTTACGAATACTATGCACATAGCTTCATCTGCTGAGATCATCAGCTATAACGTTTGCCTTTCTTGGAGGGTAGTGTATCTCGCAATCATAGTCGTTAAGAAGTTCAACCCATCTGCGTTGGCGCATGTTCAGTTCTTTCTGGTTCTAGATATGTTGTAAGCTCTTATGGTCGGTGAAGACCATACACTTTGTACCATAAAGGTAGTGTCGCCATATCTTTAACGCAAAAACAACTGCACCGAGCTCGAGATCGTGGGTAGTGTAGTTCTTCTCATGGATTTTGAGTTGTCGAGATGCATATGCGATAACCTTGTCTCGTTGCATAAGGACACAACCGAGACCTAGGTTAGAGGCATCGCAATAAACAGCGAAATTTTCGTTTCTGTCAGGGAGAGCGAGAATAGGAGCATTGCAAAGCATATGCTTGAGAGTTTGAAAGGCGTCCTTTTGGTCAGAGCCCTAAATAAAAGGTTTATCCTTATGGGTTAGGGCAGTGAGAGGCACGGAAATTTTAGAAAAGTCGGCGATGAATCGACGGTAATAACCCGCCAATCCGAGAAAGGAACGGATTTCAGATGGAGTCTTTGGCGTAATCCAGCTTCTTATCGCCTCAATATTTGCGGGATCGACATGAATTCCTTGAATGTTAACGATGTGATCGAGGAATTGAACCTCCTCGAGCCAAAATTCACACTTGGAGAATTTGGCGTAGAGGCGATTTCCTTGAAGGAGTTAGAGAGCTAGATGAAGGTGTTGCGCGTGTTCGGCTCTCGAATTCGAGTAAGCAAGAATATCATCGATAAACATAATGACAAAATGATCCAAAAAGGGTTTGCACACACGGTTCATCAAGTCCATGAAAACCGAGGGTGCGTTTGTGAGACCAAAAGGTGTCACGACCCCCGACCCCACCCTGGACGGGAGCCGGAGCCGTGACAGAACAAAAATTCATTTTTATTTGATTTTTCAAACATAATTTCATCGTACGTGTTTGGGATTACGATTACCGATTATTGTAAGACTTATTTTGGGGAATGTAACAACCCCCAAAATAAGTCCCACAATAATCGGTAATCGTAATCCCAAACACGTACGATGAAATTATGTTTGAAAAATCAAATAAAACTGATTTTTTGTTCTGTCACGGCTCCCGCTCCTGTCCAGGGTGGGGTCGGGGGTCATGATAGAAGTGGTATCAGAGCCACTTGTTTAAGCAATTAGGTGTTATAATAATACCTAAGTTTAAACGAAGAGTTAGGAAATTGATGTTATCTAGTAGCACCCAGGATAGTATTTAGACTCGAACTTAAGAGAGATGCCTTAATATACACTTCAAGAGAAGCTAATTACTTGTATAACTATAATATGGTAGATATTGGTAAATAAGCAATAATACTTGATCATTGTTATTTCCTGCTTAATGGTACTACTTGATTCTAGAATATAATTCGTCATGTGAATACAAATTTCTTTGTTTCTTGATACAAGCCTTGATAAAAGATTCATTTTAAAATCATGATTTGAGAAAATCTATTTATGGAAAATACAATGATAATTACCTCTCCGGCGAGAACCAGGTAAGATGGGGTTGCCTCTCCGGCGAGAACCGGGTAAGAAGGGGTATAATATGACAAACAAATGACAAAATTCCCTACATAGCACTATGAGCTGATATCTGACCTGCTTTTGAAAATATGAATCTGTTAAATACATTTACCCTATGAATGGTATGTATATTATGATTATATAGATATGTATATCTATAAGGAAATCCAAAAGCCATAACGATTGACAATTTTAAATAAATCACGAGCATGTGTGTCAATGATAATTCTAGATTTCTCTCCCATATATCTATAATTCTGATATCAAACATTATTTCGTTTGATCATCTGTCTCGTAACTCGTGCGACAATATAAACGAGGGGAACCCTTAAGTTGGGACGCCATTATTATGACATCTATGCTATTTTAGTTAATCAAGAAGGTAATTTACGCAAAACGAAGCACGGACGTGCAAGATTTCATGAAACTTAAGCTATACATCAACAGAGGTTGAAATACGTCACATACGAATTTCGAGGCAAGATCATTAAGGAGGCACGATGGAGCAATTCAACGACGGTACTAGTTTTCACTAGCAGGAGAACTATCAATCAGGATGCGACGATTTGTCACGCGATCCTGCAACGACACAAATTACAACAAATAGAAGACACATATCTCCGCATTTCCCTCATCTCATTTACAACAAATACACAATATTCGACATTCCATGGTAATATCACTTAACAACGGTTATCACACGAAATTCCAGGAAAAGTCCTTAAATTTCTTTTATTGAAATTTTGACTTTTGCATCTGGTGAGTAGATTTTCACAACTCTACTCCTCTTAATGTTCACTGTATCACGATAATTTCTTTCATTATAACAATCACTCATCTGCTTCAATTCCTGAAAATTTATATGTTACACATGCATCTTTTGATACGCATGTGGTTTCACTTCGAATGATCGTTTTCATCAGAATTTCAATTATTATTTCGCTATATCCAATTATTTCTTTGTGATCTAGATGATCCGCATTCTTGATATTGAGTCAATGAATTTCTTGAAAACTTCTTTTCTTTTCAAGATACGTACATGGTTTTGTTGTCATAACTATTGCAAAATTTCCTTGTAAATACATTTATTTATTCAATGTCAGATTGTGTTTAAACCAAGTTCAATTGTTTGAACTTGCTCGCAATACGTATTCAATTCAAGGTCCCATATGATGGATTGAGGCCATCATATTCGAAATAATCCCAACAAGCACTTCATTTGTTTTGAACCATAACATGCTTGTTTGGTCTTCGACTTCATTGAATCGTTTCTTTGATCACGCTCACCTTATGGTGACGTTTCTAAAAATTTGAAGCTTGCGCTAATCTCGTTTACGGATTTAATTATTTATTTATTTATATTAAATCCGCTTTGTTGGTTTATCATAAAGAAATCTTAACACAATCGTGTGTTAAGATAATGGTACACAAATTCATGTCATATTTCAGTGTATCTCTTAACGGTTCTTACAGCATCGATCGAGCATTTCGTGATCTTTATTGCTTTATCATCTTCGATCGAAAAACATTATTCAATTGTTTCATTTTCAATCGAAAATCCTACTAGATTTGTTTAAAACAAACATTCGGATTTACTTCATTGAACTTTCATTTGATTTCAAAACACGGTGAACTCGTTCGATCACCACTACTATTATTTCAATCACTACGACACCTTGTGGCGTCGATTAGCTTGAGCTAATTTATATACCTTTCGCTTGACTCATCCTTAAAAAAGTGGTCTTAATACAACTATGCGTTAAGACAATGATACACTAAACTCTGTTGTATTTCGGTGTATCCTTGTAATTCAATAATGTCAAAACACTGATTTTTCCTCATATTATGATTCAATAGTTGACACATCATCTTCATACTCCTATTCAGTTGAACTTGTTAATTATAAATCTTCCGTAATTGACAACCAAGGTAAATTTTCCTTTGACAGTGAATTCTATTGTTTCTAAAAGTAACTCGATGTAGACATCTATTAGTCATAAATCTTTCTTTCAGTCTGACACATGTAAACTTAGTCTTTCTGATGATTATATCATTACACTTCGTCCAATTGATACCGATTTCTGGAATTTATTCAGTTGAACCATTGGGTTCTATTTGTTGTAAACTGTTCTCATATCCATAAAATTTGAACATATTATGATTCAATTACAGTGTCATTTACCTTAATCCTATTATTTAACGTATGACATAACTCGGAAATGATATCGTAGCCTAAATCTCGAGGACGAGATTTAAAACAAGGTGGGGACGATGTAACAACCCCCAAAATAAGTCCCACAATAATCGGTAATCGTAATCCAAAACACGTACGATGAAATTATGTCCCACAATAAGTGGTGTACTCCTTGCGCAAGTACTTACTCGCTTTGATGCACGACATAAGCTTCAACTCTTTCGAGAGTACTTCACCGTAAACACGTAGTTGATCATCGTTTGGGAGAGAGAAACGAATCATCTTATCGAAACAAACAAATTCAGCACGATTTTCACGAAGAAATGCCTACTATGATGTCAAAGCTACCTAGTTGCATAGGTATGTGATTGATAGGGAAAACGTGATTGTTGAGTTCAAGAGTACAATCACGCAGAATGGAGCTAACGGTAACGGTTCTTCCGGTGGAAACTTCTACGTTGAAGGTCGTTAGGAGGTTAGCGCGTTTACGTTTTTGGAGCTTTTGGAATTCACACGATACAAAACAGTTATCAGCTCCAGTATCAAATAAGTATGAAGCATAAATACCGTTGACAAGGAACGTACCATTGACAACATTGTTGTCAGTCTGAGCCTGGCGGACATTGATGTTGAAGGTTCTTCCGCGGGCTGCTTGCGGTTGTTGTTGCGGCTGCTGCTGCTGTTGCTGTGGTGGTTACTGCGGCTCTTGTTTCACAACACGTTGCGGGCAGACATTGGCGAAGTGGCTCGGGTCGCCACAAGTGTAGCAAGCACGTGCATTAGCAACTTGTGTTGGAGGTGTTGGATTGACCTGAGGAGCAAGAGGTTGAGCTGGCGGTGCTGTGAGAGCTTGAGGAGCTTGCTGACGAGGGCCTGAGCGGCAGTGAGCTGTGTAGTGCCCATAGAGGTTGTAGTTGACACAGAAACGACAGTTTGTTCCCACTGGATGATGATAAGTGCAAGTAGGGCATAGTGGGTGAGTACCAGTATACGCACGCTTAGCAGGCGGTGCGTTGGGAGTAGCAACCTGACGAGACTGATTGTTGAGCAATGTCGTGACTACCGTGCAGTTCTTGTTGGAGTTCCTTTGCTTGCGACTTTGACGAGTAGACTTGGGAGCTTGAGATGGTGCGGTATCGGTGCTTGGAGTTGTAGTAGCTTGGTTGAGACTCTTGGTCGATGTTTTGAAAACTCCGGCCAAGACTCGCTTGTCATTGATCTCTGCTGCGAGCTGGTAAGTTTCCTTAATAGTTGCAGGTTTCGCTGCTTGAACAAAGTCAGCGACACAGTCGGGAAGAGCACGAATGTACTTCTTGATAGCTTTCTCAGGGGTGTCCACTTGACTTGGACAGATGATGCTCAACTGCTTGAATCGGGCGGTGAGACCAGAGTTATCACCTCCATCTTGCTTGATGTTCCAGAATTCATTCTCTAGCTTCTGGACTTCGTGGGGAGGAAAGAATTCCTTCATCATGAGCTCTTTTAGCTCCTCCCATGCGAGACAATAGGCTGCATCATTTCCGCGCCTGTTGCCCTTGGCGGTCCACCAATCAAGTGCCCTTGACTGAAAGACTCCAGTGGTGTTGACAGTGCGGAGATTCTCGGGACATCCGCTTTTCCTGAAGGTAACTTCGATTGCGTCAAACCATTGAAACATCGCACTGGGTCCATCTTCACCAGTAAAGTTCATAGGACCACAGGCTTTGAACTGCTTGAAGCTGAATGGAGTTTTCAGAGAGTCATTCTTGGAATCCACTGAAGAAGTGCTACTGACAGCGTGGATTTCACTGACAATCTGAGGGATCACCTTAGCCATTTCCATGGCCATGAGAGAGACGATGCGTTTGTCAGCATTGTTTCGCTGGATGTTATGGCGAGTGTGGGATCCAAGAGAAGACATTTTGCGAGCGAGAGTCCTTCTGCAGATGTCATCATGATGGATCAGATGAGAATCGATTATATTGGGCTTTGGTTAAAAGTTTAGCGTTTTATACAACATATTTAGTATTATTATTATTCACATAATGCACAAAATCACATAATCACGTAAGCACATAATACACATAGGCATGTATTCACATAAGCCACATCAGCACATAACTCATATAAACGCATATTTTGCACGTATTCACCTTCTCAAAACTGCGTGTAGCGCGTATGGGATATAGCATAGCGTAAGCGAAGAGTATAGCGTAAAGTAGATAAAGCTACTTTGTTCGCGATTAGTTAGCGTTTTAGATTGCGAGTTGTGCACGTTTTGTAAGCGAAAAGCGATAAAACGAAAGCGTAAAGTTAAAACACGTAAACACAATAAACTCGATGACACGTAAAATCGGCGATTGCAGGCTAGAAAATAAATAGAGTGCCTTGGGTGTTAGACATCGACTACCCAAAGTGATTCAACTATTCCCAACAACTTCGAGTACACGCTTTGGCCTAATAGACTATGCTCTCACCGTAATACGGCTAACGGTATGCATTCTTCCAGTTACTACGTGGCTCGTGTCATTGGAACAGTCGAGACTTTGGTGAGATTTTGTAAAATCAACTTAAGGGGTGGAACGGGTTACTAAGATGCGGGTTTCACCCCTAACTTAACAACTTCGCTCCTAGCTGTGGTTAGTACCAACACGAGATAGAGACGGAGATTTTTGTCGAGATATGGATATCACTCCTAACTCAACGAAAGGTTCTCGTGCTAAGAATAATACGTGGGGTGAGTGATCCAATCAATAGTTCTTGGTTTTCACACCTAATCTCGACACAATCAATCATTTGTGTTATACTAGTGTCTTCAAACGTGTATATTGTGTTACCCTTAGGAAAGGCAAAATAGTATTTAGCCTTAGATAAGGCTCCTTTGTACGAAGCTACCTTCATACGAAGGTGCAATAGTGTGGGTTCGTACAAGGGGTATAGCATGTGGGTTCGTACGAAGCCCCAAGTAGGTCGTACGAAGGTGGTCTGTTTGGTACTTAGACTATAGACTAGGTCTGGTTTGCCTAATTCGACCTAATTTCCTATAGTTATGGCTCTGATACAAATCTGTCACACCCCAACCGATGGCGGAATCATCGGGGCGCGGCACTAAGCGAATCAGATTGTTCAAGAGAATCCATAACGACTAATATAGTGACAATATTTAACAAGTTTAATATCCCATACTATCAAAAAACTATTTCAACAAAAGTCATAACAGATTCAAGTCTCTCAAACAAAACCACTATGACAACTTAGATTTTTAGGTGAGTTTCTAGCATTCCTATCCGTTTGCAGCAAAACAATCCATCAACCTGTTACATACGTTAAAATAAAGTCAATACAATAATGTAAAGGTGAGTACACAAGTTTAGCATAAGTATAGTATAAAAAACGTTTACGCAAAACCACCATGTAACACGTAAAGGGCGAATCAAGTAGCTATCAACAATGATACAAGCTAACCACATGACTGCGAGTAGAGTATGCGCGATACGCGTTCACCGAAGTGAGCGCGTAAAGTAAAGTATGTGATCCTGAACAACCCCTGAATAAAAAGCTGTTGAGTCTAAACTATAGTACTATCGTTGCTAAGGGCGGTAGGGCAAGTCATCACTGTGTAACATAGCAACAAGTATTCAACTAATCACGTATAACATGCGAGTGCTGTTAGCATTTAATAAGAGTTTAAGTGTTGTGTGTTTTGATAGAGAACGTATGTAACACCCAAAAGTGCGTTAAGTGAAAAAGGGTTTGAGTATACGCACAGTGCGTGTTTAACAGTAAACACGATCTGGAATGGATTGAAGGGAGCGCCGGATCAGCCTGCGTATGGGAACAGAAGCATAAGTCTTCCAAATTGCTGAAACGGTCGAAATCAGAGTGTTGAGTGGGAGACAGAGGCTTCGTACGAAGCTACTATCTTCGTACGAAGGCACGCCTTCGTACGAAGGGTGGCTTCTTACAAGTGTTGCTTCCATTGTCCAAAATCGAGTGTTCTTCGCGTCCTTTCTTCGGGAAATCGAGTGTTCATCCATCCAACCTTAAGCTACTGATTAAACTTAGAGACAGAGAGGTCTTTGTTCAAGTCACGTGAAAGAGCTTGGGCTGGGTTGTGAGAAGTTAAGATGAAAAAGATGAAGTTTAGGAGAAAATTGTGAAGTTTGAAAGAAAATAGAGAAGTTTTGATGAAATCGGAGATAAACTCATGTAAAATCGTAGTGGAAAACATTGTGAAACATATAAAAATGATAAATCTTACTTGAAAATCGAAGGTCAGCAGTTCGGGAGCGAAAATGGCAGCAGTGGTGAAATGGAGAAGTCAGCTTGGTATTTATAGAGGAAGGGGAGTGCGCGCATGTCGCAACCCCCGATCCCTAATTCCTGGGAACGGGCGAACGCGAGCTCAGAGTTTGGTGGTATCAGTTTGTTTAATCTTGCAGCAGAATTTACATCAGGACCGTAGTTAGGAAATGTTTATCAGAGTAAAACCACCATATTTGATATTAATAATAACATGGGCAAAACCCAAGTTTCTTATTACAATACATTTATAGGGACAATCCCTATTTTATTTAATTTAAAACATCGTTTCTTAGATAACTTTTATAGCCACTTATTTTCCAAGCCGTCAGTGCTCTCGAGCTGGCTTTTTCCCAGTTGGCTTTCACATTGTGTTACCTGAAACATGTTTTAAAATATTTTGTCAGCGGGAAATACTGGTGAGTGAACCTCAGTTTAATCAAGAAACATTTTATCAATTAACACAGTATTGAGAGCGATCACATTGTCTATTTCTACACAATTACTCATTCAGTACTCTCAATCCTTGACTTGTGGGTCATATTACACATTGGCTAACTCGTCGTCCAATGGTAACGTACTGTCATTCCGACTTACTACTCGCAAGTAATAAATTTTGTATACAAAACCCCAAATACCGGCAGTAATTGAAGAACTACAAAGACTCAATCACTGCTTAATCGCATTGTAAAACAATTAAGGTTTTGTAAAATATTACAAAAAGGTTAAGAAAAAGAGGATAAACTCACTTTGCTATCTTAGACTTCGCGTAAGGGTTTCCTGGATATAATCTATAATTTATACAAATGTACATTGGTTAGTACCATAACCCTTTGAAAATATTAATGATACCCTCCCCGATGACGACACGTGTCAGCTCAGGATGTATCCGCGTTTGTTGAGCTCTCGCGGCCCGCGTCGCTAACCAAAACTATTACGCGGCCCGCTTTAACTTATAGTTTTACCGGAATCAAGTTAAACCTTGATACTGCCCGTGTGAACTTGGGGTGAGGTCTTACGCGGCCCGCCTCAACCCTATATTTCTTATTTTTGATTTATTTTATAATTATAACATAACTAAAGCTGGGTTTTCACATACGGGGTGTAATATAAAACATATTGAGACATTTTATAATATATTAGAGGTCGGAAATATTATGAGGGTGTTGGTTTTACCGAGGGTTGTTACATTCTCCCCACCTTGTTTTAGAGCTCGTCCTCGAGATCTACTGAAATAAGTGCGGATATTTTCTTTTCATTTCAGATTCAAGTTCCCAGGTGTATTCAGGTCCTCTTTTGGAGTTCCACTTCACTTTGACTAGAACTAGTCTCTTATGCTTGAGATTTTTGATTTTCCTATCTTCAATTTGTAAAGGTCTTTCTACAAACTTGAGTTGTCCATTTACCTCTATATCCTTAAGAGGTACTATTAATGATTCATCAGCTAAACACTTTTTAAGATTAGATACATGAAACACATCATGTATTCCTGCCATTTCCTCTGGCAGTTGTAGCTGATAGGCTACTGGTCCTATTCTTCTAATAATCTTAAAAGGTCCAACATACCTAGGACTTAGCTTTCCCCGTTTGATGAATCTTACCACTCCTTTCCAAGGAGAGACTTTCAATAATACTTTATCTCCTACTTGAAATTCCAACGGTTTGCGGCGGTTATTAGCATAACTCTTATGTCGATCACGTGCTATTTTCAGTCGTTCCTTGACTTGAATAATCTTGTCAGTTGTTTCTTGTACTATCTCATGTCCAGATAGTTGTTGTTCTCCAATTTCTGCCCAACAGACTGGGGTTCGACACTTTCGTCCATAAAGGGCTTCAAATGGTGCAGCATTGATACTTGTGTGATAACTATTATTATAAGAAAATTCTATTAAATGTAAGTGATCGTCCCAATTACCTCCAAAATCAATTACACAAGCTCTAAGCATGTCCTCCATTGTCTGAATTGTTCTTTCACTTTGTCCATCTGTTTGTGGATGATAAGCCGTACTTAATTTTAACTTAGTTCCCATAGCCTTTTGGAAACTTGACCAAAAATGAGATGTAAAGCGGCTATCCCTATCAGAAACAATTGATAAAGGAATACCATGTAAAGAAACAATTTCATTTACATACAGTTTAGATAATTGTTCCATACTAATTGTTTCCTTCATTGGTAGAAAATGAGCTGACTTAGTTAGTCTATCTACAATCACCCAGATTGTATCATTTCCTTTCTTGGTTTTGGGTAATTTAGTGACAAAATCCATTGTTATCAATTCCCATTTCCAAACGGGCATTTCTAATTGCTGTAACAAACCTGAGGGTTTCTGATGTTCAGCTTTAACTTGTGAGCAAGTTAAACATTTAGAAACATAGGCTGCTATGTCTTTCTTCATCCCTATCCACCAGAAATTTTTCCTTAAATCCTGGTACATTTTATCACTTCCTGGGTGCATGGTATACTTAGATTTATGGGCTTCTTCTAATATACGATTACGTAGGTTTCCTAATTTAGGTATCCACATTCTCTTTTCATGGAATCTCCAAATTCCATTTGTTCCTTGTTTTAATTCTTTTAGCATACCTTTTAGCTTTTCAGTATCTTCCTTGATTACTGATTCTTGTGCTTCTCTTATCTGATTATTTAAATCTACTTGCAGATTTAATTTAAGAGAACGTACCCTTTTTGCTTTTTCATGATACTTTCGTGATACTGGATATCACATTCATAGTCACTAAGAAATTCCATCCAGCGTCTTTGCCTCATATTTAATTCCTTTTTCCCAAAAACATACCTTAAACTTTTGTGATCAGTGAATATGGTAAACTTACTACCATAAAGGTAATGTCTCCAAATCCTAAGGGCAAAAATTATAGCTCCTAACTCTAAATCATGGGTTGAATAATTCTCTTCATGATTCTTAAGTTGTCTAGATGCATAAGCTATAACCTTTTGTCGTTGCATCATTACACATCCATAACCTAATTTGGAAGCATCACAATAGACCACAAAGTCTTCAGTTCCTTCTGGTAATGCTAGTATAGGTGTATGGGTTAATCTTTGCTTAAGGATTCTAAAGGCTTCTTCTTGTTTTAATCCCCATTCAAACTTAACAGATTTACAGGTTAGCTTAGTTAAGGGAATGGCTCTTTTAGAAAAATCCTTAATAAATCTTCTATAATAACCGGCCAATCCTAAGAAACTTCTAACCTCGGTTGGTGACTCAGGGGTTTTCCATTTCGTAATTGCTTCAATCTTTGTTGGATCTACATGAATTCCTTCATGGTTGACTAGGTGTCCAAGGAATTATACCTGTTCTAACCAAAATTTGCACTTAGAAAGCTTAGCATAAAGCTTTTCTTTTCTTAACAAACTTAAAAGTGCGTGCAAATGTCTTGCATGATCCTCTTTATTCTTAGAGTAAATTAGAATATCATCTATAAAAACAATTATGAATTTATCCAAATATGGCTTATATATTCGGTTCATCATGTCCATAAATGCAGCTGGGGCATTGGTTAAACCAAATGGCATGACAGTAAATTCATAATGACCATACCTTGTTCTAAATGCGGTTTTAGGAATGTCCTCTTCCTGTACCTTTAATTGATGATATCCTGATCTTAAATCGATTTTAGAGAAAAATCGAGCTCCTTGCAGTTGATCAAACAGATCATCGATTCTCGGTAATGGGTACCGATTCTTAATCGTGACCTTGTTTAATTCACGGTAATCAATGCACATACGCATCGATCCGTCCTTTTTAACGAACAATATCGGCGCTCCCCATGGCGACGAACTTGGTTGTATGAATCCTTTTTCTAACAATTCGTCCAATTGTTTCTTTAATTCGTGCATTTCTGCAGGTGCCAAACGGTAAGGTGCTTTGGCAATCGATGAGGTTCCTGGTATTAAATGGATTCTAAATTCAACTTCTCTGTTTGGAGGTTGCCCTGGAAATTCTTCTGGAAAGACATCTGAAAACTGAGATACTACTGGAATGTCTTTTAAATCTTTTCCTTTAGTGTTAGTGATTATGGAAATCAAATACACTATAGAACCTTTTCTTATACAACTTGCAGTTTTCATCACAGATATGAATTTTGTGGATCTAGAGGGCTTATCTCCTTTAATTGTGATCGTTTTACCTTTTGGTGAATTTACTTGAACTAACTTTTGATCACATAAAATACTGGCTTTATTGGCTATTAACTAATCCATTCCTAAAACAACATCAAATCCTGCCAGATTCATGGGATATAGGTTTGCAATAAATTTCTGATTTAAAATTTCTATTCTTGCTCCCTGCAAGATTTCAGAAATCCTAACGGTTTCTCCATTAGCTGTCTCTACTAAGCATTCTAGTGGTAGTTTAGTTAATGACTGATTTAGAAATTTGCAAAACGATGTATTAATAAAACTTTGGTTTGCACCAGAGTCAAATAATACTTTAGCAAAGACATCATTAACTAAAAACGTACCAGCTATGACATCTGGAATCATCTTGGCTTCATCTGCAGTCAGAACAAATGCTCTAGCATTTTTAGTATTCTTGTTATCTGTAGCTGGAGCTAATTTTGGGCAGTTTGGCTTGATGTGACCTTGTTCTTTGCAGTTGTAGCATATCCTGCTATTTTTCTTCCTGCAGTCTTCTTCCTTGTGTCCTGATATTTTACAAAAGTTACAGTACATAGAACATCTTCCTGAATGCTTTCTTTTGCAATTCCTACAGTAGGGTGCAGAGGTAGAACCTACATTTCTTCCATGGTTAGAATTTCCAGAACGAAATTCTTGAGTCAATTTCTGGGTTAGGTTTCTCCTTTGATCCTCTTCTCGGGTACGGACTAACTCATCAGTCAAGGTATTGGCTAGTTCTACAGTTTCTTCTATGGTTTGAGGTCTAGCTGCCTTGACTACGTGTCTAATCTCCCCAATTAATCCCCAAATATAACGAGAGATTAATACTGGTTCTGGTGAAGCAAGAGTTGGTACTATTCTAGCATATTTAAAGAATATTTTAGTATATCCCTTACTATCCACACCAGTCATTCTAAGGTTTAGGAATTTGTTTGCTATCTGTTCCTTCTCATTGGGTGGGCATAATTTCCTTTCTACCTTGTTCTTAAATTCTTCCCATTCCATATTATAGGTTTGATCACTTCCTCTTGTCTGGAGGATAGTGTTCCACCATTCTAGTGCTGCATTCTTAAACAGATTGGAAGCAAACAGTATTTTATCTTCTTCAGCACACTTGCTTATCCTTAAGACTGCTTCAGTCTTTTCTATCCAGCGTAAAGTAGCAATGGCCCCTTCATTGCCCGATGTCACACCCCGACCACGCAGAACATACAAAACATGGCGGAAACGTCGGGGAGTGTTGTAACAGAATTAATTGTTTCAAATCCATGGCAATTGAAGTTTCGTTTTATTGATTAAAAGTGTTACAATGTCTTAACAAACAAAGAAATACAACATAATTAACTAGTCTTGCATCTTTTATTGTCACTAAAGCCCAAGTCTGCCTATGTGTATCTTGATCATCTTATGCAACATCTCCTGAAAAACACATGTGAAAATAGGTACGTCAGCATAAAAATGCCGGTGAGATACATAGGTTTTGTGAAAATAGGTTTCATGACTTATGTTTGAGAAAATGTTTAGTCATGAACCTTGTTATTTGCTTTGTTTTGTAAATCATTTGAAAATCGATAAGATCAGATGATATGTATAAATAATGTATGGTTAAATGAATAACCATGTAATATGAGTTTGTATTAGATAAATTGTTTGTAATTCAATGTCTTGTGAAAAATATGTTATTTGTATAAAATGTTCTATGTCTCAACTTGAAATGATTCAGATAACGCTACAATATGTAATACCATACAAACACTTATATATAGGAAGTACCAGCGGCGTATCCACCATGCTTGTATCATATTACACACGCCTCGTTACTTAATCACTTAAACAAACCAAACCAACAATGTAAGATGTCTATGTTAAAACCAAATGTCCTACCAAAATGTAAGCATATGATGAATAAGAAATGTACTAAGTATGCTACAACAGACATACATAGCATGTGAACTGAAATATCTGTACTAAGTATGCGACAACAGACATACATAGCATGTGAACTGAAATATCTGTACTAAGTATGCAACAACAGACATACATAGCATGTGAACTGTACTAAGTAATGCACACAAATGGGCACACGTAGCATGAAATGTAATGTAAAACGATGTACTAAGTAATGCACACAATGGGCACACCTAGCATGAACACAATGAAATCATGTACTATAATGTACTAATGAACATAGCAAGTATATGATGTGAAAACAGGAAAGCATGAAAGTAACAAGTAGGCACATGTGTTCCACCCCAAAACGTTTGGAAAACAGTAAAAGAGGGGTCTATATACTCACTTGAGATTGCTCAGTAGTCCTTGAGTAACAACCAAACAATGCTAGAGATCACGGAAATCAAACGGCACCTAATATAGGTAACTATGTTAATTAACCGGACCTAAATCGGAAGATTGGGTAGCATTAGGGTTTGTAAACCAAATGAGTGTAGGAACTCATATGATATGGTTTAACAAAGCCTACATACTAAATGAAACTTAACCTAAGTCTCTACGACCCATCGCGACCCATTAAGGTAGCTTATGCTACTTTAACGCATCGTGCGCGTGAAACGCGTTCGGACCGTCTAACTAGTCCTATGACAAGTGTTATATGCCTAAACATGTTACATTATCAGTTATGTGACAAGAGTTTAGGTTACATATGCTTAATTACCAATTATACATGAAAAGGGTATTCTGGTAATTTACCTAAGGCATATAAACTACCTATCATACAACTACTTAAACGATGTGACCATAGGGTATAACCTCGGAAGGTTATTCCCTACCTACTATGGTCACCTAATGTATTTGGTCGGATCCTAATGATCGACCAAATGGGTTGGGTTCGAAGGTATAGGCGATTTATTAGATCGCCTACCCTACGACTCTAGACAACGTGGTAATCAGTGGGCATAGTCCCAAGGGACTATGACCAACGTGATTACACTCACGTTGCGAAGTTCAAACGAACTTCGCATTGACCATTACTGGTCAACGCTGAAAGTCAAACAAAGTTTGACTTTCTGACTCGAAAAGCAATAAAATAAGGAAAAGAACGAAAGAATACTTACGAAGGGTCCCCGAATGCTAATCTCGATCCAAGAACTCAGGTATGAAACAATGGTTTCAACTTAGAGCTCTCAAATCAAGATTCTAGTGAGAAATGCAATGGGGGTGGATGGGTATATATAGTTTTCGGGTAACCGTTGAGATCGTTTCATGGAAAAGAGGGCACGATCAAGGCCGTACATGTGTTGGAATGTTGTGGTGTGTCAAATGGCCACTCACCATAGGGAATTGACATGTGGAAGAGGGATTGGGAGTGCTAAACAGCTGCAACCAGCTGTTAAAACAATGAATCTGGTCTGCAGAGGCTGAGGCGGGCCGCCTAAGATTTAATCTTGACTGAGGCGGGCCGCCTAGCTCTTCAGATCAGAAAACAAGTTTCAAAAGTTGCAGTTTCAGTCCCTGTTATGTGTTTAAGCCATTTTCGACACTTCTAAGGCCCGTAAAGCCAACTTTAAGGCCCTAAAATGATGCCTAAACATTGTGGACATGAAACATGCTCAAAAATATGCCGGACATTGGTTCGTTTGGCCGTACGAACGCGATGTTCGCTTAATTACGACGGAATGCGCATAAGCGCAAAAAACGATCCAAATGACGTGACGAATGGATTTTTGGCAATCCAAACACTAAAGCATAATATAGTCATGCTTACATAAATTTTTGGATGTCTGGATGTATTCAGAACGTAAGTTATGCGTAAAAATGCAAACTTGTGCACTTTTTGACGCTTTTAGTCCCTGAATGACACAAAAGTTTATTTTAGCATACCGAACACCTCAAAGCCTATTTCTAAGCTATGTAAAGGATATTTATGGTATGTTTAACTTATGGTCATGTTCCGGAAGGTCTGTTACAGTTCAAATTGGCATACTTTCGCAGTTTGTCAACTTTAGTCCCTGTAAGCGATCTAACTTTGATTTCACCACACCAAACCTTCCAAAACTTATATCTAAGTTATGTAAAGGTTATTTAAGGTATGTTAAGCCTATTTCACTATTCCGGAGTGATCGTTGGATTAAACTGGTTATATCTACACATTAGAGCGCGTATAACCCTCCAGAAAGCGATTTAAAGCTTGAAATCGAACAAGAGTCGATATGTGCAAACGATACACATATTTTTACAAATCCCAAGTATGAAATACAATATTTCATTGGTTTGGCATTTGTTTGATGGTTGGAGTGACACAGGTGTCACACCCGAGAATTCTATTGGTTTACAAGACCAGAATTCTTTATAAGAACAACCGTTAGGCACGGTTCTTCTTCTTTTGGGAATAGGCATTTGAAGTATAGGTCCATTGTTCACACTGTTTTCTGGTTCAATCGGTCGCTTACTGCTATGTTTACTTTTATTATTCGCTTCTTGAATAGTTTTAATAATAAATGGCATGGCATCTATGATTCCTTGTGCCACTATATGTTGAACAGCACTATTATCCATTTGGTTTTCGTTGTTATGGATGCTCAGATTTTCATTAACCACGTTAATGTTACTCTGGTTATCATTGTTCAGATTTCCTTGATTTCCTTCGTCGGCCATCTGAATTTTAAACATTTATCCCATATTAATATCACAAGATAATAAGTAATATCACAATTCACATGACACGCGATCTAGCCAAAAACGTAGATCATTGCTACTTACTCTTTTCATATACTTATGCGTCTATTACACACTAGTACAGAAATAAAGATTACAATACCAACAGAAATAAAATAGTAATATGCATCCGTACACACATATTTTATTTTATTATGTCACACCCCCAAAAACCACACGCGGAGTATCACCGCTTGGAGGCGTGACTGACCAGGATCAAGCCACCAATCATATCAAACATAATAAGTATTAAATGTAATTTAAACCAAACGATATGAAAGGTGTTCAAACAAAACATGTTAAGTGTATAGCGGAAGCATAAAATGTAAACCCAACGTAAGTAATAAGTTCAAATGTTTAATGTTTCAACAAAAGATCCACAATCCGTGCCCACAACGACCGCGCCTCCCGTGCAAGCTCTAAATGTACCTAAGGTCCTGCAAGGCATGTAACAGAGAGTCAACAACTAGTTGAGCGAGTTCACAGTTGGTTATTCAGTTATAGTGTGCGTATTGTAATTCGTAGCTCGTTTAGTAATCATGTAAAGTATGTAATGGTATCGCGGCCCTCCAGGCATGTTTGCGAAGTTTAGTGGGGGTTTCCCATGTTTTCTAGACTAGGTATATTTGTATCGCGGCCACCCGGCATGTTTGCGAAGATTAAAGTATAGTTCGCGGCCATTCTAGGCATGTTTGCGAAGATTGTTCTAGTATCGCGGCCAATCCCGGCGTGTTTGCGAAGAGAGAGTATATGTATCACTAGTCTAGCAGTATCTACTAATAACCTTCCCCTCCCGAGGAATAATTCCATTAATCATGTAAGTATAAGAATCATTCAACCCATTCCCAACCCCGGGAATCCCATGCCTTGGTAAGAGTGTGAACTCACCTTGGTTTGCTCGGTATGCTAAGTATATGCTCAAGGTAAATCAATCACGTCCGCGATGCACGGAAAGATAGCTAGATCGATTACGGAAAGATTCGAGGACACGTAATTGCCGTCACAGAGAGAAGGGAGCTCTAGGGTTTCGGTTGTTTTGATAGCATATGTAAAACTGATGTTGTTTCACGTTTTAAAACTCGAAATAACATGTTGGGCCCGAACTGGGCTTCGGTGAAACTGGGCTCGGCGAAACACCCTGTTTCGTCGAGATAGTTGATGGCGAAACAAATCTGTTTCGTCGAGATTGGTTATGGCGAAACACACTTGTGTTTCGTCGGGTTCTTTCCTATGTTAAGCAGTTTATGTCTCTCGACATGTTATACAATCAAACACATAATCATGTAAACACAATAGTTTATCATAACACGAGTGTACAGTTACAAGTTAGTCAAGTCAATCAACTAAATAGTCAAAGTCAACGTGCATTTAATGCGAATGTGAAAGTCGGAAACTCGAGTTGTCACATTATCCCCAACTTGAAAGAAATTTCGTCCCGAAATTTAGCATGTAGTTACTGAGGAAGCTAGTGGTGTGACGTTGTTTATCTGTATCGTATCGCGGCTCCCCGAGCAGGTTTGCAAAGATTACTGGTTTTCTTGGGGTGTCACATCATCCCCCCGTTGATTTGGAATTTCGTCCCGAAATTCTGTAGTAGCTTCGGCCTCAGTAGTGGTTGCTTGGTTTCCGAATAACTGGGGATATTTGAGTTTCATCTGATCTTCGCGTTCCCAGGTGAACTCTGGGCCACGGCGGGAGTTCCAACGAACTCGTACAAGAGGTATTCTAGTGTTCTTGAGGACCTTAACATCCTGGTCCGTGATTTCAACAGGTTCCTCGACGAATCGTAACTGTTCATCAATAGTGAGCTCTTTCAGAGGAACTATGTGGGTCTCATCTGACAGACACTTCTTCAGATTCGACACGTGAAAGACGTTGTGAACTGCACTGAGTTCAGCTGGTAAGTTCAATCTGTAGGCCACCCTGCCTATCTTCTCAATGACTTCGAATGGTCCGACGTATCGTGGATTAAGTTTGCCGCGTTTGCCAAAACGAATCACACCCCTCCAGGGTGAAACTTTATGTAGCGCTCGATCCCCAACCTGGAATTCGAGTAGTTTCCTGTCTTTATCGGCGTATGCTTTCTGACGGTCACGAGCTGCCGCCATGCGTTGTCGTATTTGAGCAATCTTTTCAGTAGTATCAACTACCATTTTTGGACCTGTGATCTGACTGTCACCCACCTTTGCCCAACAAAGAGGTGACTGGCATTTACGCCCGTACAATGCCTCGAATGGAGCAGCTTTGATGCTGGTGTGGTAACTGTTGTTGTACGAAAATTCCACAAGTGGCAGATGTTTTTCCCAACCATTGCCAAAGTCGATTACGCACGCCCGAAGCATGTCTTCTAGAGTTTGAATAGTGCGCTCAGACTGCCCATCCGTCTGAGGATGATAAGCTGTACTCATGTCTAAACGAGATCCAAAAGATTTGTGCATTGCTTGCCACAGTTCTGAAGTAAAACGTGCGTCACGATCAGAGATAATAGAGGTTGGCACCCCGTGCCTCGAAACCACTTCTTTTAAGTAGATGTCTGCTAAGGTAGAGAACTTGTCTGTTTCTTTAATAGCCAGGAAGTGAGCAGACTTTGTGAGTCGATCCACGATCACCCAAATTGTGTCATTTCCACGCTGAGATCTAGGTAGACCAGTAACAAAATCCATGGAAATTTGTTCCCATTTCCATTGTGGTATCTCAGGTTGTTGGAGTGGACCTGAAGGTTTCTGATATTCTGCTTTGACTCTCGCACAAGTCAGGCACTTGCTAACGTATGTGGCTATGTGGGCCTTCATGCTAGGCCACCAATATGTAGTTTTGATATCGTGGTATATTTTATCCGAATCTGGATGTACCGAGTAGCGAGACTTATGAGCTTCATCCATTACAAGCTCGCGTAAGTTACCATAGAGTGGGACCCAGATGCGTCCCGTTACGTAATAAGCACCATCTTCCTTCTGTTCTAAGCGTTGCCTTGAGCCACGTAGGGCTTCAGCCCTGACGTTGTCTGGTTTCAATGCTTCTACCTGAGCATCTCGTATCTGAGAAGGAAGGCTAGACTGGATAGTAAGTTGCAATGCCCGTACACGCCTAGGTGTAGTATCCTTTCGACTGAGGGCATCAGCCACCACATTGGCTTTGCCCAGATGGTACTTTATGGCACACTCGTAATCGTTCAGTAGTTCGACCCATCTACGTTGTCGCATGTTCAATTCTTTCTGCTTGAATATGTGCTCAAGACTCCTGTGGTCGGTATAGATGGTGCATTTAGTGCCGTACAGGTAATGTCGCCATGTCTTGAGTGCAAAGACAACCGCTCCCAGCTCTAAATCGTGTGTTGTGTAATTTTGTTCATGAATCTTAAGTTGGCGCGAAGCATAAGCAATGACTTTATCCCGCTGCATCAACACACATCCAAGACCCTGGATGGATGCATCGCAATAGACTACAAAATCGTCCGTGCCTTCAGGCAATGAGAGGATAGGTGCACTACAGAGTCTATCCTTTAAGTGCTGAAACGCTTTTTCCTGTGTATTACCCCAACGATAAACAACACCTTTCTGTGTCAGTAGTGTAAGCGGCTGAGCAATCTTCGAGAAGTCTTTAATGAACCGTCTGTAATAACCTGCCAAACCCAAGAATTGGCGTATTTCTGTCGGTGTGCGAGGTGCTGGCCAGTTCTTGATCGAATCTACCTTGGATGGATCAACATGAATCCCATCCTTGTTTACCACGTGGCCTAGAAAGTGGACTTCACGAATCCAGAAGTCGCATTTGGAAAACTTAGCATATAGCTGTTCCGTTCGTAGAAATTCCAAAATAAGTCGTAAGTGATGCTCGTGTTCCTCCTGATTCTTCGAGTAGATCAGGATGTCGTCGATGAAAACAATGACGAACTTGTCAAGATAAGGTTTGCACACCCTGTTCATAAGACCCATGAAAACCGCAGGCGCGTTCGTTAGCCCGAATGGCATGACCAAAAACTCGTAGTGACCGTAGCGTGTTCTGAACGCTGTTTTGGAGACGTCCTCATCCCGGACTCTCAGTTGATGATACCCTGACCTTAGATCAATCTTCGAGTAATAGCTCGACCCTTGCAACTGGTCGAATAAGTCGTCGATGCGTGGAAGAGGATAGCGATTCTTCACGGTTACCTTGTTCAGTTCGCGGTAATCTATGCACATGCGGAAGGTACCGTCCTTCTTCTTTACAAATAATACCGGAGCTCCCCAAGGCGAAGAGCTAGGACGTATGAAACCCTTTTCCAAGAGTTCTTGTAGTTGCTTAGACAGTTCTTCCAGCTCCGTTGGAGCTAAGCGATAAGGTGCTCGAGCTATGGGTGCTGCTCCTGGAGCTAGCTCGATCTGAAATTCGACCTGGCGATGAGGCGGTAACCCAGGTAATTCTTCAGGAAACACTTGAGGAATATCGCGTACCACTGGAATATCCCCATTCTTTTTTTTCTCTTTCTTCAATGTACCAGTAACGAGTGCTAAAACAGCTGTGTGGCCCTTTCGTAAACACTCCTGAGCCTTCAGGAAGGAAATGATGCCATTCACGACACCACTCCTGTCGCCTTGAACTTCGAGGGGTTCTTTACCAGAACGAGGAATACGAATGATCTTCTCCTTGCATAGGATTTCTGCTTGCTGTCGGGATAACCAATCCATACCAATGACGATGTCGGAACCATCGCAACGCTGGGGTCATTCCTAGTATCACCCTGACCAATCACGAACACTCGACCCCTGGCACCATTGCCGTCATTATTACCCCCTTTGTTTTCTTCCCTAGTTCCCGTTTCCTTGGTTGTGGTTCTGATTCTGGTTCTGGTTCAACCGTGGGCAGTGTCTCTTGAAGTGACATTCAGCACCACACTGATAACATCCCTTGTTACCCTGCTGTTGCTGCTGATTCTATAGATCTCGTGTCTGTTGTTGTTGGTTCTGGCTCGCAGGACGTGAGTTTCTACCATATTTGGCTCCATGACCAAGCTTGTCGCATCATTGACAATGATTTCGGTTGCACTGCCCGCTGTGGTGCAAGTTACATCGTTTGCACTTAGGGTGGTTTCCCCTGTATCCACCCTGCCCTTGACTACTAAAAGGTTGCTGGCCAGGACTTTGGTTGTCATCGATCTTTCACTGCTGTGCCTGGGACGGAATCGTAGTCGAACCCTTGCTAGAGGTTCCATCCCACTTTCATTTGTTGTCACTGGGAATAGCAGAAGTAGTAGTAGGAGCACCAATACGTCTAGGCAGCTTGTTCTGTTCCACTGCCTGGTCTGTGAGACGATGAGCAAGATGAGTAACATCTTGAATAGTAGCAAGATTAGCAGTCATAACATGGCTTTGAATTTCTGGTACTAATCCTTTGAGGTACAGCTCAATGCTCTTGATGGGAGGATCCACCATAGTTGGACACAAAATTGCCAGTTTGTTGGATCGTTTCGTGTACGCTTCTATCTCTGACCCCGTCATCTTCATGTTAAAGGACTCCACTTCCAGCTTGTGGATGGCATCATAACTACTGTATTCACGTTTGATCAGTTCCTTAAAATCATTCCATGGGGTGGCATTAGCAGCCGCCAGCCCCAGCATCTGAACTTGCGCGTTCCACCAAGTTAACGCAGTGCCTTCGAGAGTATCAGTGGCATATTTCACCTTACGAGCCTCGGGTCATTCACACACTCGAAGACCAATTCGAGTTCCTCGAACTAATGGAGGAGTCCAACAGCTCCTTCAGTGTCGCTGAAAGTAGTAGGACGACAGTCTATAAAAGTCTTGTATGTGCATACAGGTGGCTGAGCGTGTTGACTTGTCGTGTGCGTTAGAGTAATCACAATTAAGCACAAGTCTTGAGTTACGAGAGTAGGATCTAAAGATCCTAGAGTAAGTGGTGATGGCAGGTTACACCTCCTGCCTGGGAAGCTGCGAGTGCTGCAGTAACTTGTTCAGTGATCGAAGCCGCCAACTGGGCTTGAGTTAGGTTAACGCGTCCACTCATGATCTTGACATCAAGGAGAACATGTGGGTGAGAGGTTCGCGAATAGTGCGAAGAGAGTGAGCACACAAGTATTCTCAAGCAATAACATATAGTAGGTTCTGTAATCTGAGCATACCACGAGCAAAGTTCTATGTAATTCTAGCAAGTAGGTAAAGTAATCATGAATAGTAGTACCTATGATGGTGAGCCTTGCACGTGGAGCGAAGCGTCGTTGTGGATCGTTGAGAGCACTGTTCTGGTTATAGTCTGGTTTTAACAAAATCGTTTTCCCCTTATTAAAACCGAGTTCTCTATAACCAATGGCTCTGATACCAATCTGTCACACCCCCAAAAACCACACGCGGAGTATCACCGCTTGGAGGCGTGACTGACAAGGATCAAGCCACCAATCATATCAAACATAATAAGTATTAAATGTAATTTAAACCAAACGATATGAAAGGTGTTCAAACAAAACATGTTAAGTGTATAGCGGAAGCATAAAATGTAAACCCAACGTAAGTAATAAGTTCAAATGTTTAATGTTTCAACATAAGATCCACAATCCGTGCCCACAACGACCGCGCCTCCCGTGCAAGCTCCAAATGTACCTAAGGTCCTGCAAGGCATGTAACAGAGAGTCAACAACTAGTTGAGCGAGTTCACAGTTGGTTATTCAGTTATAGTGTGCGTATTGTAATTCGTAGCTCGTTTAGTAATCATGTAAAGTATGTAATGGTATCGCGGCCCTCCAGGCATGTTTGCGAAGTTTAGTGGGGGTTTCCCATGTTTTCTAGACTAGGTATATTTGTATCGCGGCCACCCGGCATGTTTGCGAAGATTAAAGTATAGTTCGCGGCCATTCTAGGCATGTTTGCGAAGATTGTTCTAGTATCGCGGCCAATCCCGGCGTGTTTGCGAAGAGAGAGTATATGTATCACTAGTCTAGCAGTATCTACTAATAACCTTCCCCTCCCGAGGAATAATTCCATTAATCATGTAAGTATAAGAATCATTCAACCCATTCCCAACCCCGGGAATCCCATGCCTTGGTAAGAGTGTGAACTCACCTTGGTTTGCTCGGTATGCTAAGTATGTGCTCAAGGTAAATCAATCACGTCCGCGATGCACGGAAAGATAGCTAGATCGATTACGGAAAGATTCGAGGACACGTAATTGCCGTCACAGAGAGAAGGGAGCTCTAGGGTTTCGGTTGTTTTGATAGCAGATGTAAAACTGATGTTGTATCACGTTTTAAAACTCGAAATAACATGTTGGGCCCGAACTGGGCTTCGGTGAAACTGGGCTCGGCGAAACACCCTGTTTCGTCGAGATAGTTGATGGCGAAACAAATCTGTTTCGTCGAGATTGGTTATGGCGAAACACACTTGTGTTTCGTCGGGTTCTTTCCTATGTTAAGCAGTTTATGTCTCTCGACATGTTATACAATCAAACACATAATCATGTAAACACAATAGTTTATCATAACACGAGTGTACAGTTACAAGTTAGTCAAGTCAATCAACTAAATAGTCAAAGTCAACGTGCATTTAATGCGAAAGTGAAAGTCGGAAACTCGAGTTGTCACATTATCCCCAACTTGAAAGAAATTTTGTCCCGAAATTTAGCATGTAGTTACTGAGGAAGCTAGTGGTGTGACGTTGTTTATCTGTATCGTATCGCGGCTCCCCGAGCAGGTTTGCGAAGATTACTGGTTTTCTTGGGGTGTCACATATTATATTATTATTACTACCGCTTCCTCCATTCTAACATTCACGGATATGGATTCATCCAAAAATCCATATTACGCTCATCGTATTTCCATACGAGACGCTCTCCCACCTGACGCATCCTCTCACTGCTTTCTAAAATTTCCTCCCCAAAAGTCCTAAGTTCTTGGACGTTTTCTGCACTCATTGGGGGTGCAGGTTCTAGGACTGGGTTTGGAATCTGGGGTGCTGGTTCCTGATATGGGGGTAAAAGTGCCTGTAATCGGTAAGGATCTTCTAATATTTCCCTGATGTAGTTATCATGGTAGTAGGGAACCAAAGGGTCCATACCTGAATAGGCTCCTATAGGTGTGTCCTCCGGGATAGAATAACGTTGCACAAAGTCCCTATTTTCATCCCACCGGGGGTCGTAATTTGGGTCTAGAGGGTTTGGTGCAGGTACCCTAGGGATTTCTTCTGGGTTAAAGTCGTGCATCTCCACTTGGTTTTCCGAGTTTTCTATCTCCATAAGTTGTTCTGGGTTTTGTGGTTGTGGGGCTACTAGTTGTTCCAGACTTGGGTCAGCAGCAGTTGTAGCTAGGATATGGAAATTAGCTAGGCTTCTATTTAGCATATCTAGAGTATGGGTATCTGTTTCTCGCTTAATAGCTGCTAAAGCCCTTTGCTGTTGCAATTTTCGCATTCTCTTCCTACGAGCAAAAGCTTCCTTACTGAACCATCCTTGTTTCTTATTAGGAAATGGTTCTTTAGATTGAGCTCTAAAAGCAAATATTCCGTCTTCCTGATCAGCAGAATACCCCGAAAGGGCAGGCTGTGACAAAGTACCTTCACTCTTAGGTGATTCAGACAACAGATGATTCATGTCTGATGGTCCTTGATCACTCATACTGTAAACTAACAGATAGTCAAATAACACATAACAAATAAATACAGTTATGCATATACTTTCATAATTTATTTCCTAACAAAATTTAAAATTTAAGTGTCAGCAGAACACTTCTTTGGCTCAGACCAGTGGCTAGGCTCTGATACCACCTTCTGTCGCAACCCCCGATCCCTAATTCCTGGGAACGGGCGAACGCGAGCTCAGAGTTTGGTGGTATCAGTTTGTTTAATCTTGCAGCGGAATTTACATCAGGACCGTAGTTAGGAAATGTTTATCAGAGTAAAACCACCATATTTGATATTAATAATAACATGAGCAAAACCCAAGTTTCTTATTACAATACATTTATAGGGACAATCCCTATTTTATTTAATTTAAAACATCGTTTCTTAGATAACTTTTATAGCCACTTATTTTCCAAGCCGTCAGTGCTCTCGAGCTGGCTTTTTCCCAGTTGGCTTTCACATTGTGTTACCTGAAACATGTTTTAAAATATTTTGTCAGCGGGAAATACTGGTGAGTGAACCTCAGTTTAATCAAGAAACATTTTATCAATTAACACAGTATTGAGAGCGATCACATTGTCTATTTCTACACAATTACTCATTCAGTACTCTCAATCCTTGACTTGTGGGTCATATTACACATTGGCTAACTCGTCGTCCAATGGTAACGTACTGTCATTCCGACTTACTACTCGCAAGTAATAAATTTTGTATACAAAACCCCAAATACCGGCAGTAATTGAAGAACTACAAAGACTCAATCACTGCTTAATCGCATTGTAAAACAATTAAGGTTTTGTAAAATATTACAAAAAGGTTAAGAAAAAGAGGATAAACTCACTTTGCTATCTTAGACTTCGCGTAAGGGTTTCCTGGATATAATCTATAATTTATACAAATGTACATTGGTTAGTACCATAACCCTTTGAAAATATTAATGATACCCTCCCCGAGACTGCATTCCAACAACTACGTCGGGTAGAACCACGACAGTTGTTACGGAACCCTAAATCAATCGGGCAGCGTAACTATTATGAAACTGGGGTTATAATACTTACAACGGAGCAGAACCTCGCTAATTAGGGGTATAATACCCAAATATTATAACTCTTCTACAGAATTTGAGATTTGAGATTGAAATGTGAGCGACGGAAATTGTAATCTGATGCTATCTATTTATATGGTCTGATTCTGGTTTCCAGGCGGCCCGCGTAAGGTAAGGCGAAGCCTTACGCGGCCTGCGTCAAACACACGGTCAACACATAGCTTATCCGGATCATCACTAGGCTTGACACGATGACGACACATGTCAGCTCAGGATGTATCCGCGTTTGTTGAGCTCTCGCGGCCCGCGTCGACTAACCAAAACTATTACGCGGCCCGCTTTAACTTATAGTTTCACCGGAATCAAGTTAAACCTTGATACCGCCCGCGTGAACTTGGGGTGAGGTCTTACGTGGCCCGCCTCAGCCCTATATTTCTTATTTTTGATTTATTTTATAATTATAACATAACTAAAGCTGGGTTTTCACATACGGGGTGTAATATAAAACATATTGAGACATTTTATAATATATTAGAGGGTCGGAAATATTATGAGGGTGTTGGTTTTACCGAGGGTTGTTACAGCGCAGGTGTCTTCGTACGAAGGGTGGCTTCGTACGAAGCGAGGTGCCTTCGTACGAGGGCAGGTGCCTTCGTACGAAGCCGCCTGTTTGGGGCGTTTCGCTTTCGTTTCGCGTGTAGGGTGTTCGTTTGGTGCGTTTTGTTGCGTTAGTTAGTTTGAGTACTTTAAGTATTTAAGTGAGGCAATTAGATATCGTGTTGCGTTGCATGTCGGTGCGATAAATCGAGCTGCGAGTGTGAGTGTTTTAAGCGATGCGTTGATCTTCACATAACATATTAAACAAGTAAACACACAAAATAACATAAATAAATCCGCGTTTCGTGTTTGCGTTGAGTTTGCGTTGCGATAAGCGTTACGTAATAAGCATTTAAATGTGATAATTAAGCGTTTTAAAATATAATTTAACCCTTTGAAATCATTGAATCTCAGAGTACAAACGTTCACGAATGAAATAACGACTAGATAGAAACAACCAAAAGTTAGGGTTGCTACAGCAAGTTTTTAAATCGGATGATTCTGGGTAAGGTGGGGAACGGGGTTGATATACGATTTTGGATTGACGAATGGTTGGGTGATCTCCCTTTCATGGAAAGATGGCCACATTTGTTTGCTTTGGATTCGTGTAAAACGTGCAGGATATCCGACAGGATTGGTACGGATCAAGGAAATGATGGCTTCTCTTGGAGTTGGGCTAGACAACCTAAGACAGATGCAGAGATTAAGGAATGGCATGAATGTCTAGATGCTATCAACATGGTCAGATTGTCCAATGATAAGGATGCGTGGATTTGGAACGATGACAGTCAGGAAGGTTTCTCGGTAAATTCAGTTAAAAAGGCGCTTATCAAGGATAGGGGTAATAGCAATCTCCCAAACTTCGAATGGTGCAAATGGGTGCTGCTCAAATATAATATAATGGCTTGGAGAGGTAACTTGGATAGACTTGCTACTAGAGTCAATTTAAGAAGAAGGAACGTGGATAGTACTTCGGTCATGTGCCCTTTCTGCGACGAGTACGAGGAATCGGCGGATCATTTATTTACTGCATGTTCGGTGGCTATTAGGGTGTGGGCGGCTGTCAGTGCGTGGTGCAACATTCCCCCAATATTCGCTTTCGAATTCAAAGATTTGATGGATATTCATAACTCTTTTCAAGGTGGTAAGAAAGCGAAAAGGATTATCCCGGGGTTGGTTATAATTTCGTGTTGGTGTATTTGGAAAGATAGAAACGAGTTGATCTTCAATCAGATCAGGAGAAGTCCGCAAGATATTTTGGTTGAGATTAAGTCGAGAGGTTTTGGGTGGGTTAAAAATAGATATTCATGTAAATATATTAGTTGGAAGGAGTGGTGTAAATATGCTATGTATATGTTGTAAGTTTGGCCCTTTGCCCATTTGGGTCAGGGGTGTTGTTTTTGTTTGGCCTTTTAACCGTTTGGGTCGGAGATTGTTTTAATGAAGTTTTATTTAAAAAAAAGATTAATATTAAAAATAATGGTCACGTGATTCATGATTGATATGTATTAGTGGTGAGATTCTTGGGATTGATCGAACGGGAATGTAACGTTGTCATGATTATAAAGGAATAGACAAGGCATGGGTGATACGTTGTTGTGTCGGTAGCTTGCGTGTCCGCCTCTAAATCGGTGATGCACTTTTCGGTCCATGTTACATAGATTCGTATGTATTAAGTTTATATTATTTTATCGTGTGCAAGACTGGTGTTTGATTAAGGATCTGAAAACAAAATGGTTGTAGGTAACGTTTTGTAAATTGGATCGATTGTTGAACGGGTACTTGACGATTACTCGGTCCAACCAGTAAATGGAAAGCCAAGCATTGGTGGGTTTTTCCTAGAGATGTAAACGAGTTGATTCGAACTCAAGTTTACTCATGAATATTTTTATAAGCATGGGATGGGATTGACTTGTTTATATAATATATATTAAATACTAGTGTATCCGTGTGATACACGGGTGGCTACACAAAATAATTTAAACTTATTGTTGAAATAAATAATTTAATTATACATACGTTCAAATATTAAAGTAAATGATGGAGAGTACATCAAATAATTGAAATACATGAATACCATAAAATTTCACAACTCATTGAAGATCTCTTTATATACAAAATTAGTTGTTTTATTTGTAGGTTTGTTATTGTTTTCAAGTATTAGTAGCTTAACTCCATCTCGTGTTTTAACAATTGATAAAGCTACGTACAATTAACCATGTGTGAAGACTGATTGTCTCAAGTACAAACCAACTTTTGAAAGCGACTAGCCTTGGCTTTTGTTGATCGTCATGGCAAAACATAAAGCTATTGGAAACTGCCTCCATTGAAACGCGAAAGGAATCTTTCTATCTGAATTTGCTTTTAATGTTAATGAGATGATTATGCTTATTAAATAAAAAATGGTTTAAAGTTTTTATCATTTTAAACTTATTATTAGTAACTGAATTTAAATTTAAATTAAACTTGAAAATGATTTCCTACTATATACAATTTGATTAATTTTTACTGTTAATGAGATGATTATTACTTATTGAAATTATACTCGAAAATGATTTCCTAGTGTATACAATTTGATTAAAAAAATAAAATTATTTGATAAGTTAAAAAAAGATATAACTATTATATTAGTTTTTAGTCTGATGATACGCTTACGTATTTTGAATCAAATTTTGTGATAAGGAAATGATTAACTATGGAATTTGAATTCGAATTATTGTTGAAACATTTAATTGATAATTAAAGAATTAATGAAAAAATTAATTATTATATTTGTTTTTGATGATACGTTTACGTATTTTAAATCAAATTTTGTGATAAGGAAATGATTAATTATGGAATTTGAATTCGAATTATTGTTGAAACATTTAATTGATAATTAAAGAATTAAAGAAAAAATTAGTTATTATATTTGTTTTTAAGGTTAATGAGACTATTATCTTTTTAACATTAAATTTGAGTTCATAATTAAGAACATATTTAAATATGCATATTCAAGATTAAATGAGCAAACTTTAAACCATGAATTGGCAGTAGCGTTTGAAATTCTGTACGACACGAACCTAACACAAAATTTGCTTTTTCGGGTTTTAGTCTAAATGTTCAGGTCAATTTCAGATTAAACTCGCGAAATAACTTTTGATAATAAAACTAAAAACAACTTGTACTTATTAGCCCTCTAAACAGTGTATGATTCAGTTTATTGCCTTTTTTTGAACGGCAAGGAACAACGTATCAACCACCGTGACATCGGGCGTTGTGGCCAAGGTCGACTACTCGACCGACGCCGGCCCATTGGCTCTCCTCAGATGCGCGGAAACTTGACCTCCACCCGCCCGAAGGCCCGACAATGGAATAATCGATAAACCCTCGCCTCCCATCCAAGTCGAACCGACGCCACTCGAATTCGCTCTTCACCTGGATGCCGCAGAAAATAATGAGGAGAGTGGGAATCGAACCTGGGTCAGAAGGAACCTCAATTTTTCCCCAACCACTCTTCACCTGGATTCACTCTTCAGTTTATTGCCTTCTAGCAACTTGCTAGTATGGTCGGCTTCAATAAAAATCACCCGCCTTTAAGAAAAAGTTAAACAAAACAAAGCAAACATGCCTCTACGTGACCAGGAAGTCTTAAAGTCAATAAACATAATTCTAGTAACCCACCCAATGTTTTAAAAGCTGGTTTTTATACCGTCCCGGATTTAGCTTAAAAACGGTCTAATCGGGTGTATCGAACGGTTCAACCGGCTGTATCAGACGGTTTAACCGGTTCTACCGGAGTACTGGACGGTTCAATCGGTACAGCCGGCCAGTTTGAACCGGTTATTTAAAACATTGAACCCACCTTCATTACTACTACAAACTTAATTCTAAAACAACTCATAACGCGTGTAATTCTTGAAACAAGTCTTTCGTATTGTGTGCTCCCATGAAATGTCAATTAAATCAAAAGTCAAACCAAAGAAAAGATTAAGTTGTTTTGTTTTCTCCATCATTAATCATCATTATATCACTGCACATATTTTTTTCAAAGGCAAGTTTTATTTCAACACCAAAAATTATACACAGGCCCAGCAAGTTGTTGTGATCCCAACTTTACAAAAAAAATAACCACCCACTGTTCTAAACATAATGACCACACCTAGACCCAACACATATTATAAACTGATTTTTTCCAGCGATCCCGCTCCATGCCTTGCAGTTTGGACCTGCATTTCACCCACAAATAAGATGTTGCCTGGGTTTCCCCGAATATCACTGCACATAATAAAATGAAGTATATCTCAATATTAGAAGGAATAAAATTGTTGGTCCTTATACTTAAACCCTGAAGAACAGATGATAAGGAAAGCCAAAACCAATTCAGAACAGTTGATCATCATAAGCAGAGCTTGTACAAGATTCTCCCCTTGACAGTGGTTTTCCAGCAACTGACAGACTCCAAGCACTGATCATCTCAACTACTGTTATCCAAAGCACTGATAAAGAATAAAGACTGAAGCTCTATCTACTGATGTCCTCCAAGCACTGTTGAAGACCAAAGTACTGACCATTCAAAGAACTGATGACTCAATGAAGAAAGCACTGATGCTCATCATCAGTGCTTAGACTACACCAGTGGAAAGTGAATCAATGGTTTATGTAATCAGTGTCTATGTAATCAGTGTTTGTATGTAACAGTGTTTAGAGTTTGTTAGGAGGTTAGATGTCACTTTCATGGTGACGTCAGCAAAGATGCTCAGTGGTTTCGTTTGTACTATAAATAGAACAGTACTCTGTACTGTTCCATTAGCTCTTTCTTCACAAGTCATTCTGTACGAACAAATCACTGAGCTCAGGTTGAGGGGGAGTCTAGTGCATGCATGCAAATTGTTTTGTTTATTGTAATTTGATACAATCATTCGACTCAATGGAAAACATGCTTGCCTATAACTATTCTTCCTTGATTGTGTAATCAAAGTTTATTTCCATATTCCGCTACACTTAATTCTCTGTTTCATCTTCATTTATAATTAAACTATACAATCTAAGAAACTCAGATCCTAACAAAAATGACGGTGAAACGGTATTTGTGATACGTAAAAAAAGGAAAATAATATAACAAATGAAATTAATATTATAACTTTAATATAAAACATTTTCTAATAAGCAAACACATAAAAGTGATAGGATCTTATAATTTATTAAGTGCATAAATATTTACTAAATATGAATTTCTAGCTAATATTAACACATAGTTTAAACAGTAATTAATTCCATAAAAGGTTAACAGTAACATATAACATAACTAATACTTGTAAATTTGAATAAAACAAAATGATGATAATTAAATTTTCAGGGTTGAGATCCTGTACAAACAGTGTTAACTGTAAGAACCGTAAGAACAGATCTGAGCCATTGATAGTTTAAATTAAGGGTTGATATTGATTACAAATAAAACCCTTATAATTAATAATTAATACTATCAAGTTAGGGTATTTTAGTCATTTAGTCATTTCCCATAAAATACTAATTCCACCAAGCTTTTTAAACTAAAATAACTTTTATATGTTTCATTAATTTTGGAAAAAAAAATATACCATAAAATCAAGTATTTTTTTATCTTTAATATGAGTACCATATTGCTATACTTTTTTTTATTTATAAAAATGACTTTTAAAAAAGTTACAAAAAGATGTTTTATAATTGTGCTAGTTACATAGTTGGAATGTGCTAATATGAAAATGTATTGTGTTAATTTTAAATCTATACGTATGTTCTTATTTTATTATGTAATTCTTATGTGTTGTTATTTTTTTTTTCCTTTTTGTGTTGTTATTGGGAGCCTATTATAAATAAATTTGTTTTCTACTAGTTATGTAATAGTATGTGTTATTTACAAAATTAAAACAAAAATATGAAATTTTGCTAGTATGTAACAGTATGTGTTGTTTATAAAATTAAAAATAAAATGAAATTGTGCTAATTATGTAATAATTATGAAATTGTGCTAGTATGTGTTTATAAAATTAAAAAAAAAATTGTGCTAGTATGTAACAGTATGTGTTGTTTATAAAATAAAAAAAATGAAATTGTGCTAGTATAGAACAATATGTGTTGTTTATAAAATTAAAAAAAAATGAAATTGTGCTAGTTATGTAATAGTATCTGTTGTTATTTTTTTCCTTTTGTGTTGTTATTGGGAGCGTATTTAGAAATAATTTCGTTGAAATGTCGTATTTTTATTGTGCTAATGTTGTTTTGTTGGTGTTACCGTCGGATGCCCAGATGGTGGTGTTAAGAGAGTGCTAATGTCGTTTTTTGATTGTGCTAATGTCGTTTTTTGATTGTGCTAATGCCATTATTTGATTGTGCTAATGTCGTTTTTTGATTGTGCTAATGTCGTTGATAATGGAAGTTCCTTTTTTGATTGAAACGAGAATGCTGATAATGTGGATGGTTTTACGTTATGCTAATATCGTTTTTTGATTGTGCTAAGGTCGTTGATAATGGAAGTTCCTTTTTTTTATTGAAACGAGAGTGCTAATAATGGAAGTTCCTTTTTGATTGTGCTAATGTTGTTTATGTGGGTGTGCTTATGTTTTTTGTATTGGTAGTTCCGGTAGGTTGGTTTGATTTGAATATGTTACAAAAATTCAAATTTTGGTTTGAATTAATCTACATGGATTTAGAGATATTTTGATAATTAATTTTAATTAGTTATAAATTAATAAGGTCAAAATGTCTAAATTACCCCTTAACTAATTTTTAATTGAATAACACTTGTCATTTATGTATTGGTTCTTATAATTCTTACAAACATAAGGTTTGTATTTGATCTCATGCCTATATTTTCATATAAGAAGTTACATATTACATACATATCATATGATAATAATTTTAGTACCTGTAGTCTTACTTCCATGAAACATCACCAACTAAAATCCAATGACTATCTCATATCTCATTAACAACCTCAAGTATATGACTCTAAAGGACAACATGCCCTACCAGGACATTAGGTATTTGTATTCACACCTAATTCTATCAAAGTTGTTGCAACATAAGTTAAGTGTGAATTCATAGAAGCCAATATCAGATGAGTCTTTCCTTCATTATCCATCCACTATGTCGCAACCCCCGACCCCTACCCCGGGAACGGGCGACCGCGAGGACAGTATAGTGGTATCGGTGTTTATTAATTTGGCAGCGGAAAATACATCAGGACCGTAGTTAGGAAATAGTTTATCAGAGTTAAAACACCACACTTTTATAAATAATAAATACATGGGAAAAACCCAAGTTTCCATTACAAATATGTTTATAGGGATAAACCCTAATTTATTGAAATAAAAATTCTTTGTTGTTTAGGTGACTTTTATAGTCACTTTTCCAAGCCTTCAGTGCTCCCCGACTGACTTCTATTTAGCTTTCACATTTTGTTACCTGAAACGCGTTTTAAAAAGTTTTATCAGCAACAAATACTGGCGAGTGCATCCCAGTTTAATCAAAATAGGATTTTATATCTTTACAGTATTGAGAGCGATTACAATGTTTTTATCTACCCAATTACCACCCACGGTACTGTCAATCATGACTTGTGGTCATGCTACTACTCACAGTGTAGTAACAAGTAATGTATACAAAACCCCAACATACCGACAGTAATTGTAGAATACATAGACTCAATCACTGCTAAATATACTTTAAAACAATTGAGGTTTTGTAAAAACAGTTTACAAAAAGTGAATTTACTCATAAAAAGATTTACAACAATAAGACGTACTCACATTTCTATTTTAGATAATACTACTGCTTGCTGGTGACTTCCTGGTTATAATCTATTAAATTTAACAATGCACACGTGTTAGTAAGATAACCCAATTTACATTAGCTATACCCCCCGAGACATAAGTCCAACGACTGAGTCAGGAAGAGCCTTGACATGCGTTACGGAGCTCTAGATCAATCGGGCAGAGTAACTAACATGTAACCGGGGGTTATAATACTTACAACGAGGCAGAGTTTCGCTTTTTAGGGGTATAATTCCCGAGTATTATTGTTATTATAGGGACAGAGAGAAAAAAGAAAATGAGCGGCTGAATTCTAAGGCCGAAGCCCCCTTTTATAGGGCTGATCGGATGGCGGCTCGCGCCCCGCGACAACCCCTTCTATTTCCTTCGCGGCCCGCGAGGGACCTAGAGTAGGCCCTAGCTTGGTCGAGTCAAAGGTGTAGGCTTCACACGCAGGGGGACACGTGGCAGACCAGGATGTCGCCTGGTGTCCAGCTGTCGCGCCCCGCGTGTCACACCATGACTTTTTGTGGAAGCGTGATTATGGTGTGACTTTCTTAATACCATTGCATTCAATCATAACAACACTATATGATTAAACCATTAGATGTTCATCCATAAATTAAGTTTGAAAATATCACAACATAATTGTCTGAAACGTAGACTCCAAATTTAAATTACAAACCACAACATGTTTTAAAGAGTAAACGAAGACTCGACAAAAGACCTTAAATAACACCGAGTTTAGAACCATGTATCTCGTCCAGGATTAAGATACATCTCCTAAACCCTAATGACTTCGGATGACATCTTTTTATTCATAACGCAGCTTGGAACATCCAAACACCCGCCAGATCCACTTAATTCCCTGAAATACATGTAGTTTGAAAACAACAACAAAAGTTGAGCGAATTCATGTGTTTGTGTATATGAATGTATAAAACCTTTGTGATCAGTGTATGTATGTATGTTTGTAAATCCCGGTATGAAAGCAAAACAAGGAAACATATCGATTAATGGTTTGCAAGGCCATTAAAATGCGTGCAACGGCGTAGGAAGGCTCAAACCTAGCAAATTTGTACCGGGCCTCCGGCTGTAAGACATAGTCACCTCATGGGCCACCCTTGTCCTCATGGGTGTAGGCTCGCTACACCCAAATAGATCTATCACTCATGCCCCTCGGTCCTAACACGAGGATTAATGGTCTTAAGAGTGCGCCTACCCATTCATATGATCTACTGTACTTTCCTTAGCTAACCATACCAATTGTATTTGTTTGTAAGCATTTTGTAATCATTTGAAACATGTACTTCACCCCTGAAGTTATAAAACTGAAAAGAGTTAAGAGAAAAGGGGGACATGAACTCACTGTCTTGCGTCTTCAATAATCGTAACTCAAGTTCCTTCAGCAAACACGACTACCTACAATGTACTAAGGTCTATTAGACGAACGGGTCGTGCCTTGTCTTAGTATTAATGTTTTTGAGTTACGTTTCTTTTATGTCTTCGGTATCATCCCAAGTTATGCAACTATTTGTTAAAATAATTAATATTTTAACTCGAATTAATTTTTGAAATAATCGTTAAAACAGTATATCTTATTTTAACACTTCCCAAGTATTTATACTTGTACTTCCTTCCCAAGGATGGGTATATTTGTATTTGTACATTTTTGCCATGTATCGGTGTCGTATTCCGGTGTGGATTTATACGTACGAGAATACGTATTTTCTTGTAATTGTTAAGTATTCTTATACTTAATTTTGTGTTAAACTTTCCGGAATATTATTTCTAATAAAAGTCCACTAATATATATTTTAGAATTATTACTTAGAAAAATTATTTATAATTTTTCCTTTTGGCAAAAATATTTGTAGTTCCAAAATAATATATTTTTAAGTCTAACTTTAGAAAATATATATAAACTTATTTTTATCCATAAATAATGTATTTCAAGTTTATCCAAGAAAATATATATTTTTCCCAAAAATAATATATCTCCTAATAATTCCAAAGAAACATATATATATACTTTTATTCACCAAAAATTATATATTTCCTTTTTGTCAAAATATGATATAACTTTGTGACAATAGTAAAACTCATGTTTTCATTTCTTGTGTCCAAAATATTATTTACCAAAAATATACTTATAAATGTATTTTCCGGAATATTTTGTAAGTTACATTATTTCGTTCGGTTTTACAATATTATGTGTGTAACTTGTATATTTATTCCTTGAGATTTTTGATAATATTTTGGATTGTAATTTTTGGTGTTTTAATGTGTTAAATTATTTTAAGTCCTAATATAATATAACTGTTACACAAAGTATACAAATAATCACACACATTATGTCTTTAACATATATATATATTCTAAATATATACTTATCCATTTTTATTTATAAAAACCAACCTCCAACATTTGTATTTTTGTAACCAAAAATTATGACAAAGTTTATTAAACCATCTATTGCTGAAAATACACTTATAAGTGTGTTTTTATAAATATTTTCTAAGTGTTTATATTTTTAGAAAATTTTGCCATAGTTTCCCCTAAAAATGGAGGTTTCCATGCATTCAAGCATATCATTTTCTTTTAAAATCATCCCAAACAATTAACAATTCAATCAACACTTACCAAGTGCCAAAATCATGCAATTTATACAACAACATGAACTTGAACTTTTATAAAAACTTGTAGTAACTTACTAGTGTGTTTAGTAAGCTTAGTTACCCTTTAAAGTTTGCTTGTTTATTTGTAAATCCCTTTCTTGCAAGACTTAGTCTTTTACAACTTACAAGATGATTTTTCTAGAAATCATTCTTTTGAGTTTTTCTTGTTAACAATGTATTTCTACACTTGATATACCTCTAAAAACATGGTTAGTTTCTTTAAAGTCTATGATTATATAAATCTTGCAAATGAACTTGGTTTCTTGAGAAAACTATGTTTGAAATCACTTTTATATAAGTCTTCAAACATGTTTCATACTTTATCATACCCAAAATTATCCTTATTTTCAAGATCATCACTTCAACTTGTTAGATCATGTGTTTAATCATAATCTAGTAAGTTCCATATGATGTTTAACATCATAAACACAAGAATCAATCATCAAGTATCACACATATACTAAAACAACATATATTCTTATGTTAGTGAGCTTTATGTTAGAGATTATCTTCTTATTCTTTGATGTTCTTCAAGATTAACAACATACATCATCTTTTAACCAACTAAATAAGAAGTAACAAAAGATTATAAGAGCCTTACTACTAGAATAAGGCTAGGGATGAAACTCAAGAAGATGAAGATGATGAATGTGATGGATAAAAGCATATGAAAGAGGTCCTTCCACTTCCAATGCCACCAAGCTCCTTTGTATGAAGTTTAACACCCTTGTATGTGCTTTGAATGGATGAGAAATGTTGAATGAAGCTGAGTGTATGGTGGGTTGGTTTCGGCCGAGAGCTCCCAAGAGTGGAGAAGGTTTTGTGTGTTTTTCAAGTGTGTATGAAATGAGCTCTTGCACCTAAGGTTTCTTTTTATAACCAAGTTTAGGTGTTAACTTATGGGTAATATGTCACTAAAAGTACACACAAGATCTAATAAACAATTGAAATAAAATCATGGGTGGGTCCACCCATCCAAACCGTCTCCAGGGGGGGGGGGGTGTTTAGTTGGGTGGTGATGATAAGTTAGAGAGTTTGGTTAGATTTCAAGTGTTAGCTACATGTCTTAGTTAATAGATTTTTTGTATGATGTGTTATGATGTTCGGGGACCATAACTAGCTTGGAAATGATAAAACAATGCTTCTAGTGCAATTTTGATGTTTCAGGTAGTGTCCGGTTGTTCGGTTGGATACCGGTTTGTTAATGTGATAAACTTGCAGTTTAGTGTTCTTTATATACCCTTTTGTGACACTTTTAATTCCCGACACTTAGGAAAGTATTTAGGACCATTTTGTCATATTTTTGCATGATACTAGCTTGTTAAAATGTTGATTTTTGCTGTATTTTGCAGAATTCTGCACTTTATGTGAGATTTAGGCACTTTCCGACACTTAATCTATTACTTAGAACGGCAGTTTTGTGATTCTCACTTTCTTACACACTATACTAGTGTAATACTTAGTTTCTAGCTTATTCTGTGTCTCATTGCACTGTCTGTCTCTGTACTGAGTTCTGTCAGCATTTTTCTGAGTTATCCGCTAACTGTGCTAACTGTGCTTTGTGCATCATTTATTTCAATATGGTTTGCATGTAATAATGATGTGACATTATGCAATATGTGATGCACATGTAAGTATGATGCAGTAATAAGAAAGTAGTTAATTGTAATTCAGCATAGTCATTAGGGACTAATCATGGTTAATTAATTGTACGAATACCTGGATTTTTGACAGTTGTCACATTCTCCCCCTGTTAAGAAAATTTGATCCCGAAATTTAAGTTCTGCTACTAACTATAGGGGAGTTGGGGATCAAATGCGGGTATTTTGCATTTATGCGGTCCTCACACTCCCAAGTGAACTCTGGGTCGTGACGAGCGTTCCATCGAACCTTCATGAGTTTAACACTACTCCTACGTGTCTTGTTAACCTTCCAATCAGTAACCTCAACAGGTTCTTCGGTAAAGTGGAGTGTGTCGTCAATGTGAACTTCATCGGCAGGAATAACAACTGTTTCTTGAGTTGGACTCTTTTTCAGATTAGATACATGAAATGTATCATGAACACCATTAAGTTCCGCAGGTAGGTCCAACTTGTAAGCTACAAGACCAATCCTCTCCAGGATTTTGAACGGTCTAATATATCGTGGGTTTAACTTTCCACGCTTCCCAAAGCGTGCTACACCTTTCCAAGGTGAGACTTTTAGTAAAACCATGTCTCCCACTTCAACCTCCAAAGGTTTCCTTCTTTGGTCCGCATAGCTCTTTTGTCGATCACGAGCCGCCTTGATGCGCTCTCGGATCTGTATAATCTTATCTGTCGTTTCTTGAACCAATTCGGGACCAACAAGCTGTCTATCACCCGTATCTGCCCAGCATAACGGTGATCGACACTTGCGTCCGTAGAGAGCTTCAAACGGTGCAGCTTGAATGCTTGCATGGTAGTTGTTGTTATACGAGAACTCAACCAAAGGTAGGTGAGTGTCCCAACTGCCACCCAAGTCCATTAAGCAAGCTCGCAACATATCTTCTACCTTTTGAATCGTTCGTTCGCTCTGACCAACTGTCTGTGGGTGAAATGCAGTACTTAAATTCCGTTGAGAACCAAACGCTTCTTGGAAGGATTGCCAAATCCTTGACACAAATCTTCCGTCTCTATCAGATATAATCGAGATAGGCACTCCATGACGTGCAACTATCTCTCTTAGGTACAGCTCAGCAAGCTTACCAGTGTTATCCTTTTCCCTGATCGGCAGAAAGTGCGCAGATTTTGTCAGACAGTCTACGATTACCCAAATCGTGTCATGACCTCTGGGTGTCTTTGGTAACTTGGTTATAAAGTCCATTGATATATGCTCCCATTTCCACATGGGTATTTCAGGTTGCTGCAGAAGACCTGAAGGCTTCTGATATTCAGCCTTTACTTTGGCACAAGTCAAGCACTTCCCAACGTAAGTTGCAACATCACCTTTCAGTCTTGGCCACCAGTAGAAATCCTTCAAATCCTGGTACATCTTATCCAATCCTGGATGGATCGAGTACCTTGACTTATGAGCTTCGTCAAAAATCACGTTTCTAAGACCACCAAAGAGAGGAACCCAAATTCGTCCCATAAAACACAATGTTCCTTCCCCGTTGGGTACCAACCGTTTCTCCATCCCACGGAGATATTCATCCACAAGATTCTCCTTCTTAAGAGCCTCTCTCTGCACAGCACAGATGTGCAACGAGAAATCTGTCTGTATGATCATCTCTAAAGCCCTAACCCTTATGGGCTTAATCCTCTCTTTTCGACTCAAGGCGTCTGCTACCACATTCGCCTTTCCTGGGTGATACTTGATTTCACAATCATAATCGTTTAACAGCTCCACCCATCGGCGCTGTCTCATATTAAGCTCCTTCTGATCAAATATGTGCTGTAAGCTCTTGTGATCGGTAAAGATTATACATCGGGTGCCATACAAGTAATGTCGCCAAATCTTCAATGCAAACACCACTGCGCCTAATTCCAAATCATGCGTGGTGTAGTTCTTCTCGTGAACCTTCAACTGGCGCGAAGCATAAGCGATAACCTTCTGTCGCTGCATTAGCACACAACCTAATCCCTGACGTGAGGCGTCACAGTACACCACGAAGTCATCAGTGCCTTCGGGTAAGGATAAAATAGGTGCGTCGCAGAGCTTGTTCTTGAGCAGCTGGAAAGCTTCTTCTTGCTTGTCTCCCCATTCATACTTCTTGTTCTTTTGAGTAAGGGAGGTCAATGGTTGAGCGATTTTTGAAAAATCCTCGATGAATCTGCGATAATACCCAGCTAATCCTAGAAACTGACGGATCTCGGTTGGCGTCTTTGGAGTTTCCCAATTCTTGATCGTCTCGATCTTGGTGGGATCCACATGAATTCCATCTTCGTTTACCACGTGACCAAGGAATTGCACTTCACGCAACCAGAACTCGCACTTTGAGAACTTTGCGTATAATTTCTCTTTCTTAAGCAGCTCTAAAATAGCTCTTAGGTGTTGTTCATGCTCTTCCTTCGTCCTTGAATAAATCAAAATATCATCGATAAACACAATCACGAATTTATCGAGATATGGCTTGCAGACTCTATTCACCGAATCCATAAATACTGCTGGCGCGTTTGTCAACCCAAATGGCATAACTAGAAACTCGTAGTGTCCATAACGAGTCCTGAAGGCAGTCTTCAGAATACTCTCCTCTTGAATTCGCAGCTGGTGATAACCTGATCGAAGAGCGATCTTAGAGTAGAAACTCGAACCTTGTAGTTGATCAAACAGGTCATCAATCCTCGGCAAAGGATACCGATTCTCAATGGTCAACTTGTTTAGCTCTCGGTAGTCGATACACATGCAGAAACTACCGTCTTTCTTCTTGACGAACAAAACTGGAGCTCCCCAAGGCGAGAAGCTTGGCCTTATAAATCCCTTGTCCAAAAGCTCTTGAAGTTGCGTCGATAACTCTTGCATCTCGGAAGGCGCAAGTCGATAAGGTGCCTTAGCTACAGGCGCGGCGCCTGGAACTAAGTCAATGTGAAACTCGACTTGTCTTTGCGGCGGCAATCCTGGCAAGTCTTCGGGGAATACTTCAGGATATTCCCTCACAACTGGGATACCTTCCAGCTTTGGCTCAACGGCTTCCTTGTCCACGACGTGCGCCAAGAAGGCAACACATCCTTTCTGCAAACATCTTCGGGCCTTCAAGCAACTGATAATCCTTAGAGGCGTATCATGTTTCTCTCCATGCACTACAATCGTCTCTCCGTTCGCCATCGGGACGCGAATGATCTTCTCGTGACATACAATCTCTGCTCGGTTGCTTGATAACCAATCCATTCCAACCACCACGCCAGAGCTTCCCAACTCGATTGGCAGAAGATCAAGCGTAAACTCATGCTCTCCGAGCTCTATTACACAGCCTCTAATTACTTCATTTGCTTTTACTAGTTTTCCATTAGCTAGCTCTATCGAATACGGAATATCTAGCTTACTAGCTACTAACCCAAGCATTTTCTTAAACTCTAGGGATACAAAGCTATAATCGGCACCAGTATCAAACAGTACAGACGCATAGTGTTGGTTGATAGGGAACGTACTCGTGACTACGTTCGGATCTTGGCGAGCTTCCCTCGCTCCAATGTTAAAAACTCTTCCCTGAGCTTGGTTGATCTTTGGGCAATCTCTCTTGAAATGCCCAGCATCACCACAGTTAAAGCAACCCGGTCCCCGACCATTTCCAGTTCCGCCCTGGTTTTTGTTGGCTCCACGGTTCCCATTACCACCACGGTTTCCATTACCGCCATTTCCTTCTTGAGTGCGGTTTCCATACCAATTTCCACCACGGTTACCGTTTCCATTCCCGTTGCCATTACCTCTCAGACCACCATTACCACAACCGGCACCATACCAGCATGTCTCTTTGGCATGGCCAACCTTTTCGCACGTCTCACACTTTCCGGCTCGGCATCGTCCAGTGTGATGAAACTGACACGCATCGCATTTGGGCAAGGTGCCCATATACCCTTTTCCTTTGTTTTCAACACTAGTCTTGACCTCGGCTGGTGGGTTCGCATCTTTCTTCTTGTTAGCACTGCTGGTACCCTTCTTGAAGTTTGAGAACTTCCTTTTGTTCTCACCTGATGACTCAACGTGTGTCTCCTTCTTCTTTTGGTCAGAAATCGAGAACTTGTTCAACCTGATCGCTTCTTCAGTCAATGCCACACTCAGATCAATAGCCTCAGTGATCGTTGAAGGCTTTGACGTCGTCACCATGCTCATGATTTGGGGTGCCAATCCCCAAATAAAACGCTCGATTCGCTTGAACTCCGGATCAACCATGTAAGGAACAACGCGAGATAAGTCGTGAAATCTCTGCACATATTCAGCAATCTTTGGACCATCTATCTTGAGGTTCCAAAACTCTGTTTCCAATTTTTGAATCTCAGCCCTCGAACAGTACTTCTTGCGCATGAGTTCCTTCATCTCATCCCAAGTCATGGCATATGCAGCCTCTTCTCCCAGAGTCTGAACTTAGAGATTCCACCATGATAGAGCTCGGTCTAAGAACAGTCCAGAGATGTAGGTGACCTGGTGCTCCGGCGCACACTTGCTCATTCTTAGCACAGAATCGGTTTTCTCCGTCCATCTAATGAAAGCTACAGCACCCCCGGTGCCGTCGAAATTCAGAGGCTTGCAGTCAAGGAACTGCTTGTAAGTACAGCCTGTACAAGCAACATCATTCACAGAAAGCATTAGCAAACGCACATGGAATGTCCAAACGTATCGTAACGTGTCTTAAATGACTTAAACATTACCATGAGGTAGGTTACTTCCTGAGGTACCTCCGCTGTGTTCAGAGCACAAGGCCTCGTGTTGTGCTATTGCTCGTGAAATCCGTTCTTGTAGCTCAGGCTCTGTTGTGGGCAGCTGTTGTCTCTTCGAGGAGGCATCTTCTAAAGAAGATTGTATAGGTCAGGTCTTATGTATATAAGTATGTAGTACGTGTATGTATTAATATTTATCAACACAAGTAAGCACATAACATCACATTCATATCACCAATGTATAATTCAACAATGTATATAATGAGAATATTGCGATTGAGCTTGTATAAATCATCGACCACAAATACAGTTACATGTTTTACAAATGTATCGTATCACATCAAAAGGGACTACAGGGTCACACTACCCTTGTCCAAAACGTCTATCAATCTACAACATTCATATACTCAAAAAGTGGTCTTCAAAAGGGCTTTGCAAGCTAGGCTCAATAGCGATACTCTCATCAAAAGCAGGCTACCTGCATAAAACCAAAAACCGGCTATGCTGATGGTGGTGGAGGAGGAGGTGGAGGAACAAAAAGCAAGTTGCGCATATGCGCTAGCTCCTCCTCAAGATCATAAACGTGTCGCAACAGATAACTGATCTGCTGCTCCATGGTGAGAAATCGAACATCAAAATCTGGATAAGGCAAAAAAGGAGCAGGTGGAGTCGTAAAAGGTGACTGACATGAACAAGGTGGAGGACGTGGAGTCCTCTCAAGCTCCATAACTCTAGGACACAGGATCTCCTGCTGAAGCTGAAATGATAGGAGTAAGTCATCCCTCGTGTAACCAATAAAGTGGGAGGGATGGTATGGATCAGAAACTGGCATAGTGTTCGGCGGAAACATATGAGTGGCTCGCCTGACGGTGCAGAAGTAAAATGAGTAGCAGGTGTATACTGTGGCATGTGAGGAAAAGCGGTTGACACGTGTGGAACCTGGCTAGGCTGCTGACTAGACGGACCTTCCCCTGGATGGGGTGGAGGGATCTCCTGCAGGAATGTGACAGGTAGGTCTATGCGGTGAACGTCGGACACAATCGGGTGAAAAGGGGCGACATCAACAGGTGCATGTGTAGGTGCAGGTGGGGGAGTGACAGGCTCAACAAAAGGGGGCATATCATCATCATCCTCTATCCACCCATTGCTAGTGAAAGCGTATCGAGGATCTATCTGGCCAGCTAAAGCAGCATGGTCAGCGGGAGCAGGAATCGGTATGAGTGGTGCGATGTCAGGTACGCCAAATGGTACAGGATCAAAATCAGGTAAAGGCTCAGGTGCTGGAGCCAGCTCAGGCTCAGCAGGCATCGGCTCAGGATCAGCGGGTGCATCAATAGGGTGATTGTCAGGGGCAAAGTCAATCTCATGTCCAGGCTTAACGTTATGATCAAAGTCGTGTGGAGGAACAGGTGCAACAGACAGGGGCCGTGTCAGTATCAGAATCAGTGGGGTAACGCTGCAATCCCAATGCATGCAAAGTGGTGGATGACACAGACTCGAAAGAATCTGGAGCAGAATGATCAGATGAAACCTCAATGATAGGAATCTCAACAAATGGAACAACAATGACATCCTCAGCTGGAACTCCATCACCCTGGGCAGCATCAGGGGACCATCAATGAAAAGATTGACATCATCATCAGACAAGTCATCAAAAGGCAAATCCTCGAGAGGAAAAGCCGTAAGAGGCAAAGGGGCGAGGATCGGAACCACGGCAAGCTCACCCTTGGGATGTCCGAGGATGAGATGGTCCTGGTCAGGAATAGGAATAAGAAAAGGATCCTCGTTGGGTAAACCATCAGCATGCGGTACATAGTCGCCAAAGTCGGGTAGTGCAAAAGGCTGGAAATCATCGCCATCATCCGACATCATCTCCGGGTCACTCTCAGTGTCGGAGGTAAAAATCTCTAGGTCTGGGACAATCTCATCATCTGAAACAATGGCCATGAGTATCTGACAGTCCACTCTTAGATGAGGACATAGTGTCTGTAACAAAACAATCACAACATATGCACATATATCAACAATCATCATTAAGAATGTAAGTAATAACAATGTAAGCACATATTCTTCCTTGTCTTCCCAGACTACCCACCTAGTCTCTCAGACTAAGCCTCCCAGTCTCTCAGACTGAACTACTTAGTCTCTCAGACTAAACTCCCCAGTCTCTTAGACTGTCCCAGCTAGTCTCTCAGACTAACTACCCAGTCTCTCAGAATGAACTACCCAGTCTCTCATACTGAACTACCCAGTCTCTCAGACTGAACTACCCAGTCTCTCAGACTGAACTATAAACGAATTCCTTGAAATGTGTTTCGTGTCTTTTATTTGTAAAAATATTTGTTTCCAGGATCTGGGTGTTTAGTGTATGCAATGAAAGTATGTTGTGAAAACATTTTCATGAGAGCCCTAATGATTGTAGTCTAGACTTGAGAAGGAATCCTAGTTCTCTACAATCAAAGCTCTGATACCAAGCTGTCACACCCTGACTTTTTGCGGAAGCGTGATTATGGTGTGACTTTCTTAATACCATTGCATTCAATCATAACAACACTATATGATTAAACCATTAGATGTTCATCCATAAATGAAATTTGAAAATATCACAACATAATTGTCTGAAACGTAGACTCCAAATTTAAATTACAAACCACAACATGTTTTAAAGAGTTCACGAAGACTCGACAAAAGACCTTAAATAACACCGAGTTTAGAACCATGTATCTCGTCCAGGATTAAGATACATCTCCTAAACCCTAATGACTTCGGATGACATCTTTTTATTCATAACGCAGCTTGGAACATCCAAACACCCGCCAGATCCACTTAATTCCCTGAAATACATGTAGTTTGAAAACATCAACAAAAGTTGAGCGAGTTCATGTGTTTGTGTATATGAATGTATAAAACCTTTGTGATCAGTGTATGTATGTATGTTTGTAAATCTCGGTATGAAAGCAAAACAAGGAAACAGATCGATTAGTGGTTTGCAAGGCCATTAACATGCGTGCAACGGCGTAGGAAGGCTCAAACCTAGCAAATTTGTACCGGGCCTCCGGCTGTAAGACATAGTCACCTCATGGGCCACCCTGGTCCTCATGGGTGTGAGCTCGCTACACCCAAATAGATCTATCACTCATGCCCCTCGGTCCTAACACGAGGATTAATGGTCTTAAGAGTGCGCCTACCCATTCACATGATCTACTGTACTTTCCTTAGCTAACCATACCAGTTGTATTTTGATGTGCGTGAGTGTTATAGGTTTTTAATGTATAATTTAAGCCCTTTTACACTTTTTAGCCAAGTTTCAAATTTATAAAACACGATATTTACTAACACTAAACACACATATGGGCAAGTGCACCCATCGTGAGCGTAGTATAGTGTTGGTAAGATACCGAGGTCGTCCAAGGACACAAGAGCTTTTAGTACCGGTTTATCCTCAACGTCTAATCAAATCAAAAATTAGAAAAAAGTTTTTAAACAAGAAAAATAAAACTAACTAAAATGTTGAAAAATAAAATAAAATAAAAACAGATAAACAAGATGAATCACTTGGATCCGACTTGTGTGTCGTGTAACCTTTGATTATTTCCGCACTTTTGCACTTTTTAAGAGATTATCTTAGTTATTGTAGTAGGCCCCTCTTTTGAAGGTGACGTTACGCTCAACCCAGTAGTTTGAGTCAGCAAGGATACAATCCTAAAGGGTCGGATTATTGAAAGATAATTAATTAAGTTATTAATGCATAATGTGGTAGGCCCCTCTTTTGAAGGTGACATTACCCTCGGCTAAGTAGTCTGAGTCAGCAGGGATACAGTCCTAAGTAGCCGGGTTAAAGATTTAATAGTAGCTTACTTATGAGGGGATCAAAGAGTTTGGACCCCCGCCATCCAATACCGGTGGGTATCGAAGGGGGTCCTACTAAATTTAACCCAGGTCCTTGCAGGATCTATACACTGAACAAGGCAAGACTCTTACCAAATCATTCCCTTAACCCCCGACCAGGTAGCCAACATACCTCCATATAGACCGTGGAGATATGAATGGTGAAAATATTTTATTTTATATAGACAGTAAAATAATGCCATGACACCGCAGACAAACGATAAGGAAGAATCACCTTCAACATACGAAACTAGTTATTAAAGTCATTAATACATAACCAAATAAAAAGTGCGAAAAGATTAAAAATAAAAAGTATTACACTAGACACTTGTCTTCACCAAGTGATGTAAGAGACTTAGGCAAACATGGCCTTTGATTGTCAAGAACTCTTACGATCAATCTTGTATCCCGAGACGACTCACACACTCCATGATGGATGATGGATGATGGTTGTGGATGATGGTGTTGTGGTGGTGGTGGAGTGTGGGTGAAGTGTGAGAGAGGTGGTATGCCAAGGGATGGTTTGCAAATGAGCCAAGCACCCCTATTTATAGTCTGAACAACAGCTCGGGAACGACCCCGTGACCATTGGGCACGGCCCCGTGTTCACTCTCCTTCTCTTTCTTCATTAATTGCAGTTTGTCTGCATTAGTTGACCACACCCCCGTGTCCCCTGGGCACGACCCCGTGTGCAGAAGCATATCTGTACTATTAAGTGTTGGGATTGAACCCTACCAGAGGAACAGATAATGAAAGCCAAAACCGGATCATGACAGTGGATTCACAATAAACAGCTGTTTACATTAGGCTTTCCCCTTGAAAGTGACTATAACATCTGATGGTCTTCTATCCACTGCCCGTATACAACTGCTGCTGTTCTTAACTACTGACGAAGCCCAAAAGACTGCTAAGAACTAAGCATTGCTGGTACATTCTGCTGGTGACAAAGCACTGCCCAATCAAGGACTGATCAACCTTGAGGAAAGCACTGATGAATAGAGAGAGCAGTAGTTTAGTATATCATCTGTTTTATGTATAGTCAGTGGTTAGGTTTAGCAGTGTTTGTATGAGAACAGTAGATACAGGTTGTTAGGCTGTTAGACATCGCTTTCATGGTGACGTCAGCTGAGATGCCTCAGTGGTTTGGTTTGTCTATAAATGGAACAGTACTCTGTACTGTTACATTTGATCGTTTTGAGTGAGTTCTTCTCCTTAATTCAATCCTTTCATCTTGTGCAACCAACCACTGTAGTATCTGGCTGAGGGGGAGCTTAGTTTCTAAGCTTGCAATGGAATCCTTTGCTTTGAATTGTAATCTTTCGACTCTATGAAAAGCAAATGTTTATCAAACTATTTTCTCCTATGATTGTGTTTACAAAGTTTGTGATCATTTCCGCTGCACTTAAATTTCTATTCATTTCTGTTTGATTTGTCCAAATTATACAAATAAACACAATCACGAGAGCCTCAGATCCTAACAATTGGTATAAGAGCATGGACAGTCAAATTCAATCTAACAATCAATTTAACATAACAGTTCGGCTCAAAATTCATTGATACTAAGGTTGGTTGTATTCAATTGAAAAACAGAGTAACGAGTAAACCATGATCAAAATGCTTATTCAAAACTCTGTAAATCAACCAAGATGTCATATGACACACAAATCTCACACAACAAGTGATTTCATGCACAAGACACTCGTGGTTTTTGGATCTGAGAAACATATCTGTTAAACTATGGGATTGTTTCATATTTTCAAAATTGATTTCAACTGTTGTTATGAAACGTGTGATGTCACTATATTAGATGCTAAAGTATGAACCTCAGATTAACAAAAGCCTGTGTTCATAAAACATTAGTGTTTTTGCTAACGTAAAAAGAGGGAAATTAAAACTTTAGTCATTCAGATCTCATGTATTGAAAACAGGTTGAGATCCTTAAAAGGACAAAATCAACTATGTTAAAATACATTCAGAAAATCAGGGATCAACATAGTCCATATCATATATAGTGTGGGATTGGTTGAAAAACCTGTGCAAACATGACCAATTCTCTCAAAACATTACTGCAAAATGATATTGGATTAAGGTTTTTCTCAACAAAGACCTCCCAGTAAGTAATTCATTACTTATAAATGGGAAGGGTAAAAAGGGAAGAAGAAAATTCACAAAAAAAAAACTCAAAAGTGTGTTTATCTCAAAACCTTTGAAATCAGAAGACAAGAGTATAAACATAAAACACTTAAGAGTCAAAGTTTAGGATAATAATGGTCATTAAGCAACTGTGTGCATTCATCTGTTCAGGAAAAGGTTCAGGTAAAAATGGAAATTCCGGTGAATGAACTTCAAGAGGAATAGACAAATCTTCAAAATCATCACATGGTTCTCAAAAACTCATGTGTACATGTGTCCTCAATTCTGTTGTCAATCAATCAACAAGAAAATGGTACCAAACAGTGGTCAAAATGTATTTACAATTTCATACGACTGTTGTCAAACCACTGACCATTTTCATAAACTTGAGAATGATATGATTATGTATTTTTTTAAAATATACCAGATCCTTTTGATGCTGTTGTCAGAAAAGCCTTTAACCATTTTTATACAAAGAATTTTCTCAAATAGCCAGGATTTATTATTCGTTTTTTTTAGAATAATATTTTTTTGAACTTTTGCTTGTTCTTGTTGGCAATAGTTTCAATTTCCAATCAGGATATAGTACCTTATTTTTGTTGGTATTATTATCCTCATAAATGGGTCAAAAGGAAATGGTACATATGTCAAGGTCATGTCATACTCAGGTTTGTTTTAAACACTAATCAAATGTTGATTGCTAAACAGTGCTTAAACTATAGGGGCACTCATGTTTTAATTTAGATATTAAACGAAAATGAGTTGCCTTAGCATAAAGTTCTCACCATCTGGGGTACTAAACCACTGTCAGAAATTCGTAAAATTTTTTGAAATGAGAAAATGACATGTGGCAAAACCTTGAATGAAAATTTCTTTAAAAAGTTGCTGACATAATGGGCTTTCAAATCGTTATCATTATCACACCCCTAAACACTGTTTGTTCAAACATCTGCTCTCTAACTACTGTCCACTGCTGAAAGTCAACCACTGTTCTTCCATCACCATTGTAAGCACTGATATTCAAAATCTGCGTTACAACCACTGATATGCTATCCACTGATAGTAAAAATCACCCACTGTCCTCATTTTGACCGTTGTAACCACTGATACTTGCTTCATCAGTGGTTTCCGAAACAACTGTCCTCCATAATTCATCTTTCCATCATCTGTTGACACGTGGTCAGTTTTTTTGCCTTCAGATCATAATAACCGCTGTCACATCAGCGATCACTTTTTCCCTAAATAAAACCCTGATCAAAACCCCCAAACAGGGTTTTACACTGTCGAATTGAATTCCAAAGTTCTCTTCTCAAAGCAGTTTCCAACCTTTCTTCCCAAATCACTCTCCGATCCTTCTTCATCAAAATGACAATGACAAAGTCAAAATCATAATCTAAACCAAAATCAACACCATCTTCCAAAGAGGTCGCTCAAACGGCCGAAGAATCCATCGAGATACCATACAAATCTCCTCACAATTATCTGGGTTTGCTCACAAAACCCACCGATAACCACACCTTCGACTCCATCATTGATACATTATCTGCATCAAAGTACAAAACTTTGTTGACAGCAGATGCTCCCATTTATCTACAAACCCAGAGAGAGTTCTGGAAAAAGGCGACGCTTGAAAAACAAGACGATAAAGTCATGGCCATTAACTCCTCGATACAGGGTAAAGTGATTCAAATCACTCCACAATCAATCTCTGAAGTTTTTAAACTCGACGATCAGAAAGGTAAACCTTCTTTTGATAAAACCGAGTTGAAAAAGGATTTCTTAAAAAGAGGGTATGCAGAACAATCAAAGGTAGATACCTTACAAAAAGGTTATTTCCCTTCTGCACCTAGGTTTTTATTTCACACACTTTTGAGTTGCGTTTCAAATAAAACAACAGCGTTTAATGAAATACCATTGAAGATTCAATGTCTGGGCTATGCTATCCTAAATAATGAAAATTACAATTATTCCCAGGAGATCTTTAATGACTTGGTAAAAAATGTTGATAGCAAATCATTTTTACTTTTTCCAAGATTTCTGAGCTATTATTTTAAACAAAAATTTGAAAAAGAGAATGAAAATTTGCTCAAACAAGGTGTCTATTTTCAAATAAAAGGTTTAACAAATGAAACATTTTCCAGAATGATGGCACCAATAAAAACAAAAGCAGAGGTGTCTGAGCAGATTTCAGCAGTTACCACTGCTCCTCAGACATCTGCTGCTGAGCCCACTGCTTTGAAACCCACACCTGACATTACCAAAAAGACCAAAAGAAAATCTTACAAAAAGCCCACCAAACCCAAGAAAAAGGCAACTCTGGAAGATGAGATCCCAGAGCAACTGCCTGTGACAACACAAATGTCACCACAAACCATTGCTGCTACTTCCTCACAGCAGTTGGTAGAAAGATCTCCACCATTGCCTCAAACTCCTCCTGCATCCTCACAAAAGGATCAGGTTGTAATCACAGGGACACCACAATATGAAGCTCTGGACCCAATCGGATCCATCTTCCTCAGTCCTGATCCCAAGGACATGTCTCTTTCAACTCCCATACCCTCACCAATCATACTACCACAATCCATGCTACCTTTGTTGCATGCAGTTGATATAGCTCAGACACAAACCAGTTCCTCTCTATCACCTATCACTAAGAGTATACTCCCACAAGTGACTGGGTCTGATGCTACTACTCCTGCTATCCCAGCAACAATTGAGGAGGTTACACCCCCTGAGTTACAAGTAACTCTCGGTGGTAGTTCAAGTGGAGCAGCAACTACAACTGATGGATCAACAGATCTTCAGTTGGATAGTTGTTTCATTAGTAAGACTCCCTTGAAGGCAATTTCTTCTATAGCACCATCGATAACCACCAGTGAGTTGGTTCAAACCACTGGTACCATCAAAGGTTTATCAAGTGCTGAAGAAAGAAGTCCCCAGTACCAAGAACAAGGGGCATCAATGGGTGATTTTTGGGACTCAGTTCCTAAGTCACACATTGATACAACCACTACTGGTGGGGATTCAGATGATCCTACTAACGTAGGTGATGATTTAAAATATCAGGAATTGACGGGCAGAGTTGAGAAACTTGAAACATCAGTTGCTGAAATAAAGGATATGGTGCAGCAGCTATTAAAAGCTCAGAAAGCACAGTCCACTGTTGTTCCACCTCAAGCACCTGCTCCGCCACAAGCACTTGCTGCAACTGAGCTCTGGAATCTTTTTCAACCCTTGCTAGAAAAACAAAAACAAACGGCTGATCAGCAGCATGAAATGCATGTAAAAATGCTAACAAACATGGTGGAATCAAGGTTTAAGGATACTCAAGCAGATATCAAGGCTATAAAGGCCAGCATTCAAAGCACCTCTGGCAAAGTTCCTTCCAATCTACTATTTCTTGATAACCCCCTTACAGATAATGCCAAAAAGGGGGAGAATATCAAGCAGTTGAGACAGATGAATATGATGGGAATAGAACATGGTCTATATGTTGAACCAGAAAAAGCAAAAGAAAAGCAGGTTTCAAAAACTGCTAGTCAAACAGTTGTCATCTCTTCAACACACACCACTACAACACACACAACTATAACCACTGCCCTACCACCATCATCTAAAATCACATCATCCTCATTACCTCCTGTCATAAAACAGAAGATAGCAGATGTTACAACATCTGCTGTAATGACAACAGTGATTGAGACACCAGTTGTTTCAACCACTGTCAGTTAATCACAAACCACTGCCACCCAAATCACCACCACTGATCCACCCAAAACAACATCTGCCTCTCCTACAATAAAAAGGAGAAGGATCTTCATAACTGATGATTCACCACCACAATCACCACCATCAAAAACTACTTCACCATCTTTAATCACTGCTCAAAAGCAGAAGATATCTACTGACACATCAGTAGTTGTAATGACATCAGAGGTTGAAACACCAGTTGTTTCAACAGCCGTTAGTCAACCATCCACCACTGCTCTTATCACTCCTACATCACAACCAGCAAAGCTCTACACCAGAAAAAGAAAACTTACTCAGGCAAATGAGGACAAATATGATCCCATTGCTGCAAAATATCCGCTGGAACTAGAAGCTATAAAAAATGAGATGAGGCAATTCTACACTGATGATGATCCTTCAAACAGAAGATTTCCTTCACTCGTTGGCTTCATAGTCCCTGAAGACATGGATGAATATCTTGAGCTCAAAACAAGACAGGCTAAGATAAGAGCCAAGGTTGAATGTGAAGGTCAAAGTGATGAAGCCATTGCTGAAAGATTGGAATTTCTGCTCACAAAAGTCAAACAAATAAAAGATTTTGCACAAGAACTGAGCAAAGAAAAGGCAGATCAACGAAAAGAGATGAGAAGAAAACTTCTTGCATACATCATGCAAGAAAATTTTTATCATGCTGAAGAAAACCAATTTGAAGAATGGCCAATAGTGGCTTTAAAGCATGAGGCTGATAGGATTGATAGACTCAAGAACGATCCTAGAAAGAAGAAAAATGCTCTAAATTGGAGCAAATACAAAAAGCTCATCACTGACCTAACAGCTGAGTACAAAAGAAAGAAACAGGAGTTGGTGGATGCAAAAATGGACACAGCCAATGCCATATCAAAATGGTCAAAGCAGCATACTGATGAAGCCTATGAAAGGCTGAAGAAAAGGAAGATAATTGTTTCAGGCACTTCAAAGAAGCATGAACAAATGATGAAGCTTGAACAACAGTTTGAAAACCTTAAAACACTGTTCAAGTCAACAGAAAATCCTATTCTTGTGTCAAACCGAGAAGAAGGAGAACAGCTGACTAGTGAAGAGGCAAAAGAAAAGGAAGTTGAGTACTTCACAGAAACCATCATGAAAATGGATCTAAAAGAAGAGAGCTCAGAAAAACTTCAAAACCTTTTTAAGAAGGTGTTAACTAAGCCTGCATCACCAAATACTTCAGAATTTTCAGACATTGAGCCAGATCAACAAAAGAGACAAGAGCAGATAGAAAAGGAGACCGCAGAAGACATAGCTGCAGCAAACAATGTCATTGAAATGGCCTTCAAACGAATGTTTGAAAGTCTGCAAGTTTTCACAAGGCCAACATCTCCCAACTCATCAGCAAATAAATCTCTCCCAAGAAACCCATTTGGTTTAAAAATACTAAAGTGGCTCTCTGATCAAAAGACCCATGTATTGACTCTGGTCAGAATCAATGGTGAAGTGAAGCATATATCAAGGAATCAAGCACTAGGCCTGGGTGTTGAAGATCTACAAGATCTCCTTGAGCTTACACTGTGCCGGGATGAAGATGATACAAGTTCCAAAGAATTTGAAGAAGAATTTAAAAGACAAGCAAGGGAACTTCTGATGAGGAATAAAGATCCAGAATAATGAAGGGTTTTGGCATTATCTGTTCCAGGGGGAGATTGTTGGGATTGAACCCTACCAGAGGAACAGATAATGAAAGCCAAAACCGGATCATGACAGTGGATTCACAATAAACAGCTGTTTACATTAGGCTTTCCCCTTGAAAGTGACTATAACATCTGATGGTCTTCTATCCACTGCCCGTATACAACTGCTGCTGTTCTTAACTACTGACGAAGCCCAAAAGACTGCTGAGAACTAAGCACTGCTGGTACATTCTGCTGGTGACAAAGCACAGCCCAATCAAGGACTGATCAACCTTGAGGAAAGCACTGATGAATAGAGAGAGCAGTAGTTTAGTATATCATCTGTTTTATGTATAGTCAGTGGTTAGGTTTAGCAGTGTTTGTATGAGAACAGTAGATACAGGTTGTTAGGCTGTTAGACGTCGCTTTCATGGTGACGTCAGCTGAGATGCCTCAGTGGTTTGGTTTGTCTATAAATGGAACAGTACTCTGTACTGTTACATTTGATCGTTTTGAGTGAGTTCTTCTCCTCAATTCAATCCTTTCATCTTGTGCAACCAACCACTGTAGTATCTGGCTGAGGGGGAGCTTAGTTTGTAAGCTTGCAATGGAATCCTTTGCTTCGAATTGTAATCTTTCGACTCTATGAAAAGCAAATGTTTATCAAACTATTTTCTCCTATGATTGTGTTTACAAAGTTTGTGATCATTTCCGCTGCACTTAAATTTCTATTCATTTCTGTTTGATTTGTCCAAATTATACAAATAAACACAATCACGAGAGCCTCAGATCCTAACATTAAGATTTCCCCAGATTCTGCGAATCTTAGAGTTGACCACGGCCCCGTGTCCGCTGGGCATGCCCCTGTGGTGGGTGATAGAAGCTTCTACAACTTTGTATTTTCTACAGACACTTGGGCACGCCCCCGTGCTCATTGAGCACGGGGCGTGTTCAGCCTTCTGTTCTATTTGTTTTTGCTTGGGAAGATGTTGTCGGGGGTCGGGCATGCCACATTTATTCCTTTTCTTGTATTTATGTTAGATTTAGCTGCCTTTTTGCTTCTTTTGTTCATTTGAGCTCATTTAATCCTAAAAATATAAAAGGAAGACAAAAACACACTTTTTCCAACATTAGTACTAACAAAAGGTTAGTTTTATGCCACATTTGATGTAATTTATATGTTTCATTTTGCACACATCAAATACCCCCAAACTTGAATCTTTGCTTGTCCTCAAGCAAAACTCTTTATAATGTGGCTTTACACTCCCAAATGGAATGGGTAGAAGAGAAGGTTTTTGGGCTTGTCATAGAGTGTCAGGATTTCCAAGATTCTTTATTAAGTTTTATTTTTATTTATTTACAATCCTATTCGCCATGATTTATTTAAAACATTACATAAGATAAATTACTTATTAGGGCATAACATTCCTTTTTAAAATTCCACTTATATACAAGTTCACATACCTCATAGGGATCACTCAACATTCGGCTGAAGATGTTTTTTAGTGAATCACTCGAGAGCGGCATTGACCTTACTCCTACCATAAGCTTGCCAAGCAATCAATCCTCCTCCTTTTTAACTATACACCTTTGTAAATATCAAGAGGACTTTTTGGGTGAAGGGTTAGGCTTGGGTTAAAGGTGGGTGGTTGGGTTAGTGGTTAGTAAAAGGGCGAAAGGCGTAAAAAGCGTCGGTTTTCGTAAGACTTTTTATTTTTTTATTTTTTATTATTTTTTGTAACTTTTTTATTTTTGATGAAGCACTTTTTTCAAACAAAGTTCTTTTTGATAAACTTGTTTGTTTACTTCTTTTTGCTTCATCATCATATTTTTTTTTCATAAGGAAGACTTGAGAAAAACCGAGATTGTTACTAAAACAAAGGGTTAAAAAAAAGGAAAGTTTTGGTGGGTAAAAGGGTGTTTGTTTTGGGTTAAGAAATGAAAAGGTTTAGGCTCAAAGGGGTTAACTAGGGGGATTTTGGGTAGGTGGTAAAAAAAATAATGATGTAGAAATAAAAAAGGGTTAGTCCTAATGCCTCCATCATTTACTTACTCGGGTTTAAGTTGGTAAGGACCGGGAATGTATTGTCGTGGCAAGTTCTAGAGTCGTAAGAACCAAGCGGCTATTCGCACAAGAAACAAAAAATGAGCAATTAGTTTAAAGATTTGTATTTGTATGCTCAATAACGGCTCAAAACTCACTTTTTGTGGGAATGGGTTTTTATGTGATCAAGTATATATAATCAAATTTTAACTAAACTTGTCATGTCGTTTCATAATTTTCTTATGTTGGCTCTTTTTATCACGACGCTATCGGTTGTAAATTTGTAAAAATATAACATTTTTAGAACTTGAAACTCCCAAATTAAACCTAGACATGTAAAAAATGATTTTTTTTGAAAAAATTTGGGGTGATTTGCGGTTCCAATAGAGTTTTGTGTAAGGCTTGTAATTAGGACTTCCAAGATTCAAGGTTTTAGCTTCCCCCCCCCCCCCCCCCACTTAAATTACACATTGTCCTCAATGTGGCCCAAAAATAAGTTTTTAGGTTGATTGAATGTGTAAAACGGTGTAAAAACAAAAATTTATGTTATTGGGCGTCTGGACACGGCCCCGTGGTGTCCGGGCACGGCCCCGTGTTCAGATCGCCAGTAACGAAAATGAGTAAAAAGAAACAGAAGCATGGGCACGGGGGCTTGTTGGGTGAGCACGACCCGTGTCCAGTTACCTGAACTGGGCATTTTCTGCAGACGGCTGGGCACGGGCATGTTGGGTGAGCACGGCCCGTGCTGAACTTGCTGTAATGAAGAAAAATTTGTCGGGTGGCCCTGTTTTTGTGCATGGGGTGTTGGTTCAAGTTTTCCTTGGTATCCTTCACCATCCTGAGTGTGTTTTACCCATTACAACATCATCCAAACACCAATTTAACTAAAACCGTAATTCCATTAAATAGAGAAAATTACATAATAGTCCTAGAGAATTGAAAATAAAATAGAAAAATAAAAGTTAAGGGTCCTAAATTAGATAGGTCAAGTGATACATAAAGTCATCCTAAAGAGCTCTACTTTTACAATAGGAACCAAAATTCCGGAAACAGTTTTCCGGTATCTAAAAGCTTTGTAGAACTCCGAGCCGATGGGTGTCCCCTAGATGTAGTTTAGAGCCATTCTTCTATCTCTCTTGGGAGGAAGAAGGCAGCTTCATTCTCCTCAACATCTCGCGGAGGGGGAGTGACACCAACCGGAACCCCTTGTAGTATGTCTTGAGGGGGTTCCGGGTGTATGGCGTACCATTCGGCTGATATGATGACTTTCGGTACCACATTCCATGCCCTTTGGGTGATAAATGGTACCAAAGGAGGAGATGCGAGAATGTTCAACCTTTGGTGCAAAAGGTTGACCTCTCGAAGGCATCCCTCTAGTCCCACCATCAAATGATTAATACGGTCGACCAATGCTTCTTCCACCCCCGTCATTTCATCAATGGCCTCTCTTAAGGCGTAAACGTAGTTCACAAGAGAATCTTCAACCGTTGATGACCTCATCCCTTGTCGGTTGTTCCTGGAGTGCGACGAAGATGTTCTGCTAGTTCTGCTCACCATTCTGAGGAAACAGACCGAAAAGAGTTCAATTTTCACGGAGTAGTACCTCGGACACGGCCCCGTGTTCAGTTGTCTGCAGATTTTTGGGATAAGGAATCTTGGAGTTTTAAATTATTTTCAAGGTTTTCAAAGCATTTTTAAGCAGAAACAACTTAAAACATTGTTGTAGAACTTATTTTTAACAAGATTCCTTGAACAAAAATCTATCAAACATCACCTTAAAGCTTGGAATCATGGTGACTTCAAGCTCTAATGGAGGTATTGAGTGAAAAATTGAAGAAGGTAATAGGCAAAAGAGGAAAGGACAAGATGGTTGTTGAGAACCTTCTTTTAGAAAATACCTAGGGTGGTATGAGTGAAGATTCCCCCAAATCTCTGTCCCTGGAATGGTCCAAATGTGTAGGATTCTTGGCTGCATTTATAGAAAACGACAGCACGCTGCACACGGCCCCGTGTCGGCTGGACACGGCCCCGTGTTCAGGCGAGGTCCTGACACATTTTGTCCATATTCTAACAAAAAGTCAGAAAGGAATCTTTTGGTGGACACGGGGCGTGTTGACCTGGACACGGCCCCGTGTCTAGAGGCTGTTTATGAAGTTTTGTCTATTTCTAAGGAACTTATCCGGATCGGGTGGTTCCTTACTGGATGGAACAACCCCAAAGTGCCTAAGATACCTTAATTGCTCTAGATTAAGACGAGAACGCAAGAGGTTGTCGGTGAGGGTGATTCCTATGCTAATTGTAGGTGGACAAGTCCAACCCTTTCCCGGACTCTCGTTAAAGAAGGTGTATGCCGAATCGCTCAGGTCTATGTATGCACCGAACGAAGTCGATGGGGAGTCCTTCACGGCACAATCGACACAGGGACGACTATCGCCCAAGTCTTTGCTAGAGTTAGAGGTAATATTGGGAACAACAAAGTTGTTTTTATTCGAATGCGATCCCAACAATTCTTCTTGGGTATCGTCTTGAGATGAATTATTGAAATCCATCTTAAGTTCTTTTATCCAATTAAGAAGTAGATCTTCCAATTGAAATAGTTCATCAAGAAGCATTTCTCCTAGAAGGTCCGGTTGAGAGCATTCGAGGGAGAGATAGGGATTATTTTTACTTTCACCCCTCTTAAGGCTACAGGAAAACAATGGGTCTATATAATGGGGCTTATAATTTAGAAAATAACATTCTAAATCTTTATGAGAGCCACCATATATTTGACACCACGTACCATAAGAGTGCCGAAAGTAAAAAATATCAGTATCTCTCATGTTTGTGTCAGAAATTACCAACCGTCGGGATCTTATGGTTCTGTTTCAGTAACTGAAACTTGGGCACGGGGCGTGTTGAGTGGGCACGTCCCCGTGTTCAGCTTACTGTCTGACTTAAAACAGGATTGCCAGTTCCAAAGATTGGGCACGGGGCGTGTTCAGCGGGCACGGCCCGTGCTGAGTTCTGCAGAAGCTGAAAAATTAAGAAAATCCTAAAAAAAAACAGAAAAATTAGAAAAAACGATTTGGCCGTTGATTCCTAACTTTCTTAAAATCCTTGTGTCCCCGGAAACGGCGCCAAAAACTTGATGTGCGTGAGTGTTATAGGTTTTTAATGTATAATTGAAGCCCTTTTACACTTTTTAGCCAAGTTTTAAATTTATAAAACACGATATTTACTAACACTAAACACACATATGGGCAAGTGCACCCATCGTGAGCGTAGTATAGTGTTGGTAAGATACCGAGGTCGTCCAAGGACACAAGAGCTTTTAGTACCGGTTTATCCTCAACGTCTAATCAAATCAAAAATTAGAAAAAGGTTTTTAAACAAGAAAAATAAAACTAATTAAAATGCTGAAAAATAAAATAAAATAAAAACAGATAGACAAGATGAATCACTTGGATCCGACTTGTGTGTAGTGTAACCTTTGATTATTTCGGCACTTTTGCACTTTTTAAGAGATTATCTTAGTTATTGTAGTAGGCCCCTCTTTTGAAGGTGACGTTACCCTCAACCCAGTAGTTTGAGTCAGCAAGGATACAATCCTAAAGGGTCGGATTATTGAAAGATAATTAATTAAGTTATTAATGCATAATGTGGTAGGCCCCTCTTTTGAAGGTGACGTTACCCTCGGCTAAGTAGTCTGAGTCAGTAGGGATACAGTCCTAAGTAGTCGGGTTAAAGTTTTAATAGTAACTTACATATGAGGGGATCAAAGAGTTTGAACTCCCGCCATCCAATACCGGTGGGTATCGAAGGAGGTCCTACTAAATTTGACCCAGATCCTTGCAGGATCTATACACTGAACAAGGCAAGACTCTTACCAAATCATTCCCTTAACCCCCGACCAGGTAGCCAACATACCTCCATATAGACCGTGGAGATATGAATGGTGAAAATATTTTATTTTATATAGACAGTAAAATAATGCCATGACACCGCAGACAAACGATAAGGAAGAATCACCTTCAACATAAGAAACTAGTTATTAAAGTCATTAATACATAACCAAATAAAAAGTGCGAAAAGATTAAAAATAAAAAGTATTACACTAGACACTTGTCTTCACCAAGTGATGTAAGAGACTTAGGCAAACATGACCTTTGATTGTCAAGAACTCTTACGATCAATCTTGGATCCCGAGACGACTCACACACTCTATGATGCATGATGGATGATGGTGGTGGATGATTGTGTTGTGGTGGTGGTGGAGTGTGGGTGAAGTGTGAGAGAGGTGGTGTGCCAAGGGATGGTTTGCAAATGAGCCAAGCACCCCTATTTATAGTCTGAACAGCAGCTCGGGCACGACCCCGTGTCCATTGGGCACGGCCCCGTGTCCACTCTCTTTCTCTTTCTTCATTAATTGCAGTTTGTCTGCATTAGTTGACCACGCCCCCATGTCCGCTAGGCACGACCCCGTGTGCAGAAGCGTATCTGTACTATCAAGATTTCCCCAGATTCTGCGAATCTTAGAGTTGACCACGGCCCCGTGTCCGCTGTGCACGTCCCCGTGGTGGGTGATAAAAGCTTCTACAACTTTGTCTTTTCTGCAGACACTTGGGCACGCCCCCGTGCTCATTGAGCACGGGGCATGTTCAACCTTCTGTTCTCTTTGTTTTTGCTTGGGAAGATATTGTCGGGGGTCGGGCATGCCACGTTTATTCCTTCTCTTGTATTTATGTTAGACTTAGCTGCCTTTTTGCTTCTTTTGTTCATTTGAGCTCATTTAATCCTGAAAATACAAAAGGAAGACAAAAACAAACTTTTTCCAACATTAGTAACTAAAAAGGGTTACTTTTATGCCACATTTGATGTAATTTATTTGTTGCATTTTGCACACATCATATTTGTTTGTAAGCATTTTGTAATAATTTGAAACATGTACTTCACCCCCGAAGTTATAAAACTGAAAACAGTTAAGAGAAAAGGGGTATATGAACTCACTGTCTTGCGTCTTCAATAATAGTAACTCAAGTTCCTTCGGCAAACACGACTACCTACAATGTACTAATGTCTATTAGACGAACGGGTCGTGCCTTGTCTTAGTATTAATGTTTTTGAGTTACGTTTCTTTTATGTCTTCGGTATCATCCCAAGTTATGCAACTATTTGTTAAAATAATTAATATTTTAACTCGAATTAATTTTTGGAATAATCGTTAAAACATTATATCTTATTTTAACACTTTCCAAGTATTTATACTTGTACTTCCTTCCCAAGGATGGGTATATTTGTATTTGTATTTGTATTTGTACATTTTTGTCATGTATCGGTGTCGTATTCCGGTGTGGATTTATACGTACGAGAATACGTATTTTCTTGTAATTGTTAAGTATTCTTATACTTAATTTTGTGTTAAACTTTCCGGAATATTATTTCTAATAAAAGTCCACTAATATATATTTCTCAATATATATATATATTAGAATTATTACTTAGAAAAATTATTTATAATTTTTCCTTTAGGCAAAAATATTTGTAGTTCTAAAATAATATATTTTCAAGTCTAACTTTAGAAAATATATATAAACTTATTTTTATCCATAAATAATGTATTTCAAGTTTATCCAAGAAAATATATATTTTTCCCAAAAATAATATATCTCCTAATAATTCCAAAGAAACATATATATATATATATATATATATATATATATATATATATATATATATACTTTTATTCACCAAAAAATTATATATTTCCTTTTTGTCAAAATATGATATAACTTCGTGACAATCGTAAAAATCATATTTTCATTTCTTGTGTTCAAAATATTATTTATAAAAAATATATACTTATAAATGTATTTTCCGGAATATTTTGTAAGTTACATTATTTCGTTCGGTTTTACAATATTATGTGTGTAACTTGTATATTTATTCCTTGAGATTTTTGGTAATATTTTGGATTGTAATTTTTGGTGTTTTAATGTGTTATATTATTTTAAGTCCTAATATAATATAACTATTACACAAAGTATACAAATAATCACACGCATTATGTCTTTAACGTATATATATATATTCTAAATATATACTTATCCATTTTTATTTATAAAAACCAACCTCCAACATTTGTATTTTTGTAACAAAAAATTATGGCAAAGTTTATGAAACCATCTATTGCTGAAAATACACTTGTGAGTGTGTTTTTATAAATATTTTCTAAGTGTTTATATTTTTAGAAAATTTTGTCATAGTTTCCCCTAAAATGGAAGTTTCCATGCATTCAAGCATATCATTTTCTTTTAAAATCATCCCAAACAATTAACAATTCAATCAACACTTACCAAGTGCCAAAATCATGCAATTTATACAACAACATGAACTTGAACTTTTATAAAAACTTGTAGTAACTTACTAGTGTGTTTAGTAAGCTTAGTTACCCTTTAAAGTTTGCTTGTTTATTTGTAAATCCCTTTCTTGCAAGACTTAGTCTTTTACAACTTACAAGATGATTTTTCTAGAAATCATTCTTTTGAGTTTTTCTTGTTAACAATGTATTTCTACACTTGATATACCTCTAAAAACATGGTTAGTTTCTTTAAAATCTATGATTATATAAATCTTGCAAATGAACTTGGTTTCTTGAGAAAACTATGTTTGAAATCACTTTTATATAAGTCTTCAAACATGTTTCATACTTTATCATACCCAAAATCATCCTTATTTTCAAGTTCATGTGAAACATAAAGTATGATCCTCTTGGTCTTTCACAAGATCATCACTTCAACTTGCTAGATCATGTGTTTAATCATAATCTAGTAAGTTCCATATAATGTTTAACATCATAAACACAAGAATCAATCATCAAGTATCACACATATACTAAAATAACATATATTCTTATGTTAGTGAGCTTTATGTTAGAGATTATCTTCTTATTCTTTGATGTTCTTCAAGATTAACAACATACATCATCTTTTAACCAACTAAATAATAAGTAACAAGAGATTATAAGAGCCTTACTACTAGCACAAGGCTAGGGATGAAACTCAAGAAGATGAAGATTATGAATGTGATGGATAAAAGCAAATGAAAGAGGTCCTTCCACTTCCAATGCCACCAAGCTCCTTTGTATGAAGTTTAACACCCTTGTATGTGCTTTGAATGGATGAGAAAGATTGAATGAAGGTGAGTGTATGGTGGGTTGGTTTCGGCCGAGAGCTCCCAAGAGAGGAGAAGGTTTTGTGTGTTTTTCAAGTGTGTGTGAAATGAGCTCTTACACCTAAGGTTTCTTCTTATAACCAAGTTTAGGTGTTAACTTATATGTAATATGTCACTAAAAGTACACACAAGATCTAATAAACAATTGAAATAAAATCATGGGTGGGTCCACCCATCCAAACCGTCTCCAAGGGGGGGGGGGGGTGTTTAGTTGGGTGGTGATGATAAGTTAGAGAGTTTGGTTAGATTTCAAGTGTTAGCTACATGTCTTAGTTAATAGATATTTTGTATGATGTGTTATGATGTTCGGGGACCATAACTAGCTTGGAAATTATAAAACAATGCTTCTAGTGCAATTTTGATGTTTCGGGTAGTGTCCGGTTGTTCGGTTGGATACCGGTTTGTTAATGTGCTAAACTTGCAGTTTAGTGTTCTTTATATACCCTTTTGTGACACTTTTAATTCCCGACACTTAGGAAAGTATTTAGGACCATTTTGTCATATTTTTGCATGATACTAGCTTGTTAAAATGCTGATTTTTGCTGTATTTTGCAGAATTCTGCACTTTATGTGTGATTTAGGCACTTTCCGACACTTAAACTATTACTTAGAACGGCAGTTTTGTGATCCTCACTTTCCTACACACTATACTAGTGTAATACTTAGTTTCTGGCTTATTCTGTGTCTCATTGCACTGTCTGTCTATGTGCTGAGTTCTGTCAGCATTTTTCTGAGTTATCCGCTAACTGTGCTTTGTGCATCATTTATGTCAATATGGTTTGCATGTAATAATGATGTGACATTATGCAATATGTGATGCACATGTAAGTATGATGCAGTAATCAGAAAGTAGTTAATTGTAATTTAGCACAGTCATTATGCACTAATCATGGTTAACTAATTGTACGGAGACCTGGATTTTTGACAGTTGTCACACCACGAGCGACATAGATTTTTTGTGTTTATTTGATTTTTATTAATATAAAGGTATTTTAGGCTTGTTTTCGTGTACGGGGTGTATTTTAGGATGTATAGGGGTGTTTTAATGGTTTTTGGAGAGTTGTTATACACTACACCTGAAAGAACTATTCATACATAGTTAAAAAACCGTTTATGATTAAATCATCATATTAAAAGTTACAATTCAGTGAAATTTGAGGCTTTCTTTGCATATAAATAGAATCAACTTCCCTCTGACGTTTGTTGGGCTAAAAGGCAAGACTATTATGGTTATAATGTGATGGGTGAAGAAGAATGGGAAATCACATGAATGCAAAAAGTTTAATAGTAAAAAGTTCATAAAAGAACATGATTTTTATGTTGAAATAGTAGAAAGATAATTACTCGACTATGGTCATCCTGGTTAGAATAGTTATCACTTTAGATATAACTTGCGTTATATAAAATGATTTATACAATTACGAAAAACATAAGACCTTTCATGTTTATCTTATTCGGAGAAGTAGAAAGCATGCTATGTACATGAAATAAAATGGGCAGAAAAGTACGTGCCTCAAACCAATAGGCAATGGAAACTGTAAAAAAATATAAATTACAAAAAGAAACAAACTTCAAATATTAGATTACCAGATTATACAACTCCAACGACCTGCCGAACGGATAATGTAGAATTGTATCTCAAAACCGATTATATATAACATATGGAAATCCGCACTTCGGTGGAGTTATACACTCACTCAGAATCAAGTACATAGAAATGGTGATTTGATTTTCTTAGTCTATAAATCAAGATGTGGAGGGTCAACTACTACTATCCATTTTCAACCCTACCTTAAAAACCTAGTTATGTGCTAATAAGAACGATTGTTAACTTTAAAAAGTCAAAAAAAAAAAAAAAAAAAAAAAAAAAAAAAAAACTAAAACCAAAGAATACATTTAATGCCACCACGTCAAATCTAATATAAGTACCTCCTGTAGCTGATTGTGGCTAAGATCAATCGGTTGCTTAGCTAAAAAGCTAGTAGATGAAACTGATCCATACGATGCCATTGTGTCGCCGCCACTGAATTGAAAATCAAGAGGTTGGTGATAATTATATAGCTTGGCCTCTTAAAGTTACCGTGGGTGCATAGTTTGCCTATTCTCCAATCAAACATGACAGTTAAGTGAACCTCAAAAATTAGAAAATAATATGAAGCTGCTAAAATACTTACCAGAAATAACGAAATTACTATAGAAAACATCCAGGACCAAAGTAGAGACGCCCACCAAGCATCATATTTAAGACTATACATTATCATTTTCAGCAACAATCCTTTGAGTTCACATGAGTAGTTATATGGCTCAGAAAATGGTACAAATAGAGTAATACATTAAAATCTCAATTCTAGCCTAAGAATTGAGTGTAAAAAGGCTAGACCTAGAAATATTTAAGACTATACATTATCATTTTCCGGCAACAATCCTTTGAGTTCACATGAGTAGTTGCAAATCATTAATTATATGGGTCAAAAACTGGTACAAATAGAGTAATACATTAAAATCTCAATTCTAGCCTAAGAATTGAGTGTAAAAAGGCTAGACCTAGAAATATTTCACTAAATGATCCGCTTCCGATTTTGCTCGCTGCGATAATCGAAAAATGAAAAGAGATTACTTGCTTAATCTCGGGTCCGATGGTGGTGATTGCCTCAATCGTCATGTTGCCCAAAAAGAAACAACCTACAAAAACAAAAGCCCCTAAACCAAATAAAGGGATGCAACAATAATGGCTTTTGGCAGTGATGGCTGAAATATTACCATCATATATCCCACCGAGCACTTAAAAGATCGACAACGCGTACATGCATTTGAAGGAAAGCCACCAATAGTGAATATCTAAGGGTTGAGAAGGAGAAGTAGGACATGTTCATTTGATCTGCATCACATTCAATAAAATACATATTAATAAAATAGTTATACAAAATTAGCATTGTTGTATAGCCGTAATTCACGATTGGAGCAAAACTTGTGCTTACACTTGGAAGTGGAAGGGTCTCCAAAAGTTGGGACCGACTGCCAAGAAAAAGAGCATAGATCTCTTACTAAACAGGTAAAAACAATGTTGAAATAACAATAAAAATCTATAGCAATCAATTCAAATCTGTTATTCACATCAATGTTCAAGGTCTTCACTGCCGAAATTTAACTCAAAGCTAAGATTAATTGCTCTTTACCTGAAACAATTGTGCCATCAGACCAGAATTACTCTGCACTTGTTATCGGAAAGCAGCTTGGTTCACAACAGCCCATCTTGATTTAGGCTAACTTTATTCCAGTGAGACCCCAACTCTAAAGTCACATTTGTACATAAAAGTATAAAAGTCAAAGTAAAACACACATGGCATATAGAAAGTGAAAACTTTCTATATCCTACCAACAATGAAAAGAAGATGAACATCATAAACCTTCGCAAAGTCAGCATAATAAAGTGACGAATCTGAAGTGACATAAGAAAAATTCCAGCAGCCTACATAAGCTTGGAAAAGACGTAATCATAACGTGCCCAGCAGGCAACCAGCAGAACTTACACACACGGAGCAACAAACATCATAACTGATCATCAAAGGATGAAGAAAACCTAACAAACACATATAAGAGAACTAAATGAATTAACCAACAAACAAATAACTAAATTGTGTCCTACACACAAAAATCCAGTAACCTTTAGCTAAGAAATGCTGAAAAGTTCCTCAACCACCACCCCTGGCTCATAAAATTATCTAATAAATATAAAAGAACACACTTCAAGGAATACAACAACCTTGATATTAAGATATGGTTTAAAATAACTGAGTATGACAACATTATGGAACGTCGATTCATTATTGATGTTAAAAAGAGAGATTCACACACAGGGCCAGAAGCTATTAGCTGAAAAGTAAAGAAAAAACACATTTTTCTAATTTTTGGTAGAAGTATAAGAACAGTTTGCACCTCTTGACCCGTTTAACCGATTTAATATGTTTGACACATTTCCATTATATGAATTGGTTAAAACTTAAAATTGTCACCTATATAGTTGATAGGTTTTAAACCATTCACCGGAATCCGAAAAAATAAGGAAAACGACCTGGGTGAGTTTACCATTATCTTATAACAAATTCCCCTTTTTTAATGAAAAACTAAAATTCACAAATAAAATGAATAACTTGATTAAACCTATAAGCAAACATGGCCTTTGATTGTCAAGAACTCTTACGATCAATCTTGTATCCCGAGACGACTCACACACTCCATGATGGATGATGGATGATGGTTGTGGATGATGGTGTTGTGGTGGTGGTGGAGTGTGGGTGAAGTGTGAGAGAGGTGGTATGCCAAGGGATGGTTTGCAAATGAGCCAAGCACCCCTATTTATAGTCTGAACAACAGCTCGGGAACGACCCCGTGACCATTGGGCACGGCCCCGTGTTCACTCTCCTTCTCTTTCTTCATTAATTGCAGTTTGTCTGCATTAGTTGACCACACCCCCGTGTCCGCTGGGCACGACCCCGTGTGCAGAAGCGTATCTGTACTATTAAGTGTTGGGATTGAACCCTACCAGAGGAACAGATAATGAAAGCCAAAACCGGATCATGACAGTGGATTCACAATAAACAGCTGTTTACATTAGGCTTTCCCCTTGAAAGTGACTATAACATCTGATGGTCTTCTATCCACTGCCCGTATACAACTGCTGCTGTTCTTAACTACTGACGAAGCCCAAAAGACTGCTAAGAACTAAGCATTGCTGGTACATTCTGCTGGTGACAAAGCACTGCCCAATCAAGGACTGATCAACCTTGAGGAAAGCACTGATGAATAGAGAGAGCAGTAGTTTAGTATATCATCTGTTTTATGTATAGTCAGTGGTTAGGTTTAGCAGTGTTTGTATGAGAACAGTAGATACAGGTTGTTAGGCTGTTAGACATCGCTTTCATGGTGACGTCAGCTGAGATGCCTCAGTGGTTTGGTTTGTCTATAAATGGAACAGTACTCTGTACTGTTACATTTGATCGTTTTGAGTGAGTTCTTCTCCTCAATTCAATCCTTTCATCTTGTGCAACCAACCACTGTAGTATCTGGCTGAGGGGGAGCTTAGTTTCTAAGCTTGCAATGGAATCCTTTGCTTTGAATTGTAATCTTTCGACTCTATGAAAAGCAAATGTTTATCAAACTATTTTCTCCTATGATTGTGTTTACAAAGTTTGTGATCATTTCCGCTGCACTTAAATTTCTATTCATTTCTGTTTGATTTGTCCAAATTATACAAATAAACACAATCACGAGAGCCTCAGATCCTAACAATTGGTATAAGAGCATGGACAGTCAAATTCAATCTAACAATCAATTTAACATAACAGTTCGGCTCAAAATTCATTGATACTAAGGTTGGTTGTATTCAATTGAAAAACAGAGTAACGAGTAAACCATGATCAAAATGCTTATTCAAAACTCTGTAAATCAACCAAGATGTCATATGACACACAAATCTCACACAACAAGTGATTTCATGCACAAGACACTCGTGGTTTTTGGATCTGAGAAACATATCTGTTAAACTATGGGATTGTTTCATATTTTCAAAATTGATTTCAACTGTTGTTATGAAACGTGTGATGTCACTATATTAGATGCTAAAGTATGAACCTCAGATTAACAAAAGCCCGTGTTCATAAAACATTAGTGTTTTTGCTAACGTAAAAAGAGGGAAATTAAAACTTTAGTCATTCAGATCTCATGTATTGAAAACAGGTTGAGATCCTTAAAAGGACAAAATCAACTATGTTAAAATACATTCAGAAAATCAGGGATCAACATAGTCCATATCATATATAGTGTGGGATTGGTTGAAAAACCTGTGCAAACATGACCAATTCTCTCAAAACATTACTGCAAAATGATATTGGATTAAGGTTTTTCTCAACAAAGACCTCCCAGTAAGTAATTCATTACTTATAAATGGGAAGGGTAAAAAGGGAAGAAGAAAATTCACAAAAAAAAAACTCAAAAGTGTGTTTATCTCAAAACCTTTGAAATCAGAAGACAAGAGTATAAACATAAAACACTTAAGAGTCAAAGTTTAGGATAATAATGGTCATTAAGCAACTGTGTGCATTCATCTGTTCAGGAAAAGGTTCAGGTAAAAATGGAAATTCCGGTGAATGAACTTCAAGAGGAATAGACAAATCTTCAAAATCATCACATGGTTCTCAAAAACTCATGTGTACATGTGTCCTCAATTCTGTTGTCAATCAATCAACAAGAAAATGGTACCAAACAGTGGTCAAAATGTATTTACAATTTCATACGACTGTTGTCAAACCACTGACCATTTTCATAAACTTGAGAATGATATGATTATGTATTTTTTTAAAATATACCAGATCCTTTTGATGCTGTTGTCAGAAAAGCCTTTAACCATTTTTATACAAAGAATTTTCTCAAATAACCAGGATTTATTATTCGTTTTTTTTAGAATAATATTTTTTTGAACTTTTGCTTGTTCTTGTTGGCAATAGTTTCAATTTCCAATCAGGATATAGTACCTTATTTTTGTTGGTATTATTATCCTCATAAATGGGTCAAAAGGAAATGGTACATATGTCAAGGTCATGTCATACTCAGGTTTGTTTTAAACACTAATCAAATGTTGATTGCTAAACAGTGCTTAAACTATAGGGGCACTCATGTTTTAATTTAGATATTAAACGAAAATGAGTTGCCTTAGCATAAAGTTCTCACCATCTGGGGTACTAAACCACTGTCAGAAATTCGTAAAATTTTTTGAAATGAGAAAATGACATGTGGCAAAACCTTGAATGAAAATTTCTTTAAAAAGTTGCTGACATAATGGGCTTTCAAATCGTTATCATTATCACACCCCTAAACACTGTTTGTTCAAACATCTGCTCTCTAACTACTGTCCACTGCTGAAAGTCAACCACTGTTCTTCCATCACCATTGTAAGCACTGATATTCAAAATCTGCGTTACAACCACTGATATGCTATCCACTGATAGTAAAAATCACCCACTGTCCTCATTTTGACCGTTGTAACCACTGATACTTGCTTCATCAGTGGTTTCCGAAACAACTGTCCTCCATAATTCATCTTTCCATCATCTGTTGACACGTGGTCAGTTTTTTTGCCTTCAGATCATAATAACCGCTGTCACATCAGCGATCACTTTTTCCCTAAATAAAACCCTGATCAAAACCCCCAAACAGGGTTTTACACTGTCGAATTGAATTCCAAAGTTCTCTTCTCAAAGCAGTTTCCAACCTTTCTTCCCAAATCACTCTCCGATCCTTCTTCATCAAAATGACAATGACAAAGTCAAAATCATAATCTAAACCAAAATCAACACCATCTTCCAAAGAGGTCGCTCAAACGGCCGAAGAATCCATCGAGATACCATACAAATCTCCTCACAATTATCTGGGTTTGCTCACAAAACCCACCGATAACCACACCTTCGACTCCATCATTGATACATTATCTGCATCAAAGTACAAAACTTTGTTGACAGCAGATGCTCCCATTTATCTACAAACCCAGAGAGAGTTCTGGAAAAAGGCGACGCTTGAAAAACAAGACGATAAAGTCATGGCCATTAACTCCTCGATACAGGGTAAAGTGATTCAAATCACTCCACAATCAATCTCTGAAGTTTTTAAACTCGACGATCAGAAAGGTAAACCTTCTTTTGATAAAACCGAGTTGAAAAAGGATTTCTTAAAAAGAGGGTATGCAGAACAATCAAAGGTAGATACCTTACAAAAAGGTTATTTCCCTTCTGCACCTAGGTTTTTATTTCACACACTTTTGAGTTGCGTTTCAAATAAAACAACAGCGTTTAATGAAATACCATTGAAGATTCAATGTCTGGGCTATGCTATCCTAAATAATGAAAATTACAATTATTCCCAGGAGATCTTTAATGACTTGGTAAAAAATGTTGATAGCAAATCATTTTTACTTTTTCCAAGATTTCTGAGCTATTATTTTAAACAAAAATTTGAAAAAGAGAATGAAAATTTGCTCAAACAAGGTGTCTATTTTCAAATAAAAGGTTTAACAAATGAAACATTTTCCAGAATGATGGCACCAATAAAAACAAAAGCAGAGGTGTCTGAGCAGATTTCAGCAGTTACCACTGCTCCTCAGACATCTGCTGCTGAGCCCACTGCTTTGAAACCCACACCTGACATTACCAAAAAGACCAAAAGAAAATCTTACAAAAAGCCCACCAAACCCAAGAAAAAGGCAACTCTGGAAGATGAGATCCCAGAGCAACTGCCTGTGACAACACAAATGTCACCACAAACCACTGCTGCTACTTCCTCACAGCAGTTGGTAGAAAGATCTCCACCATTGCCTCAAACTCCTCCTGCATCCTCACAAAAGGATCAGGTTGTAATCACAGGGACACCACAATATGAAGCTCTGGACCCAATCGGATCCATCTTCCTCAGTCCTGATCCCAAGGACATGTCTCTTTCAACTCCCATACCCTCACCAATCATACTACCACAATCCATGCTACCTTTGTTGCATGCAGTTGATATAGCTCAGACACAAACCAGTTCCTCTCTATCACCTATCACTAAGAGTATACTCCCACAAGTGACTGGGTCTGATGCTACTACTCCTGCTATCCCAGCAACAATTGAGGAGGTTACACCCCCTGAGTTACAAGTAACTCTCGGTGGTAGTTCAAGTGGAGCAGCAACTACAACTGATGGATCAACAGATCTTCAGTTGGATAGTTGTTTCATTAGTAAGACTCCCTTGAAGGCAATTTCTTCTATAGCACCATCGATAACCACCAGTGAGTTGGTTCAAACCACTGGTACCATCAAAGGTTTATCAAGTGCTGAAGAAAGAAGTCCCCAGTACCAAGAACAAGGGGCATCAATGGGTGATTTTTGGGACTCAGTTCCTAAGTCACACATTGATACAACCACTACTGGTGGGGATTCAGATGATCCTACTAACGTAGGTGATGATTTAAAATATCAGGAATTGACGGGCAGAGTTGAGAAACTTGAAACATCAGTTGCTGAAATAAAGGATACGGTGCAGCAGCTATTAAAAGCTCAGAAAGCACAGTCCACTGTTGTTCCACCTCAAGTACTTGCTCCGCCACAAGCACTTGCTGCAAATGAGCTCTGGAATCTTTTTCAACCCTTGCTAGAAAAACAAAAACAAACGGCTGATCAGCAGCATGAAATGCATGTAAAAATGCTAACAAACATGGTGGAATCAAGGTTTAAGGATACTCAAGCAGATATCAAGGCTATAAAGGCCAGCATTCAAAGCACCTCTGGCAAAGTTCCTTCCAATCTACTATTTCTTGATAACCCCCTTACAGATAATGCCAAAAAGGGGGAGAATATCAAGCAGTTGAGACAGATGAATATGATGGGAATAGAACATGGTCTATATGTTGAACCAGAAAAAGCAAAAGAAAAGCAGGTTTCAAAAACTGCTAGTCAAACAGTTGTCATCTCTTCAACACACACCACTACAACACACACAACTATAACCACTGCCCTACCACCATCATCTAAAATCACATCATCCTCATTACCTCCTGTTATAAAACAGAAGATAGCAGATGTTACAACATCTGCTGTAATGACAACAGTGATTGAGACACCAGTTGTTTCAACCACTGTCAGTTAATCACAAACCACTGCCACCCAAATCACCACCACTGATCCACCCAAAACAACATCTGCCTCTCCTACAATAAAAAGGAGAAGGATCTTCATAACTGATGATTCACCACCACAATCACCACCATCAAAAACTACTTCACCATCTTTAATCACTGCTCAAAAGCAGAAGATATCTACTGACACATCAGTAGTTGTAATGACATCAGAGGTTGAAACACCAGTTGTTTCAACAGCCGTTAGTCAACCATCCACCACTGCTCTTATCACTCCTACATCACAACCAGCAAAGCTCTACACCAGAAAAAGAAAACTTACTCAGGCAAATGAGGACAAATATGATCCCATTGCTGCAAAATATCCGCTGGAACTAGAAGCTATAAAAAATGAGATGAGGCAATTCTACACTGATGATGATCCTTCAAACAGAAGATTTCCTTCACTCGTTGGCTTCATAGTCCCTGAAGACATGGATGAATATCTTGAGCTCAAAACAAGACAGGCTAAGATAAGAGCCAAGGTTGAATGTGAAGGTCAAAGTGATGAAGCCATTGCTGAAAGATTGGAATTTCTGCTCACAAAAGTCAAACAAATAAAAGATTTTGCACAAGAACTGAGCAAAGAAAAGGCAGATCAACGAAAAGAGATGAGAAGAAAACTTCTTGCATACATCATGCAAGAAAATTTTTATCATGCTGAAGAAAACCAATTTGAAGAATGGCCAATAGTGGCTTTAAAGCATGAGGCTGATAGGATTGATAGACTCAAGAACGATCCTAGAAAGAAGAAAAATGCTCTAAATTGGAGCAAATACAAAAAGCTCATCACTGACCTAACAGCTGAGTACAAAAGAAAGAAACAGGAGTTGGTGGATGCAAAAATGGACACAGCCAATGCCATATCAAAATGGTCAAAGCAGCATACTGATGAAGCCTATGAAAGGCTGAAGAAAAGGAAGATAATTGTTTCAGGCACTTCAAAGAAGCATGAACAAATGATGAAGCTTGAACAACAGTTTGAAAACCTTAAAACACTGTTCAAGTCAACAGAAAATCCTATTCTTGTGTCAAACCGAGAAGAAGGAGAACAGCTGACTAGTGAAGAGGCAAAAGAAAAGGAAGTTGAGTACTTCACAGAAACCATCATGAAAATGGATCTAAAAGAAGAGAGCTCAGAAAAACTTCAAAACCTTTTTAAGAAGGTGTTAACTAAGCCTGCATCACCAAATACTTCAGAATTTTCAGACATTGAGCCAGATCAACAAAAGAGACAAGAGCAGATAGAAAAGGAGACCGCAGAAGACATAGCTGCAGCAAACAATGTCATTGAAATGGCCTTCAAACGAATGTTTGAAAGTCTGCAAGTTTTCACAAGGCCAACATCTCCCAACTCATCAGCAAATAAATCTCTCCCAAGAAACCCATTTGGTTTAAAAATACTAAAGTGGCTATCTGATCAAAAGACCCATGTATTGACTCTGGTCAGAATCAATGGTGAAGTGAAGCATATATCAAGGAATCAAGCACTAGGCCTGGGTGTTGAAGATCTACAAGATCTCCTTGAGCTTACACTGTGCCGGGATGAAGATGATACAAGTTCCAAAGAATTTGAAGAAGAATTTAAAAGACAAGCAAGGGAACTTCTGATGAGGAATAAAGATCCAGAATAATGAAGGGTTTTGGCATTATCTGTTCCAGGGGGAGATTGTTGGGATTGAACCCTACCAGAGGAACAGATAATGAAAGCCAAAACCGGATCATGACAGTGGATTCACAATAAACAGCTGTTTACATTAGGCTTTCCCCTTGAAAGTGACTATAACATCTGATGGTCTTCTATCCACTGCCCGTATACAACTGCTGCTGTTCTTAACTACTGACGAAGCCCAAAAGACTGCTGAGAACTAAGCACTGCTGGTACATTCTGCTGGTGACAAAGCACAGCCCAATCAAGGACTGATCAACCTTGAGGAAAGCACTGATGAATAGAGAGAGCAGTAGTTTAGTATATCATCTGTTTTATGTATAGTCAGTGGTTAGGTTTAGCAGTGTTTGTATGAGAACAGTAGATACAGGTTGTTAGGCTGTTAGACGTCGCTTTCATGGTGACGTCAGCTGAGATGCCTCAGTGGTTTGGTTTGTCTATAAATGGAACAGTACTCTGTACTGTTACATTTGATCGTTTTGAGTGAGTTCTTCTCCTCAATTCAATCCTTTCATCTTGTGCAACCAACCACTGTAGTATCTGGCTGAGGGGGAGCTTAGTTTGTAAGCTTGCAATGGAATCCTTTGCTTCGAATTGTAATCTTTCGACTCTATGAAAAGCAAATGTTTATCAAACTATTTTCTCCTATGATTGTGTTTACAAAGTTTGTGATCATTTCCGCTGCACTTAAATTTCTATTCATTTCTGTTTGATTTGTCCAAATTATACAAATAAACACAATCACGAGAGCCTCAGATCCTAACATTAAGATTTCCCCAGATTCTGCGAATCTTAGAGTTGACCACGGCCCCGTGTCCGCTGGGCATGCCCCTGTGGTGGGTGATAGAAGCTTCTACAACTTTGTATTTTCTACAGACACTTGGGCACGCCCCCGTGCTCATTGAGCACGGGGCGTGTTCAGCCTTCTGTTCTATTTGTTTTTGCTTGGGAAGATGTTGTCGGGGGTCGGGCATGCCACATTTATTCCTTTTCTTGTATTTATGTTAGATTTAGCTGCCTTTTTGTTTCTTTTGTTCATTTGAGCTCATTTAATCCTAAAAATATAAAAGGAAGACAAAAACACACTTTTTCCAACATTAGTACTAAAAAAAGGTTAGTTTTATGCCACATTTGATGTAATTTATATGTTTCATTTTGCACACATCAAATACCCCCAAACTTGAATCTTTGCTTGTCCTCAAGCAAAACTCTTTATAATGTGGCTTTACACTCCCAAATGGAATGGGTAGAAGAGAAGGTTTTTGGGCTTGTCATAGAGTGTCAGGATTTCCAAGATTCTTTATAAAGTTTTATTTTTATTTATTTACAATCCTATTCGCCATGATTTATTTAAAACATTACATAAGATAAATTACTTATTAGGGCATAACATTCCTTTTTAAAATTCCACTTATATACAAGTTCACATACCTCATAGGGATCACTCAACATTCGGCCGAAGATGTTTTTTAGTGAATCACTCGAGAGCGGCATTGAACTTACTCCTACCATAAGCTTGCCAAGCAATCAATCCTCCTCCTTTTTAACTATACACCTTTGTAAATATCAAGAGGACTTTTTGGGTGAAGGGTTAGGCTTGGGTTAAAGGTGGGTGGTTGGGTTAGTGGTTAGTAAAAGGGCGAAAGGCGTAAAAAGCGTCGGTTTTCGTAAGACTTTTTATTTTTTTATTTTTTATTATTTTTTGTAACTTTTTTATTTTTGATGAAACACTTTTTTCAAACAAAGTTCTTTTTGATAAACTTGTTTGTTTACTTCTTTTTGCTTCATCATCATATTTTTTTTTCATAAGGAAGACTTGAGAAAAACCGAGATTGTTACTAAAACAAAGGGTTAAAAAAAAGGAAAGTTTTGGTGGGTAAAAGGGTGTTTGTTTTGGGTTAAGAAATGAAAAGGTTTAGGCTCAAAGGGGTTAACTAGGGGGATTTTGGGTAGGTGGTAAAAAAAATAATGATGTAGAAATAAAAAAGGGTTAGTCCTAATGCCTCCATCATTTACTTACTCGGGTTTAAGTTGGTAAGGACCGGGAATGTATTGTCGTGGCAAGTTCTAGAGTCGTAAGAACCAAGCGGCTATTCGCACAAGAAACAAAAAATGAGCAATTAGTTTAAAGATTTGTATTTGTATGCTCAATAACGGCTCAAAACTCACTTTTTGTGGGAATGGGTTTTTATGTGATCAAGTATATATAATCAAATTTTAACTAAACTTGTCATGTCGTTTCATAATTTTCTTATGTTGGCTCTTTTTATCACGACGCTATCGGTTGTAAATTTGTAAAAATATAACATTTTTAGAACTTGAAACTCCCAAATTAAACCTAGACATGTAAAAAATGATTTTTTTTTGAAAAAATTTGGGGTGATTTGCGGTTCCAATAGAGTTTTGTGTAAGGCTTGTAATTAGGACTTCCAAGATTCAAGGTTTTAGCTTCCCCCCCCCCCCCACTTAAATTATACATTGTCCTCAATGTGGCCCAAAAATAAGTTTTTAGGTTGATTGAATGTGTAAAACGGTGTAAAAACAAAAATTTATGTTATTGGGCGTCTGGACACGGCCCCGTGGTGTCCGGGCACGGCCCCGTGTTCAGATCGCCAGTAACGAAAATGAGTAAAAAGAAACAGAAGCATGGGCACGGGGGCTTGTTGGGTGAGCACGACCCGTGTCCAGTTACCTGAACTGGGCATTTTCTGCAGACGGCTGGGCACGGGCATGTTGGGTGAGCACGGCCCGTGCTGAACTTGCTGTAATGAAGAAAAATTTGTCGGGTGGCCCTGTTTTTGTGCATGGGGTGTTGGTTCAAGTTTTCCTTGGTATCCTTCACCATCCTGAGTGTGTTTTACCCATTACAACATCATCCAAACACCAATTTAACTAAAACCGTAATTCCATTAAATAGAGAAAATTACATAATAGTCCTAGAGAATTGAAAATAAAATAGAAAAATAAAAGTTAAGGGTCCTAAATTAGATAGGTCAAGTGATACATAAAGTCATCCTAAAGAGCTCTACTTTTACAATAGGAACCAAAATTCCGGAAACAGTTTTCCGGTATCTAAAAGCTTTGTAGAACTCCGAGCCGATGGGTGTCCCCTAGATGTAGTTTAGAGCCATTCTTCTATCTCTCTTGGGAGGAAGAAGGCGGCTTCATTCTCCTCAACATCTCGCGGAGGGGGAGTGACACCAACCGGAACCCCTTGTAGTATGTCTTGAGGGGGTTCCGGGTGTATGGCGTACCATTCGGCTGATATGATGACTTTCGGTACCACATTCCATGCCCTTTGGGTGATAAATGGTACCAAAGGAGGAGATGCGAGAATGTTCAACCTTTGGTGCAAAAGGTTGACCTCTCGAAGGCATCCCTCTAGTCCCACCATCAAATGATTAATACGGTCGACCAATGCTTCTTCCACCCCCGTCATTTCATCAATGGCCTCTCTTAAGGCGTAAACGTAGTTCACAAGAGAATCTTCAACCGTTGATGACCTCCTCCCTTGTCGGTTGTTCCTGGAGTGCGACGAAGATGTTCTGCTAGTTCTGCTCACCATTCTGAGGAAACAGACCGAAAAGAGTTCAATTTTCACGGAGTAGTACCTCGGACACGGCCCCGTGTTCAGTTGTCTGCAGATTTTTGGGATAAGGAATCTTGGAGTTTTAAATTATTTTCAAGGTTTTCAAAGCATTTTTAAGCAGAAACAACTTAAAACATTGTTGTAGAACTTATTTTTAACAAGATTCCTTGAACAAAAATCTATCAAACATCACCTTAAAGCTTGGAATCATGGTGACTTCAAGCTCTAATGGAGGTATTGAGTGAAAAATTGAAGAAGGTAATAGGCAAAAGAGGAAAGGACAAGATGGTTGTTGAGAACCTTCTTTTAGAAAATACCTAGGATGGTATGAGTGAAGATTCCCCCAAATCTCTGTCCCTGGAATGGTCCAAATGTGTAGGATTCTTGGCTGCATTTATAGAAAACGACAGCACGCTGCACACGGCCCCGTGTCGGCTGGACACGGCCCCGTGTTCAGGCGAGGTCCTGACACATTTTGTCCATATTCTAACAAAAAGTCAGAAAGGAATCTTTTGGTGGACACGGGGCGTGTTGACCTGGACACGGCCCCGTGTCTAGAGGCTGTTTATGAAGTTTTGTCTATTTCTAAGGAACTTATCCGGATCGAGTGGTTCCTTACTGGATGGAACAACCCCAAAGTGCCTAAGATACCTTAATTGCTCTAGATTAAGACGAGAACGCAAGAGGTTGTCGGTGAGGGTGATTCCTATGCTAATTGTAGGTGGACAAGTCCAACCCTTTCCCGGACTCTCGTTAAAGAAGGTGTATGCCGAATCGCTCAGGTCTATGTATGCACCGAACGAAGTCGATGGGGAGTCCTTCACGGCACAATCGACACAGGGACGACTATCGCCCAAGTCTTTGCTAGAGTTAGAGGTAATATTGGGAACAACAAAGTTGTTTTTATTCGAATGCGATCCCAACAATTCTTCTTGGGTATCGTCTTGAGATGAATTATTGAAATCCATCTTAAGTTCTTTTATCCAATTAAGAAGTAGATCTTCCAATTGAAATAGTTCATCAAGAAGCATTTCTCCTAGAAGGTCCGGTTGAGAGCATTCGAGGGAGAGATAGGGATTATTTTTACTTTCACCCCTCTTAAGGCTACAGGAAAACAATGGGTCTATATAATGGGGCTTATAATTTAGAAAATAACATTCTAAATCTTTATGAGAGCCACCATATATTTGACACCACGTACCATAAGAGTGCCGAAAGTAAAAAATATCAGTATCTCTCATGTTTGTGTCAGAAATTACCAACCGTCGGGATCTTATGGTTCTGTTTCAGTAACTGAAACTTGGGCACGGGGCGTGTTGAGTGGGCACGTCCCCGTGTTCAGCTTACTGTCTGACTTAAAACAGGATTGCCAGTTCCAAAGATTGGGCACGGGGCGTGTTCAGCGGGCACGGCCCGTGCTGAGTTCTGCAGAAGCTGAAAAATTAAGAAAATCCTAAAAAAAACAGAAAAATTAGAAAAAACGATTTGGCCGTTGATTCCTAACTTTCTTAAAATCCTTGTGTCCCCGGAAACGGCGCCAAAAACTTGATGTGCGTGAGTGTTATAGGTTTTTAATGTATAATTGAAGCCCTTTTACACTTTTTAGCCAAGTTTTAAATTTATAAAACACGATATTTACTAACACTAAACACACATATGGGCAAGTGCACCCATCGTGAGCGTAGTATAGTGTTGGTAAGATACCGAGGTCGTCCAAGGACACAAGAGCTTTTAGTACCGGTTTATCCTCAACGTCTAATCAAATCAAAAATTAGAAAAAGGTTTTTAAACAAGAAAAATAAAACTAATTAAAATGCTGAAAAATAAAATAAAAACAGATAGACAAGATGAATCACTTGGATCCGACTTGTGTGTAGTGTAACCTTTGATTATTTCGGCACTTTTGCACTTTTTAAGAGATTATCTTAGTTATTGTAGTAGGCCCCTCTTTTAAAGGTGACGTTACCCTCAACCCAGTAGTTTGAGTCAGCAAGGATACAATCCTAAAGGGTCGGATTATTGAAAGATAATTAATTAAGTTATTAATGCATAATGTGGTAGGCCCCTCTTTTGAAGGTGACGTTACCCTCGCCTAAGTAGTCTGAGTCAGTAGGGATACAGTCCTAAGTAGTCGGGTTAAAGTTTTAATAGTAACTTACATATGAGGGGATCAAAGAGTTTGAACTCCCGCCATCCAATACCGGTGGGTATCGAAGGAGGTCCTACTAAATTTGACCCAGATCCTTGCAGGATCTATACACTGAACAAGGCAAGACTCTTACCAAATCATTCCCTTAACCCCCGACCAGGTAGCCAACATACCTCCATATAGACCGTGGAGATATGAATGGTGAAAATATTTTATTTTATATAGACAGTAAAATAATGCCATGACACCGCAGACAAACGATAAGGAAGAATCACCTTCAACATAAGAAACTAGTTATTAAAGTCATTAATACATAACCAAATAAAAAGTGCGAAAAGATTAAAAATAAAAAGTATTACACTAGACACTTGTCTTCACCAAGTGATGTAAGAGACTTAGGCAAACATGGCCTTTGATTGTCAAGAACTCTTACGATCAATCTTGGATCCCGAGACGACTCACACACTCTATGATGCATGATGGATGATGGTGGTGGATGATTGTGTTGTGGTGGTGGTGGAGTGTGGGTGAAGTGTGAGAGAGGTGGTGTGCCAAGGGATGGTTTGCAAATGAGCCAAGCACCCCTATTTATAGTCTGAACAGCAGCTCGGGCACGACCCCGTGTCCATTGGGCACGGCCCCGTGTCCACTCTCTTTCTCTTTCTTCATTAATTGCAGTTTGTCTGCATTAGTTGACCACGCCCCCATGTCCGCTAGGCACGACCCCGTGTGCAGAAGCGTATCTGTACTATCAAGATTTCCCCAGATTCTGCGAATCTTAGAGTTGACCACGGCCCCGTGTCCGCTGGGCACGTCCCCGTGGTGGGTGATAAAAGCTTCTACAACTTTGTCTTTTCTGCAGACACTTGGGCACGCCCCCGTGCTCATTGAGCACGGGGCATGTTCAACCTTTTGTTCTCTTTGTTTTTGCTTGGGAAGATGTTGTCGGGGGTCGGGCATGCCACGTTTATTCCTTCTCTTGTATTTATGTTAGACTTAGCTGCCTTTTTGCTTCTTTTGTTCATTTGAGCTCATTTAATCCTGAAAATACAAAAGGAAGACAAAAACAAACTTTTTCCAACATTAGTAACTAAAAAGGGTTACTTTTATGCCACATTTGATGTAATTTATTTGTTGCATTTTGCACACATCATATTTGTTTGTAAGCATTTTGTAATAATTTGAAACATGTACTTCACCCCCGAAGTTATAAAACTGAAAACAGTTAAGAGAAAAGGGGTATATGAACTCACTGTCTTGCGTCTTCAATAATAGTAACTCAAGTTCCTTCGGCAAACACGACTACCTACAATGTACTAATGTCTATTAGACGAACGGGTCGTGCCTTGTCTTAGTATTAATGTTTTTGAGTTACGTTTCTTTTATGTCTTCGGTATCATCCCAAGTTATGCAACTATTTGTTAAAATAATTAATATTTTAACTCGAATTAATTTTTGGAATAATCGTTAAAACATTATATCTTATTTTAACACTTTCCAAGTATTTATACTTGTACTTCCTTCCCAAGGATGGGTATATTTGTATTTGTATTTGTATTTGTACATTTTTGCCATGTATCGGTGTCGTATTCCGGTGTGGATTTATACGTACGAGAATACGTATTTTCTTGTAATTGTTAAGTATTCTTATACTTAATTTTGTGTTAAACTTTCCGGAATATTATTTCTAATAAAAGTCCACTAATATATATTTCTCAATATATATATATATTAGAATTATTACTTAGAAAAATTATTTATAATTTTTCCTTTAGGCAAAAATATTTGTAGTTCTAAAATAATATATTTTCAAGTCTAACTTTAGAAAATATATATAAACTTATTTTTATCCATAAATAATGTATTTCAAGTTTATCCAAGAAAATATATATTTTTCCCAAAAATAATATATCTCCTAATAATTCCAAAGAAACATATATATATATATATATATATATATATATATATACTTTTATTCACCAAAAAATTATATATTTCCTTTTTGTCAAAATATGATATAACTTCGTGACAATCGTAAAAATCATATTTTCATTTCTTGTGTTCAAAATATTATTTATAAAAAATATATACTTATAAATGTATTTTCCGGAATATTTTGTAAGTTACATTATTTCGTTCGGTTTTACAATATTATGTGTGTAACTTGTATATTTATTCCTTGAGATTTTTGGTAATATTTTGGATTGTAATTTTTGGTGTTTTAATGTGTTATATTATTTTAAGTCCTAATATAATATAACTATTACACAAAGTATACAAATAATCACACGCATTATGTCTTTAACGTATATATATATATTCTAAATATATACTTATCCATTTTTATTTATAAAAACCAACCTCCAACATTTGTATTTTTGTAACAAAAAATTATGGCAAAGTTTATGAAACCATCTATTGCTGAAAATACACTTGTAAGTGTGTTTTTATAAATATTTTCTAAGTGTTTATATTTTTAGAAAATTTTGTCATAGTTTCCCCTAAAATGGAAGTTTCCATGCATTCAAGCATATCATTTTCTTTTAAAATCATCCCAAACAATTAACAATTCAATCAACACTTACCAAGTGCCAAAATCATGCAATTTATACAACAACATGAACTTGAACTTTTATAAAAACTTGTAGTAACTTACTAGTGTGTTTAGTAAGCTTAGTTACCCTTTAAAGTTTGCTTGTTTATTTGTAAATCCCTTTCTTGCAAGACTTAGTCTTTTACAACTTACAAGATGATTTTTCTAGAAATCATTCTTTTGAGTTTTTCTTGTTAACAATGTATTTCTACACTTGATATACCTCTAAAAACATGGTTAGTTTCTTTAAAATCTATGATTATATAAATCTTGCAAATGAACTTGGTTTCTTGAGAAAACTATGTTTGAAATCACTTTTATATAAGTCTTCAAACATGTTTCATACTTTATCATACCCAAAATCATCCTTATTTTCAAGTTCATGTGAAACATAAAGTATGATCCTCTTGGTCTTTCACAAGATCATCACTTCAACTTGCTAGATCATGTGTTTAATCATAATCTAGTAAGTTCCATATAATGTTTAACATCATAAACACAAGAATCAATCATCAAGTATCACACATATACTAAAATAACATATATTCTTATGTTAGTGAGCTTTATGTTAGAGATTATCTTCTTATTCTTTGATGTTCTTCAAGATTAACAACATACATCATCTTTTAACCAACTAAATAATAAGTAACAAGAGATTATAAGAGCCTTACTACTAGCACAAGGCTAGGGATGAAACTCAAGAAGATGAAGATTATGAATGTGATGGATAAAAGCAAATGAAAGAGGTCCTTCCACTTCCAATGCCACCAAGCTCCTTTGTATGAAGTTTAACACCCTTGTATGTGCTTTGAATGGATGAGAAAGATTGAATGAAGGTGAGTGTATGGTGGGTTGGTTTCGGCCGAGAGCTCCCAAGAGAGGAGAAGGTTTTGTGTGTTTTTCAAGTGTGTGTGAAATGAGCTCTTACACCTAAGGTTTCTTCTTATAACCAAGTTTAGGTGTTAACTTATATGTAATATGTCACTAAAAGTACACACAAGATCTAATAAACAATTGAAATAAAATCATGGGTGGGTCCACCCATCCAAACCGTCTCCAAGGGGGGGGGGGGTGTTTAGTTGGGTGGTGATGATAAGTTAGAGAGTTTGGTTAGATTTCAAGTGTTAGCTACATGTCTTAGTTAATAGATATTTTGTATGATGTGTTATGATGTTCGGGGACCATAACTAGCTTGGAAATTATAAAACAATGCTTCTAGTGCAATTTTGATGTTTCGGGTAGTGTCCGGTTGTTCGGTTGGATACCGGTTTGTTAATGTGCTAAACTTGCAGTTTAGTGTTCTTTATATACCCTTTTGTGACACTTTTAATTCCCGACACTTAGGAAAGTATTTAGGACCATTTTGTCATATTTTTGCATGATACTAGCTTGTTAAAATGCTGATTTTTGCTGTATTTTGCAGAATTCTGCACTTTATGTGTGATTTAGGCACTTTCCGACACTTAAACTATTACTTAGAACGGCAGTTTTGTGATCCTCACTTTCCTACACACTATACTAGTGTAATACTTAGTTTCTGGCTTATTCTGTGTCTCATTGCACTGTCTGTCTATGTGCTGAGTTCTGTCAGCATTTTTCTGAGTTATCCGCTAACTGTGCTTTGTGCATCATTTATGTCAATATGGTTTGCATGTAATAATGATGTGACATTATGCAATATGTGATGCACATGTAAGTATGATGCAGTAATCAGAAAGTAGTTAATTGTAATTTAGCACAGTCATTATGCACTAATCATGGTTAACTAATTGTACGGAGACCTGGATTTTTGACAGTTGTCACACCACGAGCGACATAGATTTTTTGTGTTTATTTGATTTTTATTAATATAAAGGTATTTTAGGCTTGTTTTCGTGTACGGGGTGTATTTTAGGATGTATAGGGGTGTTTTAATGGTTTTTGGAGAGTTGTTATACACTACACCTGAAAGAACTATTCATACATAGTTAAAAAACCGTTTATGATTAAATCATCATATTAAAAGTTACAATTCAGTGAAATTTGAGGCTTTCTTTGCATATAAATAGAATCAACTTCCCTCTGACGTTTGTTGGGCTAAAAGGCAAGACTATTATGGTTATAATGTGATGGGTGAAGAAGAATGGGAAATCACATGAATGCAAAAAGTTTAATAGTAAAAAGTTCATAAAAGAACATGATTTTTATGTTGAAATAGTAGAAAGATAATTACTCGACTATGGTCATCCTGGTTAGAATAGTTATCACTTTAGATATAACTTGCGTTATATAAAATGATTTATACAATTACGAAAAACATAAGACCTTTCATGTTTATCTTATTCGGAGAAGTAGAAAGCATGCTATGTACATGAAATAAAATGGGCAGAAAAGTACGTGCCTCAAACCAATAGGCAATGGAAACTGTAAAAAAATATAAATTACAAAAAGAAACAAACTTCAAATATTAGATTACCAGATTATACAACTCCAACGACCTGCCGAACGGATAATGTAGAATTGTATCTCAAAACCGATTATATATAACATATGGAAATCCGCACTTCGGTGGAGTTATACACTCACTCAGAATCAAGTACATAGAAATGGTGATTTGATTTTCTTAGTCTATAAATCAAGATGTGGAGGGTCAACTACTACTATCCATTTTCAACCCTACCTTAAAAACCTAGTTATGTGCTAATAAGAACGATTGTTAACTTTAAAAAGTCAAAAAAAAAAAAAAAAAAAAAAACTAAAACCAAAGAATACATTTAATGCCACCACGTCAAATCTAATATAAGTACCTCCTGTAGCTGATTGTGGCTAAGATCAATCGGTTGCTTAGCTAAAAAGCTAGTAGATGAAACTGATCCATACGATGCCATTGTGTCGCCGCCACTGAATTGAAAATCAAGAGGTTGGTGATAATTATATAGCTTGGCCTCTTAAAGTTACCGTGGGTGCATAGTTTGCCTATTCTCCAATCAAACATGACAGTTAAGTGAACCTCAAAAATTAGAAAATAATATGAAGCTGCTAAAATACTTACCAGAAATAACGAAATTACTATAGAAAACATCCAGGACCAAAGTAGAGACGCCCACCAAGCATCATATTTAAGACTATACATTATCATTTTCAGCAACAATCCTTTGAGTTCACATGAGTAGTTATATGGCTCAGAAAATGGTACAAATAGAGTAATACATTAAAATCTCAATTCTAGCCTAAGAATTGAGTGTAAAAAGGCTAGACCTAGAAATATTTAAGACTATACATTATCATTTTCCGGCAACAATCCTTTGAGTTCACATGAGTAGTTGCAAATCATTAATTATATGGGTCAAAAACTGGTACAAATAGAGTAATACATTAAAATCTCAATTCTAGCCTAAGAATTGAGTGTAAAAAGGCTAGACCTAGAAATATTTCACTAAATGATCCGCTTCCGATTTTGCTCGCTGCGATAATCGAAAAATGAAAAGAGATTACTTGCTTAATCTCGGGTCCGATGGTGGTGATTGCCTCAATCGTCATGTTGCCCAAAAAGAAACAACCTACAAAAACAAAAGCCCCTAAACCAAATAAAGGGATGCAACAATAATGGCTTTTGGCAGTGATGGCTGAAATATTACCATCATATATCCCACCGAGCACTTAAAAGATCGACAACGCGTACATGCATTTGAAGGAAAGCCACCAATAGTGAATATCTAAGGGTTGAGAAGGAGAAGTAGGACATGTTCATTTGATCTGCATCACATTCAATAAAATACATATTAATAAAATAGTTATACAAAATTAGCATTGTTGTATAGCCGTAATTCACGATTGGAGCAAAACTTGTGCTTACACTTGGAAGTGGAAGGGTCTCCAAAAGTTGGGACCGACTGCCAAGAAAAAGAGCATAGATCTCTTACTAAACAGGTAAAAACAATGTTGAAATAACAATAAAAATCTATAGCAATCAATTCAAATCTGTTATTCACATCAATGTTCAAGGTCTTCACTGCCGAAATTTAACTCAAAGCTAAGATTAATTGCTCTTTACCTGAAACAATTGTGCCATCAGACCAGAATTACTCTGCACTTGTTATCGGAAAGCAGCTTGGTTCACAACAGCCCATCTTGATTTAGGCTAACTTTATTCCAGTGAGACCCCAACTCTAAAGTCACATTTGTACATAAAAGTATAAAAGTCAAAGTAAAACACACATGGCATATAGAAAGTGAAAACTTTCTATATCCTACCAACAATGAAAAGAAGATGAACATCATAAACCTTCGCAAAGTCAGCATAATAAAGTGACGAATCTGAAGTGACATAAGAAAAATTCCAGCAGCCTACATAAGCTTGGAAAAGACGTAATCATAACGTGCCCAGCAGGCAACCAGCAGAACTTACACACACGGAGCAACAAACATCATAACTGATCATCAAAGGATGAAGAAAACCTAACAAACACATATAAGAGAACTAAATGAATTAACCAACAAACAAATAACTAAATTGTGTCCTACACACAAAAATCCAGTAACCTTTAGCTAAGAAATGCTGAAAAGTTCCTCAACCACCACCCCTGGCTCATAAAATTATCTAATAAATATAAAAGAACACACTTCAAGGAATACAACAACCTTGATATTAAGATATGGTTTAAAATAACTGAGTATGACAACATTATGGAACGTCGATTCATTATTGATGTTAAAAAGAGAGATTCACACACAGGGCCAGAAGCTATTAGCTGAAAAGTAAAGAAAAAACACATTTTTCTAATTTTTGGTAGAAGTATAAGAACAGTTTGCACCTCTTGACCCGTTTAACCGATTTAATATGTTTGACACATTTCCATTATATGAATTGGTTAAAACTTAAAATTGTCACCTATATAGTTGATAGGTTTTAAACCATTCACCGGAATCCGAAAAAATAAGGAAAACGACCTGGGTGAGTTTACCATTATCTTATAACAAATTCCCCTTTTTTAATGAAAAACTAAAATTCACAAATAAAATGAATAACTTGATTAAACCTATAAGCAAACATGGCCTTTGATTGTCAAGAACTCTTACGATCAATCTTGTATCCCGAGACGACTCACACACTCCATGATGGATGATGGATGATGGTTGTGGATGATGGTGTTGTGGTGGTGGTGGAGTGTGGGTGAAGTGTGAGAGAGGTGGTATGCCAAGGGATGGTTTGCAAATGAGCCAAGCACCCCTATTTATAGTCTGAACAACAGCTCGGGAACGACCCCGTGACCATTGGGCACGGCCCCGTGTTCACTCTCCTTCTCTTTCTTCATTAATTGCAGTTTGTCTGCATTAGTTGACCACACCCCCGTGTCCGCTGGGCACGACCCCGTGTGCAGAAGCGTATCTGTACTATTAAGTGTTGGGATTGAACCCTACCAGAGGAACAGATAATGAAAGCCAAAACCGGATCATGACAGTGGATTCACAATAAACAGCTGTTTACATTAGGCTTTCCCCTTGAAAGTGACTATAACATCTGATGGTCTTCTATCCACTGCCCGTATACAACTGCTGCTGTTCTTAACTACTGACGAAGCCCAAAAGACTGCTAAGAACTAAGCATTGCTGGTACATTCTGCTGGTGACAAAGCACTGCCCAATCAAGGACTGATCAACCTTGAGGAAAGCACTGATGAATAGAGAGAGCAGTAGTTTAGTATATCATCTGTTTTATGTATAGTCAGTGGTTAGGTTTAGCAGTGTTTGTATGAGAACAGTAGATACAGGTTGTTAGGCTGTTAGACATCGCTTTCATGGTGACGTCAGCTGAGATGCCTCAGTGGTTTGGTTTGTCTATAAATGGAACAGTACTCTGTACTGTTACATTTGATCGTTTTGAGTGAGTTCTTCTCCTCAATTCAATCCTTTCATCTTGTGCAACCAACCACTGTAGTATCTGGCTGAGGGGGAGCTTAGTTTCTAAGCTTGCAATGGAATCCTTTGCTTTGAATTGTAATCTTTCGACTCTATGAAAAGCAAATGTTTATCAAACTATTTTCTCCTATGATTGTGTTTACAAAGTTTGTGATCATTTCCGCTGCACTTAAATTTCTATTCATTTCTGTTTGATTTGTCCAAATTATACAAATAAACACAATCACGAGAGCCTCAGATCCTAACAATTGGTATAAGAGCATGGACAGTCAAATTCAATCTAACAATCAATTTAACATAACAGTTCGGCTCAAAATTCATTGATACTAAGGTTGGTTGTATTCAATTGAAAAACAGAGTAACGAGTAAACCATGATCAAAATGCTTATTCAAAACTCTGTAAATCAACCAAGATGTCATATGACACACAAATCTCACACAACAAGTGATTTCATGCACAAGACACTCGTGGTTTTTGGATCTGAGAAACATATCTGTTAAACTATGGGATTGTTTCATATTTTCAAAATTGATTTCAACTGTTGTTATGAAACGTGTGATGTCACTATATTAGATGCTAAAGTATGAACCTCAGATTAACAAAAGCCTGTGTTCATAAAACATTAGTGTTTTTGCTAACGTAAAAAGAGGGAAATTAAAACTTTAGTCATTCAGATCTCATGTATTGAAAACAGGTTGAGATCCTTAAAAGGACAAAATCAACTATGTTAAAATACATTCAGAAAATCAGGGATCAACATAGTCCATATCATATATAGTGTGGGATTGGTTGAAAAACCTGTGCAAACATGACCAATTCTCTCAAAACATTACTGCAAAATGATATTGGATTAAGGTTTTTCTCAACAAAGACCTCCCAGTAAGTAATTCATTACTTATAAATGGGAAGGGTAAAAAGGGAAGAAGAAAATTCACAAAAAAAAAACTCAAAAGTGTGTTTATCTCAAAACCTTTGAAATCAGAAGACAAGAGTATAAACATAAAACACTTAAGAGTCAAAGTTTAGGATAATAATGGTCATTAAGCAACTGTGTGCATTCATCTGTTCAGGAAAAGGTTCAGGTAAAAATGGAAATTCCGGTGAATGAACTTCAAGAGGAATAGACAAATCTTCAAAATCATCACATGGTTCTCAAAAACTCATGTGTACATGTGTCCTCAATTCTGTTGTCAATCAATCAACAAGAAAATGGTACCAAACAGTGGTCAAAATGTATTTACAATTTCATACGACTGTTGTCAAACCACTGACCATTTTCATAAACTTGAGAATGATATGATTATGTATTTTTTTAAAATATACCAGATCCTTTTGATGCTGTTGTCAGAAAAGCCTTTAACCATTTTTATACAAAGAATTTTCTCAAATAACCAGGATTTATTATTCGTTTTTTTTAGAATAATATTTTTTTGAACTTTTGCTTGTTCTTGTTGGCAATAGTTTCAATTTCCAATCAGGATATAGTACCTTATTTTTGTTGGTATTATTATCCTCATAAATGGGTCAAAAGGAAATGGTACATATGTCAAGGTCATGTCATACTCAGGTTTGTTTTAAACACTAATCAAATGTTGATTGCTAAACAGTGCTTAAACTATAGGGGCACTCATGTTTTAATTTAGATATTAAACGAAAATGAGTTGCCTTAGCATAAAGTTCTCACCATCTGGGGTACTAAACCACTGTCAGAAATTCGTAAAATTTTTTGAAATGAGAAAATGACATGTGGCAAAACCTTGAATGAAAATTTCTTTAAAAAGTTGCTGACATAATGGGCTTTCAAATCGTTATCATTATCACACCCCTAAACACTGTTTGTTCAAACATCTGCTCTCTAACTACTGTCCACTGCTGAAAGTCAACCACTGTTCTTCCATCACCATTGTAAGCACTGATATTCAAAATCTGCGTTACAACCACTGATATGCTATCCACTGATAGTAAAAATCACCCACTGTCCTCATTTTGACCGTTGTAACCACTGATACTTGCTTCATCAGTGGTTTCCGAAACAACTGTCCTCCATAATTCATCTTTCCATCATCTGTTGACACGTGGTCAGTTTTTTTGCCTTCAGATCATAATAACCGCTGTCACATCAGCGATCACTTTTTCCCTAAATAAAACCCTGATCAAAACCCCCAAACAGGGTTTTACACTGTCGAATTGAATTCCAAAGTTCTCTTCTCAAAGCAGTTTCCAACCTTTCTTCCCAAATCACTCTCCGATCCTTCTTCATCAAAATGACAAAGTCAAAATCATAATCTAAACCAAAATCAACACCATCTTCCAAAGAGGTCGCTCAAACGGCCGAAGAATCCATCGAGATACCATACAAATCTCCTCACAATTATCTGGGTTTGCTCACAAAACCCACCGATAACCACACCTTCGACTCCATCATTGATACATTATCTGCATCAAAGTACAAAACTTTGTTGACAGCAGATGCTCCCATTTATCTACAAACCCAGAGAGAGTTCTGGAAAAAGGCGACGCTTGAAAAACAAGACGATAAAGTCATGGCCATTAACTCCTCGATACAGGGTAAAGTGATTCAAATCACTCCACAATCAATCTCTGAAGTTTTTAAACTCGACGATCAGAAAGGTAAACCTTCTTTTGATAAAACCGAGTTGAAAAAGGATTTCTTAAAAAGAGGGTATGCAGAACAATCAAAGGTAGATACCTTACAAAAAGGTTATTTCCCTTCTGCACCTAGGTTTTTATTTCACACACTTTTGAGTTGCGTTTCAAATAAAACAACAGCGTTTAATGAAATACCATTGAAGATTCAATGTCTGGGCTATGCTATCCTAAATAATGAAAATTACAATTATTCCCAGGAGATCTTTAATGACTTGGTAAAAAATGTTGATAGCAAATCATTTTTACTTTTTCCAAGATTTCTGAGCTATTATTTTAAACAAAAATTTGAAAAAGAGAATGAAAATTTGCTCAAACAAGGTGTCTATTTTCAAATAAAAGGTTTAACAAATGAAACATTTTCCAGAATGATGGCACCAATAAAAACAAAAGCAGAGGTGTCTGAGCAGATTTCAGCAGTTACCACTGCTCCTCAGACATCTGCTGCTGAGCCCACTGCTTTGAAACCCACACCTGACATTACCAAAAAGACCAAAAGAAAATCTTACAAAAAGCCCACCAAACCCAAGAAAAAGGCAACTCTGGAAGATGAGATCCCAGAGCAACTGCCTGTGACAACACAAATGTCACCACAAACCACTGCTGCTACTTCCTCACAGCAGTTGGTAGAAAGATCTCCACCATTGCCTCAAACTCCTCCTACATCCTCACAAAAGGATCAGGTTGTAATCACAGGGACACCACAATATGAAGCTCTGGACCCAATCGGATCCATCTTCCTCAGTCCTGATCCCAAGGACATGTCTCTTTCAACTCCCATACCCTCACCAATCATACTACCACAATCCATGCTACCTTTGTTGCATGCAGTTGATATAGCTCAGACACAAACCAGTTCCTCTCTATCACCTATCACTAAGAGTATACTCCCACAAGTGACTGGGTCTGATGCTACTACTCCTGCTATCCCAGCAACAATTGAGGAGGTTACACCCCCTGAGTTACAAGTAACTCTCGGTGGTAGTTCAAGTGGAGCAGCAACTACAACTGATGGATCAACAGATCTTCAGTTGGATAGTTGTTTCATTAGTAAGACTCCCTTGAAGGCAATTTCTTCTATAGCACCATCGATAACCACCAGTGAGTTGGTTCAAACCACTGGTACCATCAAAGGTTTATCAAGTGCTGAAGAAAGAAGTCCCCAGTACCAAGAACAAGGGGCATCAATGGGTGATTTTTGGGACTCAGTTCCTAAGTCACACATTGATACAACCACTACTGGTGGGGATTCAGATGATCCTACTAACGTAGGTGATGATTTAAAATATCAGGAATTGACGGGCAGAGTTGAGAAACTTGAAACATCAGTTGCTGAAATAAAGGATACGGTGCAGCAGCTATTAAAAGCTCAGAAAGCACAGTCCACTGTTGTTCCACCTCAAGTACTTGCTCCGCCACAAGCACTTGCTGCAAATGAGCTCTGGAATCTTTTTCAACCCTTGCTAGAAAAACAAAAACAAACGGCTGATCAGCAGCATGAAATGCATGTAAAAATGCTAACAAACATGGTGGAATCAAGGTTTAAGGATACTCAAGCAGATATCAAGGCTATAAAGGCCAGCATTCAAAGCACCTCTGGCAAAGTTCCTTCCAATCTACTATTTCTTGATAACCCCCTTACAGATAATGCCAAAAAGGGGGAGAATATCAAGCAGTTGAGACAGATGAATATGATGGGAATAGAACATGGTCTATATGTTGAACCAGAAAAAGCAAAAGAAAAGCAGGTTTCAAAAACTGCTAGTCAAACAGTTGTCATCTCTTCAACACACACCACTACAACACACACAACTATAACCACTGCCCTACCACCATCATCTAAAATCACATCATCCTCATTACCTCCTGTTATAAAACAGAAGATAGCAGATGTTACAACATCTGCTGTAATGACAACAGTGATTGAGACACCAGTTGTTTCAACCACTGTCAGTTAATCACAAACCACTGCCACCCAAATCACCACCACTGATCCACCCAAAACAACATCTGCCTCTCCTACAATAAAAAGGAGAAGGATCTTCATAACTGATGATTCACCACCACAATCACCACCATCAAAAACTACTTCACCATCTTTAATCACTGCTCAAAAGCAGAAGATATCTACTGACACATCAGTAGTTGTAATGACATCAGAGGTTGAAACACCAGTTGTTTCAACAGCCGTTAGTCAACCATCCACCACTGCTCTTATCACTCCTACATCACAACCAGCAAAGCTCTACACCAGAAAAAGAAAACTTACTCAGGCAAATGAGGACAAATATGATCCCATTGCTGCAAAATATCCGCTGGAACTAGAAGCTATAAAAAATGAGATGAGGCAATTCTACACTGATGATGATCCTTCAAACAGAAGATTTCCTTCACTCGTTGGCTTCATAGTCCCTGAAGACATGGATGAATATCTTGAGCTCAAAACAAGACAGGCTAAGATAAGAGCCAAGGTTGAATGTGAAGGTCAAAGTGATGAAGCCATTGCTGAAAGATTGGAATTTCTGCTCACAAAAGTCAAACAAATAAAAGATTTTGCACAAGAACTGAGCAAAGAAAAGGCAGATCAACGAAAAGAGATGAGAAGAAAACTTCTTGCATACATCATGCAAGAAAATTTTTATCATGCTGAAGAAAACCAATTTGAAGAATGGCCAATAGTGGCTTTAAAGCATGAGGCTGATAGGATTGATAGACTCAAGAACGATCCTAGAAAGAAGAAAAATGCTCTAAATTGGAGCAAATACAAAAAGCTCATCACTGACCTAACAGCTGAGTACAAAAGAAAGAAACAGGAGTTGGTGGATGCAAAAATGGACACAGCCAATGCCATATCAAAATGGTCAAAGCAGCATACTGATGAAGCCTATGAAAGGCTGAAGAAAAGGAAGATAATTGTTTCAGGCACTTCAAAGAAGCATGAACAAATGATGAAGCTTGAACAACAGTTTGAAAACCTTAAAACACTGTTCAAGTCAACAGAAAATCCTATTCTTGTGTCAAACCGAGAAGAAGGAGAACAGCTGACTAGTGAAGAGGCAAAAGAAAAGGAAGTTGAGTACTTCACAGAAACCATCATGAAAATGGATCTAAAAGAAGAGAGCTCAGAAAAACTTCAAAACCTTTTTAAGAAGGTGTTAACTAAGCCTGCATCACCAAATACTTCAGAATTTTCAGACATTGAGCCAGATCAACAAAAGAGACAAGAGCAGATAGAAAAGGAGACCGCAGAAGACATAGCTGCAGCAAACAATGTCATTGAAATGGCCTTCAAACGAATGTTTGAAAGTCTGCAAGTTTTCACAAGGCCAACATCTCCCAACTCATCAGCAAATAAATCTCTCCCAAGAAACCCATTTGGTTTAAAAATACTAAAGTGGCTATCTGATCAAAAGACCCATGTATTGACTCTGGTCAGAATCAATGGTGAAGTGAAGCATATATCAAGGAATCAAGCACTAGGCCTGGGTGTTGAAGATCTACAAGATCTCCTTGAGCTTACACTGTGCCGGGATGAAGATGATACAAGTTCCAAAGAATTTGAAGAAGAATTTAAAAGACAAGCAAGGGAACTTCTGATGAGGAATAAAGATCCAGAATAATGAAGGGTTTTGGCATTATCTGTTCCAGGGGGAGATTGTTGGGATTGAACCCTACCAGAGGAACAGATAATGAAAGCCAAAACCGGATCATGACAGTGGATTCACAATAAACAGCTGTTTACATTAGGCTTTCCCCTTGAAAGTGACTATAACATCTGATGGTCTTCTATCCACTGCCCGTATACAACTGCTGCTGTTCTTAACTACTGACGAAGCCCAAAAGACTGCTGAGAACTAAGCACTGCTGGTACATTCTGCTGGTGACAAAGCACAGCCCAATCAAGGACTGATCAACCTTGAGGAAAGCACTGATGAATAGAGAGAGCAGTAGTTTAGTATATCATCTGTTTTATGTATAGTCAGTGGTTAGGTTTAGCAGTGTTTGTATGAGAACAGTAGATACAGGTTGTTAGGCTGTTAGACGTCGCTTTCATGGTGACGTCAGCTGAGATGCCTCAGTGGTTTGGTTTGTCTATAAATGGAACAGTACTCTGTACTGTTACATTTGATCGTTTTGAGTGAGTTCTTCTCCTCAATTCAATCCTTTCATCTTGTGCAACCAACCACTGTAGTATCTGGCTGAGGGGGAGCTTAGTTTGTAAGCTTGCAATGGAATCCTTTGCTTCGAATTGTAATCTTTCGACTCTATGAAAAGCAAATGTTTATCAAACTATTTTCTCCTATGATTGTGTTTACAAAGTTTGTGATCATTTCCGCTGCACTTAAATTTCTATTCATTTCTGTTTGATTTGTCCAAATTATACAAATAAACACAATCACGAGAGCCTCAGATCCTAACATTAAGATTTCCCCAGATTCTGCGAATCTTAGAGTTGACCACGGCCCCGTGTCCGCTGGGCATGCCCCTGTGGTGGGTGATAGAAGCTTCTACAACTTTGTATTTTCTACAGACACTTGGGCACGCCCCCGTGCTCATTGAGCACGGGGCGTGTTCAGCCTTCTGTTCTATTTGTTTTTGCTTGGGAAGATGTTGTCGGGGGTCGGGCATGCCACATTTATTCCTTTTCTTGTATTTATGTTAGATTTAGCTGCCTTTTTGTTTCTTTTGTTCATTTGAGCTCATTTAATCCTAAAAATATAAAAGGAAGACAAAAACACACTTTTTCCAACATTAGTACTAAAAAAAGGTTAGTTTTATGCCACATTTGATGTAATTTATATGTTTCATTTTGCACACATCAAATACCCCCAAACTTGAATCTTTGCTTGTCCTCAAGCAAAACTCTTTATAATGTGGCTTTACACTCCCAAATGGAATGGGTAGAAGAGAAGGTTTTTGGGCTTGTCATAGAGTGTCAGGATTTCCAAGATTCTTTATAAAGTTTTATTTTTATTTATTTACAATCCTATTCGCCATGATTTATTTAAAACATTACATAAGATAAATTACTTATTAGGGCATAACATTCCTTTTTAAAATTCCACTTATATACAAGTTCACATACCTCATAGGGATCACTCAACATTCGGCCGAAGATGTTTTTTAGTGAATCACTCGAGAGCGGCATTGAACTTACTCCTACCATAAGCTTGCCAAGCAATCAATCCTCCTCCTTTTTAACTATACACCTTTGTAAATATCAAGAGGACTTTTTGGGTGAAGGGTTAGGCTTGGGTTAAAGGTGGGTGGTTGGGTTAGTGGTTAGTAAAAGGGCGAAAGGCGTAAAAAGCGTCGGTTTTCGTAAGACTTTTTATTTTTTTATTTTTTATTATTTTTTGTAACTTTTTTATTTTTGATGAAACACTTTTTTCAAACAAAGTTCTTTTTGATAAACTTGTTTGTTTACTTCTTTTTGCTTCATCATCATATTTTTTTTTCATAAGGAAGACTTGAGAAAAACCGAGATTGTTACTAAAACAAAGGGTTAAAAAAAAGGAAAGTTTTGGTGGGTAAAAGGGTGTTTGTTTTGGGTTAAGAAATGAAAAGGTTTAGGCTCAAAGGGGTTAACTAGGGGGATTTTGGGTAGGTGGTAAAAAAAATAATGATGTAGAAATAAAAAAGGGTTAGTCCTAATGCCTCCATCATTTACTTACTCGGGTTTAAGTTGGTAAGGACCGGGAATGTATTGTCGTGGCAAGTTCTAGAGTCGTAAGAACCAAGCGGCTATTCGCACAAGAAACAAAAAATGAGCAATTAGTTTAAAGATTTGTATTTGTATGCTCAATAACGGCTCAAAACTCACTTTTTGTGGGAATGAGTTTTTATGTGATCAAGTATATATAATCAAATTTTAACTAAACTTGTCATGTCGTTTCATAATTTTCTTATGTTGGCTCTTTTTATCACGACGCTATCGGTTGTAAATTTGTAAAAATATAACATTTTTAGAACTTGAAACTCCCAAATTAAACCTAGACATGTAAAAAATGATTTTTTTTTGAAAAAATTTGGGGTGATTTGCGGTTCCAATAGAGTTTTGTGTAAGGCTTGTAATTAGGACTTCCAAGATTCAAGGTTTTAGCTTCCCCCCCCCCCCCCCCACTTAAATTATACATTGTCCTCAATGTGGCCCAAAAATAAGTTTTTAGGTTGATTGAATGTGTAAAACGGTGTAAAAACAAAAAATTATGTTATTGGGCGTCTGGACACGGCCCCGTGGTGTCCGGGCACGGCCCCGTGTTCAGATCGCCAGTAACGAAAATGAGTAAAAAGAAACAGAAGCATGGGCACGGGGGCTTGTTGGGTGAGCACGACCCGTGTCCAGTTACCTGAACTGGGCATTTTCTGCAGACGGCTGGGCACGGGCATGTTGGGTGAGCACGGCCCGTGCTGAACTTGCTGTAATGAAGAAAAATTTGTCGGGTGGCCCTGTTTTTGTGCATGGGGTGTTGGTTCAAGTTTTCCTTGGTATCCTTCACCATCCTGAGTGTGTTTTACCCATTACAACATCATCCAAACACCAATTTAACTAAAACCGTAATTCCATTAAATAGAGAAAATTACATAATAGTCCTAGAGAATTGAAAATAAAATAGAAAAATAAAAGTTAAGGGTCCTAAATTAGATAGGTCAAGTGATACATAAAGTCATCCTAAAGAGCTCTACTTTTACAATAGGAACCAAAATTCCGGAAACAGTTTTCCGGTATCTAAAAGCTTTGTAGAACTCCGAGCCGATGGGTGTCCCCTAGATGTAGTTTAGAGCCATTCTTCTATCTCTCTTGGGAGGAAGAAGGCGGCTTCATTCTCCTCAACATCTCGCGGAGGGGGAGTGACACCAACCGGAACCCCTTGTAGTATGTCTTGAGGGGGTTCCGGGTGTATGGCGTACCATTCGGCTGATATGATGACTTTCGGTACCACATTCCATGCCCTTTGGGTGATAAATGGTACCAAAGGAGGAGATGCGAGAATGTTCAACCTTTGGTGCAAAAGGTTGACCTCTCGAAGGCATCCCTCTAGTCCCACCATCAAATGATTAATACGGTCGACCAATGCTTCTTCCACCCCCGTCATTTCATCAATGGCCTCTCTTAAGGCGTAAACGTAGTTCACAAGAGAATCTTCAACCGTTGATGACCTCCTCCCTTGTCGGTTGTTCCTGGAGTGCGACGAAGATGTTCTGCTAGTTCTGCTCACCATTCTGAGGAAACAGACCGAAAAGAGTTCAATTTTCACGGAGTAGTACCTCGGACACGGCCCCGTGTTCAGTTGTCTGCAGATTTTTGGGATAAGGAATCTTGGAGTTTTAAATTATTTTCAAGGTTTTCAAAGCATTTTTAAGCAGAAACAACTTAAAACATTGTTGTAGAACTTATTTTTAACAAGATTCCTTGAACAAAAATCTATCAAACATCACCTTAAAGCTTGGAATCATGGTGACTTCAAGCTCTAATGGAGGTATTGAGTGAAAAATTGAAGAAGGTAATAGGCAAAAGAGGAAAGGACAAGATGGTTGTTGAGAACCTTCTTTTAGAAAATACCTAGGATGGTATGAGTGAAGATTCCCCCAAATCTCTGTCCCTGGAATGGTCCAAATGTGTAGGATTCTTGGCTGCATTTATAGAAAACGACAGCACGCTGCACACGGCCCCGTGTCGGCTGGACACGGCCCCGTGTTCAGGCGAGGTCCTGACACATTTTGTCCATATTCTAACAAAAAGTCAGAAAGGAATCTTTTGGTGGACACGGGGCGTGTTGACCTGGACACGGCCCCGTGTCTAGAGGCTGTTTATGAAGTTTTGTCTATTTCTAAGGAACTTATCCGGATCGAGTGGTTCCTTACTGGATGGAACAACCCCAAAGTGCCTAAGATACCTTAATTGCTCTAGATTAAGACGAGAACGCAAGAGGTTGTCGGTGAGGGTGATTCCTATGCTAATTGTAGGTGGACAAGTCCAACCCTTTCCCGGACTCTCGTTAAAGAAGGTGTATGCCGAATCGCTCAGGTCTATGTATGCACCGAACGAAGTCGATGGGGAGTCCTTCACGGCACAATCGACACAGGGACGACTATCGCCCAAGTCTTTGCTAGAGTTAGAGGTAATATTGGGAACAACAAAGTTGTTTTTATTCGAATGCGATCCCAACAATTCTTCTTGGGTATCGTCTTGAGATGAATTATTGAAATCCATCTTAAGTTCTTTTATCCAATTAAGAAGTAGATCTTCCAATTGAAATAGTTCATCAAGAAGCATTTCTCCTAGAAGGTCCGGTTGAGAGCATTCGAGGGAGAGATAGGGATTATTTTTACTTTCACCCCTCTTAAGGCTACAGGAAAACAATGGGTCTATATAATGGGGCTTATAATTTAGAAAATAACATTCTAAATCTTTATGAGAGCCACCATATATTTGACACCACGTACCATAAGAGTGCCGAAAGTAAAAAATATCAGTATCTCTCATGTTTGTGTCAGAAATTACCAACCGTCGGGATCTTATGGTTCTGTTTCAGTAACTGAAACTTGGGCACGGGGCGTGTTGAGTGGGCACGTCCCCGTGTTCAGCTTACTGTCTGACTTAAAACAGGATTGCCAGTTCCAAAGATTGGGCACGGGGCGTGTTCAGCGGGCACGGCCCGTGCTGAGTTCTGCAGAAGCTGAAAAATTAAGAAAATCCTAAAAAAAACAGAAAAATTAGAAAAAACGATTTGGCCGTTGATTCCTAACTTTCTTAAAATCCTTGTGTCCCCGGAAACGGCGCCAAAAACTTGATGTGCGTGAGTGTTATAGGTTTTTAATGTATAATTGAAGCCCTTTTACACTTTTTAGCCAAGTTTTAAATTTATAAAACACGATATTTACTAACACTAAACACACATATGGGCAAGTGCACCCATCGTGAGCGTAGTATAGTGTTGGTAAGATACCGAGGTCGTCCAAGGACACAAGAGCTTTTAGTACCGGTTTATCCTCAACGTCTAATCAAATCAAAAATTAGAAAAAGGTTTTTAAACAAGAAAAATAAAACTAATTAAAATGCTGAAAAATAAAATAAAAACAGATAGACAAGATGAATCACTTGGATCCGACTTGTGTGTAGTGTAACCTTTGATTATTTCGGCACTTTTGCACTTTTTAAGAGATTATCTTAGTTATTGTAGTAGGCCCCTCTTTTAAAGGTGACGTTACCCTCAACCCAGTAGTTTGAGTCAGCAAGGATACAATCCTAAAGGGTCGGATTATTGAAAGATAATTAATTAAGTTATTAATGCATAATGTGGTAGGCCCCTCTTTTGAAGGTGACGTTACCCTCGGCTAAGTAGTCTGAGTCAGTAGGGATACAGTCCTAAGTAGTCGGGTTAAAGTTTTAATAGTAACTTACATATGAGGGGATCAAAGAGTTTGAACTCCCGCCATCCAATACCGGTGGGTATCGAAGGAGGTCCTACTAAATTTGACCCAGATCCTTGCAGGATCTATACACTGAACAAGGCAAGACTCTTACCAAATCATTCCCTTAACCCCCGACCAGGTAGCCAACATACCTCCATATAGACCGTGGAGATATGAATGGTGAAAATATTTTATTTTATATAGACAGTAAAATAATGCCATGACACCGCAGACAAACGATAAGGAAGAATCACCTTCAACATAAGAAACTAGTTATTAAAGTCATTAATACATAACCAAATAAAAAGTGCGAAAAGATTAAAAATAAAAAGTATTACACTAGACACTTGTCTTCACCAAGTGATGTAAGAGACTTAGGCAAACATGGCCTTTGATTGTCAAGAACTCTTACGATCAATCTTGGATCCCGAGACGACTCACACACTCTATGATGCATGATGGATGATGGTGGTGGATGATTGTGTTGTGGTGGTGGTGGAGTGTGGGTGAAGTGTGAGAGAGGTGGTGTGCCAAGGGATGGTTTGCAAATGAGCCAAGCACCCCTATTTATAGTCTGAACAGCAGCTCGGGCACGACCCCGTGTCCATTGGGCACGGCCCCGTGTCCACTCTCTTTCTCTTTCTTCATTAATTGCAGTTTGTCTGCATTAGTTGACCACGCCCCCATGTCCGCTAGGCACGACCCCGTGTGCAGAAGCGTATCTGTACTATCAAGATTTCCCCAGATTCTGCAAATCTTAGAGTTGACCACGGCCCCGTGTCCGCTGGGCACGTCCCCGTGGTGGGTGATAAAAGCTTCTACAACTTTGTCTTTTCTGCAGACACTTGGGCACGCCCCCGTGCTCATTGAGCACGGGGCATGTTCAACCTTCTGTTCTCTTTGTTTTTGCTTGGGAAGATGTTGTCGGGGGTCGGGCATGCCACGTTTATTCCTTCTCTTGTATTTATGTTAGACTTAGCTGCCTTTTTGCTTCTTTTGTTCATTTGAGCTCATTTAATCCTGAAAATACAAAAGGAAGACAAAAACAAACTTTTTCCAACATTAGTAACTAAAAAGGGTTACTTTTATGCCACATTTGATGTAATTTATTTGTTGCATTTTGCACACATCATATTTGTTTGTAAGCATTTTGTAATAATTTGAAACATGTACTTCACCCCCGAAGTTATAAAACTGAAAACAGTTAAGAGAAAAGGGGTATATGAACTCACTGTCTTGCGTCTTCAATAATAGTAACTCAAGTTCCTTCGGCAAACACGACTACCTACAATGTACTAATGTCTATTAGACGAACGGGTCGTGCCTTGTCTTAGTATTAATGTTTTTGAGTTACGTTTCTTTTATGTCTTCGGTATCATCCCAAGTTATGCAACTATTTGTTAAAATAATTAATATTTTAACTCGAATTAATTTTTGGAATAATCGTTAAAACATTATATCTTATTTTAACACTTTCCAAGTATTTATACTTGTACTTCCTTCCCAAGGATGGGTATATTTGTATTTGTATTTGTATTTGTACATTTTTGCCATGTATCGGTGTCGTATTCCGGTGTGGATTTATACGTACGAGAATACGTATTTTCTTGTAATTGTTAAGTATTCTTATACTTAATTTTGTGTTAAACTTTCCGGAATATTATTTCTAATAAAAGTCCACTAATATATATTTCTCAATATATATATATATTAGAATTATTACTTAGAAAAATTATTTATAATTTTTCCTTTAGGCAAAAATATTTGTAGTTCTAAAATAATATATTTTCAAGTCTAACTTTAGAAAATATATATAAACTTATTTTTATCCATAAATAATGTATTTCAAGTTTATCCAAGAAAATATATATTTTTCCCAAAAATAATATATCTCCTAATAATTCCAAAGAAACATATATATATATATATATATATATATATATATATACTTTTATTCACCAAAAAATTATATATTTCCTTTTTGTCAAAATATGATATAACTTCGTGACAATCGTAAAAATCATATTTTCATTTCTTGTGTTCAAAATATTATTTATAAAAAATATATACTTATAAATGTATTTTCCGGAATATTTTGTAAGTTACATTATTTCGTTCGGTTTTACAATATTATGTGTGTAACTTGTATATTTATTCCTTGAGATTTTTGGTAATATTTTGGATTGTAATTTTTGGTGTTTTAATGTGTTATATTATTTTAAGTCCTAATATAATATAACTATTACACAAAGTATACAAATAATCACACGCATTATGTCTTTAACGTATATATATATATTCTAAATATATACTTATCCATTTTTATTTATAAAAACCAACCTCCAACATTTGTATTTTTGTAACAAAAAATTATGGCAAAGTTTATGAAACCATCTATTGCTGAAAATACACTTGTAAGTGTGTTTTTATAAATATTTTCTAAGTGTTTATATTTTTAGAAAATTTTGTCATAGTTTCCCCTAAAATGGAAGTTTCCATGCATTCAAGCATATCATTTTCTTTTAAAATCATCCCAAACAATTAACAATTCAATCAACACTTACCAAGTGCCAAAATCATGCAATTTATACAACAACATGAACTTGAACTTTTATAAAAACTTGTAGTAACTTACTAGTGTGTTTAGTAAGCTTAGTTACCCTTTAAAGTTTGCTTGTTTATTTGTAAATCCCTTTCTTGCAAGACTTAGTCTTTTACAACTTACAAGATGATTTTTCTAGAAATCATTCTTTTGAGTTTTTCTTGTTAACAATGTATTTCTACACTTGATATACCTCTAAAAACATGGTTAGTTTCTTTAAAATCTATGATTATATAAATCTTGCAAATGAACTTGGTTTCTTGAGAAAACTATGTTTGAAATCACTTTTATATAAGTCTTCAAACATGTTTCATACTTTATCATACCCAAAATCATCCTTATTTTCAAGTTCATGTGAAACATAAAGTATGATCCTCTTGGTCTTTCACAAGATCATCACTTCAACTTGCTAGATCATGTGTTTAATCATAATCTAGTAAGTTCCATATAATGTTTAACATCATAAACACAAGAATCAATCATCAAGTATCACACATATACTAAAATAACATATATTCTTATGTTAGTGAGCTTTATGTTAGAGATTATCTTCTTATTCTTTGATGTTCTTCAAGATTAACAACATACATCATCTTTTAACCAACTAAATAATAAGTAACAAGAGATTATAAGAGCCTTACTACTAGCACAAGGCTAGGGATGAAACTCAAGAAGATGAAGATTATGAATGTGATGGATAAAAGCAAATGAAAGAGGTCCTTCCACTTCCAATGCCACCAAGCTCCTTTGTATGAAGTTTAACACCCTTGTATGTGCTTTGAATGGATGAGAAAGATTGAATGAAGGTGAGTGTATGGTGGGTTGGTTTCGGCCGAGAGCTCCCAAGAGAGGAGAAGGTTTTGTGTGTTTTTCAAGTGTGTGTGAAATGAGCTCTTACACCTAAGGTTTCTTCTTATAACCAAGTTTAGGTGTTAACTTATGTGTAATATGTCACTAAAAGTACACACAAGATCTAATAAACAATTGAAATAAAATCATGGGTGGGTCCACCCATCCAAACCGTCTCCAAGGGGGGGGGGGGTGTTTAGTTGGGTGGTGATGATAAGTTAGAGAGTTTGGTTAGATTTCAAGTGTTAGCTACATGTCTTAGTTAATAGATATTTTGTATGATGTGTTATGATGTTCGGGGACCATAACTAGCTTGGAAATTATAAAACAATGCTTCTAGTGCAATTTTGATGTTTCGGGTAGTGTCCGGTTGTTCGGTTGGATACCGGTTTGTTAATGTGCTAAACTTGTAGTTTAGTGTTCTTTATATACCCTTTTGTGACACTTTTAATTCCCGACACTTAGGAAAGTATTTAGGACCATTTTGTCATATTTTTGCATGATACTAGCTTGTTAAAATGCTGATTTTTGCTGTATTTTGCAGAATTCTGCACTTTATGTGTGATTTAGGCACTTTCCGACACTTAAACTATTACTTAGAACGGCAGTTTTGTGATCCTCACTTTCCTACACACTATACTAGTGTAATACTTAGTTTCTGGCTTATTCTGTGTCTCATTGCACTGTCTGTCTATGTGCTGAGTTCTGTCAGCATTTTTCTGAGTTATCCGCTAACTGTGCTTTGTGCATCATTTATGTCAATATGGTTTGCATGTAATAATGATGTGACATTATGCAATATGTGATGCACATGTAAGTATGATGCAGTAATCAGAAAGTAGTTAATTGTAATTTAGCACAGTCATTATGCACTAATCATGGTTAACTAATTGTACGGAGACCTGGATTTTTGACAGTTGTCACACCACGAGCGACATAGATTTTTTGTGTTTATTTGATTTTTATTAATATAAAGGTATTTTAGGCTTGTTTTCGTGTACGGGGTGTATTTTAGGATGTATAGGGGTGTTTTAATGGTTTTTGGAGAGTTGTTATACACTACACCTGAAAGAACTATTCATACATAGTTAAAAAACCGTTTATGATTAAATCATCATATTAAAAGTTACAATTCAGTGAAATTTGAGGCTTTCTTTGCATATAAATAGAATCAACTTCCCTCTGACGTTTGTTGGGCTAAAAGGCAAGACTATTATGGTTATAATGTGATGGGTGAAGAAGAATGGGAAATCACATGAATGCAAAAAGTTTAATAGTAAAAAGTTCATAAAAGAACATGATTTTTATGTTGAAATAGTAGAAAGATAATTACTCGACTATGGTCATCCTGGTTAGAATAGTTATCACTTTAGATATAACTTGCGTTATATAAAATGATTTATACAATTACGAAAAACATAAGACCTTTCATGTTTATCTTATTCGGAGAAGTAGAAAGCATGCTATGTACATGAAATAAAATGGGCAGAAAAGTACGTGCCTCAAACCAATAGGCAATGGAAACTGTAAAAAAATATAAATTACAAAAAGAAACAAACTTCAAATATTAGATTACCAGATTATACAACTCCAACGACCTGCCGAACGGATAATGTAGAATTGTATCTCAAAACCGATTATATATAACATATGGAAATCCGCACTTCGGTGGAGTTATACACTCACTCAGAATCAAGTACATAGAAATGGTGATTTGATTTTCTTAGTCTATAAATCAAGATGTGGAGGGTCAACTACTACTATCCATTTTCAACCCTACCTTAAAAACCTAGTTATGTGCTAATAAGAACGATTGTTAACTTTAAAAAGTCAAAAAAAAAAAAAAAAAAAAAAAAAAAAAAAAAACTAAAACCAAAGAATACATTTAATGCCACCACGTCAAATCTAATATAAGTACCTCCTGTAGCTGATTGTGGCTAAGATCAATCGGTTGCTTAGCTAAAAAGCTAGTAGATGAAACTGATCCATACGATGCCATTGTGTCGCCGCCACTGAATTGAAAATCAAGAGGTTGGTGATAATTATATAGCTTGGCCTCTTAAAGTTACCGTGGGTGCATAGTTTGCCTATTCTCCAATCAAACATGACAGTTAAGTGAACCTCAAAAATTAGAAAATAATATGAAGCTGCTAAAATACTTACCAGAAATAACGAAATTACTATAGAAAACATCCAGGACCAAAGTAGAGACGCCCACCAAGCATCATATTTAAGACTATACATTATCATTTTCAGCAACAATCCTTTGAGTTCACATGAGTAGTTATATGGCTCAGAAAATGGTACAAATAGAGTAATACATTAAAATCTCAATTCTAGCCTAAGAATTGAGTGTAAAAAGGCTAGACCTAGAAATATTTAAGACTATACATTATCATTTTCCGGCAACAATCCTTTGAGTTCACATGAGTAGTTGCAAATCATTAATTATATGGGTCAAAAACTGGTACAAATAGAGTAATACATTAAAATCTCAATTCTAGCCTAAGAATTGAGTGTAAAAAGGCTAGACCTAGAAATATTTCACTAAATGATCCGCTTCCGATTTTGCTCGCTGCGATAATCGAAAAATGAAAAGAGATTACTTGCTTAATCTCGGGTCCGATGGTGGTGATTGCCTCAATCGTCATGTTGCCCAAAAAGAAACAACCTACAAAAACAAAAGCCCCTAAACCAAATAAAGGGATGCAACAATAATGGCTTTTGGCAGTGATGGCTGAAATATTACCATCATATATCCCACCGAGCACTTAAAAGATCGACAACGCGTACATGCATTTGAAGGAAAGCCACCAATAGTGAATATCTAAGGGTTGAGAAGGAGAAGTAGGACATGTTCATTTGATCTGCATCACATTCAATAAAATACATATTAATAAAATAGTTATACAAAATTAGCATTGTTGTATAGCCGTAATTCACGATTGGAGCAAAACTTGTGCTTACACTTGGAAGTGGAAGGGTCTCCAAAAGTTGGGACCGACTGCCAAGAAAAAGAGCATAGATCTCTTACTAAACAGGTAAAAACAATGTTGAAATAACAATAAAAATCTATAGCAATCAATTCAAATCTGTTATTCACATCAATGTTCAAGGTCTTCACTGCCGAAATTTAACTCAAAGCTAAGATTAATTGCTCTTTACCTGAAACAATTGTGCCATCAGACCAGAATTACTCTGCACTTGTTATCGGAAAGCAGCTTGGTTCACAACAGCCCATCTTGATTTAGGCTAACTTTATTCCAGTGAGACCCCAACTCTAAAGTCACATTTGTACATAAAAGTATAAAAGTCAAAGTAAAACACACATGGCATATAGAAAGTGAAAACTTTCTATATCCTACCAACAATGAAAAGAAGATGAACATCATAAACCTTCGCAAAGTCAGCATAATAAAGTGACGAATCTGAAGTGACATAAGAAAAATTCCAGCAGCCTACATAAGCTTGGAAAAGACGTAATCATAACGTGCCCAGCAGGCAACCAGCAGAACTTACACACACGGAGCAACAAACATCATAACTGATCATCAAAGGATGAAGAAAACCTAACAAACACATATAAGAGAACTAAATGAATTAACCAACAAACAAATAACTAAATTGTGTCCTACACACAAAAATCCAGTAACCTTTAGCTAAGAAATGCTGAAAAGTTCCTCAACCACCACCCCTGGCTCATAAAATTATCTAATAAATATAAAAGAACACACTTCAAGGAATACAACAACCTTGATATTAAGATATGGTTTAAAATAACTGAGTATGACAACATTATGGAACGTCGATTCATTATTGATGTTAAAAAGAGAGATTCACACACAGGGCCAGAAGCTATTAGCTGAAAAGTAAAGAAAAAACACATTTTTCTAATTTTTGGTAGAAGTATAAGAACAGTTTGCACCTCTTGACCCGTTTAACCGATTTAATATGTTTGACACATTTCCATTATATGAATTGGTTAAAACTTAAAATTGTCACCTATATAGTTGATAGGTTTTAAACCATTCACCGGAATCCGAAAAATAAGGAAAACGACCTGGGTGAGTTTACCATTATCTTATAACAAATTCCCCTTTTTTAATAAACAAACTAAAATTCACAAATAAAATGAATAACTTGATTAAACCTATAAGCGAAGAGCCAAACCTGAATTAACGGGTGAGAACAAATGGTTGAACCTAAAAGCTCCATCAACGGTGAACACTACAAAACAAAGGCAATTCCATCAGCGACGAACACTACAGAACATAATGAATGTCTGATCTGAACTCCAAAGTAAAACATATTCCATTTAGTTACCTAAGATTGTTCATAAACTTCTATAGGGAAATAAAGTCTTATATGTAATTAGCATAAGAAAGTAAAACATTGTTTTCACCAACTACATTGTAAACCGGACCATGAAAATCCCTACTAAGAGTTGCAAACAAAGCTCTGGCACGGAAACAACAACATTTCAAATGCTATGGTGAATAAGGGATGAGAAAACCTTATATAAGTGGTCCAAATGCGCTTCTTTTTTAGAGAATGCTTCTCTAAGAACGTCTAAAGCATCACAATGTGAAAAAAACTTCTCTTTTTCAAGTGTATCCGAAAAAATTCTATCAATCATCTTAGGCGTTAGTTAGAATAATAAGGAACATACAAAAATATAAATAAAAAATGGAAAAATGGCCAGCAACAGGTGATTAATTTAAATTTAAATTCAAATTCAAATTCAAGGGTCTCTAGCTTATTGTATTAAATAAGAATTCAAATTCAAGATCTTAGGTGTATCTAGTTAATAAAACCATGCAGAATAATCCATAAAAAAATAATAATCTATTTGAGATTCAAAAAGGTATAACCTCTTCAACAACTTTCTCCCTCAATCGTTCATAGATAGATGGATTCAAAAAAGCGCCTAAGCTCTGCAAACAAAAAAATCAAAATCTTAATCAGCAACAACATAAAAATTGAGACAAAGGAAATTAGGGCTTTCTTATAACAACTAAAAACACACAATCAGAGCTTCAATCCGAACAATATATCAACATAATCCATAACACAAGAAGCAATTGCAAGAAAACACTAACCGATGATTCAGATTCGAAGACTGATGAAGCGATTTGGCGTTTGAATCTCCGATTGAACATAATAAACTGTACATTCGCGATAATAATGAAAAGGTATTCATGGTTTTGGAGTAGATTTTCAACTGATTGCAATTTCCATATGCATAGCATTGGAAAAAGAAAAAGGGAAATAAGGAGAAAGAAGGATCTCATAATTTTAGCAATATAATTTTTGTAAGATAATTTTGGTAAGATTGGATTGGATTGATGGAGAGAGAGAGAGAGAGAGAGAGAGAGAGGGAAAAGAGAAGAAAAATAAATGACGTTCAAATCTTAATTCTCTGCATCAAGAGCAATGCCACATCATAGTCAAATAGTCAAAATTATTTTGCTTTAATAATAGAGATTGATTAATTTATTTGTATATAATTATATATTTGTTATTTGTATAGATAGTCATAACATTTATTACAACATATAATTTTATATATAATAACTAGTAGGAATGCCCGCGCGTTGCAGCGGGTGCGTCTATTTTGGCGTCTCATGATAACACCATACTATTTTCGCAATTGACAACACTCGTGTCATTATCATATTCACCTACACCGGAGATCGGGTCAACTCTTTACAGAATTTTGAAATTTATACTTGAAATTTTGATAATTCATAATTAGTATAGCTCTTACATATGATTTAATCAAACCCTACTATTTTTATTTTTTGCGTAAGAATAAAAAACTTCAGCGAAAACTATACCAAGTTCTTGCAAGTTCACATCCCGAGTTAGAAAGGAATTCTCTTTTATCTTATTCATATGAATCTGAAGGATTTGGAAATGACCATTCTCATTAGGAAGGCTGATTTCCACTTGCACTTCCAAATGACCAGGCATGAGCAAGCATTCGAAGAAATGTTTAGCGAAAGTGCAACGGTAATTAATGCCATTTATGTTTAAACATCTTAATAAGAGAAATAAGTCACCTGAAAGAAGACAAAATAAAAGCAATATAATGATGAAATGTCATCTACTAATCTAATATCACCATTACAAATACACGTTGTAGAATCATGTTAATAGAATCGTGTGTTGCACTCAATGGATACCCAATAATTGCATAACAGGTATAGGGTGAATAAGATTACAGCAACCATAATAAGACATGCCTCAAAGACTTAAAGATACACTATGCAAATATGCATTATTATGTACATCAAGTGTATATAATGAACTTACTTGTAATATAATCCTCTATGTAGTCGGTTTCAGTTTTCCCAATGCGCAATTGCACCAACCTGAGCCATAAATAAATTAAAATTAGAGGTGTGCATGGGGCGGTTCGGTTCGGTTTTAAAATCACTCAAATTCAATGGAATTCCCGCCAATTCTTCTACAGCTGCTTCTGCTTTCTCTTCATCTGATTTTGTAACCCCACTCTTCAATAGTTCAATTTCTTCTAGGTAGCCTCTTTTTCCCAAAGAAAACATTAAAACATAAAGGTCAACAGATGCATAGAGTACCTTTGGATCCTTTCCATTTAACACTTTTCCAATATGACGAGCCATTAGAGTCTTCCTAGTACCAGGGGACAGTCAATATAACACCATTTTTTTCTTTCAGTTTAAACAAATTCAGATTTCACTAAACTAAAAGTTGAAAAGTCAATTCGGTATTCGAAATTTAGTTCGGTTTTAATCAGTCATTGGTGTTTTCGGGTTATCCCCTCGGCAAAAAGCTGTTTTTGATTGTTTACGAGCCCCCCCACGCTCAAGATTTCCTTACTGTTATCCCGATCGAGGGCTTGGGGCAATGTATGTCGGCAGTAGAATATCGGTCTGTCCTCAAATATCGTTTGATGATACCGTTGTACCCTGAGGATGAACCGTGCCCTGTTTGTCGGAAGGTGTGTCTTGATAGCTTCGGGGAACATGCCCTTCACTGCAAAGAGCTTCCTGGCTTCAAGTACAGACACGATCTGGTTAGAGATATGTTGTTTGACGTTCTCAAGCGAGCTGGTATCGCTGCTAAAAAAGAGGCTCCGGTTAATTTCCTAACGGACCCGAAGGAGGGGAGGTCTTCCCTTCGACCAGCCGATGTGCTGGTTTTTGGATGGTCCGGGGGTAAGCATGCTTGTATTGATCTCACGGGGGTGTCACCTCTTGCCGGTTTCAGGGGCAGTGGTTTTGTTTCAGGGCAAGCGACGCAGAAGGCTGAGGCGGGGAAAATATCCAAGCACGAGCAGGCCTGCATAGATAATCAACATGCCTTCCTTCCTTTCGCGTTCGATACCTTTGGTTGTCTGGCCACTGTGGCGTCCGATTTCTTGAAGCGGGTTCAAAAGGCAGCACTTGCGCATGCGACAGTGTCTGTAGGCCATAGTTATGTGTTTAGCCGAGTAGGATTTGCAATTCAAAAGGGGGTGGCGGCGCAGCTTGTTGCCCGTCTACCAACCCATGATTTGTAATTTGCAATTAAATCATAAATTCAGTTTGATTCAAAAAAAAAAAAACCAAAATTTAGGGGTCGGCTCGAAAAAAAATCTCGAAACAAGCCGAGCTTAAAAACAAGCTCGTTTAGTAAATGAGCCTGAGCCTGAGCCCAAGCTTCGGTTATTAGCGAAGAAACAATGTTGCCAGCTCGTTCATTTGATTTGATCAACATCGACACAACTTCTCTCATCGATGGCCGATCACAAGGCGACATACTTGTGCAAAGTATAGCAACCATAAGTATCGAAATTATGTGATTCACCGCACGTTCGTCGTCCTCAAGATCCAAACGAGCGTCAAGTATCCCATGATCCAACGAATGCTTTCATATATAACTTCTTACCCATGTAACAAGATCACCCCCTTGTTCTAGTGGTTGCACCTCGGCTCTTCCTGTTACGAGTTCTAAAAGAACCACCCCGTAACTGTATATGTCACACTTTTCGGTCACCTTCATCGTATAAGTATATTCTGAAACAATGAACAAAAGTGAGAAATATATGCTAAATCTTGATACAATAAATATAAATGTGACGTGTGAGGTTACTTACCGGGGGCAATGTAGCCGTAAGATCCTGCAACGGCTGACATGGATTTCGACTGAGGCATGTCCCGGTTAGATTATTGTGGCTGAGGTTTAAAGCTATCTGCAAGCTTGTTAGCGACCAGAGCTCTGGTGGGATCTTGCCAGAGATAAAGTTTCCGCCCATCTGTAACTCGGTCAGCCGCGAGAAGTTACCCAGGGCAGCCGGAATGCTGCCCGAGAGCTTGTTATCCGAAATCAATAACAGTTCGAGTTACGATAATGAACCGAGCTGATGAGGTATGTCGTATGAGAACGCGTTTCGGCTGAAATCAAGTCGTTGAAGCATCTTGCAATGGAGAATCTCGGGTGGTATTCTTCCGGTTATCAAATTCGAAGAAATGCCCTTAAACTCTGAAAAGTAAATGCAAATAGCTATTTTGAATAGGGTTAATACCAAAAAAATAATCAAAACTTTCATACTTGCACGAAAGAAGTCCCTTGACCAAATATTGTTAATAATGTATACAAACTTCTGAAATGAAGGGTAAATGTTGGTAACTTGCAAACTCAGCATATATGTAGAAATAAAAAATGAAATTTCGCATACCTGAAATACCATAACATTCTGGTAATCAGACTTCTTGCCCTGAAACAACACTTTCTCCACCTTCAAAGAGTGCGCTTCTCCTGCAATATGTACGCGGAAAATGATCACCAAGTTGAATATCATTTATCTGTATATTACAAAGTTATAACTACCGAGTTCACACCAAACAACCGGACTAACAAATCTATATAATATAATTTATACAAAGTTAAAAACATGTTATATTATATAATTTATACAAAATCCTTAAATCCAGTAACACCATACCTGTACAATTAGAACCATATAAAAAAACCTATAACTGGTATTTCTTGTCATAACAAGCCTAAGGTTGGTAACAATCGCCGGTCCCCAATCAGCCGTTGCTTGTTCACCGCCGTAGAACACCATTGGCCACTGCAGAACCCTAAATCTTACCTTAATAGCAGCCGCCACCACCATTGAATTATTCTCGTCTCTGAATTTGTTCACATGAACCCTAGAGCCTCGCAATTCCTCACTGGTTCCATCTGATCTTTATGTGCCGATTGACATTCTTTAAGCTCACGGTTCCATGAGAAAGAGTGAGGGAAGAGAAATTGAAGGTTTTAATGAATGGCATCAAACCATCATCGTCGCCGCCTGAAGATTTGGAAATCTCACATTACCCCTAAATAAAACTGCTGCGAATTGAAGTAAAGGGGGGTTACGGGAACATGAAGAGGTGAGTCTTTAATTTAGTTCTTGTATCCTGTCCTGCGTTGAAGATGGTAGGCATGAAGGGTTTTGTAGACATAAGTGGGACGAAAGTTGAAAGGTGTTGTGGGTTTTAATGGGAGGAATTAATGTACGAAAGTTGAAAGGGCTTCTCAGGGTTCCTGGTGTTTATTTGTATTTAGGTTACAAAGGTGTTTAAATCCTTAAAATGCCCCTAAAGTGTCTTAAATCTTTGGATAATGTACAAGTTTACCCCCTCTAAAATAGCTTGGCTCTCTTGTACATAATGCATCAAAATGTGTACGAATGATAAAATTACGAAAAGGGTAAAAAACCCAGTTTCCTTAATAAAGGTATATAGATAGAGATACGTAAATATATATAATATGAATTAAAAAAAATATATGATATAAAAGCTCGTTTAGGCTTGCGAGATCCTACTTGCGCTCGCTAAATGAAGCTCGGATTCAGCTCGATTCTATCTTTTAGCTAGCCGATCTTGAGTAGCTCACGAGTGACTTGACTTATATAGGTTTTACCTTTGTTGTGTCCTTCACCTAAAATAAGTTGAATCACAATAGCTTTTAGTTAACAGGCGTTGGAATCGGCCTTTTAAATCATTGTTGATAATTATTTGAATGTCAATTATCCATTATTGAATGTGAATTATGAATTACCCAACCCAATTGTCTTTCATATGTGTCGCACTTACGTACAAATACGGCATTTTAGATGTGAATGGACGGAGACACGGTGAACGCGTAAACACCCAGCCAGCTACGTCGGTGGAACATAAACATTATAGAGATTAGAGGCGGTGATCTGGTGGACCACATGTTCACCCCAACTCGCTGCTCACAATAGATGTGAATGGACGGAGACACGGTGAACGCGTAAACACCCAGCCAGCTACGTCGGTGGAACATAAACATTATAGAGATTAGAGGCGGTGATCTGGTGGACCACATGTTCACCCCAACTCGCTGCTCACAACTGTCATCTTTAAATATTCTTCTTGCAAACAAAACAAAACACCTCATTTTCTTCAAAAGTCTATACTATTTAATTTAAACTACATCATTTTTTTTAAATATTTTTTTTTTAAATAATTCTTTTACTAATATTCTTTACTAATATTCTTTTGAAGGGAAAATGTCACACATACATTTTAACCGTAGTCTAAAAGAGCAATGTGCATCTAAAGCGGGCTAGTCTCTCATAATTTATTAAGGAATCTAACAATTATATTATATTATTTATACATATTATCAAACATATACATTTTACAAGCTAAGGGGAATAGTGTCAGGCAGCTGCCCGTCACTCCCCTATTGGACCAACCTATTTTTTATTTAATTTAATTTCCAATTTAAAATTACGTTTTCGTCCTTCGTTTAAAATTACGTTTTTGCCCCCAGCTCAAAATAAAATTATAACTTTTCCCCTAGCTCAAAATTACGCTTTTGCCCTCGGTTAAAAAACTCATACTTAATTTTGTTCCCAGTTTAAAATTACGTTTTCGCCTTCCGTATAAAATTACGTTTTTGCCCCCAGTTTAAAATAAAATGTTCTTTTTCCCTCTAGCTCAAAATTACGCTTCTGCCCTCAGCTCAAAATTACGTTTTTGTCCACAGTTCAAAATAAAATTATGTTTTCCCCCTAGCTCAAAATTATCAGCTGCCTGTCACTTCCCTATTGGACTAACTCATTTTTAATTTAATTTTATTCCCAGTTTAAAATTACGCTTTCGTCCCTTTGTTTAAAATTACGTTTTTGCCCACAGCTCAAAATAAAATTATAATTTTGCCTTAGCTTAAAATTACGCTTTTGCCCTCGGTTCAAAAACGCATTTTTAATTTTGTTCCCAGTTTAAAATTACGGTTTCGCCCTCCGTTTAAAATTACGTTTTTGCCCCCAGTTAAAAAAAATTGTTGTTTTTTCCTCTAGCTCAAAATTACGATTATGCCCTTAGCTCAAAATTACGTTTTTGCCCACAGTTCAAAATAAAATTATGTTTTCCCCCCTAGCTCAAAATTATGATTTTGCTCTCAGTTTAAAATTATGATTTCGTCTCCAGTTTAAAATATAATAACGATTTTGCCCTCTGTACAAACATACATGTTGTGAGAGAGAAATATTTGGCTTATTGCCCCGCAACGCGGGTGGGGCAAAAACTAGTTATTATTTTAAATTTTAAACTCCTCATGAACAGTAAAATATTTTAATATGGTCTTTTGTGTCTTTTTTATATTATATAATATAAGAAAAACGTATATCACTATAAATATTATTAGATACTACTCAAAGTTATCAGATAAAATAAAGCATACAGTATTTTAATTCATTTTTATGGTTTTCGATAATATTTTGTTTATACAACTTTGTCTGCGGCGATAAATGTATATCGGTAACAGTACCATGAGGATCTAACTAATTGATGTCGTTCGAACATCGATGTCGGTACAAGTGTTGTTTTTATTATTTTCGGACGATGTAATTTGTAAAACACACGTTGGTTTCTATACTGAATGTATGTATCGTAGCAGTACTATAACGAATCGAACCAATACCCATCAAATGCTTGCGGTCATATACCGCCGCAACGCGCGGAGAAATATCCTAGTTTTATTTATATCAAACTCTTATCGGAATATGTTGTAATATTGTATGATAAAAAAAATACATAGGTACACGTTTTCAGAGCGTGTTTAAGAATTCAGTGACGGACGTAAGAACTTTTTTCACTGGGTTCCATTTGTTAGATTTTCACTAACTCTCACCTTTTTTTTCCAAATTATACAATGTTCTCACTATTTTTTTCCAAACCGAACGGGTTCCTGAGGACCCACAAAGGTGGCCTAGATCCACCCATGTTTAATATATAACCAAATATTAAGCAAAAATGTGAAAGAACGGTTTAATATATTTGTACGTGATGTATTGAAGATAATCAGAAGTAACGAGAGATCAAAAAGATACAGTTATATAACAATTTTGTGGACGAGATTGAAAGAAAATAAATAGAAGTGTTTATTCAGTTATAGTAATTGTATGCCTAAACTTGGTTATGTATCAAAATTCAAACCACACGTTTTCATATATTCCAAATTTGCTTTTGTCCCCCCTTACATACCCCACCCACCTTATTACCCCATACAAGTTTAGAAAAACGTATATCACTATAATAATGAGTTCGGATACAAACTTGTCTGCTTTATAACATATAAAAATGAATATATTTTATATAAATAAATACTAGTAGCAACATACAATCATGAGACTTTAAAGATACAATGTAATAAGCAAACAAGTTTAGAAAATCCTAAATTAAAATTTTTTGTTGGGTGCAAATACGTATTTAACCAAAGACTCTTTAATCGACAGCAATTCAGGAAACTCTTTCTTCAACTTCGACACATCCAACTCATTGTTGCTTCTTGGTGCCACAATCACTCGACTTTGTTCTTCAAGTGTGAAATTTTTCCATTTAAATTCCGGGTTTATATACTCTTTATACATCTCCAAAACCTCGTTATGACTCACCACACCCGGGTTTGTAAAGTTCCATATCCCCTTCAAGTTACGCTTTGCCATTTCAACCGAAATGGGCAAAAGCTCGTCCAAAATGGTCATCGAGTTTGGAATATTCACAACCTTATCATACCGTGCAATTTTAGTAATAAAATTGCGCGGGTTGTTAAGGTCTGAAGATATCGGCATTCGGACCCGAAGTGTGCACACATTGTCATATTCTTTTAAAAGATCCTCAACCTCTAGAAATAAGTTATAAGCAACAAAATGTTACATTTTTTTATATGAAATTAATTCATAATCAGTGAATAATTGTGGATTACCATTGCTTTGGTTTTGGAATAGAATGAACCGGTGAAATTGGGTGTGTCTTCTTCTTTAAACCCGATTCCGGATCCTTCAGGATGTTTAGCATCATATTCAAATATGCATCCAGTGGCAAAGTTCATCATCAAGATCCCGTTTTCGCGGCAGACATCTGCTAGATTTAAGGTTCCAGAGACATTGGTACGAATGGTTTCGGGTTTGTGAGATTCACACCAATCCACATTAGGTCGACCCGTGACACCGGCTGCATTGAACACGTGGGTCGGTTTAATGTTTTGGATATCAGAAATAATCTGGGCCCGGTTCTCCAACCGACCTGTTCCATACTCGTATCGAATCCCTTGTTTTTCGCATATTTTCCCAAGCAACCCGCCGATCCACCCGGTTTTACCATAGATCAAGAACTTGAAAGCCGGTTTACTAGGCGGGTTTGAACCGGTTTTTGAAATGGGACCCACTTTTCGAAACTGGGAAGAGTTGATCCCGGGATGAGGTGAATCTGATTGGACGTTTTCAGACACTTCCACCACTCCCTCAACGCCGCCTGGCGTCATCAGCATACGTGGATGAGGAACCAGTGCACCTGACACATCACCCCACCAATCAGGGTTGCTGGTGTACCATTCCATAGTCTTTTTCAAACCCTCCTGCCACGTGGTTCTTTCAGCCCAACCCAAACTCTTGAGCTTTCCATCGTCAAGAAAGTATCTTTGATCATTAAAAGGTCTGTTTTCAACAAACTTGATGCTGGATTCATGATCCAGATTGAAAAGATTGCATATATCTTTAGCAACATCAAGAACTCGCCTTTCTTTCTTGGTTCCAATATTGTAAACATGACCAACTTCACCTTTGTGTAAAATAACTTCAAAAGCTTCCGCAACATCTTCACAGTAAAGATAGCTTCTGACATTCGACCCGTCACCATGGATCGTCAGCGGCTTCCCTCTCATGGATAACAGAAGGAACTTAGGGATGAGTTTCTCCGGATATTGATTCGGGCCATAAACGTTGTTTCCTCTAGTGGTGATCACAGGCAACCCGTAAGACCTCCCATAAGCCATCACAAGCATCTCTGCACCAGCTTTTGTGGCAGAATACGGATTTGTAGGAAGAAGTTGTGAAGCCTCATGGTTTCCCACAACCGCATCTTCCTCCGTTTCGCCATACACCTCGTCAGTGCTGACGTGGATGAACCGTTTGATCCCACCAGTGACTTTGCAGGCTTCTAGAAGTACATGGGTGCCATAGATGTTGTTCTTCGTGAACTCGAAGCTGTTTCCAAACGAGTTGTCAACATGAGTTTGAGCAGCAAAGTGCATTATGGTATCAATGGATTCGGTTATCAACAAATAGTTGACTAGATCCGCACTCGCGATATCTCCTTCAACGAATTTCAAATTGGGAGAGGATCTAGATGGGTTTAGGTTTTTAAGATTTGAGCAGTAATCAAGCTTGTCAAGCACTACAATCTTGTAATCCGGATAGGTTCTAACGAGGCGGTTAGCGACATGAGACGCGATGAATCCAGCTGCCCCGGTTATGAGGATGTTTTTTGGCGTATAAGAAGTCATACTGGATCAATCTGAACATAATTAACATAACACAAAGTTACTTAAACCCTAACATCAGTTTCAAATCAAACATAAATAATAAGTTTTAATCACGATAAAGCCCTAAAATCAAAACAAAACTGCAACTAGATCTGCAGCAATTACAATAACTAACATCCAAATCTGAAACATTTAACAAACTGAAATGCAGGATTATACTGATAGCATGCTTCAATTTCAAGCATAAACCGCAAATCTAAAGCTAAAACACACCTTAAAGTAAACAGATCTGATTAACATGATGAAATTAAGACTAGAAATCGTTGAATTTTGGGATTAAAGCAAAGCATTTCCGATTGAAAGTAATAATTTAGAAGGATTTGAGGTATACGAACTTACATGAACTTGATCCGAATCCGAATTCGTATCGTATCAGAAACAATGTGAAGAAGAAATTCAGAGAAAATTGAAGAAGAAGAAGAAGAAGAAGAAGAAGAAGAAGAAAGCGCGGAAGATTACACAGAGTGAGAAGGTATATATATAGCAGAGACAGAGTGTGATATGTATATATAAAATCCAGCGGATGCTTCGTTTTCTCCTATATAGTCCCTACACTTCTAAAATTTACATCTATAGTCCTCAACTTTTACATTTTCGTTCTTGGATAGTTCCTGAAGGTTAGTTTTTTTATGTTAAGTGGATGTGAAATGACGAAATTGCCCTTAATTCAATTAAAATAATTAGAGTAAACTGCCATTATGGTCCCTGTGGTTTGGTCAATTTTACCACTTTAGTCCAAAACTCAAACTTTTTGCATCTGGGTCCCTGTGATTTCAGTTTTATTGCCATTTTGGTCCAAAAATGAAATCAGGTCATTTTTATCTTATAAAATCCTATTATTTTGTCATTTTCTGCAGGGGCAAAATGATCATTTTTTTTATAAATAATTACCATATTTTATAAGACAAATATGACCTGATTTGCCCCTGAGGAAAATGACAAAATTGCAGGATTTTATAAGACAAGTATGACCTGATTTCATTTTTGGACCAAAATGGCAATAAAACTGAAACCACAGGGACCCAGTTGCAAAAGGTTTGAGTTTTGGACTAAAGTGGCAAAAGTAACCAAACCTCAGGGACCAAAATGGCAGTTTACTCAAATAATTAAAAAAGTAAACCAATTATAATATTTTTTTTTAAAAAGTGGGCCCACCTTTTTCCTAGCCCAACCCCGCTCCCACCCCCACCCAATGTTTCCAGACCCGGACCGGGCCGGTCCGGTCCGGTCCGGGTGGGCCGGGTTCCGGAAGCTTTACTGGGCCGGTTCAGGATGTTAGACCGTTTCAACATCGAGCCGGTGGTCGGGCCGGGGGCCGGGCGGTTGGGCCGGCGGTTCATCACGAGAGGTCGGGCCGAATGGTTTTCTTTTTTCTGATGGCGATGTCGTTGGGTCTCCTTAGTGGAGAGAGAGAGTAATGTTACCGGTTTCCTTCCCTTGATGGAGAGAAAGTAAAGGGAGAGTACACTACAAATCATGAAATGTAATGTGGCGGAGTGTACGTGAAAGAAACCCAAAATCATATTGAATTGACACTATAAATATTGGGAAGCCTTTTCACTTGCTATGCTCTGTTTGTGCAAGTAATAAATAGATTTTTAAAATTAGTTATATAATATTATATTTTAGTTAATCAAATGTGAATATTTTAAGCTATCCTCATATAATCAATTTTCCATTCATTCTCATCTATATTAGTTTTTATTGTTTATTATACATATCAAAGCTTTTTACACATTTGTTGTTTAAATCGCACTATAATTCAATATATATGATATAATATTTGTAACGTTATCCGGTCTGACCGGTTTGACCGGTCCGACCAGTGGACCACTAAGATGACCGGTTTGATATCCGGTCTGGTCCTGAAAAAATTGCCCCCACCCCTTTCTCTCTTCATCTTTCTTTTTCTTTCTTTGTCTGCAACAATCAAACCACCACCATACCCCACCTCAGCCTTCACCATAACCATAAACATATTAGATAATGTTGAATCCGGAGAAGATCAACACGTCATCAAGTGCAAACACCATCATATTCTGTAGATTCAAAAGCTCAACTGATTCCTACTTCATCGTCAATGCGAGGATGCTGAATCCACTGTTCAGTAGCCTTGAAGGCAGTGAACAACAACGAGTCCGTTGTTAAACAGACCTGGACGAGTCATCTCCACACCTTTGATGAATATCTTCGTGTAGCTATTACTCAAATCAATCAATGATGTCAACGTGATGCACCGACCTGGATCCATTGTCTCAATCGTTTTCCGTCACCGGGTGAAGAGGTATGGTCCCAAATCAGTGCACACATGGCATAAGGACCACATCACTTTTCCAGCACGAGGTCCACATCATCCGAGTGCATCCAAAAGCTTCTGGAAGAAATCGCAGGTGACAAAGAAGATGCTCCTTCAGACAAAAAGGACGACAAGTGGCACCAATGGATGAACGCCAGCCTTCACTGCAAGATCTCTGGAGGACAGGCCGACAACCACTGCCAGAGAGCGCCCAACTGGATGAATGAGCGCGCGCCACGTCATCCACTACACTGGCGGCAGCAGAGGGGACAAAGAGGATATTTCCCTTGGTCGGACAGCTGGCACCCACTGGCTAGCTAACAGGTCTCCTCCTCCTCCTCCTTCATCCTTCGGCTATAAATAGAGGACTCCATCTTCTGGTTTAAGGATTCTGCTCTCTCACTATTTACTCTCAACACACACTATTCTCCTCAGAACAGTACTTATTCTCACACCGGAGGGAGGTCACAAGGAGAACCCCTCTATTCCCCTCCTTGTGGCGAGTCACCAATGTTCTGGTTTGCAGGATATCAGCTAACGGCGAGTGGAGGAAGAGATTGAACCCTTAATCCACGAGACAGTCAACTGGGAGAACCTCGTGTTAACTAGTGTTTCATCATTGGCGCCCATCGCATTTTTTACAACCATTTTCATCTCTTTTCTCTTTAAAAACACTCTTCAATTACTGAACCAAACCCCTCTTTTCAAATGGACAGAGAAAACTCTCTATTTGGCCCGACAATGGACAACACAAACATCCAAAGCCACCTAAGGGACGAGGCCATCAGAGAGGAGTTAGCAAGTGCCGGAATTCCTGACTTCTTTGGAAGTGCTTCCCAGGTGATCAATCAGGCAACTCCCGGCACTCAAAACCCAAGCCATGGTGTTGGCCCCTCAGCGCCATCGGCACTAGCACAACCAAATGCCTTGGCATTATTGGGATTACCAGAAGGAGAAACTCTCACCTCCTTGTTGTATACCAAGTCACAAGCAACACTGAACTTGATTTATGCGCAACTAAGCGCACAACAAGCACTTATCCAACTGCAAGCACAACCGTCTCCTTTCGTAACTCCAGCTCCACGGCAAGTGAGCAGTCAAACTCCACAGCACGCGCACGCGCGGACTCAACAGCATGAAAGATTATCCACGATAAGGAGGCAAAGTGCGCATGACACACGCGATACATACGGCGAAACAGAAAGCAATTACGAGCAACATACTCATCAACATAAGAAACCCCCATTGAGCAGCCGGCTAGGGCCGCGTAACATCAACAAAGTATGGGAGTACAACAATGAAGAAGAGGATTCCACTTACAGACAAGAAGAGACCTCCGTTTTCAGCAGATTGCCACCGAACCATGAGTCGTACAGCCCCCCCCCCCCCCCACGCGTGGGGTACAATCCAGCTACAGAGCATGATTTCACCTTAAGCTACCGTCCAGAGGGCGTAGCTGAGAAATCTAAATTCATCAAAGAAATTGCTATGGCTCCATTAGAGAAAACAAAGCTGCTACACAACGTGGGAAAATACAATGGCCTCACAGATCCAGATTGTGACACCCGGCTATTTTGAGTCCGTACCGTATTAGTGTGACATGTGTTATGAATAAATAAAGGCAGTAGTTTAGTAACTAAGGTGTAATTATGTGATATCTAATGTGTTAGTATATCCAAACATCGTTAAAAATTATGTTGACAATAATAAGATAAACGCTTATCGCGTAACAAACAAAAATCGAAACGAACGTCGGTGACCGCCCGGATAATGTTAAAATCCTAAAAATATTCTGTTATGATTAAAATTCTATTTTTAATCATATTCGTGAAGAAAAATTAATTAAAATGCTTAAAACACTATTTTCGAGTTTAAGCGCATACAGCAATACCGCGCTTATACTGCAAAATACAGACAACGCAGCCAGTCTAGGCAAATAAAATATTATTCAGTAATATTATGGCGAGTTTATTTTTATAGAGTGATAAAAATAATTTTAAACGCCTTAAAACGCAATTTAAACGTGTGATAAAATACCCGGTAGTCAGTTAAATACATGTATTTAACTTTATGTGTTATATATATGTGTATGTATACATGTGCATGTGAGTGTAGGACACATGTGTCGACCAACTTAATAGATTCCTTGCCACCTTTCTCCATTTTGGTGCCAAGTGTCATGCTTAGAACGTTGGTCCAATCACAAAATTCCTTCACATGCAATTTATGACAATTTCAAGACTCAAAATTTACATTTTCATCCTCCATTTTCTTCTTTCAACTGTACACACACATATACACATTCACTTTGAAAATTCAAGTTCATCTTTGAAGATTTAAACCCTTTTCCAAGTTCTTTCAAATGTTGAATATCATTCCATGGAGCTTTTGAAAATATGCAAGCTTCTTATCATAAAAACCATCATCAAAAACCCATTTATAATCTTGAAAGGTATAAAATTTAGTTTTAAAATTATGTTCTTTCATTTTAATGATGATGATGGAAAGTTTCTCAAATACTTGAATTTCTTCACAACCTTGAATATACTAAACAAGAAAAAGTTTTTAATCAAATAAAAGTGGTAATATGTGTGGGCATGTATAGTTGGCCGTAGGTATGAGTGTGTGTATAGTGTTTGTATTTTAATTTTTGTTTGCAATAATACTTGTAAGATGTTTGTTTGAATGAATAAGATTAGGAGCAAATGTGTTAGAGGTATAAAGGAATGAATGAATCTTCATTTATGATTTGAAATAATATTAGTCTATGTTCACGTGTATCGCCAAAAATATACTAGTCATGTTGGTAAATTTTTAAGTTGTTGCATGTTCTTGAATGATAGTTAAGATGCATATGTTTCATGATTTTTGTATGATTATTGAATGATTGAATAAGAATGAAATATAAATGTGTCATATGTCAAGCTATATTAAAGAATAAGATTAATTAATCTTGTGTGATGATTTTGAAGTAATGTGCATAAAGTGCTTGTACATAGACCTGTAGGATGATTTAATGATCATCATAAAATGGAATTGTTATGATATGATAAATATTCAATCAAATCAGTAAATAAACATGTAAAAATAAAGCTATATGATGTATTTTTAAGTCATAAAAGTTGTGTCATAACTTGATAGCTTTGCATGTTGTACTTATGGCTTGAAAAGTAGTAAATCGGGTGATGTTTGCATGATTTTTGTGCTATTCATGAGACCTGCATATACACGAGTAAAATTATTGTTTTGATCAGTAGATAACATGTGTTATGTTAAAATATCAAGTCGTGATGATTTGGGATGGTTACGATAGAGTTCGGTACGAAACTATGCGTTAAAAACGGTAAAAATCGGCTTTTTAAGTGATTTTTATAAAACTATTTTAAATCTTATTATAAACTGATGTTTTATGATAAATATAAGTATTTTAACTTATATTAAATATTTTTGGTGTTTGGTTGGTCATACGTGACTTCCGATGCCCAAAAACGCTACCGAAATGGTAAAATACGCATATTTCAACGTATGCGAAAACGGGATGTTCAAGAGTGAACTTTGTGTGATATAGATTGATATGTGAATATTATTATGTGTAATGTGATTTTCTAAATGGTTTCATGATAATATGAAGTGATGCTATGTTTAAGCGTTTGTGCGGTAGAAACGGTAACTAGATCAGAAATCGCATTATGTGTGAAAATTTGTGATAAACATGAGAAATATTCTTGAAGCAACTTGATGAGTTATTTGTTATATGTTAAGTGTTTAAGTATGATATATATGTGTGAAATAACGTAATATGTGAATTACGATATATATATATATATATATATATATATATATATTACGAATATGTCCATACTTATGCATGTATATTACGAAGCGCAACTCGTAGATATATATTGTGAATAAGTAGACATAATAAAGAGTCACCAAAAAAATTGTTCAAATCGCGAAAATCTTAATATGTGTATGTATATGAATATACACATATATATAGGGTCAGGATTTAGAGAAAACGATGGAAAGTGTGAGAACGGAGAGAACGCTTATGGATCGTCAGATCAAAACAATCTATGGACTAGATGACGAGGTGGCGTTTTCGTAAATAACATCACTTTTATTAGTGTGGCTCGCTTCATTAAGGGTAAAATGGTCTTTTGACTTCTCTACACAAAACGCCAAACTCACGAATAAAACGCTATTAAAATCCCGCCTTAACACACATAGCACACTTCATAATCTAAATGCCATTAGATATAAAACGCCAAACTTTGTTTTTAACCGATAAAGCTGAACAAACAGTACTGAAATGAGGGAACTTAATTACTAGCATTTACTATAATAAAAATCGCGCCTAAAATACGCGCCAAAAACTTCCTATATAAACAACCTCTCAGACCTACTAAAATCCACACCAAAACCCCAAACGCCATATTTTCCTCTATACCATTCATCTTAGAAACGCCAAAAAAACCCAAATAGCAAAGATTCCAATCCGTGTTTCTTTGATGTACACTATTTCCTCAATATAATAACGCCAAAACATACAAAAACCACAAAAATTCAAAAACGCCATTTCATGGAGATTCAGTTTTGTTCTCAATAAAGTTTAGCTAAACGGGATGGACAACATTGTTAGACATCTTTCTTGACTGAGGATTTACAATGTTGTCCATCTCGTTCAGCAAAACATTATTGAGTTTAGCATGACCAAAATTAGAGGTTTTTGGTAGTTTTATTTAGTGGATTTTTTTGGCGTTTGATTTGCTTGACTGATCTTATATTGTTTGTTACGTGACTTCGAAGTATCATGTTATGAACAAAGAGGTTGAAAAAAAGAATGGAAAAAAATGATGTATAAAAATGATGTAAAACGCCAAACTGAGATCTTCTGTGTTCTATAGGAATGAAATATACAAAACGCCAAACTACTATACACTGGCTCTCGAAGACCATCTGTGTGTGTTCTATAAGAATGAAAAATACAAAACGCCAAACTACTCTTCACTAGCTCTCGAAGACCTTGTCGATCTTCTTTTAATTACAGCCTGTTTGCATGTCGATGCGTAGTGTCCATATCCTTTGCAGTTCTGACACTGTCTTTCTTTGGCTCCGGGTTTCGACTTTGATTTCTTTTTCTCGATTGCTATCTCCTGTTTAGATTCAGGCGCTTCCGAGAACCAAAACCTTTGGATTTATACCCAACAGGGACTCTTATTGGATTCTTATCATTTTCATATTGACCGGTTATCTCGGCAAATCTATCCCTAGTACTAACAGGAGGAGCAACAATCTGCATATCTTGAACCTTCTTCATATAAGATTGAACATGATCCTTGTATAAGGATAGCTCCTCTTTATTACCAGATAAACGGTTCAAAGTATATTCCGTTAAAAAAATAATATCTCGCATCATACTTTGCACATCGGGATCAAGCTCGGTCATATATTCACGACTAATTGAGTATTCGGGAAAGCAATTTGGCGAAGCCTCTTTGCACCATTTATTCAGAATGTGTTGTTTTGGAAATTCCCTAATGTCCATAATTCTCAAAACATAGAATATATGTCTACATAGCAAACCAAACTATTCAAAACGCCTGCATGAGCAACTGCATGTGCAATCACACTCACGGAACATTACCTGAAAAACGCCAAAAACAATATCTCTATAACGCCATGCAGAGAATGTTTGTCTTAAAAAAACGCATTGGATATGAAAAACGCCATTAACAGAAAACGCCATATAAAAACAAAACGCCATTGTTTACCTCAAATAAGGATGTACAAGGCTGTTTTTTTCTTTGGGTAAAGGGTTACCCCGGTGATTCTACAAAAACAACCGCAAATAAGTACAAGTAGTGAGAATGAGTTCCACACTAGTTCATATACAGGACATGCCCCATATATGTAGGCCAAAAAACTAAATACCTATGACATCACGTAACCTAGTCTACTTTACATCATGAGAAAATGTCCAGTAGACAAACAAAACATAACCAACAAGAGCCATTATCCTCCATCATCAAAAATAAAGCTGCCTCGAAACAGCATCCCCTTGACACGAACCAAATACAGACTATCCATTAGAGAACTTTGTGGAAGAGGTGCTTGCCCCTGCTTTTGAAGACAAAGGATAGAGCCCGAAATCATAAATTCATTTGTTTCATTATAGACTTCAACAACCTCCTCGTCACCAGAATCAGCTATATCATCCCTCGTCTCCTTACTCTTTTGACGGACCGTACCCTGCTCATCCCTTAGAGCATCAAACGGGTTCTGGGACACTACACTAGCCGAAGGATCCGACTTTTTTACCCCTCCATTCGTTTTGAAACCAACCGTCCTGTACTCAAATTTCGGCTTAGCTTTATTAACATGAAAACCAGGTCTCCTAGCCGCTTTTTTACCATCCACATCCATAAAGCCATCTTCATCCACTACTGGAGCCTTCACCGGACCACGAGGTTGCTTCCCAACATTTTGTTTCTGAGGTTTAGGCACTGCCTTAGGATACTTCCTAGGCTGTCTCGGGCAAGACTCATCAGCATGTCCGAAGACCTTACAGTGGGCACATCTATAAGGACTCCATTCATATTCCACAACCATCTTCACTTTAATAAAACCTTCACCTTCTAGCTCAGGCACCGCTATAACTATTTCCTCTTTAAAGTCATTCTCAGTTGAAACTTCTATCAAAGCTCTTGCATAACTGCTCCTTCCCCAAGCATCCGTACACATTGAGGTGGTATACGAGTCCAACAATTTCGGCTCACCAATGGCCGTAGCAATCATACTCAACCCATCTTCCGTATAGGCAGCTATAGGAACATCATGGATTTTAACCCAAACTTGTATCTTTTTTACTTCCTTATTCTCTAGTCTCGAAGTAGGCGACCATACACTAAGGAAGAGAGGTTGTGAATGAATAATCCAAGGTCCTTCTTTAAGAACATTCATCATACCGTCTTTGTCCACAAATTTGAAAAAGAAAAACCCGTTTGCATTCATCATAGACTTTTGCAAACCAAACTTCTTCCAGTTGTTTCTCACAAAGTACTCAACAACCGGATAAGCCACACGATCCCCCAAGAAGTACCCATACAGTGTATTTGCTAACCTGTCTTGAATTAGTCTAACAGATTCCCGGGGAAGCACCACATCACAACCATCTTGCAACACCGGACTCGCAAGAGTACTGAAGTTTACCTGCTTGGTCTTGGCTGCCACAACCGAATCAACATAAGACCTAGGCTTCGATGCACTACCCAGATCAGTTCAGACCTGAAAACTTACCTGATCTTCCCTATTTTCCGAAACCCTCATGTTAGGCTGCTCATTCTCCACAGGAACCTAAACAGTAGACTTGAACAATTCATCAATGATGTTGATTTTCCTAGGTTCCGTTTGAGCCGTCTGAACAATACCCCTATGTGGCAGCCATGTATTTCCCTCAACATCAATAACACGACTGGCTAAAGTCTCAAAAGAAAGTGACGGTTTGGCACGATTATCTTGAGGAGACACACCATCAGTTTTACCTTCATCCATTCGTAAACCCTAATCTGAATACACACAGAGTCTGAACTACAACCAGCCGACACAAGTTCGTAACCCTAATCTGAATACGCAGAGATACTGAACTACAAACCTGCCGACACAAATCAAATAAAATTAACCCAAAACCTGGACAACTCAATCAGCGACGAGGGAGATGGATTGCCGAAACCCTAATGCAAGAGAATAAACCAGCCGCACACCCCGTCGACAATCAGAAAACAAAGAAAAAATGAAACCCTAAATTTAAAATCCTAATCTGATTCCAACTGATTAGCGCCTAAGGATCGATTGGAAAAACCCTTAGATGATAACCAAGATCAATCGAGACCAGGTGTAGAAAGAATCTGCTAGGGTTTCACGAGATCGCCAAATTCCCCCAGAGCTTTCCAATTAAACCATCGATTTTCTGAATATCGGATGTACAAGGCTGTTGGAAGTCATTTATGTAAAACTTAACAAACCCACCGGGCTGAACTTCGTAACATTGATTTATGCAATCCGCAATTCCAATTAGCTCAGCTTGAACGTCACAAAAATTACTTTTTGTGTATATGTCAACAGCTCGGCCTTCCAACAATTGGTAATTACTCTTCAACTGGGGTCGTTTGTATCGAGATTCATGATCATTTTTCCGGTGTGTGTGACGCTGTGCTTCTATTGTAGTTTTATAATGAGTTATGAACTCAACAAGAGTAGCTTTCGAATTGCACACGTGACCAAAAAAATGATTCTCACTCTCCGACCTCGATGTCGTTCGCATAAGACCCAACATCTCTTCCATTCTATAGTATGCAGGGATCCAAGATTCCCTGAGTGCAAAAATATCATATAACCAGTCATTATCTGCTAAATTGAACTCTGCGATAACCGCTTCCCATTCTGATTCAAACTCATCAGGTGTGAGAATATCTGTCCACACAACACCACAAATACGTTCTTTAAAATTGGTGGAATTGCATAGCCTAACACCAACCTATGTATAACACGAAAACTCCATGCATAAAAAAAACATATAAAATTACACAAAGACAAAACTTAATTAAAAAAAACATTAACAATGTACAAAAAGCCATGTATTTCAAAACGCAGTGTATCCTAAAACGCCAAAGGTATAAATAAGAATACCAACCTTCGGAGAAAGTTTATGCATCACATGCCACATGCATAACCGATGCCTCGTGTCAACAAATACAATAGAAATAGCCTTCTTCGTTGCTGGATCTTGGTCAGTGACAACAACTTTTGGTTGAGAACCAACAACTTTTAGAAAAACTCTCAACAACCAAGTATACGTATCAGCAGTTTCCGACGCCAATAATGCTGCACCAAATGTAACATTGCAGTGATGATTGTCTATACCAGTGAATGGTACAAACACCATAGAGTATCTGCATATGAAAACGCCATGAGAACTGAAATAGTAATAAAAACGCCATTGCATGTAAACTAATAAAATGCCATATCATGTAAACTAATAAAAACGCCATTGCATGTAAACTCATAAAACGCCAAAAAACAGAAGAAGTTGAATAATAAAATATTACTTGTTGGAACGATACGTGGCGTCAAACGAAATCACATCACCAAACACGTGGTAATTTCGTTTGGCTTGATCATCACACCAAAAAAGTCCCTTTAAACGATTCTCTTCGTCTGTGAATTAATCATACGAGAAATTAGGCTAAAATGTTTTTTTTCATTCAAATGTCTCACAACCATATCGGCGTCATATTCCCCTATAAACAAGTTAATTTGCTGCTTATAGTTCTTAAATTCAACTTTACTTGCACCCACATCTTCAAAACTGCCAAAACAAGTCTTCATAACATTAAACGCCTTCATGGGACCCAAATTCAGCTTAGACATGCTGTGTATAACATGCTTCTGGAGCTGAGTGAGGTGTCGTTCAGTTGGAAGAAAATGTTTATCAGGACGTTCAACAAGATAATGGTTGTGCTCCTCGACAAACTTATATACCTTCCATGATCCATCCTCAAAATTTACACCTAACAGTGCACCACAATCAGTCCTCTTTGAAAAGTTGGATCGCATTAATCGCTCCTTTTGATTGGGGTCCAACGTATCAACCTTCTTGTCCTTGTATAACCCAGATCTCGTACACAAGTAATACTTAATATGTAACACACCTTTAGATTTTGTCTTTGTAGTCCCTTTCCTGACTGAAAACCCACACTCCTTGCCATACTTGACATACATTGAATAACAATCCTTGAGGCTTGAGAATACCATGTCCATTATGGGCTTTATTTCTTCACTGACGTCAGGAATGATAAATGGTAATCCAGTTTTAGGGCAAAGCCTTTGACTCGAGGAAGCAACTTCGTCTGAGAAAACACAGTGAGGAACAGAAAAATCAGAAAAACGCCATTAAAAATAGAAAATGTCTCGTAATAACATTATAGATTAAAACGCCATTAATTGAATAATAAACAAGACACAATAAACACATAATTTAAAAACGACATGATGAAAACGCCATGAGATGAATAATTAAAAACACTTAACAACATAAATAAGTAACTAAATATAACATCATAATGAAAACGCCATAATTAACAAAATTGATGTTTACACAAATTAACAAATAGTAATAACTGATGTTTAAAAATACTACTATATAACATTCAAAACTAATAAAATAGATGTAAAATGCCAATGATCGTAAAAACATAAGAAATATACTAGATCGTAAACGACAATTAGAATTAATATTGAAAACTCCAATTATCAGTTCTTAGTAATTGTTTAAATACCAATTAAAACGCGATTAAATTGCATAATTGAATAACGCCATTGAAAATCATACAACACATTATAAAAAAAAAAACAATGAAACAAGCATAAAAGAACAAAACGCCATATCTGTTGTATGATTTGCTGGAACAAAAATCAAAAACGCCAACGAATTTTACTTTGTCGAACAGAATCCATGTTAGACGCCATAGATCTGAGAAAGCTTGCAAAGGAGGTAACAGCTAACAAGAAATCTTTGGAGTTTTAATTTGAAAGAGATTTATAACGCGAATAAGGAGGGAACGTATAAACGGACAATCGTCCCCCCGCATAACAATTAGCGCCCCCTGCCACGTGTTGGGCCAGAATCCGTTCTCACCGTTCTCACACTTTTCACTGTTCTCTCTTGATCCCATTTCTATATATATAAATGCTAGCATAATCAAAATAAAGACTCTTTGAGAAAATCTCGAAGTTATGTGAAAATTCTAAGTATTGGAGAAACTTAGTTGTTTGTAGAATAATTGGTCATTAAATTGTTCTTATTCAATTTAGGACGAATAAACCAATTTGAGGGATTGCAATAATATAAATCGCACCCAAAGGTGAGTGTCACAGAAACCCCACTTTTTACTGTTTTATATACTGTTTTCGGGGTAAAGAACATGTCTTTAAAAAGAATGAATATATGTTTTCATATAAAACATGATTTCAATTAAATGTATTTTAGTGAGAATTCACTAAAACGTCATTTTACAATCTTACATAATGTTTTCAGAGAAAAACATGTCGTTAAAAGCTAAGTATATGTTTTCATATAAAATATGCTTTTAAATTATATAAAAATGTATTTTCATCGAGAACACGATTTTTAGAGTATCATAATATGTTTATGAACTCAAACGATATATATCTTAAACTGTACACAAGAAGAAAAACGAGTTTAAAAAGTATCAAACTGGTTTCGGGGAGAAACTGGGTAAATTGACGACGTTATGGGTATAACGATCGTAAAGATTTAAAAACGAATTTTTAAATCTAAGTTGGGACAAATTCACTAGTCTCGAGAGTGTAAGTAACATAATAGGCTTACGTTACATGAGAGTGTAAGTAACGGAATAGACTTACATCGCATGTAGACAACAGGGATTTGTACAACGCTCAATATTAAATTGTTATTTAGTAGGTTATATGTATTAGTGAATTGAGGAAAGCACACAAGATGCACATAATTTAATCATCAAGTAATGCACACGTGGAATCATTAATAGATCTATTGGGTTGACACCCCGTCATGATCGGTAATTCCGATCTACATAGCGATGAATTTGAATTCTTGAACTGTCTAGTATTGATTAAAACCTCAATCATTTTATATAGCTCGTAATGTCTTGCAAACTTATGAAACCGAAGAAATAACGAAATTTAATATAAATAAAAATCATGAGTAAAAGTTTTCATCAGAAATAGGCTTGCGAGGCTGGATGATTTCTTTCATGACATTTTACAAAGGAAATAAAAAGATCTTTCTTATTTATACGTGAACGTTTTAAAACATAAAGATGTTTTAACAAGAAAGATTTTTCTTACCATGCGAAATACGGTATAGTGTCGATTTCAATAATATTACTATGACATCATTTTTAAAGAAAATGAATGTCATACTTTTAAACATATTTAAATGTTTTTAAATATGTAATTGTTTTCAGACCGTCAAGGGTCAAATAAGGAAGTTTTCCTTAACTAAATCGTTACAAAAAATTATATGTGAACTCACCTTCCATTGTGTTGACACTTGATTTTTACGTGTTCTTCAGGTACATGAGTCCGGCTTCGGGATTTTGGCATATCTTGTGGTAGTGATGCTTGTCATGTATAAAATATTTTGGACATCTCTTAAAACTAAAATGGGACCGTGTGTAATTAAATCCATAAGGATTAAGACAACTAAGATGTAACTAAGGACTGTATCCGAACTTTAAACTCTAAAGTCATGCTTTTAGTAAGTATATGTCCAAAATAAACAATGCATCGTTCACTAAAGATAATTATGGGTACCAACCTCTGTCACCACCAAGATTGTATTTCCGTTGCGATGTTTTCGGGGTGTGACACGGATGACCACCTTCAAGTTTTTACAAGTGCAACTGTTGTGGGAGGATGGTCGTTACCAGTCTGGTGTCACTTATTCGAACAAACTTTCGTAGGCGTAGCACACGCATGGTTTGATAGTTTACCAGCTGGAATAATCAAGTCTTGGATGGACTTCCAAGAGAAATTGTTGTCACATTTCAGTCAACAGCGTAGGTACACCAGAGATTTAGCAGATGTCCTGAATATTGGCGCAAAGAGAACGAAGGGACAGAAGATTTCATCACCAGATATAACAAAGAATGCTTGGAGATTGGGAACGTTGGAGATGAGATCATGCACGCGCAGTTCATGTGCGCCGTCAAATGTGATGATCTGATTTGAAGAGTAAAAGGCAGAGATGGAGGTCGTAAAGACTGGGAAACCTTCATAGAAGCAGCAAAAATCATCGCGCAGACCGATAAACAGTTGACTGGCGACGAAAGCCGTCAACACAGCTATAACCAGTTGGTCAAACTCAGGTCAACAATCGGTTCGGGTCAGAATTGTTACGAGTACGGGTTTTGGATCGGCTCGGGTCGCGGTTCGTGGTTCGGGTCGACTCGGTCAAACTGAGTCGACTCGGTCAAACTCAGGTCAACAGTGAGTTGACTCGGTCAACCCAGTCAAGCGGTTTGACGTTTCGACACGAAGAATTGGTAAAAGTTAACGACGCGTTTAATATTTACGTTTTTATATAGTTTTAATTTCACGTGAAAAACGAGCTCTCAAACCGAACAAAGTGGTAAATTGTTAGTTAAAAATTACCCGGAATTATTTATTGTCGTGTTTATATAAATTAATTATACATATACATTGTTGCAAATTGTTGAATTTTGAAAAATAACGAGAACTTGTGTTGTCGGGGGCGTCCAAAAACAGAATCACACAATGTTTTCGGGGTGGAAAGACATGCACATTTTACAAAATCACACAATGTTTTCGATGAACAACAATTTCATATTTCTAAACCCTGTTACAAACAGGTTTTAACTCACATAAATGATTTGTGACTTTCATTAAAATCAAATGGTTTACGAACGGTTTATACTAAAAATACCGGTTTTTTGAACAAACATATTCTCAAAACGTGCATACAAACGCTTTCTAGTTTTCTAAACTTCGGGAAAATACAAGTAAAAACGACATGTTAAAATAAGGAATGACAAAATAGATCATGTCACGAATAAGGTATACGTAAGCACCATTAATCTAAGTTAGACCGAAAGAGCAAGGGTTAGATCTAACAGGTCCGGGCAGCCTCACTCTCTTGGTAACACATAGCCATAGAGTGCTTTGGGTCACAGTCGTAGGGTAAACGATGTTAAAAGTCGCCTAGGTTTGGATGCTTCTTATGTCGTCACAAATGTTAATGTCCTCGCGAAACATTAGCGATTTGATTTCCTTACATTTACAATGCACAAATTTACATTTTACAGTTTACAACTTACATTTACATACCATGTTTTTATACAAATACAAACTCATAGATTCATTGTCAGGTGTTGGCATCGACGGTTACACAAATTTTACAAACACAAAAGTTTACAAATTCAAAGTTTTAAAAACATAACGCTTTACACAAACAAAGATTCACAAATAAAAGATTTTCATATAACATGCCAAAGAAAATGATTTTTATTTTGTTTTCTCAAACATTGTTTTAAAAACCGGTTATTAAAAAAGGATTTATTTCAAATCTTTTACAAACAAACTACGAACTCGCTCAACTTTATGTTGATTTTTCGCATGTTTCTTTCTCAGGTTGCATTTCAAAATTATGGCACGGTTGGAATAGCAGAACCACGAGGATTCGAGTACTTAGTGGGCGTTCGTTTTCTAGAAGTCTTAGCTTTATTTGCTTCCGCTGTGCAATGAAGATACCAGTCCAGTCACACCAGCTCTGATATTTCAGGGTGTGACATGTCGTCCAACAAATTAAAGCGATTTCGATTCTTCTGGTACAACCTCTCTGCAGTGGGAAGAGACAAGGACTAGAATTCATGACAGTTATCTAAACTGTCCATACGAGAACCTTGGACGAGGTTCCATCGGGGAGCGTGGGGAAGATTGTCGCATGAAGGATTATAAGTCATCCATGACCCACTTGGACCCATCCTTTCAAACTCCGGACCCTGCCGGCCAACAAAACGGTTGCGCCCTTCAGAAGTAAAAGGACCACACTGGGCATATTGAGTACCTCGAGGAGGGGTAGCTTCGCTTGACTCCCAATCAGTTTCAGCACCTTCAGCCCTAGCCTCATCTTCTTGGATCACCAACCCAGGAACAATGGGTGGTGCCACCTTCTCAATTGTAACCCCCTCAGTGGTACCTTCCAAACCTTTCCCCTTGGGGTCTGGATAAGGAGAGGTATGAACTGGCGAGGAGATGTTGGTGGTGTAATGGAAGAGATGTTGGGGGAGTAATCTTGATGCCGTTAGAAGCAGGTCGAGTAGACTTGGAAAAAGCTACAAAAGAAACAAAGAATCATGATCATGGGAAAAGAGGGAATCAAGAACTGTAAACACACATGAGAGAAAATACACCAAAGTCATACCTTTCGGTTGCGAAGATGCCTCATATATCCGTTCAAGCAGATTACCAGACTTCTTGGCAAAAACTCCAAGGTCTGCCTCACTGTCCGAAGGCGCAACAGTTTGACCCATGACTTTTAGTTTTTTCTCCGAAAGAGCGAGAGCAGCTTGTTCGTCCAGCTCTCGCTTCGTATCAGAAAGGATATTCTGCTTCTTCGCCATCAGCCCCATTAAGGTAGCTTGATCATCCGCATCTAGAGCAGGTCGTTTAATCCCTGTGTCTAAACCAGATAATGAGTCAGAGATAATAATATAGTCCAAGAGTTCAGCCTTAGAAGAACGCTTACGAGTCTGTGCACCAGATGGCTCTTCAGTAGACTTCTTCTTCGGCTCTCTCTTTTCAACCTTCTCCTTCTCAGGCTCTTTCCGTCCTGGCTCAGCAGTAGTATCAACTAGGTCAACAATGGGGGGAGCACAACCAGCAGCACCTTCTGGGTTTTGGACAGGTCGCTGTTGGGTACCCGCACGTAACGAACGACGAATCAATCCATGCAAAGAACCGCTAGACTCCTCACTCATAAGGAGAATAGTCCCCTCCTAAATAGAAGATTTACCAAGATCAACCTTAGCCACAGAAGGAGCATCTAGAATAACAGTGCCATAGGCTGCTACACTCTCGGATAAGGGATGCAAAAAATTATCCCTAATCCGTGCAGTCCACGTGGGCTCCCCAATAGGCAGCAGTGCCGATGCCATCTCTCTACCAACCTTCAGGTCGAACAAGTTCATCAAGCTATAACCTGCTGAAATACAAAGGCAGGTGAGGAAAGGAAAAAGAGAGAGAAACTACATGTAAAACAACATACAAAGGATACCTTTGCCCTTGTAAGCATAAAGCGGAAAAGCCTTTGGCTCCCTAGGCACCCATATTAGACTCATGCCAGCAGCAACAAGAACCTTCTCCTCCAGCTGAATGATTGGAGTAGGCCTCCTGGTCATAATCTTATACCACTCTTCATCGGCGTACGAACCAGCAACCACCACTTTCGGCACTCCTTCGGTCTTCGTTCAATAATGCATATCAATCGGAATAACACCACGCTGGATATAGAAAAACTTCTGCTTCCAGTCATGAAAGCTTTTTGGTGGATCCCGGTTGCATGGAAGAACACCAGCAGTTCTGGAGTTGAAGGAGTAAAAGCCCCTGGTGTAAGTGACGTAATAGAAAACGTTGAACATTTCAAACGTCGGCTCCAACTTTTGTGCACGGCAGATAAAATCGAAATGGGTGACCCAAGGTAACCCTAATGCATTAACCTGAGAAATGTGTAAGTCGTACTTGGTAAGAATTTCACCGAGGAATTTTGACATAGGCAAACAGAAGTTCCCCTCCCAAAAAAACGCTACATATAACGTCATATAGCCCGGAGGGGCATCTGATGCAGTACTGCTGGCGATCGGGAACTGTATGTAACGCCCTGCGTCCCTAAACTTTCACCTTTTGACAAGTTTAGTCCCTATACTATGAGAAACTTTGCATTATGTGAAACTTTGACCCTTATGATACTTGAATTTTGTGAATCTAGACTCTTGATACTTTGAAACTTGACTCTTGATGCTTGATACTTATTAAACAACTATTAACCTTGAATCTTGAAACTCGAAACTAGAAACTTGATACTTGATTCTTGAAACAAGATACTTGACTCTTGATACTTGATTCTTGACTCTTGATACTTATGAAATGAGAAACTTGATTAAACTAGAAACTTTGAGACTTTGTTAAACTAGAAACTTGAAACTTGTAGACTTAAAGTATGGCATCTTGTCATATAATGATATTACACAATAATACGCAACACAACACCTAATCCAACACGCGAATCAAATCGAAAGCAAAAGTCTGGCAAACAAAGGTTGGCTGTCCGGATGGCCATCCGACCGGATGGTCATCCGATCAGCCATCCGATCGATGCCATCCCACCGCCTCTTTGCCTCTGACACTATAAATACCCTGTCACATCACTTTATGTGAAAGGCTCCTCCGACCCAGACGCGCCCTCTCATTCTAGAGCACTTTTCTTCCATTTTCAAGCGATTCTTGTAAGTTTTCTTCATTATTCTTGTACAACTTTCATCTAGTCACACATTCTCACTTGATTCTTCATCAAAATCACACTTTTCACCGTGAAATCACTAAGATTTGGACTCTTGATGGTGACGTCATCATGGCAGATTGTATAATCGGCCGTGTGATGTCATTTTTGCCCAGATTTAGTCCAGATCTAAGAGGTTTCTATGATTTTACCACGAATATTCACTAAATGTAAGCTTTTTCAGTTGATTACATGTTTTCTTCAAACTTTCTTAAACACTTTACTCAAGTCGGTGGTGTCTGGAACCAAAACAGGCCAAGGACTTGTTCCTTAGTCTGGAATGCTCAATAACGGATTTCCACTGGAGAGATGACCAAGTTACGAGTCAGACATGAAACCTTGTCAAGAACAGTCGTCCGATAGAAGGGGTGATTCCTATCCGATCAGGCCAACTGAGCCTTGGTGTGTTTTCCGTTGTCTTGATATGTACCACGTCGTCTCCGCTAAACTTAAACTTAGAAAAATATTTTACGAAGGTTGCAAAAGGGAAAGGGTCACACGTTCGAATGACCATCCGATCGGAGGGTCGTCCGATCGAACAGTCATCCGACCGAACAACCTGTTTCCCATAACCTTCAATACTTAAACCCTTTGAATCAAATTTTGAAATACGAAACTTTCACTCAAACAGTCATCCGACCGAACGGTCATCCGACCGGATGACCATCCGGCCGAACGACTTACACTACAACGAAAAACTTCAAAAGTTGAAGCACTTTGACCAACTGACCGGATGGCCATCCGATCGGATGACCATCTGTCCAGAGGGTCTGATTATCATTACACTTATTGTTTTACAGGACACTATGATTTCGACACTTGAGGCCTTATCGATTCACACACATACTACTGAACGGACGACCGTCCGATTGGATGGGTCCCATCCGGGACGAATGTCCATCCGACCGGATGACCATCCGTCCGGATGACCATCCGATCCAGACACCTGTCAGATACGTTTATTCGCTGATTCCACTTTCTGTTCAACGCTTACACTGTTAACTATAACCAGGCTAACCCCAGAGCTCCCCTCGATCCAACTAGTTGGCGTTAATACTTAGCACCCACTGTGAGTATACTCAATCCCTTTTTGTTTTAAACTTTTGGGATGCAACATGTATTCTATAAACTCGATACTTGAAATTTGTTTGGAAACATACTCTATCCTCTGTGAATGTGAAACTTGATACTTTTGGATTCTTGATTCTTTATGCTATATGAACGTTTAATCCCTGTGTGTAGTTCCGCCTTAACAATAGTAGCGCTATAGGAGTAATGCACCTCCCCATTATTCTCGGGGGTATTGTTAGGAGGAGTCTATTTTTGCTTTCCTTGAGACTTGGGAAAGTGGTAAACGCATTGGGATATTTGGGCTATCACTTGGACTGCGTGAACTAGCATGGCTGAACTTTTATATGTTTACATGACGGATACGAGTCTTTTAAACTATTATGGTATTATATACCCAAACTTGTATACTCGCCAGTACATTATTGTATTGACATTATTTTAATACATTATGCAGGCTGATAGGATGCTGGAATCAAGAAACAAGCTAGGATGACGCTTAGAAACTCACCTAGTTAATTTGAGAAATTGAATAATGTTTAATGTTATGTACCTGATACTTGGATGTCTGGTTGATGTTTAAGAAAATTTGATGTGAATTCTTAATAATCTATAATGACACATTTAGTGTTGTGGAAACTTCTGAACAATCTGAATTGCTTAGTGCCGCACCCCGATGTTTCCGCCATCGGTTGGGGTGTGACACAGTACCCCCCAGTCGGAGGGAAACTTGAATCGCTGGATAAGGTTATGAATTTCTTCCTCCTTCCAGTTAATGATCGCCCGGTTCAGACCAGGAGGGTCTTTCGGCTTTGCTTGCCTCTTCTTAGAGCCACAGGCTTTAGTAGAAGCAGACATGTCGGAACAAACAATGAAAATATGTGAACAAAAGGGGAGAAAATCTGAAGATAAGGAGAGAATATTTGAAATTTGAAAGAATTTTGGAGAGAAGGAAGTGGAAAATCTGTTGGGATCGCCGGGTATTTATACCCATCGCATTTAATGCGATGGGGAAGTGGACCGTCAGAAGGCAGACAGACACCCAATCGGGAGATGCCACGTCAAGAGAGAGAAGGGGAAACGCCGTCTGTTCAGGGCGCGTGGCCGCCACGCGCCTGACATATAGGAAAAATGTGCCTGACACATGCAAAAAGCAAATGTTCCCCTTCTTCGACAAGACAGCCACCTCAGATGGAGTGACAACCAAAAGTCAACCGCCACATCACTCCAAGCATAGAAGGAAACAAAACTTCTCCTTAAAGAAATCTCAAAGACTATCTCCATGCGCCATGTGCCATTTTGGCTCAATTTTGCTCGCATATCCATGCACCATGCGCCGTTTGGGCTCAATTTTGTACGCCAAGTTCGTGCTCCATGCGTCTTTTTGGCTCAATATATCCATGCACCACGCGTCGTTTTGGCTCATTTTTGCACGCCATATCCATGCGCCGTTTTGGCTCATATTTGTACGTCATATTCGTGCGGCATGCGCCTTTTCGGCTCAATTTTGCACGCCATTTCTTCCACGCACAAATTTGGTTTAAGCCCATGCACCAAAGATGCGCGCCTCCTCAATAAAGTAAAAACAACAGGACCACCTCCATTCTTCTGAGTCGAGAATCCCTCCTAGCTGCTAAACTCACCTGGAAGCCACACTGGATTGGGGGGACTTGAAGAGGTATGGTCCTAAATCAGTGCACACATGGAATAGGGACCACACCACTTTTCCAACATGGCATCCACATCATCTGAGTGCATCCAGAAGCTTCTGGAAGAAATCGCAGGTGACAAAGAAGATGCTCCTTCAGACAAAAAGGATGACACATGGCACCAATGGATGGACGCCAGTCTTCACTGCAAGATCTCTGGAGGACTGGCCGACAGCCACTGCCAGAGAGTGCCCAGCTGGATGAATGAGCGCGCGCCATGTCATCCACTACACTGGCGGCAGCAGAGGGGACAAAGAGGATATTCCCCTTGGTCGGACAGCTGGCGCCCACTGGCTAGCTGGCAGGTCTCTTCCTCCTTCTTCATCCTTCGGCTATAAATAGAAGACTCCACCTTCAGCTTTAAGGATTCTGCTCTCTCATTATTTACTCTCAACACACACTATTCTCCTCAGAATAGTACTTATTCTCACGCTGGATGGTGGTCACAAGGAGAACCCTCATATTCCCCTCCTTATGGCGAGTCACCAGTGTTCTGTTTTCCAGGATATCAGCTAACGACGAGTGGAGGAAGAGATTGAACCCTTAATCCATGAGACAGTCAACTGGGAGAACCTCGTGTTAACCAGTGTTGGGAAACCACCACAACCGTTTTCTGTCACCGGTGTTGTTTCAGATTGGGACATCATCCAGCGACCAACCCATCACCATAATCAGGCAACTATGTCGCACCCTCAGCCCCACTCTCACCCGAATCCGTACGATCTCATAAACCGGTATCATTGTCTTCTTTTTTTCACCGGAGGTTTGTAAAACGTTGGGACGTTTCACTGGAGGTTTTTAAAAGAACCGAAAAAATGAAGGTGGGAAGGTGGGAGGTGTGGCAGAAGTGGCGGGGTGATGAAGCTTACACAAATCACCGGAAAAGGAAGATGGCCGCTGATGAAGGTTGGCCGGTGATGGGGGTGGTGTGCGGTGGGATGGTGGTGGTGGGTCGCACATGTATTTCTTTAATATTTTTATGTTTTATTTATTAGGTTTGTTAGTAGTAAGTGCATTGTAGTCATTTTACATTCACCTAACTGAGAAAACAAACCTTCATCTATGGCCAAGACTATCTGAGAATGAATTTGCCAAAGTTGGGGACTATAGCTATAATTTTGAAAATGTAGAGACTAAAGGTGAAATCGAAGCAAACCACAAGGACTATCCAAACGCTTTTCTCAATAAATAATTATGTACTATAGATGAAAGGAATGAATATTGACTAAAACGTTTATATTGGTTTAGGTGTGGTTCTTGTGGGAAACGTTTTAATTGGTTTATGGGGTGGTGCAGGGCCTGATATATTTACGAATGGACAATTTTGGATAAAGCATCAGATATAAACCGAACATATTTACCCGCGGTTCAAAATTACGATTTTGCCCTGTTTAAATTTACAGCCATTAGTTTTTTTTTTCTCACAGCCAAGTTACGATTTTGCCCTCAACTTAAATTTACATTTTCTCCATCGTTTTTGTTTGTTTTCCTGGAATAGTTCAAAATTATGTTTTTACCCCCACTTAAAATTAAATTTACGCTTTTACTCAAAGCTAAATATTTCAATTTTTCCCTCCATTCAAAATTACGATTTTGCCTGGTTTAAATTTACAATTTTGCCGTTAGTTTTTTTTCCTTAAAATTATGATTTTGCCATCAACTCAAATACATTTACGCTTTTGTTCTCAGCTAAAAATTTCTATTTTGCCTGCGGTTCAAAATTACAATTTTGCCCCGTTTAAATTTACAGTTTTTCCATTAGTTTTTTTTTCTCACAGTCAAGTTACGATTTTTCCCTCAACTTAAATCTACATTTTCTCAATCGTTTTTGTTTGTTTCTCTGGTTAAACTACAATTTTGCCCCCAGTGTAAAAATACAGTCATGCCGGTAGCTGCCTAACACTCCCCAATTGGTCCATTTAATTTACGATTTTATCCCTGTTTTGGTCAAAAATTACCGAAGCAATTAAGTAATCAAATTAGTTAAGTGAGGTAGTGTGCTAAAAAGTGTGTTAAAAATATGCTGGTTAAGTTGTTTAGAAAAACAGCATTCAGGATACAGCTCAGGATATTGAGCTGTATCTACGATCAAACAATGAGCAAAAAGTAAAAGGAGGTGACACGAGATGTACGAGGAAAGCCCTTGATCAATCTAGATCGCCGGCATAAAACCTCGGGAGCTGACAATCGCAGCTGCCTTGTTCTTCTTATTGCTTTAAACTTCAGGATACAGTGCAGGATATAGACCAGATCGCTAAGTGTTACAATGCTTTTGTGCGAAAATGAAAATTGCTAGAGAACAAGTGTAAGAGTGTAGCGAGTGTCGATGTGATGTCCTATTCGATCTGGTATACCCACCTATTTATAGTAACAAATTACAAACGATAATTCCTATAAATATGGGATACTCCGAATATTCCATAGTTAACGTTGTGGGCCGAGTAATGCGGCTTCAACGTCTCTATTTGAACGACTTGGACCGAGTCTCCCGCGAAATGATTCCTTATGAACGTTGCTAGCTTCCAACCCACGTACCTGCACATAATCCTTTAGTGATCCTGAGGGTACCATTCAGGATGTTACCAATATCCTGAATCAGCATCCCGGATGTGAACAGATATCATATAACCAAGATATAATCCAAGATATCCCCCATGATATGGGCTCAGAATTTCGTCCATAACAATTGTCCCCAAAAATGTTACCGTTTAGTATCCTCATCACTAACGGTTACATTTTTCACGAAGACCGAGGTAATTAAGAGATAAGACCAATGATGTGACCGTTTGCAACTACTCAGCCTATATTTACTCATTATACCCTATATCTTCTCATCCTCATCTCTTTTTTAATCACAATCGATAAGGAAAAGGTAACATTCTCTCTCTAATCTTCATATTCATCTTCATTCTCTTTCTCCAGTGAAAAATTCAGGTGACCAAATGCCGAGACAAAAAAGATCCAGTTCAGGTGACTCGGCCCCCACGTTCATCCAACAGAACCTTCTCCAAGAACCGGAGAAGGAAATATGTACCTTTGATAGTGCCCACCTGTCGGCCTTGAAATCCTCCGGTATCTTCCCGGAAGGAACTGTATTTCGACCGTTTGACCGAGAAATCCGGTCAGATATGGTCTCCAATGAGTGGATATGCTTCAGTGCCTTTCCCTTCACCTTAGGGTTACAATTCCCCTTTCCGGATTTCATCGCGAAATTCTTTAACATTACCAAAATCTCCTTTAGTCAAACAATGCCAATGCTTTGGCGTGTTCTGTCTGTTCTTGACCAGATCAAGAAAAACCACATCCCTGATCTTTCTGTCCATGATCTCCCCCTAGCTCACAAGCTTAGATGCCATCGATCATGTAGATTTCTGTTTTTTTCCACTTCCGGTGACCCACTGATACTTCGTGCCACCAGGAACGAGGATAACTGGCAATCCAAGTTTTTCTTTGTAAAAAGAGACTCAATCCCTGGTGGAACGGAATATCCGGTACAATGGTTGAAAAAGGGTAGGATTTAGGGTTTAAGAACGATCATGTCTCTTATCCTTCTTTATATCCTGAACTAATTGATTTTCTTTTTCATGTTGTGCATGCAGCTGATTTCAGGAAGATTGCACCTCCTCTTGCTGATTCTCAAAAAAGGATAGACGCCATCAGACTCCTTCCAGAGGCTGAAAGAAGTTTCAACCCATCTCCACCAACTCCAAGTCCTCTTTCAAGTGCAAACATGTCTGGTAAGGATCCTGCAAAATATCTTGTACATACATGTTTTCATTTGATATTCTTAGGAGAAATTTAGAATTTTACTCCCTGTGTGCAGACTCCAGCAAGGTTCCAGTCTATCTAGACCTCGACGAACTTGACAGCTACCCAACTCCAGCCACAGTCAAGAAAGAGACCCCTGCTGCCACCAGCTCCAAACCGCTCCCGGCTCCCAAGGCTAATCCAAGAACTCGTGCTTCCACAGCAAAAAAGTGGAAAGGTCTTGAAGTCAGTGCTCCAGGTTCAGAAGGGTTCTCCTATGATGAACTCAGCTTCTCTGACTCCTTAGAGCCAATGACATCCTTCCTCAACAAGGTAATATCCTCACATATATTCTGCACATATATCCTGCACATATATCCTGATAGGATATCCTGACAGGATATCCTGGTTAATATATTCTGGCTCATACCTGAAATTGATGTGCAGGGCCTCCAGCATTTGCTCCACCTATACAATGATGCTTGTGGTACTGCTGCACTCCATGAGGCCAGGATCAAACAGCTTGAAAGCACCGTTGCTGACCAAGGTGCCATTGCTGAAGCGAAGACCCGGCACTACGAAGGCATGCTGAAGAAGGTCACCCAGGATGCTGAGCTCAAACTTGCCACTGTCCAAATGGATCACGAGCAGGCCATGGTTTCTTTCCGGGAAGGAATCAAAGCCTCCGCTATCGTCTCCTTGCTACAGGCTCGCATCAAGATGGCCTACGAAGCCAAAAAGACAGGCCTTGTATGCCCATCCTGGCCGGTTGAATCTTGGGTGGCCAAGCTAAAGGAGCTTGGGGGCAAAGCTGTGCCACTTCCTACTGAAGCCGGTGAATCTTCCAAGTCAGCAGAGGTGGTGAACCAGGCTGGAGACAAGAAGGACGCTGGAGCAGATGCTGGGATGGATGCTGGTGAGGATGCTGCTCAGGATGCTGGTGCTGAGAAGTCAGAGAAGGTTGGAGAAGATGCCGCTGTGTAAGGGCATTCAGGTGGGCGATGACGGATATATGTGCCAAGGCCAGAGCCCACCTTTTTAAATTTGAATGTTGGTCTGTAATCCCTTAAACAATTTACTTTTCTACACTTTACTTTTCTGCACCTGAACAATTTACATTTCCTGCATGCTCTTTGAACAATACAATAGTTGGAGGTGGATGGGTCTCGGTTTGAGACGAAACCTTCAACTGTTGGGTAAATATGGTAAGGAACTACTAGTGCTCTTAGTGGATGGGCCTTGTTTTGAGGTGAAACTAAGAGCACATCTTTTGGTATGTTAATAATATAACTTCTCTTTTGACTTTATTATTGTTGTTATTGGTGTACAAATTTTACTTATAAAAATCGTTATGTTTGAATATTTTTAAGAATATTATGGGAACGCATTCTGAAAATATCCTGACAAGTATTCTTACAGATATCCTGGTCAGGATATCATCATATAACTTAGAAGACTTAAATCATTTGAAAAAAGGAGAGACCATACCAAAGACTCTTAGAGAGTCAATTCCAATCTTCCATCTTGGGAATGTCCCCAGTGCAAACTTATAAACTTGGATCCATCCTTCGAATAGTATAATATATGTCCCCTGTGTACAACACAGAAACGCAAATGTATTCACACTTTGGCTTGAATAAATTTCGAACACCCCGAGGCAAAACTTTTGATATCCTGAAATGAATCCTTAGCATACTGGGGATAAACCCTTAATATCCTGGGGATAAACCCTGATATCCTGGGGATAAACCCTGATTTTCATGCGCTACAGGCGAGAGTGTATAAACTCCAAATCTTAGAAAGGTGAAAACCTTTAAACCTTAGAGAGTATGAAAATACTCTTTCGTGAGAGAGGGTGATCAATCCTCATATACCTTCAGGATCCAGGATATAGCCAACAGTAACGAAATTGTCAGCCACTTTTACATGAACTGGTCCCGCTACCTTGAACTATACCTAGATAACTTGCGCTCCAGGCGAGGTGTTTAAACCCAGTTCGAAAGAAAGGTGAATACCTTTAAACCTTTGAAGGGATCAGAATCCCTTATACGTAAGAGAGGGGGCCAATCCTCTAATCTTTCGAGTTATCCTGAGTGTATATCCTGGAGCTATATCCTGAAGCATATACTACAAAACAACTATAAACTAAGGCGGGTGTTAGCCTGGCTAACACCCCTCCGATGCTTAAGTCAGTATTGGGTACAAGATAATAAACAAATATATTTAAATAGATAGAATACATACCATTCTGAGATAGAAATTAAATTCTATTCTTACTTGAAATAGAGCTTTAAGTGTATTGCATTCCAGGATCTTGGTAGCATATCCCCTTCCATACTCTTAAGTCGATAAGCTCCTTTTCCTGCCTCTGACTCAACTTCATATGGTCTTTCCCATTTTGGAGCTAACTTGCCATCGGCAGGATTAGTGGTATTTTGAAAAGCCTTTCTTAGCACCAAATCACCAACTCGAAATCTCCTAGTTCTTATATTCTTGTTATATGCTTTGGATACTCTATGTTGATATGCTGCCATCCTTAGCCTTGCTGCATCTCTTCTTTCATCTATAGTAGATAAATCTTGACATAAGGCCTCAGGATTCTGTTCAGGATCCTGTAGGATAGATCTTGCAGTAGGTATTGCCATTTCCATTGGGATCACTGCTTCTGCTCCAAATACCAAGGAAAATGGGGTTTGGCCTGTTGCATTCTTTACCGTTGTCCTATCAGCCCACAAAACAAAGGATAATTCTTCTGCCCATCTTCCTTTTTTGGCTCCAAGTCTCTTTTTTAAGTTATTGACAATTATCTTGTTCGAGGATTCAGCTTGTCCATTCGCTTGAGGATGTACCGGAGTCGACGTAATCATTTTGATTCCCCAACTCTCGCAAAAGTCAGTAGTCCGCTTGCTTATGAACTGGGACCCATTATCACAAATAATTTCCGCCGGTACCCCAAACCTGGTCAGGATATTCCTCTTTATGAAGGATACTACTTCTTGGTCTCTAACTTGAACAAATGCTTCAGCTTCAACCCATTTAGAGAAATAATCCGTCATTGCTAGCATAAAGACTTTTCCTCCCGGAGCTTTTGGTAACTTCCCTACTATATCCATCCCCCATTTCATGAATGGCCAAGGGGAAACTACAGGATATAGTGGTTCAGCTGGTTGATGTAGTATGTTACTATGCCTTTGACATGCATCACACCTTCGAGCATATTCCGCAGCATCTTTCCTCATCGTCGGCCAATAATATCCTGTTCTCAATACTTTCGAGAACAATGACCTGCCCCCAGTATGGTTACCACAATCCCCTTCATGTATATCCTGAAGTACTTCTTTTGCTTCAGGATCCTCCAAGCACCTCAAATACGGTCCTGCAAGAGATTTCTTGTATAAAACATTATTTATAATAGTGAATCGTGATACCTTCATCCTAAATGCCTTAGGATTTTCATTTTTGGGGATGTGTCCTTCCTTGAGATATCTCATGATTGGAGCCTTCCAGGATATAGGATCCGGTTCAGGATACTCTGCTCCAGGATCCTGAATACTCGCTACTTCTTTATCCTGAGGATTTGTTGCAGGATACAAGATATGTAATATTGGTATTTGGGTCCCTTCTGGTATCCTGATCGATTATCCCAGATTTGCTAAGGCATCTGCTTCAGCATTATCCTCCCTTGGTACCTGTTCAAGTGTAAAAACATCGAAATATCCTGCTAATTTTTTGAGAATATCGAGGTATTCGATTAATTTCTCACCCTTAACTGCATAGGATCAATTAAAATGGTTAGTAATTAACAAGGAGTCAACATATACTCGCAAATTCTTGATACTCATATTCTTAGCTAGCTCTAATCCTGCAATTAAAGCCTCATACTCTGCTTCATTATTAGTAGCAGGAAATTCACATCTAATAGCCTGGGGTAATATGTCCCCCTGTGGCGATTTTAGTAGTATTCCCAATCCTACTCCTCTTACATTAGATGCACCATCAGTGTATAATGTCCAGGATCCTGAGGATTCTCCTAACTGTTGGACTTCTAGGTCTACCTCATCCTGAATGTCACTACTGAAATCAGCCACAAAGTCAGCTAAAGCCTGAGACTTTATGGCATTTCTAGGTTCATACACTAAATCATAGGCACTCAATTTTACTGACCACTTAGCCATCCTGCCTGACATCTCTGGTTTCCTAAGCACATTTTTGTCAGGATAATTAGTTTTAACATGAATCCTATGTGTCTCAAAGTAATGTCTAAGCTTCGTTGATGCCATAACTAATGCTAGTATCAATTTTTCTAAATGAGAATACCTAGTTTCAGCATTTAACAAACTTTTACTAACATAATAAACAGGATATTGCTGACCTTCATGATCCTTTACAAGGACGGCACTTACAGCATTTCCTGATACTGCGAGGTATAGGGATAGTGGTTCACCGTTCTCAGGCTTCATTAGCAGAGGTGCAGTTGTAAGATATTGCTTCAAATCCTGCAGGGCTGCTTCATGTTTCTCACCCCATTCAAATTTCTTATTCTTCTTCAGGATATCATAAAACTCTTTGCATTTCTATGAAGATCTTGATATAAATCTGTTTAATGCTGCCACTCTCCCTGTTAATCGTTGAACATCTTTCATATTCGAGGGTGACTTAATATCCAAGATGGCTTTAATCTGTTCTGGGCTCGCCTCTATTCCTCTTTTGGTCACCATATATCCTAGAATTTTTCCTGCCCCCACTCCGTAATGACACTTAGCAGGATTTAGCTTCATGTTATATTGGTCCAGGATATCAAATGCTCCTTTAATATCCTGGAGGTGATCCTGGGCTTTTTTCGATTTTACCACCATATTGTCAATGTATACCTCCATGGTGTCCCCCCAGCTTGTCTTTGAACATCATATTTACCAATCTCTGATATGTTGCACCTGCATTTTTCAAACCAAAAGGCATAGCCGTATAACAATAAATACCTATTGGTGTCATGAAGGCAGTATCCTCCTGGTCAGAGGGTTCCATTTGAATCTGTTGAAATCCTGAGGATGCATCCATGAAGGTCAACATTTCATGCCCGGCAGTAGCATCCACCATTGCATCAATGTGAGGAAGAGGAAATGGGTCTTTAGGACAAGCCTTGTTCAAATCTGTGTAGTCTACACAGACTCTCCATTTCCCATTTTTCTTCTGTACCCAGTGTTGCAAAAATCGGCCTAGGCGGCCGATTAATCGGCGCCTAGGCGCTAGGCGGCTAGTTACTGACTAATTTTGAGCTAGTCGGCCAATTAATCGGAGTCGGTCAAAGTCGGTCAAAATCGGTCCTAGGCGGTCCTAGGCGGTCAAAAATCGGATTAATCGGCCTATATTAATCGGTTAAAATCGGTCAAAATCGGTCCCAGGCGGTCCCAGGCGGTCCTAGGCGGTCAAAATTGGTCAGAATCAGTCAAAATCGGTCAAAATCGAACCATACTATCTGAAACTTGAAGTATTTATGTGAATTTTGAAGTATTATTTTTATATTATTGGGTATATATATATAATTTTGAAAAAATACATATAAAAATCCCAATCCGATTAATCCCGATTAATCCCGATTAATCCCTAGGCGGTACCTCACCGCCCGACTAGCGCCTAGCGCCTTCTACAACACTGTCTGTACCACGACCACGTTTGCTAGCCACCTTGGAAACTTAACTTCTCTGATCATCCTGGACTTCAACAATCTCTCAACTTCCTCTTGGATAATCGTATTTCGCTTAGGAGCAAATTTCCTTCTTTTTTGTTGAACAGGCTTGAATGATTTATCAATTCCAAGCTTGTGAGTGATAATGTCTTTGGATATGCCTGTCATATCCTCATGCTTCCATGCAAACGTTGACATCCTGCATTTCAAAAAGTTAATTAACTGTTCTTCAATATCCTGAGGGATATTGGTTCCTACGAGCACCGAGATATCAGGATTATCCTGGTCTAGGATAATTTTCTTCACATCCTGCTCCGGATCCTTCATGATATCCTGGGCCCGCATCTTTAATTGCTATGCTGCACTAGGATTGGTTGAGGATTTCATCGAGGATGAGTAGCATTCTTTCGCCTCCTGCTGATCACTTTCAACCTTGACGACTCCCCAAGGGGTAGGGATCTTGATGCATTGGTGATATGTTGATGGCACAGCCTTCATATCGTGAATCCATGGTCTTCCCAGTATGATATTATAGCAGGATAGAGAATCCATCACACAGAATCGTTGTATCGAGTTGACTCCTTCAACATATACTGGTAATTTTATCTCTCCCACTGTGTTCCTAGCCTCTCCACTGAACCCGACAAGCACGGTGGACTTTGAAGTAATATCCATTGGAGATACATTCATTCTCTTCAGAGTCTCTAGTTGGATTATATTGACGGAGCTGCCATTATCAACCAATATCCCGCGTACAAAATTGTTAGCCACATATAACGTTATTACCAGAGCATCATGATGAGGATCCTGAACAGTATCCCTGTCATCAGCATCAAATGTGATCACTTTGTCAGTTGTGAGGGTAGTCATCCTGACAGGTTTGTCTCCCCTTTCAGCTTTAGCTTCCTTTGCATGTCTCTTCGCTGCCGAATACGAAGTCCCACAAATATCAGATCCTCCCGAAATGAAGTTGATTATCTTAGCATCCGCGGGAGGTGAGGCTGCTCGTTCAGGATCCTTCTCAGTATCCTGACCCTTGTTCTTCTTTCTTCCTAAGAGATCTTTCAAATACCCCTTGCTCAGAAGATAGCTTATTTCTTTCCTTAGGGCAATGCAATCCTCAGTCACATGTCCGAAATCTTCGTGGAAGGCACACCATTTTGACTTATCTTTCCAATCAGCTTTTTGTTGATTCTTTCGAGGCCACCTAGCCTTGTCTCCTAAACCCTGCATGGCATACATCAATTCAGGAATGTTAACAGAAAAGCAATATTCAGATAATTCAGGATACTCTTCAGGATCCTCATCTTCGACAGCATTCACTTTCTTATTTTCATTTCTACCATATGGCTTAGGGCGGTATGGCTTAAATGAGGATTCTGACTTCCTGTTAATTGTCTCATAGGTGTTGGATGAGTTCATCCTCTCTTGCATTTTTCTGTCATCCTCCAATCGAATATATCTTAGGGCCCTGTTTCGAGCTTCATCCAAGTTCCTGCATGGGTTCATTACAAGGTCTTGGTAAAATTGAGAATCTTTTTGCAGCCCCATCTTGAAAGCTTGCACAGCTGTTGCAACATCAAGATGCGGTATGTCTAAGGATTCCCGACTGAACTTGTTCACATAATCCCTTAGGGATTCTTGAGGCCCCTGCGTTATCCTGTAGAGGTCACTTGTTAGTTTTTCAAAGCTTCTACTACAAGAAAACTGACTATTAAATAAATTCACTAGGTGAGCAAATGATGTAATAGAATGAGGAGGAACGTTTAGGAGCCATTTCAAGGTTGATCCTGTTAAGGTAGAGCCAAAACCCTTGCACAAGCATGCTTCCTTGAGCTCCGGAGGGATAGGGTTAATCTCCATCCTTTCCCTATACTGGGCAATATGCTCCTCAGGATCCGTAGTTCCATCATAAAGCTTCATGTTAGGGGTTTGAAATCTCTTTGGAATTTCAGCATCACAGATAGGATATGCAAAGCGAGATATCCTGTGGCTGTCTTGGGACACTTCCGGGATCGGCTGGACCACTCCAGGTACGCTGGATATCATGTCCTTCAACTTCTGAAGCTCCCTAGTAAATGCTGATGTTACACCTGTATCCTGCAAAGATCCACTATTGTTAGTAGCATGAATATTATTATTATTCGACACGTTACTCGTCGGAGGATTTTGCACATATCCTGAACTCCTCATGGTTGACATCCTGATCGAGGAGGGTATTTCAGGAGTATGGTTCTGAGGAAGGCTAGGCACAATATTCCCCCTATTATCCTCAGTGTACACGGCCGAACTGAAGTTTAGAGTTCTGGGTTGTAGTGGAGTGACGATATCCTCAGCATATCTGCTCGAGCCAGACTCCAGGAGTTGTATTTCCCTCAACAGCATTTGGTTTGTTTCCTGTTGCTGCCTCATTTTTTCCTGCACACTTCCAAATAAGGTTAGAATTTCATCATTAGAAGCTAAAACGGGAGCAGATCCCTGAACACTCCGAGTAGGGATAATATCCTGAGGTTGTGAAGAGGTTGGCATCCTTGGAGGAGGTGGTGGAAGCACCGAACCAGTAGTAGCAGAAGTCGTAGCAGACATAGTGGAGGAGCTCATGTTTGATCTTGAGGCCATTGTAGACAATGTGGCAAAAAGTTTTGAAAATAGAAAACCGATTAGCGATTTCACAAAGATCTTTAGTAAAAGTAGCACCACTTGCCCCACGGTGGGCGCCAAATTGTTTTGGTAAAAAATTACCGAAGCAATTAAGTAATCAAATTAGTTAAGTGAGGTAGTGTGCTAAAAAGTGTGTTAAAAATATGCTGGTTAAGTTGTTTGGAAAAACAGTATTCAGGATACGGCTCAGGATATTGAGCTGTATCTACGATCAAACAATGAGCAAAAAGTAAAAGGAGGTGACACGAGATGTACGAGGAAAGCCCTTGATCAATCTAGATCGCCGGCATAAAACCTCGGGAGCTGACAATCGCAGCTGCCTTGTTCTTCTTATTGCTTTAAACTTCAGGATACAATGCAGGATATAGACCAGATCGCTAAGTGTTACAATGCTTTTGTGCGAAAATGAAAATTGCTAGAGAACAAGTGTAAGAGTGTAGCGAGTGTCGATGTCATGTCCTATTCGATCTGGTATACACACCTATTTATAGTAACAAATTACAAACGATAATTCCTATAAATATGGGATACTCCGAATATTCCATAGTTAACGTTGTGGACCGAGTAATGCGGCTTCAACGTCTCTATTTGAACGACTTGGACCGAGTCTCCCGCGAAATGATTCCTTATGAACGTTGCTAGCTTCCAACCCACGTACCTGCACATAATCCGTTAGTGATCCTGAGGGTACCATTCAAGATGTTACCAATATCCTGAATCAGCATCCCGGATGTGAATAGATATCATATAACCAAGATATAATCCAAGATATCCCCCAGGATATGGGCTCAGAATTTCGCCCATAACAATCCCTAAATTAAAATTATGATTTTGCCCTCAGTTCAAAATAACGTTTTTTCCCGTCATTTTAGTTTTTTAGCAAAACTATAAAAGTATTTTATTTTAATTGGTTGACTCGATTTAATTTTTTTGCGTGTGAAGGAGCTGCCTAACACTCGCTCATTAGTCCTGAAAAATTACAGTTTTGCCATGAGCCCAAAATTACGTTCTTATCACCGTTTTAGTTTTTTTCCTAGCAAAATTATAGTAGTGTTTTTTTAATTGATTGGGAATTATTCGGCCATCGCCCAGCAACGCGGGCGAGGCATCATCTAGTTTGTAACAAAATACAAATAAAATAGAGTTAAATGTCATTTTAGTCCCTGTGGTTTGGGTCATTTTGGCAGTTTAGTTCAAAGGTTTCATTTTTTGCCTATAGGTCCAAAAAGGTTTCACCGTTGCCATTTTAGTCCACTGGGTTAAGTTCATCCATTTTTTCTGTTAACAAGAAGGGCATTTCAGTCATTTTATATGTAATTCTGTTAACTAGAAGGGAAATTCGGTCGTATAAAATGATCGAATTGCCTTTCTTGTTAACATAAAAAATGGATGAAGTTAACCCGATGGACTAAAATGGCAATGGTGAAACCTTTTTGAACCCATAGGCGAAAAATGAAACCTTTGGACTAAACGGGCAAAATGGTCCAAACCACGGAGACTAAAATGGCATTTAACTCTATAAAATAATACGTTTTAAATTAAATAGTATATATAAGTTACTTAAATATAATATAATATAATATAATAGGAAAATTGGTTTTTAATAAACCAACATTTGTCCCGTTGGTAAATAATAATTTTACCTATGTAATTGGTATACAATAATCCTACCTATCAACATGTTGGTACTTAATGAACTTCCGTTAATTTTTTTAACTGAAGTTAAATTTTAAGTTTTATTTATTACACAAAAAGTCTCTGTAGTTGTAATTTACTAGTTTTAACAATTTTATAAAACAAAAAAAAAACCTCAAAGGACTGTAATTTACTAGTTTTAAAATAGTTAAAACTAGTAAATTACAACTACAGGGACTGTTTGTGCGATAAATAAAACTTAATAACTAACTTCAGTTAAAAAAAAATTAACGGAAGTTCATTGAGTACCAACATGTTGATAGGTAGGATTATTATATACCAATTACGTAGGTAAGATTATTATTTACCAACGGGACAAAGGTTGGTTTATTAAAAACCAATTTTCCAATATAATATAATATAATATAATATAATATATTGGAGAAGGTTTAAATGAAAACTCCTTTTATCGCGAAAACTAACTAAAAAAACATAAAAAAACATACCAATTTTTTTATAATTTTTTTTAATTAAAAATCGCTATTTTTTTATATATAAAAAACTTTAAAAAAATTGTAATGCACATGTGTAGTACACATACACATGTGCACTACAATATTTTTTTTTTGAAAATTGTTTTTTATATACAAAAATTAGCGAAAATTGGTAAAAAAAAAAAAATTAGTATTTTATTAGGGTTTTTAGTTAGTTTTCGAGTTTTCGCGTTAACTAGTGGTTTTCATTTGAACCTTCCCCTATAATATAATATCAGAACCATATATAATCTAATTATCATATATAAAACAATATACGTTTCTATTAATGCATTTTAAAGTAATAACTAGTTTCGTTGACGTCGCGCATTACGGCGAAACGAAGCAAATGACAATGTAGAACAAACGTTATTTGAAATTAAAGCATGTTGTTTATAAAGGCAAACCGTCAGAATCGGTTTAGTTTATCATCATACCGTTTTACGACACCAAATAAATACTCTATTTTGAATACAATTTCATTTTAACAAAACTTATACCGGAATGTAGATGGACATAATTAAACACAACTCGTACCTAAGTTTTTAGAAAAAAAATTAACAAACGTAATAGAGAAATTTGAAATTAATTGATAATGGAAATACAATTAAAAAAAGAAAATGAATTACTAAAAGTAAAAAATAAATGATAAAAAATATAGTTTTAAAAAAGTAAAATAAAACAAAAGGTATGTTAAAGCTTAAAAGTAAATATAATAAACTTTTATAATATTAAATAATAAATTATTAAAAAAACTATATATTATAATAAAAATGAAATAATTGTTTATGGTCTTAGAAAAAATTAACGAATATAAGTTATTAAAGAAATACAAAACTAATAAAAAACGGACATATGATTTAAGGAGAAAAATAAATAAAAAATGAAAAAGAAAATATGATTTTACAAAATAAAATAATAATATAAAAATATGTTAAACTTAAAAGGGAATATACTATTATAATATTAAATAATAGAATATTAAAAATATATATATTATTATAAAATTAAAGTTACTATTCATGAAAAATTAAATTAAAAAATAAATAATACATGAAAAAGAAAATATAATTTTTCAAAAATAAAATAATAATATAATAATATGTTAAAATAAAAATGAATATACTATTATAATATTAAATAATAGACTAATGAAAAGCTATATATTATTATAAAAATAAAGTTACTATTCATGAATCTTCACCAACAATATATATGTATAAAATATAAAATATGTTAAACTTAAAAGGGAATATACTATTATAATATTAAATAATAGAATATTAAAAAGATATATATTATTATAAAAGTAAAGTTATTATTCATGAAAAATTAAATTAAAAAAATAAATAATAAATGGAAAAGAAAATATAATTTCTCAAAAATAAAATAATAATATAATATAATAATATGTTAAAATAAAAATGAATATACTATTATAATATTAAATAATAGACTAATGAAAATCTATATATTATTATAAAAATAAAGTTACTATTCATGAAACTTCACCAACAATATATATACAATATATATATATATATATATATATATATATATATATATATATATAATAGTAGTATTTGAATTAAAATAATATTTAAAACGTTGAAATCTTTGAAAGAGGTGGTGAGTAAAGAGACAACCATTTTGTAGACAAAATTTGTTAAGTTCTGTTCTAGGTAAATAATAATTGAAAAAAAAAACAATAAAAAATATGAAAGCATCGTATACTTCTCTTATCATACCCAACTAGTGTTTTTCAATCACGCGCGTTGTGTGAGAGGCATTGGGGCTTTCGAATAGTCTACTTCATTGTTGTACTTTGGATATCCCCACGAATCGTTGCGGCGAGATCTTTTTACTTCTTCAGTCTGTGTTTGCTTTTACCCTCCTATGTTTGTTACATATCACGAACCAGGAAGAAAGATATATGTTTATTTTTCTAACGTAAATTGGCCTAAAGTTGTGAAAACATTAGACTGGCAATTGCAAATCATGCCTTCTAAACAACATCAATGATGATTCGAATAAGTGAATAACCCATTTCAGTGATGAGCTTTTAAAGCAATTGTAAAAGGTTCAGTTTTACACATCCTCTTATCCATACACGGCTAAACACAACAAAAACCATCACAAGGTAAACCATTTACAACCATATATCTAAAGGTACCATGTACAATTCCATCCATTTTGCCAATACTTAGTAATGCTCATCTTTGAAACAACTTCTTTGTAGGCTTGGTTGGATGATACCCTCTTCGTAACATCCCCTTGACCCAAATTTCGGAATCGGAACCATTTCTTTAAAATCCACGCACCATAGTTTCATACGTCCGCTGACTCGATTCATACCCCTTTCGCCATATCTTTTGAGACAACTTAGAAACATCAACATCTAGAACACCCAAATAAGCAAAACCACAAAAGCGACACATGTTTCCCAAACAATGCAAAATTAAGGCAAAAAGAAACATTCACAACCATTAGAACCAAATAAAAGTTAAACAAATACAACAATGAAGCAGGTTAGAAAAAAGATAAACCTAGAAACGCAACACCCACAACCACAACACCGACCATCAGATTTGTATTTAGAAGTAGTGAATGGAGATAACAACCGGTTCCCAATTCTAATTCAAGAGTGCAGATAGTTGAGTTAGGGTTCCACACCGTAACAATAAAAAACATTATAACCCAATAATAATGACGGAACTGACGGTACCAGCAAGCTCAAAAGAGAGAATGTAAGCGGCAAGAAACAACATAAAGCAACAATGGAGATAAAAAAAGGTAAGGAAATATACCTCAAGAAGGGCGTATATTTGTAGACACTCACCACCACCACCTTCCACTTCCACCACCACCCCACACCAACGCGACCTCAACGTCGTCTACTCAAGTATGTCTGATCGCCCACCGCTGCTGAAGATCTTCGCCAACACCTTCGACCTCTCCATCTCGGTCCAATCATATTATAAGAGGATACTTCGAGTGAAAAGCAGTTTCTCACTATCGTTAATCGTTAAGGCTCAGAATTGGCTTTCCATTGTGGCTGCAAGTAATAATACTTGCCACGCCTAAACAACGAACACATAAGTTTTTTTGCATCATCATAGCCTCTAATAACATATTCAAATTTCAGCTGATGTGATTTCAATCAATCCATCTAATATAATTTAATATATAAAGAATAGAAGTTCAAACATGAAGAAATTATAGGCCACAATAAAAACTTTTGTACCTTTTATCCGTTTTTGCAATAATGCTCGTCCTTAAAACAATTTTGTAGACTCTCTTAGCTGATACCCTCTTCGTAACATCCCCTCGACCCAAATTTCAGAATTGGTTTTCCAACCATTTCTATAAAATCCATGCACCATAGTTTCATACCTCCACTGATTCAGTTCATACTCCTTTCGGCATATCTTTTGAAACAACTTAGAAGCATCATCCACTTATTTAATACATAATTTCTTTAAAATCATATAATAAGAGTATACATCAAGTGAAAAAACAGTTTCTCACTACCATAAATCATTTAGGCTCAGAATGGGTTATCCATTGTGGCTGCAAGTACTAATACTTGCCACGCCTAAACAACGGACACACAAATTTTTTTTTGCATCATCACAACTTTTAACCACCATGGCTAGCTTCGATGGCTTTGGATGCCATACGACAATCGTTTCCATCTCTAGAGGTGTCTCAACACCTGTACCCTCACACAACAGCTAGGTTACAATACTGCCAGCAGGTACACTAAGAAGAGATAAAATGTAAGAACCCCAAATGCAAAATACCAAATATACCACTATGTACTTTTCATTCACTTTCTCTATTATTATAGAGAGAATGAAGAGAAGTTGTGAAAAGGGTTAAAAAACCCTCTACACAGGGAAGAAAACCCACTCAACACGTGGCCAGTACATAAACCTAGCCAAAACGTGGCCCAAAGTTAGGAAAATGTTAAATTTAACGAAACCAGCAACGACTTTAGTTACCAGCAGGTACCAAAAACCTAAAATGCCTCCAAGCAAACACAAAATACCCAAGATGCCATAAAACACTCTTCATCCCCTTTGCTTATTATTAGATTATAAAGAAACCCTTTGCACAGGGAAGAAAACCCACTCAACACGTGGCTAATACACAAACCCAGTCAACACATGGCCTAAATGTTAATAGTCAGCAGGTATTAAAAATCCAAAATGCCCAGAAAAGCTAAATACCAAAAATGCCATAAAACACTATTCATTCCCTTTGCCTATCATCAGATATTAATTATAATATAATACCAAAAAATGAACGAAAACTAAACATGACCGTAAATCGTTTAGGCTCAGAATTGGTTATCCATTGCGGCTGCAAGTTATAATACTTGCCACGCCTAAACAACTAACATGCAATATTCTTTGCATCATCACGGCCTCTAAACATCGTGGCAAGCTTCGATGGCTTTAGATCATGAATTTATATCTCATATTATTAACCAATGATAGCAAGGTCTCATTATCGAGATAAGTAACACCAAACATCCAGGAACTAATTTTCCTCAGATAAGATATGCTTCATCATCGAGCCAAACAACAACTCTTTCAAACCAATTATCATACATTTTGCCACATCGCTTGGTGGCTTACCTCAACTAATAAACTCTTTCAAACTTCTCCAACAAATTCATTTAACAATAATAATTCGTTTACTTGCACGACAAATAAATAACAAAAAGTACACACAAACACTTCTCTAGTTATAACTAAATCTCTCACCACTCATCAATGTTTGCAACACAACTTAATCCACAATGTAATATATCCCAACCCTTGACTGCAGACATGCCTCTTCTATATTTTCTATGACTTTTAAAACTTCAAAACCGATAAAGAATTAAATCGATGCGAATAGACACAACACCACAAGTATGGTTACGTTCGAAAAAACCCCTAGAAAATTTTATAACCTAACGCCCTAGGTTAGACATCAAGATAAAAAAATTTTAAGCATATAAAGATAAAATCTGAACAGAAACACATACACACACTACATAACTAACCAAACACCTTTATCCGGATGAAATGAGCTACTGGAAGCTTCGCGTTCTGATTTGCTACCTAACAACAACTCCACACGACTAAGTCCACCACCTCCACTGCAACCAGGAGATCTCCTAATCTTTGTAACAACAATAGCTGGAAGCGGTTACCCTACTGCATCCATCGATTTCACCACAGCTAAATAAAAAACATCGTTAATGCTTCCGATAAGGGCCGCAAAAGACGGCTGCCTTCACCGGAAGCGGGAGGTCGTGTAGGTTAGGGTTTCAACTTTCAAACCCCCATGAAGTTCCGGAAAATAAAACGTTCGCCGACACCCTCCGCCACGATCACCGGCCGATTGCTACAACCATCTGAAAGAAACCCCTACAAGTACCACCAACAATGGTTCATGGGGTTGATGGAAGAAAGGGTGAAATACAAGGAGATTGAAGAGAGAGCATGAAGAGATGTTGTGAAAAGGGTTAAAGAAACCCTCTGTATAGAGAAGAAAACCCACTCAACACGTGGCTAATACACAAACCCAGTCAACACGTGGTTAATACACAAACCCAGTCAACACGTGGCGTATTAAAAACCCAAAATGCCCCCAAGAGAAAACAAAATACCAAAAATGCCATATAACACTATTTATTCCCTTTGCCTATTATCATATATAAATTGGTCAACTATCATCGTTTTCCTCTTTCCCCTTTCTCTCTCTGTATATTAAACCAGCTAGATTCTCACCCGCGGGATTGCTTCCCTGATTCAAGAAAGTTAGTTATATTAATTATTATTTATGATTAATATATTTTTTTACATATTAATGCCTTCGTTATAAGCAGAGTTACAGACATTTCATAAACTTAATCACAAGTCATGAAGTTATAAGCAGACTTATAAACTTATTAACTGCTTATGATTCGTATTTATAATTTACTTTGTATTAAAAATTTAATTATTAATATTACAACTGAACATCAAATGGAAATTATATTCAGCACCGAGACCACAGCAACTTGCTGGAAGCCAACAAAGTATACATATTCAATTAAATTAAGACCAGAACATAAAAACCACCAAAAATGTTGCATACTAAAATTAAATAGTCTCCAAGCTCTCCAATAATCCTGGTTCCTAGTTCTTAATATGTTGATAAGCCATCGGAATGGCATCTCTTTCACATTCTCCACATCTTTTATCCAAGGCTTAATCTTCCCATTAAACTGCCTTGAGTTTCTCGCAAGCCACAAAGCCTATAAAGTTGCCATAACCACCAGTAACATAATTTTTTCCCATTATTTTTAAGAGTAACGACCCACAAAGTAAGGGAAAATCTCAACTAATTGTGTTCGTAACTTACACGTACTTATACTTATTGCTATGATTTGAAATAACTGCAGTAGACATATGGCCATACAATTGAACCTAACACCAGCTGACTCCGACTTTAAAGCTGAAACAGTGACCACATAACAGCCCAAGCCAAATGAAATCGGCAGCTATGCGGAGTTTGATGGTACCAACAGCAGCACAGTTGAGCCTTAGCATATCAACAATTTAATTCCTTTCAAAAAGAAAAATAAAATTTGTATGACATCATGTAATAAAGATGCGATCTTTCGTGATCCTTCATTTTCATCAGATTATACCCTTTTTAATTTTTCTTAATCATAACTATATTGTTTTATAAGTTTAATTTTGATAAGGAATTAAAAAATAATAAAAAGCTACAACATATAACCAGGTTTCGTGTTAGGATTGAGGCACTACCTCCTACATTGTTCGTCTTGCGAATCCGAACATTACCTCCTACATCGTTCGTCTTGCAAATAATCATCTGATCCTAATTATTTACAAGCGTAGCAGGTTAAATGGAAAATCCAAGAAGCACATCTATCTAACTTAGAGCTGGGAGAAACTGGCCATGCCAAAAAACAAAAAACCTTTTTAATAACAAAATGGTCTAAAAGATCTTATGCATATTTTTAATACACTCAGCAAAGCTTTTCACCTGTTTAGCCACTTCAACCCATTTGCCCTCTTAAGTTATTTCCATTTTACCCATTCTTTTCTTCTACCAATTTGACCGATGACCGGAAAGAGACTAAAAGAATGCGATGTCAATATTTTACCTCTTCCGGCTGAGCTTTTTGAGTTGATCTTGATTGCTTTCTTTGCACAACAACCTTTAATTGCTTGATTTCAGAGTTCATCGGCCTGAACCAAGCTACCACATTTTTATCAACTTTAATTCTTTAATTCTTCCACAACGATTATAAACAAAAAAGAGTAGGATACAATCGAATCAGCCGGGTCATCGTTTAATTCATGATAGGAGAAATAGGTAAAACAGTCAATTTGGTGTTCACCCTTTTTGTCCAACGTTATTTATGTTAATCTTTTTACATTTTAATGATATTTAAGGCTATAAGGTGTAGTCATGACCCTCATGGTCTTCATGACCCTCCACATCAACACCATGTCACTCACTTTTAATCCATCATTCAAAACCACTACCTTGAGGTTATAGGGTGTGGTCATGACTCTCATGGTCTCCATGACCCTCCACATCAGCGCCATTTCACTCACTTTTAATCCACCCAAATTGCCTATAGAATTCAATTCGTACATGTCCTTAAAACTCATATTTCAATATTTGACACACAATGCTTCTAACTAATCAATTAAGCGATTCTTTCATATTTCTCACTTTATTCAAGTTCATTTAAGCATTTTGTCGAACATCTTGTGGGCGAAATTAGTATACTAATACTAACAAGTTCATGATAAGTATTTTTAACCATGTTAATTCATCATATTCTAAATTAATGTCTCATATACACAAAGAACATCTAGAATTGTGTACTAACCATCAAATAACATCAATTTATCACTATCATCCAAGTGTTCATCCTTTTACTCAAAAACCCATATACTACACATATAATAATTCATCAATTCAATAAGTTATGACACAAAATCACTAAATTCTTATCTAAGGCTTGTTCCTGGACTTGTAATCACATCAATTATGCCATAAAATCAAACTTTCATTCAAGAATTTAAATTATGAGAATTCATAACCATTCAAAACATCATCAAAGATCAGAATTAGGCATACCTTGTGATTCTCTATGTATAGAAATCACTTAATTGACTTGGAATTGATCTTTAATCAACTTCCTTCTTTGATTTTTGAGAGAAATTGATGATTAGAGTTTTTAGAAAATGGGTTCTCTGTTTCCCTGTGGTTTTAGTCAAATACAGAACACAAACACAAGTGTGTGTTTTGTATTTATCCTTTGTTTTAAAACACTTAGTTTCAAGTATGTCAAAATTAGTCCTTCTAGTTTTAAGATATATTAAATGGTTAAAATCCCTTGATTCCCCATATTTCTATAACATGATTTTAACTAGGTTAATTATTCCTAGTTTTATTTTTCACTATTTTATTATTAATATTATTATTATACATGTATACACACATATATAATTTTAATATTTTTGGGGTGTTACAAGATCAATAACAACAACAACAACTTCATCACATACACCAAACAACACTATGAACACTTGATTTTCTTTAGATTATGTTAGTTCTTCTTATGTTCATCTTTTAAAGTTAAACTTTCTTGATGGTGTAACTTGTACACACTACTAACATGAAGTAAAATGGAGATTGGGAGGCTTACTACTAGCTCTTGTGGCTAGGGAAGTGACAAGAACACCAAGAAGAAGAAGATGTAACAAAGTTGATGGATAAAAGCTCCTTGAAGAGGTCCTTCCACTTTCAAAGCTTGGAACCTTCTTAGATGATCTTGGGACACCCTTGGATATGCTTAGTGATGTGTTCAAAATGCAACATATAAATTTCATCAATTGTGGCATAAAATTAACCCCTTTTTAGTACTAATATTGGAAAAAAGTGTGCTTTTGTCTTCCTTTTGTATTTTCAGGATTTAATGAGCTCAAATTAACAAAAGAAGCAAAAAGACATCAAAATCTAACATAAATACAAGAAAAGGAACAAGACGTGACATGCCCGACCCCACGACAGCATCTTCCCAAGCAAAACAAGACAACAGAAGACTGAACACGCCCCGTGCTCAGCCAGCACGGGGGCGTGCCCAAGTGTCAGCAGAAAAGACAAAGTGGTAGAAGCTTCTATTGCCGACCACGGGGCCGTGCTCAGCGGACACGGGGCCGTGGTCAACTATAAGATTCGCACAATCCAGCAAATCTGCATAGTACAAAGATTCTTCTGCACCACGGGGTCGTGCTCAGCGGACACGGGGGCGTGGTCAACTAAAAAGACAAAACTGCATTAAATGAAGAAAGAGAAGGATGTGGACACAGGGCCGTGCCCACTGGACACGGGGCCGTGCCCGAGCTTCTGTTCAGCCTATAAATAGAAGTGCTTGGCTCAAGCTCAAACCATCCCTTGGCACACCACCTCTCTCACACTTCACCCACCACCCACCACCACCATAACACCATCATCCACCACCACCATCCATTGTCCATCGTAGAGTGTGTGAGTCGTCTCGGGATCCAAGATTGATCGTAAGAGTTCTTGACAATCAAGGCCATGTTTGCCTAAGTCTCTTACATCACTTGGTGAAGACAAAGTGTCTAGTGTAATACTTTTTATTTCTAATCTTTTCGCACTTTTTACTTGGTTTCGTATTAATGACTTTAATAACTAGTTGCTTATGTTGAAGGTGATCTTTCCTTATCGTTTGTCCGTGGTGTCTTGGCATTATTTTACTGTCTATATAAAATAAAAGATTTTCACCATTCATATCTCCACGGTCTATATGGAGGTATGTTGGCTACCTGGTCGGGGGTTAAGGGAACGGTTTGGTAAAGGTCTTGCCATTGTTCAGCGTTTAGAGGTCCTGCAATGGACCTGGGTCAAATTTAGTAGGACCTCCTTCAATACTTAACGGTATTGGATGGCGGGGGTCCAAACTCTTTGATCCCCTCATAAGTTAACTACTATTAATACTATAACCCGGCTATTTAGGACTGTATCCCTGCTGACTCAGACTACTTAGTCGAGGGTAACGTCACCTCCAAAAGAGGGGCCAACCATAATTTGCATTAATAACTTAATTAATTATCTTCCAATAATCCACCCCTTTAGGATTGTATCCTTGCTGACTCAAACTACTGGGGTGAGGGTAACGTCACCTTCAAAAGAGGGGCCTACTACAATAAATAAGATAATCTCTTAAAATAGTGCAAAAGTGCGGAAATAATCAAAGGTTACACTAGATAGGAGTCAGAACCAAGTGATTCATCTTGTCTATCTGTTTTTTCTTTTTATTTTTATTTTCAGCATTTTTAGTTAGTTTTTATATTTCTTAGTTAAAACATTTTTTCTAAACTTTTTGATTTGATTAGACGTTGAGGATAAACCGGTACTAAAAGCTCTTGTGTCATTGGACGACCTCGGTATCTTACCAACACTATACTACGCTCACGATGGGTGCACTTGCCCATATCTGTGTCTAGTGTTAGTAAATATCGTGTTTTATAAATTTAAAACTTGACTAAAAAGTGTTAAAGGGGCTTAAAATATACACCTAATATATATAACACTCGACTACGCATCAAGTTTTTGGCGCCGCTGCCGAGGACACAAGGATTTTAAGAAAGTTAGGAATCAACGGCCTAATCGTTTTTCTTGTTTTTCATTTTTTTAGGATTTTTTTTAGTTTTTCAGCTTCTGCAGAACTCAGCACGGGCCGTGCCCGCTGAACACGCCCCGTGCCCAATCATTGGAACTGGAAATCCTGTTTTAAGTCAAATAGTAAGCTGAACACGGGGCCGTGCCCACTCAACACGCCCCCGTGCCCAAGTTTCAGTTACTGAAAACAGAACCGTAAGATCCCGACGGTTGGTAATTTCTGACACAAACATGAGTGATACTGATACTTTTTACTTTCGGCACTCTTATGGTACTATATGGTGTCAATTATGTGGTGGTAACCATAAAGAATTAGAATGCTTTTTTCTAACTTATAAACCCCACTATATAGACCCATCGTTTCCTAGTATCCTTAAGAGGGGCGAAAGTAAAAATAATCCCTATCTCTCCCTCGAATGCGCCCAACCGGATATTCTAGGAGAAATGCTTCTCGATGAATTATTTCAACTAGAAGATCTAATTATTAATTGGTTGGAAGAACTTAGGAAAGATTTCAATAATCTTTTCCAAGATGATAACCAAGAAGGGTTGGAACCGCATTCAAACAACTTCATTGTTTCCAATGATACTTCTAACTCTAGTGAGGACTTGAGCGATAGTCGTCCCTGTGTCGATTGTGCCGTGAAGGATTACCCATCAACTTCGTTTGATGCATACATAGACCTGAGCGATTCGACATACACCTTCTTTAACGAGAGCCCGGAAAAGGGTTGGACTTGTCCACCTACATATAGCATAGGAATCACCCTCACCGAAAACCTCTTGCGTTCTCGTCTTAGTCTAGATCAATTAAGGTATCTTAGGTACTTTGGGGTTGTTCCATCCAGTAAGGAACCGCCCGATCCGGAAAAGTTCCTTAAAAATAGACGCACTTCATAAAACAGCCTTCCGACACGGGGCCGTGCCCAGGTCAACACGCCCCCGTGTCCACCAAAAGATTCCCGTCTGACTTTTGTCAGAATACGGACAAAACGTGTCAGGATCTTGCCTGCACACGGGGCCGTGTCCAGCCGACACGGGGCCGTGTCTAGCACGCTGTCGTTTTCTATAAATGCAGCCAAGAACCCTGCACATTTGGACCATCCAGGGACAGAGATTTGAAAGGATTTTCTGACTTACCATCCTAGGTATGTTCTAAAAGAAGGTTCTTACAAGCATCTTGTCCTTTCCTCTTTTATCTATTGCCTTCTTCTTCATCTTTCTTGCACCAACAACTCCATTAAAGCTTGATTTCAAGCTTTGTTGTGATTTTGTTCAAGGAATCTTTTTAAAAATAAGTTACACAACATTGTTTTAAGTTATTTCAGCTCAAAAAGCTTCATAAGTTAAGAAAATAATTTGAAACCCCAAGATTCCTTGTTCTAAAAATCTGCAGAAAGTTGAACACGGGGCCGTGCTCATTGAGCACGGGGCCGTGCCCGTGGTACTGTTTCATTAAAACGAACTATTTTTGGTTTGTTTTAGTAGAATGTCTAGCCAAAACAGAGGAACCTCTTCTGCGCACTCAAGGAACAGTCGACGGGAAAGGAGACCGTCGATTGAAGCAACTCTCGTAAGATACGTAATGGCGCTACGTGAAACCCTTGACGAGATGACTTCAGTGGAGGAGGTCCTCATTGACCGTATAAACTATCTCTCGGTGGGGTTGGAAAACAGTTTCCAGGAAATAAACCTCTTGCACCAGAGGTTAAACATTCTGGTAACACCTCCCGTGGAACCAATCCTCCCTCAAGAGGATTGGAACCTCGCACTTGGAATCCAAAATCCTACCGATTGGGACGACATTCCGGTGGAACCCCCTCTTGAAGAACTCCAAGAAATCCCGGTGGAAGTTACACCTCCTCAACCCAATGCTCATGAGCCCGCTTTTCTTCTCCCTAGGGAGATCGAAGAGTGGCTCGCCGACGTATGAGGAGCCCATACCCGGAGGAAGAAGTTGTCAAGCCACTTTTAACCGAGAGATCTATCTTTTCGGAAATTTTGCTAGTAGAATAAATAGTAGGCTAGAAACTTCTTGGGTTGGATTTCTTGTGTTTCTTTGACCTAACTAGCTAATATATTAAATTTTTAGGACTAGTATGTAACTCTCTATGAAGTAATGAATGATTGTTTTAGTTAATTTGGTGTTTGGATGGTGTTGAATTGAATAAAACACACTTGAGATGGCAAAGGATGCAAGGGAAACTTGAACCAGCACTCCATGCAGGAAAACAGAACCATCCGGCAAATTTCTTCCTTTACAGTAAGTTCGGCACGGGCCGTGTCCACCCAACACGGCCCCGTGCTGCACAGTCTGTAGAAAAAGACCCAGTTCAGGTAACTGGACACGGGCCGTGTTCACCCAACACGCCCCCGTGTCCAGGCTTCTGTTTCTCTTGTTTTAATTTTGTTACTGGCACTTGAACACGGGGCCGTGTTCAGCGCCCAGTAACACAAAATTTTTGCTTTTTCACACCTTTTACACATTCAATCAACCTAAAAACTTATTTTTGGGACACATTGAGGACAATGTGTAATTTAAGTGTGGGGGGGGGGGGATGCTAAAACCTTGAATCTTGCAAGTCCTAAATACAAGCCTTACACAAAACTCTATTGGAATCGCTAATCACCCCAAATTTTTTCAAAAATTTTCATTTTTTTACTTGTCTAGGTTTAACTCGGGAATTTCAAGTTCTAAAAAGGTTATATTTTTACGAATTTACAACCGATAGCGTCGTGATAAAAAGAACCAACATAAGAAAATTATGAAAAGGCATGACAAGCTTAGTTAAAATTTGATTATATATACTTGATCACATAAAAACCCATTCCCACAAAAGTGAGTTTTGAGCCTTTATTGAGCATACAATTACATATCATTAGACTAAATGCTCATTTTTCATTTCTTGTGTGAATAGCCGCTTGGTTCTTACGACTCTAGAACTTGCCATGACGATACATTCCCGGTCCTTATCAACTTAAACCCGAGTAAGTAAATGATGGAGGCATTAGGACTAACCCTTTTTTATTTCTACACCATTATTTTTCTTTTTTTTACCACCTACCCAAAATCCCCCTAGTTAGCCCCTTTGAGCCTAAACCTTTTCATTTCATAACCCAAACCAAACACCCTTTTACCCACCAAAACCTTTTTATTTTTAACGCTTTGTTTTAGTAACAAGTTTAGTTTTTCGTATGACTTTTCAAAAAAAAAAAAAAAAAAAATTTCTTGTTGATGATGAAGCAAAAGAAAATAAACAAACAAGTTCATCAAAAATAACTTTGTTTGAATAATAGCTTCATGAAAATAAAAGTTACAAAAATAAAAAAGTCTTACGAAAACCGACACTTGTTACGCTTTTAGCCCTTTTTCTACTAACCACTAACCACTAACTCAACCACCTACCTTTAACCCAAGCCTAACCCTTAACCCACAAAGTCCTCTTGATATTTACAAAGGTATATAAGTTAAAAAGGAGGAGGATTGATTGCTTGGCAAGCCTATGGTAGGAGTAAGTTCCATGCCGCTCTCAAGTGATCCACAAAAATACATTTTCGGCCGAGTGTTGAGTGATCCCCATGAGGTATGTGAACTTGTATATAAATAGAATTTTAAAGAGGCATGTTATGCCCTAATAAGTAATTTATCTTATGAAAAGTTTTAAATAAATCATGACGAATAGGATTGTAAATAAATAAAAATAAAACTAAATAAAGAATCTTGGAAATCCCGACACTCTACGACAAGCCCAAAAAAAAAAACCTTCTTCCCTACCCATTCCATTTGGGAGTGTAATAGCCACATATTAAAGAGTTTTGCTTGAGGACAAGCAAAGATTCAAGTGTGGGGGTATTTGATGTGTTAAAAATGCAACATATAAATTTCATCAATTGTGGCATAAAACTAACCCTTTTTTAGTACTAATGTTGGAAAAAAGTGTGCTTTTGTCTTCCTTTTGTATTTTCAGGATTAAATGAGCTCAAATTAACAAAAGAAGCAAAAAGACATCAAAATCTAACATAAATACAAGAAAAGGAACAAGACGTGACATGCCCGACCCCACGACAGCATCTTCCCAAGCAAAACAAGACAACAGAAGACTGAACACGCCCCGTGCTCAGCCAGCACGGGGGCGTGCCCAAGTGTCAGCAGAAAAGACAAAGTGGTAGAAGCTTCTATTGCCCACCACGGGGCCGTGCTCAGCGGACACGGGGCCGTGGTCAACTATAAGATTCGCACAATCCAGCAAATCTGCATAGTACAAAGATTCTTCTGCACCACGGGGTCGTGCTCAGCGGACACGGGGGCGTGGTCAACTAAAAAGACAAAACTGCATTAAATGAAGAAAGAGAAGGATGTGGACACGGGGCCGTGCCCACTGGACACGGGGCCGTGCCCGAGCTTCTGTTCAGCCTATAAATAGAAGTGCTTGGCTCAAGCTCAAACCATCCCTTGGCACACCACCTCTCTCACACTTCACCCACCACCCACCACCACCATAACACCATCATCCACCACCCTCATCCATTGTCCATCGTAGAGTGTGTGAGTCGTCTCGGGATCCAAGATTGATCGTAAGAGTTCTTGACAATCAAGGCCATGTTTGCCTAAGTCTCTTACATCACTTGGTGAAGACAAAGTGTCTAGTGTAATACTTTTTATTTCTAATCTTTTCGCACTTTTTACTTGGTTTCGTATTAATGACTTTAATAACTAGTTGCTTATGTTGAAGGTGATCTTTCCTCATCGTTTATCCGTGGTGTCTTGGCATTATTTTACTGTCTATATAAAATAAAAGATTTTCACCATTCATATCTCCACGGTCTATATGGAGGTATGTTGGCTACCTGGTCGGGGGTTAAGGGAACGGTTTGGTAAAGGTCTTGCCATTGTTCAGCGTTTAGAGGTCCTGCAATGGACCTGGGTCAAATTTAGTAGGACCTCCTTCAATACTTAACGGTATTGGATGGCGGGGGTCCAAACTCTTTGATCCCCTCATAAGTTAACTACTATTAATACTATAACCCGGCTATTTAGGACTGTATCCTTGCTGACTCAGACTACTTAGTCGAGGGTAACGTCACCTCCAAAAGAGGGCCAACCATAATTTGCATTAATAACTTAATTAATTATCTTCCAATAATCCACCCCTTTAGGATTTTGTTGACTCAAACTACTGGGGTGAGGGTAACGTCACCTTCAAAAGAGGGGCCTACTACAATAACTAAGATAATCTCTTAAAATAGTGCAAAAGTGCGGAAATAATCAAAGGTTACACTAGATAGGAGTCGGAACCAAGTGATTCATCTTGTCTATCTGTTTTTTCTTTTTATTTTTATTTTCAGCATTTTTAGTTAGTTTTTATTTTTCTTAGTTAAAACATTTTTTCTAAACTTTTTGATTTGATTAGACGTTGAGGATAAACCGGTACTAAAAGCTCTTGTGTCCTTGGACGACCTCGGTATCTTACCAACACTATACTATGCTCACGATGGGTGCACTTGCCCATATGTGTGTCTAGTGTTAGTAAATATCGTGTTTTATAAATTTAAAACTTGACTAAAAAGTGTTAAAGGGGCTTAAAATATACACCTAATATATATAACACTCGACTACGCATCACTTAGATTACCTTGAATGTGGCTTGAAAATGGAGGTTATATGAGGGGTGTTGGAGCCATGAATGAGGGAGGAAGAAAGGAGGAGAAGTGTGTTTGAAATTGTGATGGAAAGATAAGGTTATGGGACTTGTATTTATTCTTATAATCTTCCACCAAAACAAGGTCCCTTGTGTAATAAAAAGAGCATCTTTGACCATGTTAAACTTAGTCAACATGGAGAATGGGCATGGGACCCATTGGGGCCGGTTATGATGAGGGGGGGGGGGTAAATTGTCAAAGTTTGGAAGTTAACGGTTTAAGATGTAAGTTAGATGTTAAATTAGGTGTTATATGTGTTTAAGTGCGTTTAAGCATTTTAGAGTGTTTTATGACCAATACTAGCTAAATAACACTAAAACTATGCTTCTAGTTCATTTTTGATGTTTTTGATAGTGTCCGGTTAATTGTTCGGTTGTCGGTTCGTTAAAGTGTTAAAATGTGCAATTTAGAAGGTATGAAGTACCTTTTGTGTTATGATTTCAATCCCGACACTTTGCAAGTTATTCTGGATGATTAATCACTATTTCTGAATGTTATTTTGACTTGTAAAAGCTGAATTTTGCTGAAAAATGCTTAATTTATTGTTTATAGTTCGTTTCGGACAGTTTTTAGTGCGTGTTTAGGTTTCCAGAAAGTGTTAATATAATCCCTTATTTTCCCACTTGGGTTTTAATATATTTTTGATGCCGGACCTACATGTAAGTCCTAAATCTATCGTTTAACTGAGTACTGAGGCTGTGCTGACACAGCTTGTCTAACCGGTGAGTTTACTAATTGTTTTCGGCGCTACACTAAATCGTTTCACAATACGATAAATGAAATATGTAACATGCATGATTGTAAATGTATGACATGCAAGCCTATAATGTTGACGTTAAAACACAGATTTATAGACAATAAATAAATACTAAAATAGTACGGAAGTTACCAGTTTCGTGCCGTTTGTCACAGTCTCCCCTCGTTAAAAGAATTTCGTCCCGAAATTCAAGCTGAGTTATCCTTCACATGAGTTTACTCGAACAGGTGGGGGTACTTGATTTAACTGATCCTTACGTTCCCAAGTATACTTGGGTCCGCGTCCAGAGTTCCAACGGATATGATTAACTCGATGAGACTTCTCCTTGTTTTCTGGACCTTCCAATCCATAACCTCAGCAGGTTCTTCGGTGAATCAGAGTTTGTCGTCGATGTATACCTCATCCATAAGGATGATAACCGTTTCTTGTGTTGGACTCTTCTTGAGGATCGACACGTGGAACGTATCATGTACGCCATTAAGTTCTTCCAGTAGCTTCAATTTATAGGCAGCAGTACCGATCTTTTCCAAGATCTCAAATGGCCCAATATATCATGGATTTAACTTTCCACGCTTCCTGAATCTTGCTACACCCTTACAAGGCGAGACTCTTAACAAGACTTTGTCTCCTACCTAGAAAGCTAACGACTTTCGCCTTCGGTTGAAGTAGCTCTTTCGTTGATCACGAGCCGCCTTGACACGATCTCAGATCTGAAAGATTTTATCGGTCGTTTCCTGGACTAGTTCGGGACCGATCAATTGTAGCTTTCGCCCAACATAGTGGAGAGCGACACTTGCAGCCATAAAGTGTGAAAACTGGCACCAAACCGGTAATTTCTGTACACTTTAATTATTATTTAATGACTGCGATTATGTGCTTAAATGTCAACATTGTTTGATTACATACCATACAAGTGAATTCATGCACGTTTTATACTACAAAATATTGCTTTATGCATAAACGAGAGCGTTGCGTCAGAAATACTAGTAAACTCACCGGTAAGACACACTGTGTCAACAAAACTGCAGAAAGCAGTCAGACATTAGAATTGAGGCACAGGTGTAGGTCCAACGACAAGAACACATTAAAACCCAAGAGTCCATACAAGGGTTAACTTATAGATATTCCGGAAGCTAAAATAAGCACTAGAAAGCACCCGAAACGCACTTTAAGTGCATAATTTCAGTAAATTCAGCTATAATCAGCATTAGGACACTGAAATATTATGCAGAAATTATGATTTAACATCCAGAATACTTCCCCAAGTGTTGGGAATTGAAAGGGTTACAAAAGAATACTTAAAGGACACTAAACGGTGCAATTTAGCACTTTAACGAACCGGTATCTGACCGAACAACCGGACATTACCCGGAACATCAAAATAATATTAGAAGCACCATTTTAATATTTCCAAGCTAGTTAGGATCACCGAACATCATATTACACCTCCTAAACACTAAATACACAAATTACCTAACTAATACCATCACATTTCAACTAAAATATGTAACTAATAGTTGGAAATATTACACTTACCCCCCCCCCCCCTAATGTTGGACGGTTGGGAGACATAATCCCACATGGGATTTTAATTTCATATTTTATTGGATCTTGTCTCTTAATCATGAACATAATATCCAAGGGTTAATTTGTGAAGATGGTTTATAATAGAACACATGAGATCATAACAATTCATTTCAACACACACTTCACCACACTCTCACTCTCCTCCCTCTACACCCTCGGCGGAGAACCACCAAGCACCAACACCATCATCAACCCAAGATCATCCAATTCCAAGCTTTCCTCAAGGTGTTAGAAGGTGCATAAGGAAGCTAGGAGCTTTCGGAAGGTCAAGAACCTTCTTCGTTTGCTATTAACCACTTGTTTTCTTCACTTGATCATCCCTAGCCTTGTGCTAGTGGTAAGAACTTTGATCTTGCTATTTTACATTTATTCTAAGTGGTTAATGATGAATCATGTTCAAAAACATCAAGAACACTAATGAATCATAAGAAGTAAACTTGAACATAAGCTTTAAATATGAAGAAAACTTGATGTACATGAGTTGTTATGATTGTTGGTTATTGTTTGTTGGTAGAAATGATGTAGATCATCATACAATCTTGCTAGATCATGCTTAAAAACATAATCTAGCAAGATAAGGGGATGAACATGTTAAAGGTTATGAATCATCCACAAGAAGATCATGAACTTGAAAGAACACTATGTTTTCCTAAAAATAAAGATCAAAGTAAGATGATAAACATGTAGATCTAAAGATCCATGAGTGGTTTTTCAAAAGAACCAAGTTAAAAATACAAGTTTTACTTAATCTTGGTTCTTAAACAAATAAACCTTATTTTTGGTGGTTAATAAAGTAAAGATACACATGTGTAACAAAAAAAATACAAGAAGAAGTATTTTTAGAAAACATGAACAAAAGTTGTAAAGAATCATATTCTTTAAAAATGAAGTTTTTAAAGAAGCAATCACACTTTAAAGGGTAACAAGACTTGCTAAATACCCTAGTAAGGTACTACACATTTTTATAAATTATCAAGTTCATGAAATAGAAAAATTGATGTATATTGTTGATGATTTTTGTTGAAATTGATGGGTGATGATTTAAAAGAAAATAAACACATGTTTTGAAAACATGGGAAACCTCCATTTTTTAGGGGAAACTCTGTCAAAATTTCTATAAATTTTGACACTTAGAAAAATATAAGTTTTTGAGAAACTTATCCCCTAAAAATGTATCTAAAAACATTTACCAAGGTTTTCCAAACTTTTGTGTTAAGAAATGAGGATTTCTTTAAGAATAAAAATGGATATTAAGTATGTATATTTTTTGGAAAAATATATATATTTAATTGATCGCCAAACTTTGTGCTAAGTGTATATAGTATGTATTATACGTGATAGTGTATTAGGACTTGAAAATACACTAAATACTCTTGAGAAGTAAAAACACAAAAATACACATACAAAATACAAGATACTTATATTTATTTTTGAGAAAATAATATAAGTAAGACCCATAGTTAAAAATATAAATTATTTTTAACACAAGAACAAATGCACAAAAGATAGTAACTGTACTTGTGCGGTACAAGTCTAGTGACTAACGATAATAAAACACGTTTAGGTCACGACGCATTATAAGCAAAACCCGGTGAAGTTTACGACGCAAGGAATGCAAAGTTGTGAGTTCATGCTCCCCCTTTTCTTTAACTGTTTTCAGTTTTATAACTTCCGGGGTGAAATACATGTTACTGAATGTTTACAGGAAAGTTCGTGTCCCCACTTTTAATCTTTTACATACTTTTAAACTTGGGGAGAACACATGAAAATTGATATTTGATATAATAAACGAGAGTTGACACTTGATATAATAAACGTGTGACAACTGCCACTTTCTGGTAATTTACGTACATTTAAAGCAATGAATTACATTATACAAATATGTGTTTTGAATATCCGAATTTCTTGATTACATGATATACATCTTAGAATACTCATGGAGTATTCATTTATGATGCACATGATTCATTTTTATTAGTCACATTTGAAACAGTGTAAACAATGCATCGAAACAACTAGTGTAGTACCTAGTAAACTAGCGTGCTGACGAAAACTCAGGATCCGTAGAAACCATCTAAATTACATCTTTAGGACTCAGACGAAAGTCCAACATCAAACATACATTAAACCCTATATGGAAATACAAGGGTTTGGTTTAATACTTTCCCGATGTCCGATAACACTAAAAACTGCCGAAAAGCACTAAAAGCGACAATTTCAACACTTTTCCGCAGAAATTCTGCAGAAATCAGCTTTCTAATATTTTTAAGACATGTAAAAATGTTATTAAACATATAATTCATATGAGGATACTTTCGGGTATCATCCGAACCAATAACTACATCAATTCATACAAGTTACACAACTTAGCGTTCAAATAACGTCTAACCGAAACAATTCGAAACGAATATCCGAACAATGTCGGATCTTTTTTTTTAGTGACCATCTAATATTATTTAGATCATATTAGACTAGTAATGGTCACTTAACACTTTCTTAACACATTTATACACTTGAAACATTTAAACACCAAAACACCTAAACTTTGCTAAAAGTTTCTAACACTTTAAACACTTAATAACAATTCAACAATTCAAGACCCCCCCCCCCCCCCCATGTATGAACGTGTATAAGGGCCCACATACCCTAAATTATGTGTTAAAAACATCTAGATATTTATTTAGATGCAAGTGGATCAAGTTGGTGAATTATTATAACATGTAAGCTCATTAGTTACTAACCATTCTACACCACTTTTCACCATACTTTACCCACACATAAGAATACTCTCATCATCTTCATCTTTTTACCAAGAACACCACAAAAACCCATTTCCTTTTTAGCCTTTATTTGATGATCAAGTTGTACTTCTATGGAGCTTAAGGTGATCTAAAGAACTAGCAAGTTAAAGAAAGGGTTTTCATCCATTCAAGAGTATTCTACCATCAAGATCTTCATCTTTTTATTTCTTAATCATCCTCCAAGATCATCCCTAGCCTAGTGCTAGAAGTAAGCTTCTAGTTTTATTTATTTTTCATACTTATATTATGTTTATGATTGTTATTATAACTAATAATAACTAAATAATCATACATAATAAACATGAAAAATACAAAGAAGCAAAAATAATAATTATGATTTATTTATGCTTGTTTATGTTGTGATCTAAGACTTGTTAGTTTCATATTTGATCTTGTTATGATGATTATGATATGAAGAACTTGTTAGATAATGTTTTAGAAATATGATCTAACAATTTTACATGTTTATGTTAAAGGGTTTTTAACATAAAGGATTACTTGGATGATCATAACCTTTAATTTTGTTAAAGTATTTAATGTTTTTCACTAAAAACAATACTTCTACAAAATTATGAAAAGTAACATACAACATGAGATTTTTATAAAAGTTGTTAAAAGTAGAAGTAAACTTGGTTTTTGAACTAGTTAGCATATGTTATGATCATGTTTAAAACCCTACATGATTTGGAGATCATCTTGATAATTTTATGTGATAAAAGTCTCATGTATTTTAGTTAAGATGTTGAGTAAATTGATGGTGATTTGGAAAAGAGAATGATATGTTTTGATAAACATGGCAAAGTTCATATTACAAAGAAACCATGGCCAATTTTTCTTGGAAAATAAGTGTTAGAAAAATTATCATTTTAACAAAGTCTTTACAAGTATACAAGATTAGAAAGTTTGTATTTCTAAAAGCAAAAATGTGTATAAATATATATATTTTGGTAAAATATATATATTTTGTAAACATAATAAGTTTTGTGCTATGTGTTTATTAATTTTATTAGTTATATATGAAAGTTGGAAACTTGATAACAATGACACAAATAAATACAAGGCATATTTACAAGTAAAGACTTACAAGAATACATATATACACACTTGAATACAATTTGCGGATCATTCGGACATCGGATACAACTTATGGACAATTCGGACGACGGGCGAATCTGTGAACATATCGCCATTCCGAGGACTTACTACGACGTTTAGTCGATCTTTCGACGCGGACACCAAAATTACGTTACCATTAACAAAATTCGGACATTTTTAAACTTATAAAAACTATTATGTTTTTATTAACTAAAAAGTATACTTAGTTATTTTTATAAAAATGTTTTTATAAAAATGAAAGACTTATACTTTCAAATGGGCTATTTTATACAAATGGGCTTACACTACTTAATGGGCTTATCTTCATAAATGGGCTTAACATAAATACATGGGCTAAGCCCAATATCAAAACTCATGGGCTAAGCCCAAAACAAAACATATGGGCCAAGGCCCAATAACATTAAGCCCATTACTATTGAAGCTCAACACTATTTAAGCCCAACACTATTTAGGCCCAACACTATTTAGGCCCAACACTATTTAGGCCCAACACTATTTAAGCCCAACACTATTGAGGCCCAACACTATTTAGGCCCAACACTATTTGGGCCCAATAACATGAAAACATGGGCTTGGCCCAATGATACCATTATTGGAAACACAACTATACAATTGATACATATAAGACACGAAATTCAGCGGACTAGAGCCGACTATACAACTCACAAGATACAAGATAACATTTATATATATATATTTGGTGAAAAATATATATATAACATTTGAACAACTCATTCATCGAATACACAGTTAACGAACAGTAAAGACATACAAGTCTTACACATATTGAAGACACAAGACTTGTACTCAAGTTCTTTACAAAGACCAAAGTGTCTAACAAAAATAAGAACATTTGTAGGTCGCAACGCTATTCAGGACGACCGCACGTGAGATCTTATTTACATCTATTCACAGGACGCGATACTGTGAGTTCATGTCCCCTATTCATTTAAATGTTTTACAACTTTACAACTATCGGGGAAAATACATGTTCAACGTATGTTAAAGTTAGGGAATGAAACACCTTAGATCATGTGCGAATTAGGGTTATACATCTAAGCACCATTAATCCAGTTTGGACCTAGGTACAAGTGGTTAGATCTAATGGGTATTGGCGAGCCCCACTCTTGGTCGTGGACCCATACAGAAGAGTGCGTTTGTGTCCCAGTCGATAGTAGTCGACATAAAATCGTCTAGGTTTGGATTGCTTCCTATTTCGTCACACATATTAATGTCCTTGCAAAACATTAATGATCACGATTTCATTGACGCTTTTCATACTACATTTGATACAAATACATCTTACATGCGGGTTTGATACAAATACATTTCATACAGATAAAGCGCATGGTTTTGATACAAATACATTTTACATGCGGGTTTGATACAAATACATTTCATACAGATAAAGCGCATGGTTTTGATACAAATACATTTCACAATTGACAAATACATCTTATACAACTAAACTGCATGAACTCGCTCAACTTTTGTTGATGTTTTCAAACTTAACATGTATTTCAGGAAATTAGTGGACCTGGCAGACATTTCAGTCAAGGAAAGAAAGTATCAAGACTCCATGCCACCATTTGAAGGGTTTGCCCGTTATATACCGCCTCTTTGCGGTGATATAGTGGTCAAAGCCTTGACATTTTAAGACTTACATTTGATGTATAAAACGAGGACAACTTATTTTCATGTTATGGTTTGTAACCAATACATTTAACTTATGTTGCGTACTTTTGAAATGATTCTGACAATGGCATTGGAGCTTGTTTTTATTTATTTAGTATGTTCACTTATATTGTTATGCAATGAGAACCGATCAGATCACACCTCGCGCTTCCGCTATGAGCGGGTGTGACAGATTGGTATCAGAGCATCGATTGTAGTGAACCAGGATTCTTTCTCGAGTCTAAGTCTACAATCACTAGGGATCTCTCACGAAAACCTCTTGTTCATGTTGAACAGATTATAAAAAAAAAATTGGACAGGTCAAAAGGTTTTCATTGCATAAACATTTTTCAAGGTCCACTACAACAAAAATTCATTTCACATAAATCAAGCGAGGACATTTCCATGGGTGAAGTCTATGAGAAACAGACACAATACATTAATAGACTATGTGCCTACAATACATTACATTATCAGTTTATGCATTATAAACAGTTCACAAGTTCAGCTTATACAAGATAGAAATCCTTGATTGATAGGATTTTACATGATTATATATATAGGTGGTTCATATATATGTTGCATGAAATATTTTGCCAAGAACAAAATACCTTCGACTTCAAACTCTATTATTATTCTTTACTCACACGGTGAAAATATCGACCTCATGTCTATTGCGGAGCTTATGGCGAACATGATTCCTAAGTGAAATCTTAAACTTAATTCCGTAAAATATGGTTGCTTTCTCGCGAATGCTGAGATGCCTGACCATGATAATGACGACGAGGCGAAGGTGGTAACCTTGGACAACAACTCCATTAGTGGGACGAAATCCATGTGACTCATACTAATCAAGGTGGATATACTCTTGTCCTTACAAGGAAGATGAAGTACTCATCTTGAAGGTGCCCCTTCAATTGTTATTGTTACAGATTGTTTCCATTTCTATTTCATCTAACGTCGTACCGTCCTGCGAGTAACAACAACGGACGTTGACACGTGAACTATCACGAAGTTTCCTTCTATGTTGAAGGTATATCAACAATAGTGTCCTCTCTCTGACTGATCGCCTGCTCTGAACGAGAGAATGCTAGGGTGACCATGCAAGACAATTTATTATTACGGGGGCCCACGTAATAACAACTTGTAGTGCATGGAAATTCTGGTGGACTCTGCGGGTCAAGCTAATGATCATTATTCATTCAAAATTCTTAAGTTATTACTTGAGATTCAATTCTTCCTATCTAGTGGAACACGAACTGGGGGGTGGTTAGTATAACACCCTACAATACAATACAATACAATACAATACAATACAATACAATACAATACAATACAATACAATACAATACAATACAATACAATACAATACAATACAATACAATACAATACAATACAATACAATACAATACAATACAATACAATACAATACAATACGGGAAGACGACACATATTTGTTCACACCTAACATTCTATCTATATCACGATTCAGTTGAGACTAGTCATTTAAACAAACAAAACGTGTTAGCTACTCATGGAGGATTTTCCTCAACATTCTCGAAATTCTTGAACATGGGTTGGTTCCAGGGTGTCTATGACACTTTATCCTACTTTACCTTACCTTACCTTATCATATTCCACCTTATCATATTTATTGGAAGTGATACAATAAATTCCGTCGTTTGACATTTGTCTTTTTCCAAGGGATGGTATGGCATGAACCATGCTGCAACTCCCTCATTACATTCTATTCGACATCTTTGGAAATTCTAATAATTTTGCTAGAGCTCGTGAAACTCAAGTACTATTACCATAATTGTCACATGGACAAGTAAGACAAAGGATTTTCTCTACTTAGGATGATCGAGGTCCATAGAGTAGGGAATACATATTATATAGACGAAGACCACTGGTTGGTTTCCTCTCATCAACGATTTTTTTTTCTTTCTCTTTTCTTTTTCCATTTAAACATATGACCAATACACGCAAGAGGCATTACACCTTTTGGTTTTGGTTATCCACATTATCATTTATTCAAACATGTATGAACAATATGGTCTTGAGGTTTCCATGACCGATTGATTGTATTCTTCATTCTTGGGCACATGATAGACTTTATTTATTCAAATAAATGTCTAGATTCTTTTAATAGTGTGTATTAAAAAGATCATGGCGCCAAAAGAATCAATTGTTTAAGTTAAAAGTTATGTGTTGAAAACTATTGCTTTTACACAAGACATGGTTTATACATGACATTGTTACGCAAGACATTGTTATACATATCATTTGATGTTGGTTTACACAAGACATTTTTGGTGGTTATTTGTAAGTGATGAGACGTGTGTAATATGATAAAAGCATGGTGGATACGCCGCTGGTACTTCCTATATATAAGTGCTTATGTTATATTGCATATCGTGGTGATTATTCAAATCTCTTCGACAAAGACAAGACATGACATTTTTGCACAAGACGCGACATCCTCTACACAAGACATAATATTCTATTTCAAGACATGATATATTTATACACTACATTTTTATTGGTTATTTATTTAACCATACATCATTCTTTTATATCATCTGATTTTCATATCTATTTTCATATGATTTTATAAAAGAACTCGATCATAACTGGAGCCAATGTTGATGGTTACACTTGATGCTTTCACGGTCTCTCAAGGGTTGTTCCATACTGGGAAACACCCGAATTCAAACACACTGAGTGTTACATTTCGGGTTTAGCCTCGGAGATCCGAAGCATGACAGCATCATCCCTCCCTACCTCAATCACTCAAACAATAACTCTCGCCATGAGAGAAATGAAGGCAATTGCTGCCATAAACGATTTTGGCACCAGGATGTATGCTGGTAACTTGCCGAAATCCTAAATGCGACAAGTGAGACGTCCATCATGAGGGCAATTGCAAAAGCGCCAAGAGTAGCAGTGTGCTGAGACCGGGCGCAAAACAAAGACTAGTAAGACGATAATACCTAAGAAGGGATCAAGCTAGTGAATAAGTGTGTGTGTAGTTAGCACTATGAATACTCCATAAAATCCCAATGAAGTCATGAGTACGTACACTCTATGATCATCATGTATCAATTCTTTTAATACCAACACCGAGCTTAGCTATTGTCTTTAGATGTTAAGCATATACTCGAATTAGAGTCATGTTGGACACATTACTATATTAAGTTAGCTAATGGGGAATTAGCTGAGACATGTCAAATCTTAAGGGTCACCGGTACGTATCCTATCAATCGACATTTCACATCCATATTATTTGATACCATTACCGATTTTTTTTTTTTTAGCTTTATCTCAACATTTCACATGCATAGTTTCATGGCTAGTGATGGGATTGCCCTAACTACAATTAGGGATTGGGTTATCCTACATCTAAACATAGGGGTTGGGTTGTACTCTACATCTATACAGGGAAGTCCTTACTACATAGAATTCAAAATGTACTTGGCCTAGAGTCAAGTAAGCTAGACGTCTCCTCATTCTATAGAATTGGCAAACGGTAAACTAGCCGAGTCAGGAGCAGAAATTTCATATCGATCTCTTACCCATTGAGTTGGGTATTTTCGACGTAGTGGTTGGCATGGATTGGCTATCCAATAATCGAGCCGAAGTCTTCTGTCATGAGAAGATCATTTGCTTACCACTACCGAACGAAGATACACTTGTTATCCATGGAGAGAAGCGCAACACATCATTGCGGACCATAAATTGCTTGAAGCCACAAAAGTGCTTACGGAAAGGTTGTATTGCCTTTCTAGCACTTGATGTCGACAAGAAGGCTGATGGGCCTCAGATGACAGACTTGCCAGGACTACCACCATATCGACAAGTCGAGTTTCACATCGACTTGGTAACGGGAGCCACACCAATAGCCAGATCTTCATATCGATTAGCACCTTCTGAATCTTGTAGTAGACCGAATGAGGAGGTTGTGAGTCCATAACCCCCACTCTTTACTATTATACATCTTTATAAAGGTTTTGGGAGTGGAAAGACATGTGAGTTTTGCAAAAGTGCACAACATTTTGATGAATGAAAATTCATATTTCTAAACCATGTTACAAATGAATTTCCAACTAACTCAAATGGTTTATGAAAGGTCCAAGCTTCTACTCCAAGATAGACTTACGATCAGGGGTATCACAAGTTACAAATATAAGAGGAAAGCATGCCAAGGACGGCTTTTCAAACTCGTTATGGTCATTACGAGTTTCTCGTTATGCCCTTTGGTTTAACGAACGCACCAGCGGTCTTCATGGATTTAAGGAACCGCGTGTGCTAGCCGTATCTTAACAAATTCGTCATGGTGTTCATTGACGACGACCATATCTTAACAAATTCATCATAGTGTTCATTGACGACATTTTAATATACTCACGATCGACCGATGAGCACGAACAACATTTGAGAACCATTTCAGAACTATTCAAGAAGGAGACACTATACGCAAAAATTTCCAAATGCGTGTTTTGGATTCGTGAAGTACAATTTCTCAGGCTAATAAGTGAACGAGAAAGGCATTCAAGTAGACATCTTGAAGATCGAAGCAATTAAGAGCTGGGGAAAACACCCAAGACTCCAACTGTAGCCGACAATTTTTGGGATTAATGGGATATCATCGGAGATTGATTGAGATATATTTTTTTTTTTCAATTGCTAACCTCCCTCACCCATAAAGACAAGAAATTTGCCCCAATCGAAAAACAAGAAGTAGCATTACAACTTATTCTTAAGATTGGTGCATAGCATTTTACAACCTTATCATTATCCGACGATACTGATGACTTTGTTGTAAACTATGATGCTTCGCATCAAGGATTGGGTTGCGTACTCGTGCAACGTGAAAAAGTTATCGTGTACACGTCGCACCAATTAAAAAGTTCATGAGAAGAACTATACCACTCTCGACCTTGAGTTAGGCGCGGTGGTATTCGCTTTAAAAATTATGGCGACATTATTTATATGGTACTCAATGCATTATTCTCACGGATCATAAAAGCTTTCAACACATATTCAACCAAAAAAGAAATAAACATACGTCAAGGACGTAGGGTTGAATTGTTGAACGACTATGATTATGAAATAAAGTACCATCCGAGCAAGGCGAACGTTGTAGTAGGCGCCTTGAGCCGCAAGGAACGAGTTTGAACATTGAGAGTTCAAACATTAGAGAAGATGATTCACAAGCGCTCAAGGAAGAGCATATTCAAGCAGAAACACTTCGAGGCATGAAGAAACAATTAGTGCCGAAAGAAGATGGAACTTTATACCTTATGGGTCGAAATTGGGTTCCATTCTTTGGCGGCCTTCGAGATGATATTTTGAGGAAGCACATAGGCCTAAGTATTAAACGAATACTATTGGTGGCCTAACCTCAAAAGTGATATCGCGACTTATGTAGGAGAATGCTTGACTTGCGCAAAAGCCAAGGCTGAATATAAGAAACCCTCGGACTTGTTACAACAACCCGAGATTCCATTTTGGAATGGAACAAATATCGATGGACTTCATTCTGAAGTTACACAAGACCTCATGCGGTCATGACTTGATTGGGTAATCATCGATAGACTAACCAAGTCCGCACATTTCTTACCGATTTGGGAGGAGGATAGTACAGAGAAACTAGCGGAACCCTATCTCAAGGAAATAGTGGCTCGTCATGGAGTGCCTATTTCAATCATTTCGGACCAAGACGATCGTTTTGTTTCAAGAATTTGGAAATCATTTCAACAGGCCTTTGGATCTCATTTGAATCTAAGTACGGTCTTTCATCCACAAACTGACGGCCAGAGCGAACGGACAATCTAAACACTCGAAGATATGCTTCGTGCATGTGTTATAGATTTAGGCGGCAATTGGGATACTCATCTACCTTTAGTTGAGTTTTCCTACAAAAACAGCTACCATATTAGTATACAAGCTGCACCGTTTGAAGCTCTTTATGGTCGAAAATGTCGCTTTCCGCTATGTTAGGCCGGAAACAGGCGATAGTCAATTAATTGGTCCGAAACTAGTCCAAGAGACTACGGATAAAATTTTTCAGACCCGAGACCGTATCAAGGCGGCTCGCGATCGACAATAGAGCTACGCAGATAAAAAACGAAACCATTATCTTTCGAGGTTGGAGACAAAGTCTTGTTGAAAGTCTCGCCTTGGAAAGGCGTAGTGAGGTTCGGTAAACGTGGAAAGCTTAACCCACGTTACATTGGACCATTTGAAATCTTAGAAAAGATTGGCACTGTTGCCTACAAGTTGAAGTTACCAGATGAACTTAACAGTATGCACGACACGTTTCATGTGTCGAATCTTAAAAGAGTCCAACACAAGCAACTGTTATCATTCTATTCACATTGACGACAAACTCCAATTCACTAAAGAACCTGTTGAAGTCATGGACTGTAAAGTCTAGAAATCATGGAGGAGTCGTATAAAATTATTAAAATGTACTTTGGAACTCTCGACACGGACCCGAGTATACTTGGGAACGTGAACATTAAATCAAAGCCAAATACTCTCACCTGTTCGAGTAGTCTCCTGTATAGGATGACTCAGCTTGAATTTCGGGACGAAATTCTCAATAACAGGGGGAGAATGTGACAACTGCCACTTTCTGGTAATTTACGTACATTTAAAGCAATGAATTACATTATACAAATATGTGTTTTGAATATCCGAATTTCTTGATTACATGATATACATCTTAGAATACTCATGGAGTATTCATTTATGATGCACATGATTCATTTTTATTAGTCACATTTGAAACAGTGTAAACAATGCATCGAAACAACTAGTGTAGTACCTAGTAAACTAGCGTGCTGACGAAAACTCAGGATCCGTAGAAACCATCTAAATTACATCTTTAGGACTCAGACGAAAGTCCAACATCAAACATACATTAAACCCTATATGGAAATACAAGGGTTTGGTTTAATACTTTCCCGATGTCCGATAACACTAAAAACTGCCGAAAAGCACTAAAAGCGACAATTTCAACACTTTTCCGCAGAAATTCTGCAGAAATCAGCTTTCTAATATTTTTAAGACATGTAAAAATGTTATTAAACATATAATTCATATGAGGATACTTTCGGGTATCATCCGAACCAATAACTACATCAATTCATACAAGTTACACAACTTAGCGTTCAAATAACGTCTAACCGAAACAATTCGAAACGAATATCCGAACAATGTCGGATCTTTTTTTTAGTGACCATCTAATATTATTTAGATCATATTAGACTAGTAATGGTCACTTAACACTTTCTTAACACATTTATACACTTGAAACATTTAAACACCAAAACACCTAAACTTTGCTAAAAGTTTCTAACACTTTAAACACTTAATAACAATTCAACAATTCAAGACCCCCCCCCCCCCCATGTATGAACGTGTATAAGGGCCCACATACCCTAAATTATGTGTTAAAAATATCTAGATATTTATTTAGATGCAAGTGGATCAAGTTGGTGAATTATTATAACATGTAAGCTCATTAGTTACTAACCATTCTACACCACTTTTCACCATACTTTACCCACACATAAGAATACTCTCATCATCTTCATCTTTTTACCAAGAACACCACAAAAACCCATTTCCTTTTTAGCCTTTATTTGATGATCAAGTTGTACTTCTATGGAGCTTAAGGTGATCTAAAGAACTAGCAAGTTAAAGAAAGGGTTTTCATCCATTCAAGAGTATTCTACCATCAAGATCTTCATCTTTTTATTTCTTAATCATCCTCCAAGATCATCCCTAGCCTAGTGCTAGAAGTAAGCTTCTAGTTTTATTTATTTTTCATACTTATATTATGTTTATGATTGTTATTATAACTAATAATAACTAAATAATCATACATAATAAACATGAAAAATACAAAGAAGCAAAAATAATAATTATGATTTATTTATGCTTGTTTATGTTGTGATCTAAGACTTGTTAGTTTCATATTTGATCTTGTTATGATGATTATGATATGAAGAACTTGTTAGATAATGTTTTAGAAATATGATCTAACAATTTTACATGTTTATGTTAAAGGGTTTTTAACATAAAGGATTACTTGGATGATCATAACCTTTAATTTTGTTAAAGTATTTAATGTTTTTCACTAAAAACAATACTTCTACAAAATTATGAAAAGTAACATACAACATGAGATTTTTATAAAAGTTGTTAAAAGTAGAAGTAAACTTGGTTTTTGAACTAGTTAGCATATGTTATGATCATGTTTAAAACCCTACATGATTTGGAGATCATCTTGATAATTTTATGTGATAAAAGTCTCATGTATTTTAGTTAAGATGTTGAGTAAATTGATGGTGATTTGGAAAAGAGAATGATATGTTTTGATAAACATGGCAAAGTTCATATTACAAAGAAACCATGGCCAATTTTTCTTGGAAAATAAGTGTTAGAAAAATTATCATTTTAACAAAGTCTTTACAAGTATACAAGATTAGAAAGTTTGTATTTCTAAAAGCAAAAATGTGTATAAATATATATATATTTTGGTAAAATATATATATTTTGTAAACATAATAAGTTTTGTGCTGTGTGTTTATTAATTTTATTAGTTATATATGAAAGTTGGAAACTTGATAACAATGACACAAATAAATACAAGGCATATTTACAAGTAAAGACTTACAAGAATACATATATACACACTTGAATACAATTTGCGGATCATTCGGACATCGGATACAACTTATGGACAATTCGGACGACGGGCGAATCTGTGAACATATCGCCATTCCGAGGACTTACTACGACGTTTAGTCGATCTTTCGACGCGGACACCAAAATTACGTTACCATTAACAAAATTCGGACATTTTTAAACTTATAAAAACTATTATGTTTTTATTAACTAAAAAGTATACTTAGTTATTTTTATAAAAATGTTTTTATAAAAATGAAAGACTTATACTTTCAAATGGGCTATTTTATACAAATGGGCTTACACTTCTTAATGGGCTATTTTATACAAATGGGCTTACACTACTTAATGGGCTTATCTTCATAAATGGGCTTAACATAAATACATGGGCTAAGCCCAATATCAAAACTCATGGGCTAAGCCCAAAACAAAACATATGGGCCAAGGCCCAATAACATTAAGCCCATTACTATTGAAGCTCAACACTATTTAAGCCCAACACTATTTAGGCCCAACACTATTTAAGCCCAACACTATTTAAGCCCAACACTATTTAGGCCCAACACTATTTAAGCCCAACACTATTGAGGCCCAACACTATTTAGGCCCAACACTATTTGGGCCCAATAACATGAAAACATGGGCTTGGCCCAATGATACCATTATTGGAAACACAACTATACAATTGATACATATAAGACACGAAATTCAGCGGACTAGAGCCGACTATACAACTCACAAGATACAAGATAACATTTATATATATATATTTGGTGAAAAATATATATATAACATTTGAACAACTCATTCATCGAATACACAGTTAACAAACAGTAAAGACACACAAGTCTTACACATATTGAAGACACAAGACTTGTACTCAAGTTCTTTACAAAGACCAAAGTGTCTAACAAAAATAAGAACATTTGTAGGTCGCAACGCTATTCAGGACGACCGCACGTGAGATCTTATTTACATCTATTCACAGGACGCGATACTGTGAGTTCATGTCCCCTATTCATTTAAATGTTTTACAACTTTACAACTATCGGGGAAAATACATGTTCAACGTATGTTAAAGTTAGGGAATGAAACACCTTAGATCATGTGCGAATTAGGGTTATACATCTAAGCACCATTAATCCAGTTTGGACCTAGGTACAAGTGGTTAGATCTAATGGGTATTGGCGAGCCCCACTCTTGGTCGTGGCCCCATACAGAAGAGTGCGTTTGTGTCCCAGTCGATAGTAGTCGACATAAAATCGTCTAGGTTTGGATTGCTTCCTATTTCGTCACACATATTAATGTCCTTGCAAAACATTAATGATCACGATTTCATTGACGCTTTTCATACTACATTTGATACAAATACATCTTACATGCGGGTTTGATACAAATACATTTCATACAGATAAAGCGCATGGTTTTGATACAAATACATTTTACATGCGGGTTTGATACAAATACATTTCATACAGATAAAGCGCATGGTTTTGATACAAATACATTTCACAATTGACAAATACATCTTATACAACTAAACTGCATGAACTCGCTCAACTTTAGTTGATGTTTTCAAACTTAACATGTATTTCAGGAAATTAGTGGACCTGGCAGACATTTCAGTCAAGGAAAGAAAGTATCAAGACTCCATGCCACCATTTGAAGGGTTTGCCCGTTATATACCGCCTCTTTGCGGTGATATAGTGGTCAAAGCCTTGACATTTTAAGACTTACATTTGATGTATAAAACGAGGACAACTTATTTTCATGTTATGGTTTGTAACCAATACATTTAACTTATGTTGCGTACTTTTGAAATGATTCTGACAATGGCATTGGAGCTTGTTTTTATTTATTTAGTATGTTCACTTATATTGTTATGCAATGAGAACCGATCAGATCACACCTCGCGCTTCCGCTATGAGCGGGTGTGACAAAACGAGAATTGATACTTGATATAATAAACGAGAATTGATACTTAACTTGATGAATACATAAACAAGAAGCACTTTTGGTGATCACTAGTACCAAGTATGATGCGTTTTGAGGAATGATACGAGAAATCGTGTCACGAATAGGGTACCATAAGCACCATTAATCGTGTACATACTTAGACCGCAGAACAAAAGGTTAGATCTAACGGGTGTCCGGGCAGCCACACTCTCGGTGAACACTAGTACCGAGTAGTGCTTTTGTGTCTCCGTCGTGAATCGACAACTAGAAAAATGCCTATGGTTTGGTGACTTCCTATGTCGTGTCACATGTTAATGGCCTTGCAACCCATTAACTACACAAGAATACTTTATTTGTACGAAGTTCGTACACAAGAATACTTTATTTGGTTCATACCACAAGAATACTTTATTTAGACAAGAATACTTTATTTGGTTCATACCACAAGAATACTTTATTTACACAAGAATACTTTATTTTCACAAGAGTCTTATCATGTTTTCATACAAAGTATACAAACGTGTTCAATACAAAGCTGCATGAATTCACACCAACATTATGTTGACGTTTTTCCAAAACTCACATGTATTTCAGGTAACTAAAAGTGGATGTGCGCGCGGTCTTACTCATGCTCTTGGATGTCGTCTGTGTTATCTTTAAATAAAGTTGTAAACTTTCAAGACAATGTTTTATGCTATCTCGTGATGTAAACGCTAAACTTATGTTTTCAAGTTGTGAAATGTTTGGCATTTGAAGTTATTTTGACGAGCATGTAGTATGTTTACCTTTCGTATGCAATGAGAACCTTTCAAGATCACACCTCGTGCTTCCGCCGCAGAAAGGGGTGTGACAGATTGGTATCAGAGCTGTGATTGTAGTGAACCAGGATTCCTTCTCGAGTCTAGACTACAATCGCTAGGATCCTTTCACGAAAACGATTTTTTAAAAAGTTTTCATTGCATAAAACGTCCTGCGACATCCACTACCTGAAACTGTTTACAAGAGTCAAGAAAAGACACTACGAGACTTAGGGTGCACTGGAGCAGCACTTATCTGAGATTAAGAATTTCTTGCAATTATGTGTGATAATTGACACTTACATATACTAGAAGTGGAATGCCACAAGTATACGTGACTTTATCTGAAGACAATGGCCTATCTGAAGGAAGAGATACGAGGATGAAACGAACTGTGCGGACTGTGCAAGGAGTTACATAATTATGGATGCATACATAATTATGGAATTCAGTGCACAGAAATTAAAGCAAGTCTTGTCACGTATAGATTCCCTCAGTGCAAGAAAAGGTCAAACGTGAACACCAGCCTATTAAATACTCTGCTAGAGTAATAATTGTTTGATGTAACTTATGTGGTATATGCCTGTGTATATATATACTACTGTCTAGTATGACGATATCAAACAAATGCCTAAACCTATTGTGTGGTGTTCTTTTAGAACATGGCACCTAGGAGAATTGTGAACAATCGAGATAAAGATCAACCTCCTCCTACCCCACTGCCAAAGACTGCTGAAGAGTTGAACGCTCTACTGGAGGAAAGGATCTCCGCAGCTATCGCCCAGTACGAGGCAAACCGAGCCCAAGATAGTGGCGGACCAAGCAACGCTAGACGTAATGGGAATGGAGATTCATCTGGAGGCAACGCAGCTCAGGGCTGCACTTTCAAGCAGTTTCTCGACTGCAAACCAATGAACTACGACGACACGGGAGGTGAAGTAGCGTTTGTGCGCTGGACGGAGAAGACTGAAGCTACTATCCGCATGAGCAAGTGTACCGCGGATCAGCAAGTCACTTTTGCTACTGGGTTGTTTGTCGATGAATCTCTGACTTGGTGGAACTTGCAAGTCCAAACCTTGGGCAATGATGCCGCTTATGGCCTAACTTGGGATGAACTGAAGGAAAGAATGAGAGAGAAGTACTGCTCTCGTGCTGAACTCCAAAGACTGGAAACGGAGTTCTGGCACTTGACTATGGAAGGTGCTGACATTAATGGTTATACTCGAAGGTTCCACGATCTGTCTAGAGTGCTTCCCTACATGGTGACTCCCGAATTTAAGCACGTTGAACGCTACATTTGGGGACTGGCCTCAGAATTCCATGGCATGGTATCTTCAGCCAAACCCCAAACTATCACTGAGGCTGTAACTCTGGCTGTCAGCCTTACTGAAGATTGTGTTCGTATGAAGAAGCTATCACTAAACCCAACCGAAAAGACCGAGACGCATGCTGAGTCGTCCGGTGACAAGAAAAGGAAACATGCAAACCTGAATCAAGCAACTCGTAACAACAAGGGTTTCAACAAAAAGCGCGATACTAACCCACCTCAGGAGACGAAAACCCTTGCAACCATGAATGACGCTCCTACCAAGAGGTACCTGGGCACTCGGCCCATTTGCAACAATTGCAAGCGTCATCACGAAGGGGTTTGTCGCGTTCCAAAATGCGACAAGTGCGGAAAACTGGGTCACCATACTGAGGATTGTTGGGGAAAAGGAAATAAGAACGAGAATGGAAACCGCAACGGGGCTGGTAATAGAAACAATGGTGGAAATGGAAATGGTGCTGGTAACGGGAATGGGCGAAACCAAGGATGCTTCAGTTGTGGAAGCAAAGATCATTTCATGAAAGATTGCCCAAGGGGAAACAATGCTCAGGCCCGAGCATTTGTGATTGGAGCAAGGAACGCACGCGAGGACCCTAACGTGGTCACCGGTACATTTCTCATTAACAAGCACTTTGCATCCATATTATTTGACACTGGTGCCGACTATAGCTTCATGTCTGTGGAATTTAAACGTATGCTTGGAATAGAATTTAGTAGATTAGATATTCCTTATTCTATAGAGCTAGCCAATGGTAAACTCGTTAAATCGGGCGAAGTTGTTAGAAGCTGCACGTTAGAACTGGGCGAACGAAATTTTAGCATCGACCTCTTACCTTTTCAATTAGGTAGCTTCGATGTAGTGGTCGGAATGGACTGGTTGTCCAAGAACAAAGCTGAAGTTATATGTCATAAGAAAATCATTCGCATCCCTTTAGCAAATGGTGAAACTCTCATCGTGCATGGAGAAAAGCAAGATGCGCCTCTTCGAATCATCAGTTGCATGAAGGCACAAAAGTGCTTAAGGAAAGGATGTGTTGCCTTCCTAGCACACGTTGTAGATAAGAAGGCTGAGGAGCCGAAACTCGAAGACATTCCTGTGGTGAAGGAATTTCCTGATGTTTTTCCCGAAGATCTGCCAGGACTACCTCCGCAACGACAAGTCGAATTCCGTATAGACTTGGTTCCAGGAGCCGCTCCTGTAGCCAAGGCACCCTATCGGCTTGCACCATCCGAAATGCAAGAATTATCTACACAACTCCAGGAGTTGTTGGATAAAGGATTCATAAGGCCAAGCTTCTCACCTTGGGGAGCTCCAGTATTGTTCGTGAAGAAAAAGGATGGAACTCTGCAGATGTGTATCGACTACAGAGAACTGAACAAGCTCACAATCAAGAATCGGTATCCACTACTGAGGATTGATGACTAATTTGATCAATTGCAAGGATCAAGCTACTATTCCAAGATCGATCTTCGATCTGGATACCATCAGTTAAGGATACAAGAGGAAGGCATACCAAAGACTGCATTCAGAACGCGCTATGGGCATTACGAGTTTCTTGTGATGCCATTTGGGCTGACAAACGCGCCAGCAGTCTTTATGGATCTGATGAACCGCGTATGCAAACCATATCTCGATAAATTCGTAATTGTATTTATCGATGATATCCTAATTTACTCGCGAACGAAAGAAGAACATAAGCAACATCTCAGAACTATTCTAGAACTACTGAAGAAAGAGAAGCTTTATGCAAAGTTCTCGAAGTGCGAATTCTGGATTCGCGAAGTAGAATTTCTTGGTCACATGGTGAATAAGAAGGGCATTCATGTAGACCCATCCAAGATTGAAGCAATAAAGAATTGGGAAGCCCCCAAGACCCCAACTGAAGTTCGACAATTTTTGGGCCTAGCGGGCTATTATCGGCGTTTCATCGAGAATTTCTCCAAGATAGCTCAACCGCTAACCACCCTTACACAAAAAGACAAGAAATACGACTGGGGTTATAAACAGGAAGAAGCCTTCCAGCTACTTAAAAACAAGCTATGCGATGCACCAATACTATCCTTACCCGAAGGCACTGAAGACTTCGTGGTTTACTGCGATGCTTCACGACAAGGCTTGGGTTGCGTGCTCATGCAACGCCAGAAAGTCATCGCTTACGCTTCAAGACAATTGAAGGTACATGAAAAGAATTACACCACGCACGACTTGGAACTAGGTGCGGTGGTATTCGCCTTAAAAATCTGGCGAAACTATTTATATGGTACTCGATGTACAATCTTCACAGATCACAAAAGCCTGCAGCACATACTTGATCAAAAGGAATTAATCATGCGACAGCGACGTTAGGTCGAGCTGCTGAACGATTATGACTGTGAGATTAAGTACCATCCTGGAACGGCAAACGTTGTAGCAGACGCACTAAGTCGAAAGGAAAGGGTTAAGACCCTAAGGGTTCGAGCATTAGAAATGACTATTCGAACGAACCTCACTGCACGCATTCGTGATGCACAACAAGAAGCTCTTAAAGGAGAAAACCGCAAAGCTGAATACCTCCGGGGTATGTTGAAATACATGGTGCCAAATGAAGAGGGAGCCTTATACTTTAAGAAGCGTATTTGGGTTCCGCTCTATGGTGGCATGTGAGAAGTCATCCTTGATGAAGCACATAAATCGAAATACTCGATCCATCTAGGATCGGAGAAGATGTATCAAGACTTAAAAGAATACTATTGGTGGCCGAGACTCAAGAGCGATGTTGCTGTTTATGTTGGAAAATGCCTAACCTATGCTAAGGTTAAGGCCGAATATCAGAAACCGTCCGGCCTACTGCAACAACCAGAGATACCCATGTAGAAGTGGGAGCAAATCTCGATGGACTTCATAACGAAGTTTCCCAGGACCCCGAGAGGGCACGATATGATATGGGTGATAGTCGATCGGTTAACGAAGTCTGCGCACTTCCTACCGATACGAGAAAAAGACAGCACTGGAAAGCTTGCTGATATATACTTAAAAGAAATCGTGGCACGACATGGAGTGCCAATCTCAATTATTTCAGACAGAGATGGACGCTTTGTCTCAACAATCTGGCAATCATTTCAGGAAGCCTTTGGATCTCAATTAGATCTAATCACGGCCTTCCAACCACAAACAGACGGCCAGAGCGAACGGACTATACAAACGTTAGAAGATATGCTTCGCGCATGTGTCATGGACCTAGGCGGCAGCTGGGATACTCATCTACCTTTAGTTGAGTTTTCCTACAATAACAGTTATCATACAAGCATAAAAGCCGCACCGTTCGAAGCTCTGTATGGCCGCAAGTGCCGATCGCCCTTATGTTGGGCAGACGCTGGAGACAAGCGAATGGTTGGTCCTGAACTTGTACAAGAGACAACTGAAAAGATCGTGCAGATCCGAGAGCGCATTAAGGCGGCTCGAGATCGACAAAAGAGCTACGCTGATCGAAGATGAAAACCATTAGAATTCGAGGTGGGAGACAAAGTATTGTTAAAAGTCTCACCTTGGAAGGGCGTAGTAAGATTTGGAAAACGTGGAAAGCTGAATCCACGGTACATCGGGCCATTCAAAATCTTGGAAAAGATTGGTACCGTGGCATACAAGTTGGAATTACCAGAAGAACTTAATGGAGTACATGATACGTTCCATGTATCCAACCTCAAGAAGAGTCTAACACAAGAAAACGTGATCATCCCTGCGGATGAAATGCATATTGATGATGCCCTTCGATTTACAGAACAACCCGTTGAGGTTACCGACTGGAAAGTCAACAAGACCAGGAGGAGCACTGTTAAACTTGTCAAAGTACGTTGGAACTCTAAGCACGGACCCGAGTACACGTGGGAACGTGAAGACCAGTTCAAAGAAAAGTATCCCCACCTGTTCAAGAAGACTCTTGCGAGAGTTAGCTCAGCCAGAATTTCGGGACGAAATTCTTTTAACAGGGGGAGACTGTGACAACTGACACCAAACCGGTAATTTCCGTACACTTTAATTATTATTTAATGACTGCGATTATGTGCTTAAATGTCAACATTGTTTGATTACATACCATACAAGTGAATTCATGCACGTTTTATACTACAAAATATTGCTTTATGCATAAACGAGAGCGTTGCGTCAGAAATACTAGTAAACTCACCGGTAAGACACACTGTGTCAACAAAACTGCAGAAAGCAGTCAGACATTAGAATTGAGGCCCATGTGTAGGTCCAACGACAAGAACACATTAAAACACAAGAGTACATACAAGGGTTAACATATAGATATTCCGGAAGCTAAAATAAGCACTAGAAAGCACCCGAAACGCACTTTAAGTGTAGAATTTCAGTAAATTCAGCTATAATCAGCATTAGGACACTGAAATATTATGCAGAAATTATGATTTAACATCCAGAATACTTCCCCAAGTGTTGGGAATTGAAAGGGTTACAAAAGAATACTTAAAGGACACTAAACTGTGCAATTTAGCACTTTAACGAACCGGTATCTGACCGAACAACCGGACATTACCCGGAACATCAAAATAATATTAGAAGCACCATTTTAATACTTCCAAGCTAGTTAGGATCACCGAACATCATATTACACCTCCTAAACACTAAATACACAAATTACCTAACTAATACCATCACATTTCAACTAAAATATGTAACTAATAGTTGGAAATATTACACTTACCCCCCGCCCCCTAATGTTGGACGGTTGGGAGACATAATCCCACATGGGATTTTAATTTCATATTTTATTGGATCTTGTCTCTTAATCATGAACATAATATCCAAGGGTTAATTTATGAAGATGGTTTATAATAGAACACATGAGATCATAACAATTCATTTCAACACACACTTCACCACACTCTCACTCTCCTCCCTCTACACCCTCGGCGGAGAACCACCAAGCACCACCACCATCATCAACCCAAGATCATCCAATTCCAAGCTTTCCTCAAGGTGTTAGAGGGTGCATAAGGAAGCTAGGAGCTTTCGGAAGGTCAAGAACCTTCTTCGTTTGCTATTAACCACTTGTTTTCTTCACTTGATCATCCCTAGCCTTGTGCTAGTGGTAAGAACTTTGATCTTGCTATTTTACATTTATTCTAAGTGGTTAATGATGAATCATGTTCAAAAACATCAAGAACACTAATGAATCATAAGAAGTAAACTTGAACATAAGCTTTAAATATGAAGAAAACTTGATGTACATGAGTTGTTATGATTGTTGGTTATTGTTTGTTGGTAGAAATGATGTAGATCATCATACAATCTTGCTAGATCATGCTTAAAAACATAATCTAGCAAGATAAGGGGATGAACATGTTAAAGGTTATGAATCATCCACAAGAAGATCATGAACTTGAAAGAACACTATGTTTTCCTAAAAATAAAGATCAAAGTAAGATGATAAACATGTAGATCTAAAGATCCATGAGTGGTTTTTCAAAATAACCAAGTTAAAAATACAAGTTTTACTTAATCTTGGTTCTTAAACAAATAAATCTTATTTTTGGTGGTTAATAAAGTAAAGATACACATGTGTAACAAGAAAAATACAAGAAGAAGTATTTTTAGAAAACATGAACATAAGTTGTAAAGAATCATATTCTTTAAAAATGAAGTTTTTAAAGAAGCAATCACACTTTAAAGGGTAACAAGACTTACTAAATACCCTAGTAATTTACTACACATTTTTATAAATTATCAAGTTCATGAAATGGAAAAATTGATGTATATTGTTGATGATTTTTGTTGAAATTGATAGGTAATGATTTAAAAGAAAATAAACACATGTTTTGAAAACATGGGAAACCTCCATTTTTAGGGGAAACTGTGTCAAAATTTCTATAAATTTTGACACTTAGAAAAATATAAGTTTTTGAGAAACTTATCCCCTAAAAATGTATCTAAAAACATTTACCAAGGTTTCCCAAACTTTTTTGTTAAGAAATGAGGATTTCTTCAAGAATAAAAATGGATATTAAGTATGTATATTTTTGATAAAAATATATATATTTAATTGATCGCCAAACTTTGTGCTAAGTGTATATAGTATGTATTATACGTGATAGTGTATTAGGACTTGAAAATACACTAAATACTCTTGAGAAGTAAAAACACAAAAATACACATACAAAACACAAGATACTTATATTTATTTTTGAGAAAATAATATAAGTAAGACCCATAGTTAAAAATATAAATTATTTTTAACACAAGAACAAATGCACAAAAGATAGTAACTGTACTTGTGCGGTACAAGTCTAGTGACTAACGATAATAAAACACGTTTAGGTCACAACGCATTATAAGCAAAACCCGGTGAAGTTTACGACGCAAGGAACGCAAATTTGTGAGTTCATGCTCCCCCTTTTCTTTAACTGTTTTCAGTTTTATAACTTCGGGGGTGAAATACATGTTACTGAATGTTTACAGGAAAGTTCGTGTCCCCACTTTTAATCTTTTACATACTTTTAAACTTGGGGCGAACACATGAAAATTGATATTTGATATAATAAACGAGAGTTGACACTTGATATAATAAACGAGAATTGATACTTGATATAATAAACGAGAATTGATACTTGACTTGATGAATAAATAAACAAGAAGCACTCTTGGTGATCACTAGTACCAAGTATGATGCGTTTTAAGGAATGATACGAGAAATCGTGTCACGAAGAGGGTAAGCACCAGTAATCGTGTACATACTTAGACTGCAGAACAAAAGGTTAGATCTAACGGGTGTCTGGGCAGCCACACTCTCGGTGAACACTAGTACCGAGTAGTGCTTTTGTGTCTCCGTCGTGAATCGACAACTAGAAAATTGCCTATGGTTTGGTGACTTCCTATGTCGTGTCACATGTTAATGGCCTTGCAACCCATTAACTACACAAGAATACTTTATTTGTACGAAGTTCGTACACAAGAATACTTTATTTGGTTCATACCACAAGAATACTTTATTTACACAAGAATACTTTATTTGTACGAAGTTCGTACACAAGAATACTTTATTTGGTTCATACCACAAGAATACTTTATTTACACAAGAATACTTTATTTTCACAAGATACTTATCATGTTTTCATACAAAGTATACAAACGTGTTCAATACAAAGCTGCATGAATTCACACCAACATTATGTTGACGTTTTTCCAAAACTCACATGTATTTCAGGTAACTAAAAGTGGATGTGCGCGCAGTCTTACTCATGCTCTTGGATGTCGTCTGTGTTATCTTTAAATAAAGGTTTAAACTTTCAAGACAATATTTTATGCTATCTCGTGATGTAAACGCTAAACTTATGTTTTCAAGTTATGAAATGTTTGGCATTTGAAGTTATTTTGACGAGCATGTAGTATGTTTACCTTTCGTATGCAATGAGAACCTTTCATGATCACACCTCGTGCTTCCACCGCAGAAAGGGGTGTGACATAAAGAGCTTCGAACGGTGTGGCTTTTATGCTCGTGTGATAGCTGTTGTTATAGGAAAACTCAACCAAGGATAGGTGAGTATCCCAATTGCCTCCTAAGTCCATTACACAAGTACGAAGCATGTCTTCAAGGATTTGAATGGTTCGTTCACTCTGGCCGTCATTTTGTAAATAGAAGGTCGTGCTTAGATCTAGGCGAGATCCAAAGGCCAGTTGAAAGGATTACCAAATCCTTGATACAGAATGACCGTCTTGGTCTTGAAATTAGTTAAATAGGCATTCCATGGCGAGCCACTATTTCCTTAAGGTATAGTTCAGCAAGCTTCTCTGTACTATCCTTCTCCTGTATTGGTAGGAAGTGCGCGGACTTGGTTAGCCTGTCGACTATAACCCATATCATGTTATGACCTCTGGAGGTCCTGGGTAATCTTGGGCACGAAGTCCATAGATATTTGCTCTCACTTCCAAACGGGATTTTAGGTTTAAATCGTCATTCCCGAAGCTCCCGTCTAACATTTCTTGAAGTCAACTCGAAGTGGAACCCAGATGCGTCCCATGAAGTTCAAGGTTCTATCATCCTTTGGCACTAACTGTTTCTCCATACTCCGAAGAATTTCGGCCTTGATATATTCTTCCTTGAGTGCTTCTTGTTGTGTGTTCCGAATATGCGTGGTAAGGTTCGTTTGAATCGGCATCTCTAAAGCTCGAACCCTTAGTGGCTTAACTCATTCCTTACAACTTAAGGCGTCCGCTACAACGTTTTTTTTTCCTGGATGGTACTTGGTCTCACAATCGTAGTCGTTCAACAACTCAACCTATTGTCGTTGACGCGTATTTAATTCCTTCTGATTAAATATATGTTGAAGACTCTTATGATCCATGAAGATAGTGCACTGAGTACCATAGTGATAATGCCGCCAAATCTTCAAGGCGAACACCCCCATGCCTAATCCCAGGTCGTGGGTGGTATAGTTCTTCTCATGAACCTTCAATTGACGCGATGTGTATGCAATGACCTTTTGTCGTTGCATCGCAGTATACCACAAAATCATCGGTACCTTCAGGCTGTGATAGGATCGGTGCATTGCATAGCTTATCCTTGAGAAGTTGAAATGCTTTGTCTTGTTCTTCTCCCCAATCAAACTTCTTTTCTTTCTTCGTGAGGGAAGTTAGTGGTTGAGCAATTTTGGAAAAAAACATTCTTGATAAATCTCCGATAGTAGCCCGCTAATCCTAGAAATTGTCGTACTTCTGTCGGGGTTTTGGGCACTTCCTAATTCTTGATTGCTTTTATCTTCGATGGATCCACATGTATACTATTTTCGTTCGCAACATGTCCAAGGAATTGTACCTCACGAATCCAAAGTTCGCACTCAGAAAAACTTCACGTAAAGTTTCTCCTTCCTTAGTAGTTCCAAAATGGTTCTCAAATGTTGCTCATGCTCCTCCTTCATTCGTGAGTATATCAATATAGCATCGATAAACACTGTCACGAATTTATTGAGAATGGCACACACGTTGAGTCTCTTATTATGCCGTCTTTGGTATGCTCTCTTCTTGAATTCGCAATTGGTGGTAACCAGACCTTTGGTCGAATAAACCATCAATCCTCGGTAGTGGGTACCGATTCTTGATAGTGAGTTTATTTAACTCTCGGTAGTCTATACACATCCTGAAAGTTCCATCCTTCTTCTTCACGAATAACACTGGAGCTCTCTAAAGTGAGAAGCTTGGTCTAATGAATCCTTTATCCAACAACTTTTGAAGTTGCGAGGATAATTCTTGCATCTCGGATGGTGTAAGTCGATAAGGTGCCTTGGCTGCAGGTGCGGATCCGGATGCCGAGTTAATGTGAAATTCGACTTGTCGCTGTGGTGGTAATCCTGGCAAGTCTTCAGGAAGACTTCGGGGAATTCCTTGACCACTGGAATATCATCAATCTTCGGCTCCTCGATCTTCTTGTCAACCACATGAGCTGGAAAGGCTATATATCCCTTTGCAAACACTTTTGAGCTTTCATACAACTGATGATCCACAAGGGCGTGTCGTGCTTCTCTCCGTGCACAATGAGTGTTTCCTCGTTCGCAAGCATAATGCGAATGATCTTCTCGTGATAACAACTTCGGCTCGGCTCTCGGATAGCCAATCCATGCCATCTACCGCATCAAAGGTACCCAACTGTGCGAGTAAGAGGTCGATATTAAATTTCCGTTCGCCAGGTTCCAATAAGCACCCTTTAACGACTTCTCCCGATTCGGCAAGTTTACCATCGGTTAATTCTATCAAGTGAGGGACATCTAACCTACTAGACTAAATGTCGAGGACATTATAAATTCCACAGACATAATTCTAAAATCGGCACTGGTATCAACCAATATAGATGAGAACTAAATGTTGATAAAAAACGTACCAGTGACCACATCAAGGCCTTGGCGGGCGTTCCTCGCTCCAATGGCAAAGGCTCTTCCTTGAGTACTATTTTCCTTTGGGCAGTCTTTCTTGAAATGGTCCTCACTACCACACTTGTAATATCTCTGACTGCATCCATTCCCGTTCCCATTTTCATTTCCATTCCTAGCTCCATCTCCATTACCAGTTCCCCAACAATCCTCGGTTCGATGACCCAACTTTCCACACTTGTTACACAGGAGTACTCGGCAAGCATCTTTGTGGTGGTAGTTCCACTTGTCACACTCGGGTAGTGTGCCCCGGTAGTGCTTAACCCCACACTTGCACTCGCCACGCTTGGACATTTTGCCCCAGTTCCGTTTAGACCCACACTTACACTCGCCACACTTAGGCGGTTTGCCCTGTTTCTTGTTGTTGAGACGAGATTCTTGCTTGAGGTTCGAGGACTTCCGCTTCCTAACACTGGAAGGCTCAACTTGTGATTCTATCTTCTCAGGTATTTCCAGGGACAATTTCTCTTCTCCTTCCGCGTCTTTGGTGAGACTGATGGCTAAGGTCACCCAAAGATTTCCTCCAGATAATCCGACACGTCCGTGTCGGCCGGATACACCCGTGCTGCCACTATTCTTGGCACGATTTGCCTTATACTGGGTGATAGCTTCCGATATTTTCTCTTCCAGCAATGAGTTCAGCTCTTCTGCAGTTCTAGGTAGTTGTGGAGGTAGGGGTTGTTCCATTCCCCAAGTGTGAATCATCCTTCTGGTTAGATCATGGCAACCAAATCAAAACACAACAGTGATTAGGCGTTTATTAAATAACCACCATTCTTTTTATTAAATAAATAATAAAAGAAATAGGTCCATACAGCCAAACAATCCACCATAAATATAAATCAATTCACACAAGCAAAGAGGCATGTATAAACAGATAAATGATAATGCGTCGTAAAGATAACACCAAGTTTCTATATATCAAGACAACCTGTTACATGATCGTTTGTAAAGGGAACAATAATGTACTCGGGCTAGATCACTCGATCATACAAGTTCAAGACATAAAATGGCAAAATCTTCCTTCACATATGGTGATCTTGTGTCTTGTGTCAGAACTATCCGTGCTTGTAAGTGCAAGACAACTTGAAGACATAACTCGAGCTCATCGACTAGTCGGGGTAAGAAACTCACTTGCTGCTCAAGTAGCAGAACCCGAGCAGCGAGATCATCAGTAGGCATGTGAACAGGTGATGGTGATGATGCTGGTGGTGGTGGTGGTCGTGTAACTGGTGGTGGATAATCTGGTGGGGGCGGAGGTCTAGCATTCGCCTCCTTTTCGAGGTCAAAGACCCTTTTTGGCAAAGGATCTCAACCTGGAGCTGGAGGGAAAGGAGAAGTTCATCTCGCGTGTATCCAGGGTAGTGAAAGGGAGGGTATAGGCATGATATGTGGTGGTGAAAGTGGGAATGGCTGGGACGGCTGATAGGATGGACTCATCCCATGGTGAGGTATTGATGGCCGTCGTGAAGGCTCGGCTTCGTCTAGGGGATGAAAGTGGGGTCAAATCGAACCGAATCAATCCATAGTGGTCGTAGCCAGCTAGTCGGTCCAATGGGGACGGAGGTCGTGAGATCTCGTCATCAGTAGTGTGAGCAGGGGTGTGTGGAGGAGTAGAGGTGAGAGTAGGTGTAGCTGGGACCATAGGGAAGGAGTATCACCTGTGTTTTGCATCAAATGCTCAATCGTAATTAGCCCAAGCTACAAGTTTATACTGACACCACAAGGTGTCGAAATCAACAAACAATTTTATGGAGTTGAATGCCAAACAAGTTTACTACGACTCAAGACAAATGAAGTGCTCGTTAAAAATCGATTTGAATATGGTGCTCCCAATACATCATATGATGCTTTGAATTGAATATGTGTAATGGACAGGTTCAAACAATTGAATTTGATTTCGGCGCAAGCCGACAATAAATACATGTATCACCAAGAAAACTTTTGGCATGGTCACAACGAAAAACCATGTATGTAACTTGAAAAGAAGAGAAATTTCAAGAAAATGTGTTGACTTGATAACAAAGGAGCCAACAATTGCAATAATGCAGGTCATTCGAATCACACATGAATAATTAGATTTAGCGAAACAATATTCGAACTTTGGTTAAACGCTTATTTGAAACGAAACCACATGCGTAACATATGAATATTCAAGAAATGAAGCAAATGAATATTCGCTATACTGAAAGAAATTATCGTGATGCAATGACCATTCAGAGGAGTAGAGATACGAAAATCTACTCAGTAAATGTGAAAGTCAAAATTTCAATAAAAAAAATTTGAGGACTTTACCTGGGGTTGCATGTGACGACCAGTTGTTAGGTGACTTTACCATGGAATGTCGAACGTAGCATATTTGTCGTTAATGCGATAGGGGGAATGCGGAGACATGCGTCTTCTTCTTAGCATGACTCGTGTCCTTTGCAGGACCGCGTGCCAACTGCCGCTTCCTCGAAAGTCGTATGTGTCGTACTTCAACCTCCGTTGATGTATAGCTTAAGTTTCACGTATAATTGTGCACTAGCGTTTCGTTATGCGTAGGCTGCCTGCTCGGGATGTCAAAATATCATAGACAATATGAATAATAGTGTGTGCCCGAGTTTATATTTGCGGTTCCTACGTGATGACCTTTAATGAACTTCAACATAAGTTTCCGAAGGTCTTAAATGCATGTTTCCTAAACTCTCAGAGTTTTGTGTACTGTATGCGACTGTTTTGTGTACCGTGTATAAAACACCACTTTAGCGTATGTTTGAAAACAAAATTTTGACTGTTTGTTTTTTGGCAACGGTTGGAGACCATACTCGAGTACTAGGCGTTCTGTATGTATTCAGGTTTCTAGTTCCCAGAGGAAAGTAAGGCTAGAGCCTAGGTATCTCTACAGACAACCCTATTCGCTGTAACCTATAGCTCTGATACCAATCTGTCACACCCCGAAATATCAGAGCATTGGCGTGACTGGACTTGTATCTTCATTGCACAGCGGAAGCAAATAAGCTAAGTCTTCTAGAAAATTGAACGCCTACTAAGTACTCGAGTCTCCAATGGTTCTCCTATTCCAACCGTGCCATAATTTCTGAAATGCAACCTGAGAAAGAAACATGCGAAAAATCAACATAAAGTTGAGCGAGTTCATAGTTTGTTTGTAAAAGATTTGAAATAAATCTTTTTGAATAACCGGTTTTTGAAGTATTGTTGAGAAAACGAATTTAAAATCATTTTCTTGTCATGTTATACGGAACTTCGTATGAAAACATGGTATGTATCTTGTATAAATCAAGTATTTATGTATGTAACTTGTACAAATCAAGTATTTCTGTATGTATCTTGTATAAATCAAGTATTTCTGTATGTATCTTGGTGTTGATGGGTTGCAAGGCCATTAACATGTGACACGACATAGGAAGCAACCAAACCATAGGCATTTTTCTAGTTGTCGATTCACGATTGAGACACAAAAGCACTACTCGGTACTCGTTCTCACCAAGAGTGTGGCTGCCCAAAAACCCGTTAGATCTAACCTTTTGTTCTGCGGTCTAAGTATGTAAACGATTAATGGTGCTTGTGGTACCCTATTCGTGACACGATTTCTCGTATCATTCCTCAAAACGCATCATACTTGGTACTAGTTATCACCAAGAGTGCTTCTTGTTTTTGTATCCATCATACCATTTATAAACATTGTATTATTAGTAACATGTATTTCACCCCCGAAGTAAAAAAACTGAAAACAGTTAAAAGAAAAAGGGGGAGCATGAACTCACTGGGTTGTCTCGTTTTACGTACGCAGACCGACCCAATCCCATTATTATAACTAGGACAATGCCGTCCCTAATCATTAAAATCATTCACGTTTCGAAAATACGCATTTGTTTTGTAAAACCGGTATCTTTAGTACAAATAATTCATAAACCATTTGAGTTCTTTGTAATCCATTCGTAATATGAGTTTTCGTTTATCGATAAATTGTTTATTTTTGCAAAACTTGCATGTCTTTCCACCCCGAAAACATTTAGAAAAATGTAAAACCGTAAAAAGGTGGGGTTATGAACTCACCTGAATATTCTTGTGCAAAGCTAGCTAATTACGACTTCGTGATGTCGTTTCCAAGACGAGACTCGCTAGCGTGCATTCTACAATATTCCTAACACGGAATATTGATGTGTGTAAAATGCAACATATAAATTACATCAAATAAGGCATAAAACTAACCCTTTTTAAGTACTAATATTGGAAAAAGAGTGTTTTTGTCTTCCTTTTGTATTTTCAGGATTAAATGAGCTCAAAAACGCAAAAGAAGCAAAAAGACAGCTAAATCCAACATAAATACAAGGAAAGGAACATTAGTGGACTGCCCGACCCCTCAACGGCACCTTCCAAAGCAAAAAGGAGAAGACAGAAGGCTGAACACGCCCCGTGCTCAGCCAGCACGGGGCCGTGCCCAAGAAGCAGCAGAAAAGACAAATCCATAGAAGCTTCTATTGCCCATCACGGGGCCGTGCTCAGCGGACACGGGGCCGTGTCGAAAGTACAGCAGGCGCATTTATTGTAATTGCGAATTACAATTAATGAGGAGAGAGAGTGTCAGACGGACACGGGGCCGTGCCCAGCGGACACGGGGCCGTGTCCAGCTCTCTGTTCAGCCTATAAATAGGAGTGCTTGGATTCATTTCATCTCATCCCTTGGCACACCACCTCTCTCACACTTCATCCACCACCCACCACCATCACAACACCATCATCCACCACCATCATCCATTGTCCATCGTAGAGTGTGTGAGTCGTCTCGGGATCCAAGATTGATCGTAAGAGTTCTTGACAATCAAGGCCATGTTTGCCTAAGTCTCTTACATCACTTGGTGAAGACAAAGTGTCTAGTATAATACTTTTTATTTCTAATCTTTTGCACTTTTTATTTGGTTTTGTATTAATGACTTTAATAACTAGTTACTTATGTTGAAGGTGATCTTTCCTTATCGTTTGTCCGTGGTGTCTTGGCATTATTTTACTGTCTATATAAAATAAAGGATTTTCACCATTCATATCTCCACGGTCTATATGGAGATATGTTGGCTACCTGGTAGGGGGTTAAGGGAACGGTTTGGTAAAGGTCTTGCCATTGTTCAGCGTTTAGAGGTCCTGCAATGGACCTGGGTCAAATTTAGTAGGACCTCCTTCAATACTTCACGGTATTGGATGGCGGGGGTCCAAACTCTTTGACCCCCTCATAAGTTAACTACTATTAATACTATAACCCGGCTATTTAGGACTGTATCCCTGCTGACTCAGACTACTTAGTCGAGGGTAACGTCACCGCCAAAAGCGGGGCCTACCATAATACTGCATTAATAACTTAATTCATTATCTTCCAATAATCCACCCTTTTAGGATTGTATCCCTGCTGACTCAAACTACTGGGGTGAGGGTAACGTCACCTTCAAAAGAGGGGCCTACTACAATAACTAAGATAATCTCTTAATTATGTGCAAAAGTGCGGAAATAATCAAAGGTTATACTAGATACGAGTCGGAACCAAGTGATTCATCTTGTCTATCTGTTTTTTCTTTTATTTTCAGCATTTTAGTTAGTTTTATTTTTCTTAGTTTAAAACATTTTTTCTAAACTTTTATTTTGGTTAGACGTTGAGGATAAACCGGTATTAAAAGCTCTTGTGTCCTTGGACGACCTCGGTATCTTACCAACACTATACTACACTCAACGATGGGTGCACTTGCCCATATGTGTGTTTAGTGTTAGTAAAATATCGTGTTTTATAAATTTAAAACTTGGCTAAAATAAGTGTTAAAAAGGGCTTAAAATACACACCTAATATATACGACACTTACCGCACATCAAGTTTTTTGGCGCCGTTGCCGGGGACACAAGGATTTTAAGAAAGCTTAAAATCGACGGCCTAATCAGATTTTCAAAACCTTTTCAAAAAGCGCGCATATTTTTCTGCATTTTAGTTTAATTTTGCATTTACAGTAGCCTGTACACGGGGCCGTGTTCACTGAACACGGGGCCGTGCTGCACATTTTCATAAAAACACCCAGTAACAGAAGCTTGAACACGGGCCGTGCTCACTGAACACGCCCCGTGCTCAACGAAATCAGTAAAATTAATTAAAACGCCCAGATACAGATCCTGAACACGGGGCCGTGTCCACTGAACACGGGGCCGTGTCCAGCCTCTGTTTCCGTTTTTATTTTTGTTTTCTGATCTCGAGACTTAGTTGTGGTCTGCTGAGTGATTCTTATGGATCAATACTCAGGAGGTTACAACTACACCTATGATGAGGATGATTATAGGGGTAATTATTGCACTAATTGTCGTAATACACGTTCGATTCAAAATAATCACTCATATCAACCATCCAATTCATACACCTACTATGAGGAGCCCAGGTACGAGCCATCAACTTCATACACATCCTATGAAGACCAAAGGTATGAACCTCTTCCCTCATACTCATATTTTGATGAACCAAGGTATGAGCCTTCTTACTCATACTTTGAGGAACCAAGATATGAGCCACCACCTTCATATGCTTATTATGAGGAACCTTGGCGTGAACAACCCACCTCATATGAGTATTATGAAGAACAAAATTACGAACCTTATCCATCATATGCTTACAATGAAGGACAATGGTGTGAACCATCAACTTCATATGGGTATTATGAGGAACAAAGGGTCGAACAACCGGATTCAAGCTTAGAAAACAATGATTCTTTTTCTATAACCGAAGTGACCGATAGGATATTAGAACACATTAGAGTTATCGATCGATGTATAAAAGAAGCTCGCGCAAGGGAAGAGGAGTCCCGCGCAAGAGAAGAATTAAAAAAGGAAGAGATAACTGAAAATGAAAAAATGGAAGAACAAATAAGTGAAAAACCGACACATGAGTTAAACAACGAGAGAGGTGAGTCCAACAACGTTAAAATCCAAGAAGAGTCTAATTTTGAAGAAATTAATCTCTTGACACTTTCTTTTGAAAATCATTGTTTAGTACCCACTCATGCTAAGTTTTTAAAAGAGTTAAACACTAACACTAAAATTGACGAAACGGTAAGTGTTAAGTTAACTAATGATCAAACTTCGCTAATAAAAGAAGACCCATTTGAAATTAACATCACACCGGTTCCATGTTTCTTTCAAAATTCGTTTATTAGTAATGTCACAATCGATAAAGATCTTTGTGTTAACATAATGTCTAACTACATTTTCGAAAAATTAAGTATTAGTGATTTTTCTCCACTTCAAATACCCATTTTTCTATCCAATCGGAAAGTAATAAAATCAATCGGTATAGTTGAAGATGTTTTGGTTCAAACAAATCAAATGGTAATCCCAACCGACTTTGTCATCCTCGATGACGCTCCTCTAGTGTTGGGACGACCATTTGTAAAAACTCACGAAGCTTTGAAAAACCGGAAGTTCAACAATTTACCTCTTCAGTTAGGGGCATTCAAAAGAAGTGTCGATCTCGAACGATCAATGAAATATCCATTCGGCAATAATGACCCCCTAATTGAAGATGAAGATGAACCACCCGATACAAGTGAAGAGATTAACCACTTTGTTGAAGAAGAGGTCGCCATAGAACAAACTTTTAAAGTTCTTGATCGAAACGAGCAACCAAATAAGGAGTCTCCTAAAGACCCACCACTTGAGCTCAAAGAACTTCCAAAAGGTTTGGAATATGCTTTTCTAGACAAAGATGGTAAGTTACCTGTAATTATTTCGTCTAAATTAGATAACTTAGAAAAAGAAAAACTAATTAACCTTTTGAAAAAACACAAAAATGCAATAGCTTGGAAACTTGTTGACATAAAAGGAATTAGTCATTCCATGTGCACACACAAAATTTTGATGAATGATGACTACAAATCGGTCATACAACCACAACGTCGAGTAAATCCAAATGTTCAAGAAGTGGTTAAAAACGAAGTCATCAAATTACTTGACGCCGGACTTATCTATCCTATTTCCGATAGTCCTTGGGTAAGTCCCGTTCAAGTAGTTCCAAAGAAAGGAGGTATGACGGTGATTACTAACGAAAAGAATGAATTAATACCAACGAGAACCGTCATAGGATGGAGAGTATGTATAGATTATAGACGATTAAATGAAGCAACAAGAAAGGATCATTTTCCTTTACCCTTCATTGATCAAATGTTAGAAAGATTATCCGGTCATAAATTTTACTGTTTCTTGGATGGTTTTTCAGGTTACTTTCAAATCCCGATAGCACCCGAAGACCAAGAAAAGACAACTTTCACATGTCCCTGTGGAACTTTTGCTTATCGACGCATGCCGTTTGGTCTATGTAATGCCCCCGCAACATTCCAACGTTGCATGGTAGCCATTTTCCATGACATGATAGAAAAGACAATGGAAGTCTTCATGGACGACTTTTCTATCTTTGGGGATTCATACGACCAATGCCTCGATAACCTTGAACGAATGCTATCCCGATGTGAGGAAACTAACCTCGCCCTTAATTGGGAAAAATGCCATTTCATGGTAACGGAGGGAATAGTACTCGGTCACAAAATCTCAAGCGAAGGAATGGAGGTGGATCGAGCCAAAATAGATACCATTTCTAGATTACCACCTCCATCCTCCGTAAGAGCTATTAGAAGTTTCCTAGGGCATGCCGGATTTTATAGGCGGTTTATCAAAGACTTTTCAAAAATCTCAAGGCCTCTAACAAAATTACTTGAAAAAGATGCTCCTTTTATCTTTGACAAGGATTGCAATCAAGCATTTCTAACCCTAAAGGAAATGCTAGTCAATGCACCTATCATGATAGCACCTGATTGGAAATTTCCTTTCGAAATCATGTGTGATGCTAGTGACTTTGCAGTTGGAGCTGTCTTGGGACAGAGAAAAGAAAAGCATTTCCACCCAATATATTATGCTAGTAAAACACTTAACGATGCACAAGAAAATTACACAACAACTGAAAAAGAATTACTAGCTGTGGTATTTGCTTTTGATAAATTTCGTTCTTATCTTGTTCTTTCTAAAACTATAGTCTATACAGACCATGCAGCCATTCGATATCTCTTTAAGAAGCAAGACGCAAAACCACGTTTGATTAGGTGGATTCTACTCCTCCAAGAATTTGACATTGAAATCAAGGACAAAAGAGGAGCGGAAAATACCGCAGCAGATCATCTTTCACGCTTAGAAGACCCAGCTTTGGAGGCAACCAGGGACGAGCAAATCAACGAAAAATTTCCAACTGAGTCCCTGGAAATGGTGGAATATAAGGAAGAACCATGGTACGCCGACTTTGCTAACTACCTAGCTAGCGGTATAGTCGCAAAAGGGTGGCCACATCATCAAAGAAAAAAAATTCTTTGCCAATGTGAAACACTACTTTTGGGAAGATCCATATCTTTTCAAAATGTGTGCCGACCAACTCGTCAGACGATGCGTACATGGTAGTGAAGCACGAAGAATTCTCCGCCATTGTCATGAAGGTCCATACGGAGGACATCATGGTGCTGCCAGTACCGCACGAAAGGTATTCGATTCAGGATTTTATTGGCCAACCATTTACAAAGATGCTCAAAATCTTGTAAAGACATGTGATGCTTGCCAAAGAACAGGTAATATTTCTTCCAAAAACGAAATGCCACAAAATGGCATTCTTGTTTGTGAAATTTTTGATGTATGGGGACTCGACTTTATGGGACCTTTCCCACCATCAAAAGGAAACAAATACATACTTGTGGCAGTAGATTACTTGTCTAAATGGGCCGAGGCCGAGGCACTTCCAACAAATGATGGAAGAGTGGTGGTAAGATTTCTGAAAAAATTATTCTCTCGTTTTGGCACACCTAAAGCTTTAATAAGTGATAGAGGTACCCATTTTTGCAACCATCAACTTGAAAATTTTTTAACAAGATATGGGGTCTATCACCGGGTTTCGACAGCATATCACCCTCAAACAAACGGACAAGCCGAAGTGACTAATAGAGGGTTAAAACGAATACTCGAAAAAACCGTAGGGTTAAATAGAAAGGAATGGGCTGATAAATTAGATGATGCTTTATGGGCTTTTCGAACTGCTTATAAAACAACGATAGGTACAACCCCATATAAGCTAGTCTATGGAAAAAGTTGTCATTTGCCAGTAGAGATTGCACACAAAGCCTACTGGGCAATCAAAAATGTAAACTTAGATCTAGAATTCGCTGGTAAAAATCGATTTTGTCAAATAAATGAATTAGACGAGCTTAGGAATTATGCATACTCAAACTCCGAAATTTATAAGGAAAGAATGAAAAATTTGCATGATAAACATATTAAACCTAATGAATTTCGGGTAGGAGATTTAGTTCTTTTGTTTAATTCACGACTTCGATTGTTTCCTGGTAAATTAAAGTCTAGGTGGTCAGGACCTTTTTCCGTCACCCATATTTTTCCACACGGTGCAGTAGAGATTAAACCTCGAAATGGGCCACCATTTAAAGTCAATGGCCAACGGCTGAAACTCTATCAAGGATTTATCGAGGATGAGGAAGAAGAGATCTCGCTTCAAACCGTGGAAGAATAAAAACATCATGCCTGGTAAGTTACGAACGATTGAGACGACAAAATTAAGCGGTAAGTTTTCTAAACCATAGCTTATGGGAAAAGGGGCACTCACACGCGCACAAAAAAAAAAAAAAAAAAAAAAAACTGCTCGGCACGAGGCCGTGTCCACTGGACACGGGGCCGTGTTCGCGCTGCAGACGGGATAAAACCCCTTTTTCAAAACAGTTTCTTCATTCCACACGCCCCGTTTCCCCACAAAAGCTCTGGTTCCAGGCGATTTTTCGCGAAATCTCGACGTCTCTTACCGATCTAACAACGTCAAGATGGCAAAGTTCACAAGGTTCAATGCAAGTGAGGTTGATGCAAGGGCAAGGTATGAGGTTCTTCAAACAAGACCCGAAGAGTACCCCAGGAGAGCTTGCACGGAGCTGTTAACCTTGGTAAACCAGCTGAACCGATTCAACAACATCGTTACGGGACCACTAGCTGTTGCATTAAACACTAGGCTTCAGTCGGTGCATCAATGTACCATGGAGTTCTACAGTACCTTCAACTTCGATTCAAGATGTGACCCATTTGACGAGACTGGGTTGTATTTCGGTGTGGAGGAACAATGTACTCGATCTCCATGGCACAGTTTGGAGCCATAATAGGTCTATACCAAGAAGAGGAATCGGGAAACGAAGAAAATACCGGGGGATTACGAGACTTGGAGGTAAATGAAAGACAAGCCGCATGGGCTCAAATCGGTGAAGGAATCTACGACCCTCGTAGCACCAAGAGTACAAAGCTGAGGGATCCGCTCTATCGCTACATTCACAGGATCCTCACCTACTCTCTAAACCAACGTCACGACAGTAGTGGTGTTGTAGGGTTGAAAGATTTAGTTGTCCTCCACTGTATCCACAACCAAAAGCCCCTTGATGTTCCGTATCTCCTGTTGAAAAACATGCATCTCAACCGCCTTGCTAGAGCTCCAACGCCTATCTTCTACGGAGGATGGGTGTACCGTCTTTTTAAGCATTACACGCGAATTCCAAGAGCCTTTGAAAGAAGCCCATGGTCGGGACGAGTTGACTACCACATTTGCCGAGCCATGAACTTACTCTATGAGGCGGAAGACGGAACAGTGAGTTTCCAAAGAACGCAAGGCTATGCATGGAACCCACAGGAGGCCCTAGTTCTTCACGCACCACCTCCCCACCACCAGTATCCACCCCATGGTGATCCGGGTCAATCCTCCTCACAAGGAGGCGGTTTTCCTAATTTTCAAAGCTTACATGATCTTATGCAGGAAAACCTCATGTGTACCAGGAACGCCTACAACCTCGCCAACAACACATACCACCGGGTCGGAGCTATTGAACGCAACATCAACGATATACAAGACGATATCGGCAGCATCCGGGAGTACATGGCGGGGCATGGGGATGGAGGTGATGATAGCGATGAAGATATGGATTAGAGGGTTTGGAGGAGCAGGAGCGGTTTGATGGCGAGCCCACAGGTTTAAGTCCCTTTATCTATCGAACGATTGGTAGCCTGCGTGCCAGAAGTTGAACAATTTACTTTCCTTAAACACTTTTATTTTTCGTTTTATTTTTCTTTTACTTTATGCTTGGAACAATTAACTGTGGTAATGTAGGATGTTTGTATTGCTTGGTGTGGTATTAAGTGATGAAACAGGTACAAACCAAGGCTTGGGGTGCCAAGCCTCAGCACTTATAGGGCCAGGATGGAAAAACCGAAGGAAGAAGCCTGTTTTTCAGGTTTTCAGACTGTCCACACGGGGACGTGTCCAGCCAACACGCCCCCGTGCTCACCTCCCAGACCTGCTGTTTGGCTTCTGTTCTGCAGAATTTTGTCAGACACGTGGCCGTGTCCAGTGGACACGGGGCCGTGTCCACCTTCTGTAAGTTCTTGTTACTGGCACCTGAACACGGGGTCGTGCCCACTCAACACGGGGCCGTGTTCAGTGCCCAGTAACACAGATTTTTGCTTTTTAAACACTATTTTACACATCTAATCAACCTAAAAATTTATTTTTGGGACACATTGAGGACAATGTGTAATTTAAGTGTGGGGGGATGCTAAAACCTTGAATTTTGCAAGTCCTAAATACAAGCCTTACACAAAACTCTATTGGAACCGCTAATCACCCCAAATTTTTTCAAAAAATTTCATTTTTTTTACTTGTCTAAGTTTAACTCGGGAAATTCAAGCTCTCAAAAAGGTTATATTTTTACGAATTTACAACCGATAGCGTAGTGATAAAAAGAACCAACATAAGAAAATTATGAAAAGGCATAACAAACTTATTTAAAATTTGATTATATATACTTGATCACATAAAAACCCATTCCCACAAAAGTGAGTTTTGAGCCTTTATTGAGCACACAATTACATATCATTTGACTAAATGCTCATTTTTCGTTTCTTGTGTGAATAGCCGCTTGGTTCTTACGACTCTAGAACTTGCCATGACAATGCATTCCCAGTCCTTATCAACTTAAACCCGAGTAAGTAAATGATGGAGGCATTAGGACTAACCCTTTTTTTTCTACACCATTATTTTTCTTTTTCTTTTACCACCTACCCAAAAAATCCCCTAGTTAGCCCCTTTGAGCCTAAACCTTTTCGTTTCATCACCCAAACAAAAAACCCTTTTACCCACCAAAACCTTTTTCATTTTAACCCTTTATTTTAGTAACAAGTTCGGTTCTTCGTAAAAAAAAAAAAAAAAAAAAAAAAAAAAGTGATAATGATGAAGCAAAAAGAAAATAAACAAACAAGTTAATCAAAAATAACTTAGTTTGAATAAAAGCTTCATCTAAAAAAAAATAAAAAAAAATAATAATAATAATAATACGAAAACCGACACTTGTTATGCTTTTAGCCCTTTTTCTACTAACCACTAACCCAACCACCTACCTTTAACCCTAGCCTAACCCTTAACCCACAAAGTCCTCTTGATATCTACAAAGGTATAAAAGTTAAAAAGGAGGAGGACTGATTTCTTGGCAAGCCTATGGTAGGAATAAGTTCCATGCCGCTCTCGAGTGATTCACTAAAAATACACCTTCGGCCGAGTGTGAGTGATTTCCCCGTGAGGTATGTGAACTTGTATATAAATAGAATTTTAAAAAGGCATGTTATGCCCAAATAAGTAATTTCTTTTATGAAAAGTTCTAAATAAATCATTACGAATAGGAGTGTAAGTAAATAAAAATAAAACCCCAAAAAGATCTTGGAAATCCCGACACTCTACGACAAGCCCTAAAACCTTCTCTTCTACCTATTCCATTTGGGAGTGTAAGCCACATATTAAAGAGTTTTGCTTGAGGACAAGCAAAAGTTCAAGTGTGGGGGTATTTGATGTGTGTAAAATGCAACATATAAATTACATCAAATAAGGCATAAAACTAACCCTTTTTAAGTACTAATATTGGAAAAAAAGTGTTTTTGTCTTCCTTTTGTATTTTCAGGATTAAATGAGCTCAAAAACGCAAAAGAAGCAAAAAGACAGCTAAATCCAACATAAATACAAGGAAAGGACCATTAGTGGACTGTCCGACCCCTCAACGGCACCTTCCAAAGCAAAAAGGAGAAGACAGAAGGCTGAACACGCCCCGTGCTCAGCCAGCACGGGGCCGTGCCCAAGAAGCAGCAGAAAAGACAAATCCATAGAAGCTTCTATTGCCCATCACGGGGCCGTGCTCAGCGGACACGGGGCCGTGTCGAAAGTACAGCAGGCGCATTTATTGTAATTGCGAATTACAATTAATGAGGAGAGAGAGTGTCAGACGGACACGGGGCCGTGCCCAGCGGACACGGGGCCGTGTCCAGCTCTTTGTTCACCCTATAAATAGGAGTGCTTGGATTCATTTCATCTCATCCCTTGGCACACCACCACCATCACAACACCATCATCCACCACCATCATCCATTGTCCATCGTAGAGTGTGTGAGTCGTCTCGGGATCCAAGATTGATCGTAAGAGTTCTTGACAATCAAGGCCATGTTTGCCTAAGTCTCTTACATCACTTGGTGAAGACAAAGTGTCTAGTATAATACTTTTTATTTCTAATCTTTTGCACTTTTTATTTGGTTTTGTATTAATGACTTTAATAACTAGTTACTTATGTTGAAGGTGATCTTTCCTTATCGTTTGTCCGTGGTGTCTTGGCATTATTTTACTGTCTATATAAAATAAAGGATTTTCACCATTCATATCTCCACGGTCTATATGGAGATATGTTGGCTACCTGGTAGGGGGTTAAGGGAACGGTTTGGTAAAGGTCTTGCCATTGTTCAGCGTTTAGAGGTCCTGCAATGGACCTGGGTCAAATTTAGTAGGACCTCCTTCAATACTTCACGGTATTGGATGGCGGGGGTCCAAACTCTTTGACCCCCTCATAAGTTAACTACTATTAATACTATAACCCGGCTATTTAGGACTGTATCTCTGCTGACTCAGACTACTTAGTCGAGGGTAACGTCACCGCCAAAAGCGGGGCCTACCATAATACTGCATTAATAACTTAATTCATTATCTTCCAATAATCCACCCTTTTAGGATTGTATCCCTGCTGACTCAAACTACTGGGGTGAGGGTAACGTCACCTTCAAAAGAGGGGCCTACTACAATAACTAAGATAATCTCTTAATTATGTGCAAAAGTGCGGAAATAATCAAAGGTTATACTAGATACGAGTTGGAACCAAGTGATTCATCTTGTCTATCTGTTTTTTCTTTTATTTTCAGCATTTTAGTTAGTTTTATTTCTCTTAGTTTAAAACATTTTTTCTAAACTTTTATTTTGGTTAGACGTTGAGGATAAACCGGTATTAAAAGCTCTTGTGTCCTTGGACGACCTCGGTATCTTACCAACTCTATACTACACTCAACGATGGGTGCACTTGCCCATATGTGTGTTTAGTGTTAGTAAAATATCGTGTTTTATAAATTTAAAACTTGGCTAAAATAAGTGTTAAAAAGGGCTTAAAATACACACCTAATATATACGACACTTACCGCACATCAAATATCTTATAAGTTTCTAAATAAACACAGTAACTAAACTACGTGTCACTGAGCTCTACCGAGTCGTTAATCGAACGATTTGACGGTATGTTGTTAACTTAATGAAAACGATGAAGTTATACTTGCTAAGTTTCGTTTATTGTCAATATAATTTACTAAGTCTATACACACTTAGTTTTCGAAAGATTTTAAAGTATACAAATATTTATAAAAATATATAAATATATTGTTGTAATCGCGTTAGCCGTCTCGAGAAGTCGTATGTGTATGTGACGAGTGTTTTATGAAAATAATATATATAACAAACTCGCATTATATATCGTATGCCGTTGAGGCATTTGAAATAAATAAAAAAGTTATATTTATTTTATAAAACAATCATCGAGTCATTGTGTTTGAAAATAAATATATATTATATTTTTTTATAAAGCGAATCCGTGTTGTTTGATATTTGGAATAAATATAAAAACTATATCGAAATCATGTCGTTTGATATTTGTAACAAATATAAACTATATTTATTTTTATAAAATGATTTCGTATTGTTCGGTACTTGAAAGAATTGCCGAAAATAATAAAAGGATTGGAAATATTATACCACATTTTATTTTACAAAAGCATCGTTGGATATAATATCCAAATTGTCGTTTTTGTGAGTTATGCAAAGTCGCCAAAAGAAAGACACTTCTACACTTATTTTTATAAGAAAACTTATATTTCGATTAGTGTCGTTTTTAAGCTTTAAATACGTTTGTAGTTCGGGTTTTTAATGAAAAACGGACAGAGTTTCCTCTGTTTTTGGACGCTCCCGACAACACAAGTTGTCGTCATTTAATCAAAATTCAACAATATAATCAATATCAATATGGATGATTTTCGTAAAACGACAAAATGTAAGTTAAACACTAAACTAAATCGGTTTGAGCTCGATCACGAAAGATTAAATCTATAAAAACACAAATATGAAATGCGCCATTAATTTTACCAAGTCCTTATGTCGAGCCGCTTGACTGAGTTGACTCAGTTTGACCGAGTTGAACCGAGTCGAGCCGAACCGCACTAAAACTGAATCTAACCGTGTCGGACCCGAACTGAAGCTGCTTTTGACTGTGTTTGACCCCTTTGACCAGCGTTGACCAAGCTTTGACCAGGTTTGTCTGAATCCAAACGAGCCGAGACCCGAGCCGTAACATAACCCGAGCAGCCAAATCATCCAAGTCTGAACCAAAGGTGAACCGAACCCGAAATAGAATCTGTGGACGAGACTGAACCTGAAAACCAGTACCAACTGTGACCCGAGGCCCGAAAGAACACCACCGTGGCTGCGTTGTCGTCGGCCGGTAACCCGACGGCTCCGCCGTTCTACCGATGCCGTCCATCGCAACCCAAATCATCATCAGTCATCGATTTCACATAAGAGATAAACATGGGGGGGGGGGGGGGGGGGGGGTATCGTCGTCTGAGACACCATCAACATCACCGAGCCCTCCTGAGACCACCGTTGTCGCCGCTGTCCTCCGACGTCAGCTCCATCTCCATCGTTCTCTCTCTCCTTTACGTCTGTTTTTCTCTCTGCCCGCCCGTGTATGTGTCATCGCCGCACCACCACCAGACGGTGGTGGTGGTCGCTGGTCAGTTCATCGAGGAGGAAGGGGGTAACAGATGAGGTTAGGGTTGTGTGATTTGAGTTGGAGCTCTAATCTTCAATATGTGTGTGTTGTTTATGAATATATAACCGAGAGAGAGAGGTTGAGTTCCCTGTATTTGATTTGGGTTATGTATGTGTTTGTATTGTTATGTCTGAGAAGAGAGGATATGGATCTTTATATAGATCTCATGGCTTCCAAAGAATCTCTACAAAATCTTGTAGAGATTTTTGTAAATCTTTATAGATCTTGCAAATCCTGTGTGCCTTAATCTTTTGAGACAAAAATCTTATAAAGATTTCTACAAGATTTGATAGAGATTTAGTAATATTTGGTAATCTTTTGTAAAGATTTGGCAATACTTCGTACAGATCTTATAAGATCTAATATGTTATGTGCAGGTTTAGGCTTATGGGTTTTGAGCTTGTGCCCAGGGCCCACAAGCCCATCTCATGTGTAAGTGGCCCGTAATTCCTACGAGACCCGATATCGCAACCCAAACTCCATAAGCATAAAATATTCGTGTAACATCCATATTTTTCGGCGTCGTCAGTATTTCGTACGGTTTCAGTGTATCACCATTTAATTTCCAATAATATCTCTGGAGATCGTCACACGCGCACTGTAGAACCGGATAAGCGTTCCTAAGCTTATTGAGGCCCTAATTAAGTTAATTTGCGTCGTAAACACTATTTATTGTCGGTTTAATTACGTAATTAAGAGCCGTAAATCACCGGTTGTCACATTCTCCCAATGTTAATAAAATTTCGTCCTCGAAATCTAGGCTACGTCAACTCCTTAGAGTTACGTTATGCGTAAGTGAATAATGTCAAAGGAAACGAGATATACTGATGCAGTCACCAATGTGACCAAGTTAACAGGGGTCCAATAAAAGAGGAATTTCAACCAATAGAATTCCAAGTGGACGTTTACAATATGCAAATGGATTCTAGAAACGATAACATCCACTAAATGGAACTTAGTATCAACAAGTTTAATGAAATAGTTTTGCATGAAAAGCTCGATCATGATCAGCCCAGCTGCAAGTTCTACCGACGCCACAAGGTGTCATAGTGAATGAAACAATTCAATAATAGCGGTGATTGAACAAGTATCACCTATGTTTTGCATCAAATGCTCAATCGTAATTAGCCCAAGCTACAAGTTGATACTGACACCACACAAGGTGTCGAAATCAACAAACAATTTTATGGAGTCGAATACCAAACAAGTTTACTACGACTCAAGACAAATGAAGTGCTCGTTAAAAATCGATTTGAATATGATGCTCCCAATACATCATATGATGCTTTGAATTGAATATGTGTAATGGACAGGTTCAAACAATTGAATTTGATTTCGGCGCAAGCCGACAATAAATACATGTATCAACAAGAAAACTTTTGGCATGGTCATAACGAAAAACCATGTATGTAACTTGAAAAGAAGAGAAATTTCAAGAAAATGTGTTGACTTGATAACAAAGGAGCCAACAATTGCAATAATGCAGTTCATTCGAATCACAGATCAATAATTAGATTTAGCGAAACAATATTCGAACTTTGGTTAAACACTTATTTGAAACGAAACCACATGCGTAACAAACGAAGCATGCGTAACATATGAATATTCAAGAAATGAAGCAAATGAATATTCGCTATACTGAAAGAAATTATCGTGATGCAATGACCATTCAGAGGAGTAGAGATACGAAAATCTACTCAGTAAATGTGAAAGTCGAAATTTCAATAAAATAAATTGGAGGACTTTACCTGGGGTTGCATGTGACGACCAGTTGTTAGGTGACTTTACCATGGAATGTCGAACGTAACATATTTGTCGTTAATGCGATAGGGGGAATGCAGAGACATGCGTCTTCTTCTTAGCATGACTCGTGTCGTTTGCAGGACCACGTACCAACTGCCGCTTCCTCGAAAGTCGTATGTGATGTACTTCAACCTCCGTTGATGTATAGCTTAAGTTTCACGTATACTTGTGCACTAGCGTTTCGTTATGTGTAGGCTGCCTGCCCGGGATGTCAAAATATCATAGACAATATGAATAATAGTGTGTGCCCGAGTTTATATTCGCGGTTCCTATGTGATGACCTTTAATGAACTTCAACATAAGTTTTCGAAGGTCTTAAATGCATGTTTCCTAAACTCTCAGAGTTTTGTGTACTGTATGCGACTGTTTTGTGTATCGTGTATAAAACACCACTTTAGCGTATGTTTGAAAACAAAATTCTAATTGTTTGTTTTTCGGCAACGGTTGGAGACCATACTCGAGTACTAGGCGTTCTGTATGTATTCAGGTTTCTAGTTCCCAGAGGAAAGTGAGGTTAGAGCCTAGGTATCTCTACAGACAACCCTATTCGCTGTAACCTATAGCTCTGATACCAATCTGTCACACCCCGAAATATCAGAGCGTTGGCGTGACTGGACTGGTATCTTCATTGCACAGCGGAAGCAAATAAGCTAAGTCTTCTAGAAAATTGAACGCCCACTAAGTACTCGAGTCTCCAATGGTTCTCCTATTCCAACCGTGCCATAATTTCTGAAATGCAACCTGAGAAAGAAACATGCGAAAAATCAACATAAAGTTGAGCGAGTTCATAGTTTGTTTGTAAAAGATTTGAAATAAATCTTTTTGAATAACCGGTTTTTGAAGTATTGTTGAGAAAACGAATTTAAAATCATTTTCTTGTCATGTTATATGGAACTTTGTATGAGAACATGGTATGTATCTTATATAAATCAAGTATTTCTGTATGTAACTTGTACAAATCAAGTATTTCTGTATGTATCTTGTATAAATCAAGCATTTCTGTATGTATCTTGTTGTTGATGGGTTGCAAGGCCATTAACATGTGACACGACATAGGAAGCAACCAAACCATAGGCATTTTTCTAGTTGTCGATTCACGACTGAGACACAAAAGCACTACTCGGTACTCGTTCTCACCAAGAGTGTGGCTGCCCGAAAACCCGTTAGATCTAACCTTTTGTTCTGCGGTCTAAGTATGTAGACGATTAATGGTGCTTGTGGTACCCTATTCGTGACACGATTTCTCGTATCATTCCTCAAAATGCATCATACTTGGTACTAGTTATCACCAAGAGTGCTTCTTGTTTTTGTATCCATCATACCATTTATAAACATTGTATTATTAATAACATGTATTTCACCCCCGAAGTAAAAAAACTGAAAACAGTTAAAAGAAAAAGGGGGAGCATGAACTCACTGGGTTGTCTCGTTTTACGTACGCAGACCGACCCAATCCCATTATTATAACTAGGACAATCCCGTCCCTAATCATTAAAATCATTCACGTTTCGAAAATACGCATTTGTTTTGTAAAACCGGTATCTTTAGTACAAATCATTCGTAAACCATTTGAGTTCTTTGTAATCCATTCGTAATATGAGTTTTCGTTTATCGATAAATTGTTTATTTTTGCAAAACTTGCATGTCTTTCCACCCCGAAAACATTTAGAAAAATGTAAAACCGTAAAAGGTGGGGTTATGAACTCACCTGAATATTCCTGTGCAAAGCTAGCTAATTACTACTTCGTGATGTCGTTTCCAAGATGAGACTCGCTAGCGTGCATTCTACAATATTCCTAACACGGAATATCTTATAAGTTTCTAAATTAACGCAGTAACTAAACTACGTGTCACCGAGCTCTACCGAGTCGTTAATCGAACGATTTGACGGTACGTTGTTAACTTAATGAAAACGATGAAGTTATACTTGCTAAGTTTCGTTTATTATCAATATAATTTACTAAGTCTATACACACTTAGTTTTCGAAAGATTTTAAAGTATACAAATATTTATAAAAATATATAAATATATTGTTGTAATTGCGTTAGCCGTCTCGAGAAGTCGTATGTGTATGTGACGAGTGTTTTATGAAAAGAATATATATAATAAACTCGCATTATATATCGTATAACGTTGAGGCGTTTGAAATAAATAAAAAAGTTATATTTATTTTATAAATCAATCATCGAGTCGTTGTGTTTGAAAATAAATATATACTATATTTATTTTTATAAAGCGAATCCGTGTTGTTTGATATTTGGAATAAATATAAAAACTATATCGAAATCATGTCGTTTGATATTTGAAACAAATATAAACTATATTTATTTTTATAAAACGATTTCGTATTGTTCGGTACTTGAAAGAATTGCCGAAAATAATAAAAGGATTGGAAATATTATACCACATTTTATTTTACAAAAGCATCGTTGGATATAATATCCAAATTGTCGTTTTTGTGAGTTATGCAAAGTCGCCAAAAGAAAGACACTTCTACACTTATTTTTATAAGAAAACTTATATTTCGATTAGTGTCATTTTTAAGCTTTAAATACGTTTGTAGTTCGGGTTTTTAATGAAAAACGGACAGAGTTTCCTCTGTTTTTGGATGCTCCCGACAACACAAGTTGTCGTCATTTAATCAAAATTCAACAATATAATCAATATCAATATGGATGATTTTCGTAAAACGACAAAATGTAAGTTAAACACTAAACTAAATCGGTTTGAGCTTGTTCACGAAAGATTAAATCTATAAAAACACAAATATTAAACGCGCTATTAATTTTACCAAGTCCTTATGTCGAGCCGCTTGACTGAGTTGACCGAGTCAACTGAGTTGACTCGGTTTGACCGAGTTGAACCGAGTCGAGCCGAACCGCACTAAAACTGAATCTAACCGTGTCGGACCCGAACCGAAGCCGCTGTTGACTGTGTTTGGCCCCTTTGACCAGCGTTGACCAAGCTTTGACCAGGTTTGTCTGAATCCAAACGAGCCGAGACCCGAGCCGTAACATAACCCGAGCAGCCAAATCATCCAAGTCTGAACCAAAGGTGAACCGAACCCGAAATAGAATCTGAGGATGAAACTGAACCTGAAAACCCATACCAACTGTGACCCGAGGCCCGAAAGAACACCAACGTGGCTGCCTTGTCGTCGGCCGGTAACCCGACGGCTCCGCCGTTCTGCCGATGCCGGACACCGCAACCCAAATCATCATCAGTTATCGATTTCACGAAAGAGATAAACATGGGGGGGGGGGGGGGGGGTTTACCGTCGTCGGAGACACCATCAACATCGCCGAGCCCTCCTGAGACCACCGCTGCCTCCACCGTCCTCCGACGTCGGCTCCATCTCCGTCGTTCTCTCTCCTCTATGTTTGTCTTTCTCTCTCCCCGCCCGTGTGTGTGTCGTCACCGCACCACCACCAGACGGTGGTGGTGGTCGCTGGTCAGTTCATCGAGGAGGAGGAGGGGGTAACAGATGAGGTTAGGGTTGTGTGATTTGAGTTGGAGCTCTAATCTTCAATATGTGTGTGTGTTGTTTATGAATATATAACCGAGAGAGAGGTTGAGTTCCCTGTATTTGATTTGGGTTATGTATGTGTGTGTATTGTTATGTCTGAGAAGAGAGGATATGGATCTTTATATAGATCTCATGGCTTCCAAAGAATCTCTACAAAATCTTGTAGAGATTTTTGTAAATCTTTATAGATCTTGCAAATCTTGTGCCTTAATCTTTTGAGACAAAAATCTTATAAAGATTTCTACAAGATTTGATAGAGATTTAGTAATATTTGGTAATCTTTTGTAGAGATTTGGCAATACTTCGTACAGATCTTATAAGATCTAATATGTTATGTGCAGGTTTAGGCTTGTGGGTTTTGGGCTTGGGCCCAGCGCCCACAAGCCCATCTCATGTGTAAGTGGCCCGTAATTCCTACGAGACCCGATATCGCAACCCAAACTCCATAAGCATAAAATATTCGTGTAACATCTATATTTGTCGACGTTGTCAGTATTTCATACGGTTTCAGTGTATCACCGTTTAATTTCCAATAATATCTCTGCAGATCGTCACACGCGCACTGTAGAACCGCATAAGCATTCCTAAGCTTACTGAGGCCCTAATTAAGTTAATTTGCATCGTAAACACTATTTATTGTCGGTTTAATTACATAATTAAGAGCCGTAAATCACCGGTTGTCACAGTTCCACACTCATCGTCGGAAACGAGATCCATGGGATCACGATCGTCATATATTCCACTACTCATGGAGGAAGACATGATAAATTGTAAAATAAATGTTACGCCATATATATGTATATACATATTAATAAATTCTACTTAATATACATATATATATATAGTTACACACAATATGTAAGTAGCACATATATTCATTATAATTAATCCTACTTGTATCATGTGGACTAACTTAGGTTTCTACGTCTATTTTTGTGTAGTCTATGTCACGTAATTGTCCTCGCTTTGTTTTTGAAAAATGAATGCATGCAGTGGACTTTGCAAAATGTTTTATGCAATGAAAATCTCTTGTTTTTGTAAAAAATGTTTTCATGAGAGGATCCTAGGGATTGATTCTCATTGCATACGATAAGTAAACATACTACATGATATAAAACAAACTCCAAATGCCATTCATTGTTTTCATGTTTCAAACACAAGTTAAGTTAAGTTAAGAGTTTACATCTCTTCAAAAGACAATAGTTTTAAAGTTTACAACATAGTTCCAGATTTAAAAGATCAAGGTTTTGTTTCCTATATTGCCGCAAGGAGGCGAGATATAATGAACAAATCCTTCAAAAGGTGGCATGGAGCGTAGACACATGACTGCTTGGAACATAACCCGCAAAGCTTCTACTAATTTCCTGAAATACATGTAAGTTTGAAAAAATCGTCAACAAAAGTTGGTGTGAATTCATGCAGTTTGTATAAAATGTAAGAGTTGTAGTTGTATAAAACATGGTATGTAATTGTAAAATGTAAGTTGAAAAATGTAAGTTGTGAGTTGCAAATGTAAGGAAACCGAGATCGCTAATGTTTAGCTAGGACATTAACATGTGTGACGACATAGGAAGCATCCAAACCTAGGCGATTTTTCCATCGATTCACGACTGGGACCCAAAAGCACTCTTCCGCAGGGGTCTAAAACCAAGAGTGAGGCTGCCAATACCCATTAGATCTAACCTTTCGCTCCTCGGTCTAGTGTATATGTGATTAATGGTGCTTAAGTTTCACCCTATTCGTAACATGATCTATTGTATCATTCCTTAGTTTTTAACATACCATCGTCCATGTATTGTCCCCAAAGTTTAGAAAACTAGAAAATGTTTAAAAAGTGGGGACATGAACTCACAGGTTTGCGTCTTCAGCGTCTAACTCCACCGGTATCTTCTTCGTTTATGACGTAACCTATAAATGTTCTACGTATGTTAATCACCTAAACTTGTAATTCACTACGTACAAGTTACCATCTTGTCTTATGTATTTGTTGTGTTTTAGATGTATATGTTCATGAATTGTTAATATATATTTTACAAATATATATTTAGTTTTGTATTTGTTATTTGTAAATATATATATTTTATCCTCAAAATATATATACGTATGTAGTGTTTAAAAACGATATGTGTTAAAAATAATTTATTTTTAACTTGTACTCATGTATGTATACTTATATTATTTCCCAAAATAAATATAGGTTATTTGTTAAATAATATTTTCAATATTATTTTTAGTATAAGTATACTTAGGCAAGTATACATGTATTTAAATATAAATACTTACGTATTTTGTATTTATTGTCAAAAATCATTTCTTATGATTTTTAATACTTTCCGAAATTATATTTCTTAAAAATAATATATTTTTATGGTTTGTTCGTAATATATATATTTTGTCATGCTTGTTAAATATATGTATTTATTTTTATTACTTGTGCGATCTTTGTATAAGTTCCTTTAGTTGTAGTAATCTTATATATTTCTCTCTAAATACATACATATATATATATATATATATATAGGGCTTGGCTATATAGGAAACTCTATCTTTTTTTAAAAAACTTTGCAAACTCATTGTCATCCATTGATTATGTTTCAATCAAGTTGATCAATGGTTCTCATCATTTTGGAAAGAATTATAATTAAAAGAAATATTATAATACACATGAAAAGCACTGAAGGGTATTTTCGGTAGTGCAATAGAACATTGGAAAAACAAATCCCTGCCATGCAGTAGCAGTCTAATCAAAACTGCGAACCAATTCAAAAATATTTTCATCTTTATCTTTCCCACTAGACTGTTCATATGCAGTTTTGTTCATATTTCCCCCATCCGATAGACTATTCATATTTCCCCATCGCCAAGACAACATCGATCGGTGCCTTCTAACCCTAAGACAAAAGCCGATAGTGTGGATCCGGGAGAATGAGGAAATCGTTCGTAATTTTGTCGTCCTCGCTCAAAATGAAACGATTACGGAAGATCAAGAGTTCAAGCAAAATGTTAGTTCTTGTAAGCCGGCCTATAAAAGGGGGTTTTGTTCTATCGAATTCCCCTTCAAAATGGCAACTGATTTTGTTTTGTTTTCTATCCATTGCACTAGGAGACCTAAATTAGGGCGGGAAAGGTCTGCCAGCCGTAGTGTTGTTATTATATCCGATGATTCCAAGCAAGTTCCTCCCAAGCAACAATCTCGCTTCGGTCCGACCCAGAGGGCTTTAGGTTAGTATTGATGTGCGTATAAACCGTGAACGTAGTTTTAGGTGATGTATAGTATGTTGAATTAGGCTCTGTTCATAACATACTTTTGTTTGGCTGCATTTGCAGTGTATGAAGATACTGACACTGGGTCAACATCCAATGGGAAACGACGGTTAAATGGTAAGTGCCTTTGGTTACAGTAGTTAGTAATTGCGTATCAATTTGAACTTGTATAATGTAACACCTCGAAAATTTCGGGTTCAATAAAATAACGACACGTGTCATGTAAGACAAAACGCGTTGTAAACCCGGATTAAATAAAGATATATTGGCAGGATTTTAAAGTATCGTCATGTTAAAATTTTACCTCTGAACGATCTCATTTATAAAATCCCAAGACCCTAATATATGTATAAACATCTTATAGCTTCAATCCGGTAATTGATGGAAATAATTGAATTCACAATGTAAGATAGAATCGTATGGAAATTCTATGGCACACCTTTGTTTAAGGCTTTTTCAAAAGCATCCAAGACATCTTTAAATCATGTCATGGTGATATATACTGTGCAAGACCCAAGTGTAATATATTAAACATATAGTGTATGTTTAATGTTCAGGGAATTTTAGCATTTAATGATTGACAATTGTAGTGGTGGTCTACTACAAAGAAATTTCCACAATACCCCTTTATTTTCGGTACTTTATAAAGGAATTCAAAGAAATATTTATAATGGAAGGGTATGTTACTATATAAGGCACTTCTTGGAGGTCCCTAGATGATAAATAAAGTCCCAAAGTCAAAGAAATATGGCTGCCCTTTCAAAATATCAAAGAACAAAAGACTTTTGGCTGTTGGGGGGGGGGGCTTGCGCACATGTTGCCAGCGACCAGGAGTTGATGTTGGCTGTTATGCGCATATATTCAGCATTTAAACAACTTTCCTCATATATGTTGGCCCCTAAAACAATCCCTAAAACATGTAGGCCACTTGTTGGAAGGGTATGGTAAGTTGTAGACTTTGTTGTCATCAATTCATGGTGCCTTGAACACTATATAAACCTCATAAGTTGCAACTCTTTGATCATTCCATTCTCAATCCAAGTCTGATCAATTGAGGAGCTTTCAAGCTGATTGCAAGGCCTCTCTAATCATCATTAAACACTTGGTAAGTTGACTAACCTTTCTAAATTAATTATAGCTTAGTATTTTAGCTAAAAGTCAAACCGACGTAACTACGGTTTGACTTCGTGATTAATTAATGATAGCTCAGTCATATGTCGAATTAAAAGTACCGTTAAGTAGGTAATTATATGGGTATTAAACCCTTATAAGGGCACGTACTGATTCCAGACCTAACTAGGTCGTTTGTCGGGTCAAACGTTGACCGAAAAAGTCAACAGAAATATAAAATATGATTTAATGCATGATTAGCAATACATGATGCGCGTAACCTGTTGTAAACTTAATATAACTTGGTAATAGGTATACGGACATGTCTAAACTGGTCAGACTCGACAACTCTCAGTTTTAAACCGGTTCGGAACCGAAAGTCACGAAACTAGGACTTTTACGTTGACTTCAGTTCTGGCCCGAGTTAGATGGAATTAGAAATGCCTTAATGCTTCATTAGGGTTGGGTTACATGATAGTATAAGCCTCCGTACTTGTTTCGTTGATTACCCAATTAATATGCATGTTTCCGTTAACCGCTCATATGTTGACCGTTATGCCCTTATTACCTTAAAACGTGATTTATGAAAATGTAAAAGTGTAGAAACCTTAAATACGGATATATAGACTTGCATGCAAAGTTTGACATCAGTTTGACTTGTAGATTAAGAGTTATGCTCATTATCGCAAAACTAATGCTTTATGTTAACATAATGGCGTAATTAGCGTATAGCCTAGTTAAACATACTTTTTGGTATCAAATATTTTACCCACTGTTATAATATATTATTTTAGGATTTTTAAAGATTTTTAATTAATTTTAGGCTGAGCATAACTCATAGTCGTAGGCTTAATTCGGTAATTGTCGGTTTTGCCCTTACGGACCATAAAATGAGTTTTACACATCTAAACGACTCCAAACCTTTTGCTACTGATTAGTTATGATAAATAAATTATTTTAAGCCTTCTGGAAGTATAAAAATATCAGATTTAAGTATCGAACCCGGTAATGGCCTTTAATCGCCTAAATTAGCGTTTTTAACGCATAGTATGTTTTAAAATCATATTGGACATACCCGGGTTGATACCTACTGATATAAGAGGAAAATTATAATATTTTAACAGTAAGCAAAGGTTGATAAACTCAGACTTCAGTCTTGAGCTTTTCGGCTTATGTGAAATTACCAAAATACCCCTACGGGGCCTAGTTTGGTTAAAAATGATAAGTTTCACATACATGCTTTAACCTACTGATGTAAATTAGCAAATTGAATATATTTTCTGATTACATCAGACCTGTAACTCAGGTTGTCACTTAAACTCTTTTGTAAACTTTTAAATGACCAAAATACCCCTACGGGGCCTAGTTAGTGTTTAAACACGTTTCGGGCATAACGAAAGACACCTTACTGATGTCACAACATATTTGAGACATAATTAACTTAGGAAACCTGTATATAGCTCTCATGACTACCCGTCACGCTTATTACGCGTACGGTTCGGTTTATGTAACAAGTTTACATAAATTAGCCGAAACGGGTCAAACCTTAACGGTTTTATCTCAAAATCCAGAATGTGAATAATAAACCCATATTAAACAAGTCTTCGAACTTGTCGGGTCTGAATCACATTCTATCCGGTCTTCGCTTAATCGTGCGTACGAACCGTATCTTGAAACTAGCCGGTCTAAGCTTAAGCTTAATAAAAGACCCGTTAGAATTCTAATAGGTTATATTAAACCTTCGTTCCAGATTAGGAGAAACAGTAAAAGCTACGTGCATTCTGCTTGTTGTGATTTATACTTGCATCAGGTAAATACTTTTAACTTATTTTCCCTATACGGGCTTGGGTTACGGTACATAGCGTACCGCTTGATCGTGCATCAAATCTCCACGCTTAGTGGGTAGTTGAATAATTTGATCGGCTCGTTTTAAACAGTCTTGTTTACTTTACAGCCTTTGGGGGGTTAATGACCATGTCCCGGATATCCCTGGCATCATCTTACGAGATGGCCACGACCTGAGCACGGGGTGTAGGCGTACTCCCGTGTATAACTCACTTAAAGTGGTGTGTCTATTGATCTTTAACCCGGATTTGATTCGGGCTACTGAACGCATAAGTAACATGTAATTCGTTCACAAGATTATCATATTAAATAATTCTCCCAAGTTAAATAAAATGATTTATGCCACGTGCATCCAAACCAATTTTCAATCATTTTCCAAAATGAGTCAGTTGAATGTATTTACCAGTGTAAACTGACGTATTTTCCCAAAAAGACTGAATGCAGGTACTAAACGAAATTTGGCTGGATTGTCTCCTAAGCATCAATAAAAGTCTCGCAAGCTTAGGATGCCAGAAGTCTGTTGAACCATAAATGTTATTTGTTTCGATCCGTACTGTGGATAAACACCGGATATTGTAACTTTGATTACATTAAATAAATTCGGTTGTATCTTATTTTAAATTGCTTCCGCTGTGCATTATTATATTGTGTTATTTGACTATTACGTTGCCAACCACGTCACGATACTCCCCCACCGGGCCCACCGGTGACACGTGGAAATCGGGGTGTGACAGGTTGGTATCAGAGCCAACACTGAGTGAATTAAACACTAGCCTCTTGTGTTTAATCTCAGTTACACAATTGCACATATCTAAACCTTCGAGTCTAGACTTATAACATAGGACAAATTCCACCTTATTCGGTTTTTGTTTTGTCCTTTAAATATTATATTTTGTTATTATTATCTCATGCTGTATTGACAGGAATAACGAGGATGCCTCCTAGATTTTTCCGAACAAGAGGACGAGGAAAGGGGCCAGTAGCCGCCCCCAATGACCATGAGGCTGGACCGTCAAATGTACGAGCCCAACCAGCTACGGAGAGCGAAGGTCCAAGACGGAACAGGAGAAACCTGTTCGAACCAGCGAGACGATCTGTTTCGCACAACTCTACCCCTCCGGTCCAAAATTCATATGGACCACACTCGGAAGACGAGCCCAACAACCCTCTGCCTTCATACATACCGCTGCAGAGGTCTTTGTCCCATCATTCTTATGGGGACCCTACTCCAGTGTTCAGAGGCCAGTTTAACCCGGTAGGATTCATACCAGAGCCCGTGGGTTTCAACCCACTGGGTCCAGAGGACCACTTTTCAGGAGATCACGCAGACGATATGGACGAGGATACGGACCCCGTCATGCCAGCAAGTGGTACTCCAAACCACCCGATAGAGATCTCGGACGGATCTTCGTTTCACGGATCACCCTATGGTGGTCCAGATAGTTTCCAAGCCTTCTTTAATCAGCACCAGTGGTATTATACACCATCACACCACTCGTCGTCTCATGGGCAGCATCAGCAGCAGCAGGAACCACAGCCACAGCCGCATCATCAAGATTCATCCGAGGATCACCGATTTGTGGCAGTTACGCCACCACCTTCACCGCCACCAGTTCAACCGCCACCTCCTCAACCGCCAAGGCGTAGGAGAACTGGTGCCCGCATGTCGGTGCGACCAAGGGGCTTCAATTTCAGCTCCCCACGACAGTCAAGTGCTAGCCACTACCCACCGCACCAGGAGGACCCGCAATTTGGTGGACCCTCCAACCCTGCTGTACTACAACCACCGCCAATGGGATTTGATAACCCAATCCCGGCGTATACGAGTGGCATGGGATACAACCCGTTCGAACCCCCAACGCATCACAACTATGGTTACGGGGAGGCTGATCCGTACATGGTAGCAGCGAACTATAACGCCCAAGGACCCTTTGGGGATCCATGGGAGGTAAGTTACCCGCCTCAGGGATACCCTATACCTCCTAGACCCATTATCAGGACGCAATCGCAGCCACCACGGTTTTCTCCCCCAGAAAGGGAGGAAATTCTTCATAGGTTGGAGCAAGTTGAGCGGGAAGCTCACGAGGATCGTAGGGAAAGACAGACGTTCCTCCAAGGGTTGGTTGGTTTGATCAAGGGAAAGAACAAGAAGAATCGTTAAATCCTTCCACAGTTATTTTCTCCTGTATGTACTGTTGAGCCCCTACGTGGGTGTATTTGTTATGTTGCTTTGAGCCCCTGCGTGGGCATGCTTGTTTGTTTGAACCCCTACGTGGGTGTATTGTTAGTATGAGTCCCTGCGTGGACATGTGTGATATTTAGCCCCTGCGTGGGCATGTGTGTTATTTAACCCCTGTGTGGGTAAGTTTGTAATTTGAAAGACCCGTTTAGGGCAAGTGTGTAATGCTTTGAATAAATAAATGGAATGTTTGTTTTTATAAATTTCATGATTGCCATTTGTGCATATATACTTTATAAATGAAATAAATAAATTTAAAATCATTCCTTTTAAATTAATCTGCCTATATAATTATTTAATTAAGGATCTTAAAGTGTGAAACCTAGCCTCGTGTCAAATATAAGACCGGGCCAAAATGGTAAGACCTGTTTAAAAGATTCAAATCCCTGTTAACATCTTAACACATGTTAACACTCCTGGCAGAAGTGATTCGTTAAAATCACATGTCATTTATATATGTATAAGGATTCTTTAGAAGATTCCAACCCAATTATATGATCTCTGAATCATGGGTTAAGATCATCAATTAAGATGATCATATTTTACTATATTTGGTAATATAATGCCTACGGGCCCAGCTCACTCCCATATGAGCCAAAGGGCAGTGGAAGCTATGACTCCCTGTCTGATAAGGGTAATGAACTAGGTTCAACCCTTAAAAGTTTTGATTCTCTGAAATCATAGCTTATAATTTAAAATTGTCCATGTGACCAAGCCTTATGTGCTAATATATATTGTTATTGTTTATGTTTAGGATAAATTCTAATTAAAAATCCTAAATTAATACGATTAATAAGTTAACCAAATATGGTCTCTGTTTACCATGGTTAACGAGTTACCCTAAGGGGTAATTCCATAATAAACTCCCAAATAAAGTATTGTTCTTGTTTTCTGCAACAGTTCAATACAAATGGCTAACTCCAATGAAGTCAATAGCCATCCAGCAGAGCCGAATGAGAACGCCCAGATTACGTTAACGGGTGCCGAGTTAAAAGCAATCATAGACGGCGCTGTTACTCAGGCTTTGGATAGACAGTATGAAGAATACATTGGTACTCGAAGTAGGACCCACTCTGCATCACATTCAAAGCCCAGGACACATTCTGAGGCTCATAACAAGCCTCCTCCCAAAAAGGATGGACCCAAGAAAGATGGTGATGACCGTCAGTCCACCAACCGTCAAAGTGTCCCATCTCAGCATATAGTACTGCATCAAGAGCCCAGTAACAAGGGTTGCTCCTATAAGTACTTTGTGTCTTATAAGCCCAGGGATTTTACTGGGGAAAAGGGGGCCGTCGACTGTATGACATGGCTGGACGAGATGGACACGGTGGTAGATATCAGCGGGTGCGCTGATAGGGATATAGTCAAGTTTGTGTCACAGTCCTTCAAGGGTGAAGCGTTGGCATGGTGGAGATCTCTGATGGAGGCCTCCGGAAAGATCCCGTTGTATAGTATGTCGTGGGATCAATTCATTTCCCTGATCAAGGATAATTTCTGCCCTCAGCATGAGGTGGAGAAGATATAATATGACTTTCTATCATTGGTGATGAAGAACCTCGACTGTCAAGCTTACCTGACAAGCTTCAATACGCTGTCCCGGTTGGTTCCCTACTTGGTAACCCCGGAGCCAAAAAGAATCGCTCGCTTTATTGGTGGTTTAGAACCCGAGATCAAGGCCAGTGTAAAAGCTTCTCGGCCAGTTACCTTCAGGTCTGTAACTGACCTTTCCTTATCCCTCACTCTGGATGCGGTCCGACAGAGATCGCAAAGGAATAAGGATGCCGAGAAGAGGAAGCGTGAAGATGATGGTTCGCGAAGGTCGAACAAGAAACACCGTGGGAACGGTGATAACAAGAAGGGATCCGAGTCGAGGAAGGATGGGCATAAGTCTGATGAGAAGCCCAAGTGTAAAATTTGCAAGAAGCAGCACTATGGAAAGTGCAGACTGGAGTCGAGCTCTCAGACTCAGTCAAAATCCTTTGCTTGTGGGATTTGCAAGTCCACGGACCATAAAACTCTGGATTGCAAAAAGATGAAAGACGCAACGTGTTACCGTTGCAATGAGAAGGGGCACATCAAGACCAACTGCCCAAAATACAACAAGAAGCCTGAGGAGGCTAAGAAGACTAATGCCAGAGTCTTCAGAATGGATGCGAAGGAAGCTGTGCAGGACGATAATGTCATAACAGGTACATTCCTTGTAAATGATGTTTTTGCAAGAGTACTTTTTGATTCAGGCGCAGATAAGTCTTTCGTAGATCATAAGTTTTGTAAATTGTTGAATTTACCTGTCAAAACCTTAAACGCAAACTATGAGGTAGAGTTAGCAGATGGTACCATAGAAACTGTCTCTACTGTGTTAGATGGATGTGCTATATCCATTAAGAACCATTCTTTTCCTCTGTCTCTACTTCCGTTTAAGTTAGCCGGTTTTGACATAGTTCTGGGTATGGACTGGTTATCTCATAACCAGGCCCAAATCATCTGTAACATGAAGCAAGTAGTGATAAAGACTCCGTCTGGTGAGTCACTTACCATTCGGGGAGATACCCAGTATGGACTACCTGAGCACGTGACTATGCTCAAGGCTTCCAAGTGTTTGAAGAAGGGGTGTGTCATCTACATGGCACAGGTGATTATTGATGAGCCCAAACCGAAGTTAGAAGACATCCCTGTCATCTCTGAATACCCAGAAGTGTTTCCTGAAGATCTACCTGGGTTACCACCAGATAGACAAGTTGAATTTAGGATCGATATCATCCCAGGAGCGGCACCAGTTGCTAGAGCACCATACAGATTGGCACCCACCGAAATGAAGGAGTTGCGGACGCAGCTAGATGAATTGCTGGCTAAGGGTTTCATTCGACCTAGTTCATCTCCTTGGGGAGCGCCAATCCTGTTTGTCAAGAAGAAGGATGGGTCGATGCATCTATGCATCGACTATCGCGAGCTTAATAAAGTCACGATCAAAAATAGATATCCATTGCCCAGGATCGACGATTTGTTCGATCAGCTTCAAGGGGCAAGTTACTTCTCAAAGATTGATCTGAGGTCAGGCTACCATCAGTTGAAGGTTAAGGATGAAGACGTTCACAAGACTGCATTTAGGACTCGTTACGGTCACTACGAGTTCCTAGTGATGCCTTTTGGGCTCACTAATGCACCAGCCGCGTTCATGGATCTCATGAATCGCGTCTGCAAGCCTTACTTGGATAAATTTGTTATCGTCTTCATCGATGACATCCTTATTTATTCTAAGAATCAAGCTGACCACGAGAAACACCTTCGTTGTATTCTCAAACTTCTACGTCAGGAGAAGCTCTACGCCAAATTCTCTAAGTGTGAATTTTGGCTACGAGAAGTCCAATTCCTTGGACACGTGGTTAGTGAGCGTGGTATCCAAGTGGATCCCGCTAAAGTTGAAGCTGTTATGAATTGGCAAGAGCCAAAGACGCCTACGGAGATTCGTAGCTTCCTGGGATTGCTGCACCCCTAACTTCCTTGACCAAGAAGAAAGTAAAGTTCGTTTGGGGCCCTAAGCAGTAAGAGTCCTTCGATGTTTTGAAACAAAAGTTGAGCAACGCTCCTGTGCTTACCTTACCTGAAGGCGCTGAAGAATTTGTAGTTTATTGTGATGCATCACACACTGGCATGGGGTGTGTGCTTATGCAGAAAGGCAAGGTTATTGCCTATGCATCACGACAGTTAAAGGTGCACGAAAAGAATTATACCACCCATGACTTGGAATTGGGTGCCGTTGTGTTCGCACTAAAACTGTGGAGGCACTATCTTTATGGAATCAAGTTTGTGATCTATTCTGATCACAAGAGCCTCCAGCATCTGTTTAATCAGAAAGAATTAAACATGAGGCAACGCCGTTGGATGGAAACCTTGAATGACTATGATTGTGAAATCAAGTATCATCCCGGCAAAGCGAATGTAGCAGAAAGGAAAGGGTTAAACCCATCCGAATTAACGCCAAGCGTATGGAGATAAAGTACAGTTTGATAGAAAGGGTGTTAGCTGCACAGAAGGAAGCTGTGTTGGAAGCTAACTATCCTAATGAAAAGTTAGGAGTAACTGAGGAGCAGTTAACTCTTAGCAAGGACGGAATTTTACGGTTAAACGGACGAATATGGGTTCCAATTTTTGGAGGACTTCGTGATGTCATCCTCAAAGAAGCCCATAGTTCCAAATACTCCGTTCATCTTGGAGCTGATAAGATGTATCAGGATTTAAAGGCAAATTATTGGTGGATAGGCTTGAAAAAGTCTGTAGCCGCCCATGTAGCAAAATGCTTGACATGTGCGCAAGTCAAAGCCGAGCATCAGAAACCGTCAGGTTTGCTACAACAGCCTGAACTTCCTACGTGGAAGTGGGAAATGGTAACTATGGATTTTATTACCAAGTTACCCAAGACGAGGAAAGGAAATGATACGATATGGGTTATAGTTGACCGACTGACTAAGTCAGCTCATTTCTTACCCATCAAGGAGACTTATAGCTCCGATATGTTAGCCCAGTTATACGTTGATAAGATTGTAGCCCTACACGGCATACCTGTAGCTATTATCTCTGACCGGGATACTAGGTACACGTCACACTTTTGGAAGAGTTTCCAACAATCTTTGGGCACACGTTTGAACTTTAGTACGGCTTACCATCCTCAGACTGACGGTCAGAGTGAGCGTACTATCCAAACGTTGGAAGACATGCTACGCGCATGTGCAATCGATTTGGGAGGTAGCTGGGATAAGAACCTACCATTGATCGAATTCTCCTACAACAATAGCTACCATACCAGCATAAAGGCTGCGCCTTTTGAGGCATTATACGGTAGAAAGTGTAGATCGCCAGTTTGTTGGGCGGAAGTTGGAGAAGTCCAGTTATCAGGACCAGAGATCGTGTTCGAAACGACGGACAAGATTGTCCAGATTCGTAACAATCTCCAAGCTGCCCGGAATAGGCAGAAGATTTACGCTGATCCAAATCGTAAGGATTTTCACTTTGAAGTAGGTGACAAAGTCCTACTTAAAGTGTCACCCTGGAAAGGAGTGATGCGATTTGGTAAGAAAGGCAAACTAAGCCCGAGATACATAGGACCTTTCGAGGTTATCGAATGTGTCGGGTCAGTTGCCTATAAGTTGAACTTACCAGAAGAGCTCAGTGGAATTCACAGTGTGTTCCACATCTGCAATCTAAAGAAGTGTTCCGCTGACGAATCACATGTCATGCCACATACAGATGTGCATATAGACACGAGCTTAAAATTTGTTGAAAAACCTTTGTCGATTGAAGATCGACAGGTAAGGAAGCTTCGAAGGAAGCATATACCTTTTGTAAAGGTCAAATGGGATGCCCGTAGAGGTCCCGAATTCACGTGGGAGGTTGAATCCACGATGAAAGAAAAGTACCCTTACTTGTTTCAGTAAATCTCGGGTCGAGATTTATTTTAAGGGGGTGAGGATGTAACACCTCGAAAATTTCGGGTTCAATAAAATAACGACACGTGTCATGTAAGACAAAACGCGTTGTAAACCCGGATTAAATAAAGATGTATTGGCAGGATTTTAAAGTATCGTCATGTTAAAATTTTACCTCTGAACGATCTCATTTATAAAATCCCAAGACCCTAATATATGTATAAACATCTTATAGCTTCAATCCGGTAATTGATGGAAATAATTGAATTCACAATGTAAGATAGAATCGTATGGAAATTCTATGGCACGCCTTTGTTTAAGGCTTTTTCAAAAGCATCCAAGACATCTTTAAATCATGTCATGGTGATATATACTGTGCAAGACCCAAGTGTAATATATTAAACATATAGTGTATGTTTAATGTTCAGGGAATTTTAGCATTTAATGATTGACAATTGTAGTGGTGGTCTACTACAAAGAAATTTCCACAATACCCCTTTATTTTCGGTACTTTATAAAGGAATTCAAAGAAATATTTATAATGGAAGGGTATGTTACTATATAAGGCACTTCTTGGAGGTCCCTAGATGATAAATAAAGTCCCAAAGTCAAAGAAATATGGCTGCCCTTTCAAAATATCAAAGAACAAAAGACTTTTGGCTGTTGGGGGGGGGGGGGGCTTGCGCACATGTTGCCAGCGACCAGGAGTTGATGTTGGCTGTTATGCGCATATATTCAGCATTTAAACAACTTTCCTCATATATGTTGGCCCCTAAAACAATCCCTAAAACATGTAGGCCACTTGTTGGAAGGGTATGGTAAGTTGTAGACTTTGTTGTCATCAATTCATGGTGCCTTGAAAACTATATAAACCTCATAAGTTGCAACTCTTTGATCATTCCATTATCAATCCAAGTCTGATCAATTGAGGAGCTTTCAAGCTGATTGCAAGGCCTCTCTAATCATCATTAAACACTTGGTAAGTTGACTAACCTTTCTAAATTAATTATAGCTTAGTATTTTAGCTAAAATTCAAACCGACGTAACTACGGTTTGACTTCGTGATTAATTAATGATAGCTCAGTCGTATGTCGAATGAAAAGTACCGTTAAGTAGGTAATTATATGGGTATTAAACCCTTATAAGGGCACGTACTGATTCCAGACCTAACTAGGTCGTTTGTCGGGTCAAACGTTGACCGAAAAAGTCAACAGAAATATAAAATATGATTTAATGCATGATTAGCAATACATGATGCGTGTAACCTGTTGTAAACTTAATATAACTTGGTAATAGGTATACGGACATGTCTAAACTGGTCAGACTCGACAACTCTCAGTTTTAAACCGGTTCGGAACCGAAAGTCACGAAACTAGGACTTTTACGTTGACTTCAGTTCTGGCCCGAGTTAGATGGAATTAGAAATGCCTTAATGCTTCATTAGGGTTGGGTTACATGATAGTATAAGCCTCCGTACTTGTTTCGTTGATTACCCAATTAATATGCATGTTTCCGTTAACCGCTCATATGTTGACCGTTATGCCCTTATTACCTTAAAACGTGATTTATGAAAATGTAAAAGTGTAGAAACCTTAAATAAGGATATATAGACTTGCATGCAAAGTTTGACATCAATTTGACTTGTAGATTAACAGTTATGCTCATTATCGCAAAACTAATGCTTTATGTTAACATAATGGCGTAATTAGCGTATAGCCTAGTTAAACATACTTTTTGGTATCAAATATTTTACCCACTGATATAATATATTATTTTAGGATTTTTAAAGATTTTTAATTAATTTTAGGCTGAGCATAACTCATAGTCGTAGGCTTAATTCGGTAATTGTCGGTTTTGCCCTTACGGACCATAAAATGAGTTTTACACATCTAAACGACTCCAAACCTTTTGCTACTGATTAGTTATGATAAATAAATTATTTTAAGCATTCTGGAAGTATAAAAATATCAGATTTAAGTATCGAACCCGGTAATGGCCTTTAATCGCCTAAATTAGCGTTTTTAACGCATAGTATGTTTTAAAATCATATTGGACATACCCGGGTTGATACCTACTGATATAAGAGGCAAATTATAATATTTTAACAGTAAGCAAAGGTTGATAAACTCAGACTTCAGTCTTGAGCTTTTCGGCTTATGTGAAATTACCAAAATACCCCTACGGGGCCTAGTTTGGTTAAAAATGATAAGTTTCACATACATGCTTTAACCTACTGATGTAAATTAGCAAATTGAATATATTTTCTGATTACATCAGACCTGTAACTCAGGTTGTCACTTAAACTCTTTTGTAAACTTTTAAATGACCAAAATACCCCTACGGGGCCTAGTTAGTGTTTAAACACGTTTCGGGCATAACGAAAGACACCTTACTGATGTCACAACATATTTGAGACATAATTAACTTAGGAAACCTGTATATAGCTCTCATGACTACCCGTCACGCTTATTACGCGTACGGTTCGGTTTATGTAACAAGTTTACATAAATTAGCCGAAACGGGTCAAACCTTAACGGTTTTATCTCAAAATCCAGAATGTGAATAATAAACCCATATTAAACAAGTCTTCGAACTTGTCGGGTCTGAATCACATTCTATCCGGTCTTCGCTTAATCGTGCGTACGAACCGTATCTTGAAACTAGCCGGTCTAAGCTTAAGCTTAATAAAAGACCCGTTAGAATTCTAATAGGTTATATTAAACCTTCGTTCCAGATTAGGAGAAACAGTAAAAGCTACGTGCATTCTGCTTGTTGTGATTTATACTTGCATCAGGTAAATACTTTTAACTTATTTTCCCTATACGGGCTTGGGTTACGGTACATAGCGTACCGCTTGATCGGGCATCAAATCTCCACGCTTAGTGGGTAGTTGAATAATTTGATCGGCTCGTTTTAAACAGTCTTGTTTACTTTACAGCCTTTGGGGGGTTAATGACCATGTCCCGGATATCCCTGGCATCATCTTACGAGATGGCCACGACCTGAGCACGGGGTGTAGGCGTACTCCCGTGTATAACTCACTTAAAGTGGTGTGTCTATTGATCTTTAACCCGGATTTGATTCGGGCTACTGAACGCATAAGTAACATGTAATTCGTTCACAAGATTATCATATTAAATAATTCTCCCAAGTTAAATAAAATGATTTATGCCACGTGCATCCAAACCAATTTTCAATCATTTTCCAAAATGAGTCAGTTGAATGTATTTACCAGTGTAAACTGACGTATTTTCCCAAAAAGACTGAATGCAGGTACTAAACGAAATTTGGCTGGATTGTCTCCTAAGCATCAATAAAAGTCTCGCAAGCTTAGGATGCCAGAAGTCTGTTGAACCATAAATGTTATTTGTTTCGATCTGTACTGTGGATAAACACCGGATATTGTAACTTTGATTACATTAAATAAATTCGGTTGTATCTTATTTTAAATTGCTTCCGCTGTGCATTATTATATTGTGTTGTTTGACTATTACGTTGCCAACCACGTCACGATACTCCCCCACCAGGCCCACCGGTGACACGTGGAAATCGGGGTGTGACATATAACATGTGTTAAATGGTAGGGAAAAAACGTTGCCTTGTATAGTTCTGGCTGAGGAAGTACATTAATTCTTGGGTAGTTAATTTTAGAAGTTTGCATAACATGTGTTAAATAATTAATGGACGGACCAAAGATCATTGGCTTTGATTTGTTTGTCTGCCAAATAATTAGTGGTCGGAGTTGTATAACATGTGTTAAATGGTAGGGGTAAAAAATGTTACCTTGTATAGGTCTGGCTGTGGAAGTAAAAGAAAACGTGGTTAGTTAATTTTCGAAGTTTGGCTAACATGTGTTAAACAATTAATGGCCAGACCAAAGATCATTGGCTTTGATTTGTTTGTCTGCCAAATAATTAATGGTCTGAGTTTGAAGTGTGCCTAACATGTGTTAATTGGCAGAGAAAAAAATCATCACGGAGGATAATTCTGGAAAAGGAAGGCACAGAAACCGTGGTTAGTTAATTTTTTGTTGACTTTCATTTATTTGATGTTCAAATAATTAATTGTTGGATGTTTGATCATATAACTGTAATGTTACCGTTTGTATTAGAAAGATTTGACATAAAGGGTTGTAAAGTAGACTAATTATTTTATGGTTGTTTTGGTTGCGTATACAAGTACGTAGGGCAGATGTAATAGCTACAACAAGCAGGAGAACCTTACGGTCAGGGCAGACGAAGTTTTCAGAGGAGAGTGTGAAAGTTCAAAAACGAAAGAAGAAGGAAGTTGGTAAAGAAGAAGCAAAAGTTCCCAAAGCCCGTAAGCGAGCGAAGAAGGATGAATTCCCGGGAATAAGGACGCGATCCGCACCACTACAATTTTATAAGTGTGTACGAGCATTGACAGACCAACAACGAGAGGCAGTCAGGGAAATGGGTTTTGGTCGTTTACTAACTTTCAGCGTTGATGGGTTACCAGCTAAGTTAGGTTATTTTGTTGTCGACAATTTTAATCCCGATAAGATGGTGATATGTACACCGGCTGGTAATATCAAGGTAAACAAGAAAGTGATACATCAGTTACTAGGGATCCCAACCGGTGGGAAAAAGTTTAGTTCGATTGATAAGTTGCCGATATTGGTTGATGCAATTGCGGATTGGAGGGCAAGATACCCCGGTGTACATGTACCTCCAACAAAGATGGTGAAAATGATAGATGAGTCCGACGGCGAAGACAGTTTTGATTTCCGCATGGATTTTGTAATGTGTTTTGTGGCAATGCTCGTTGACTGTCATAAACAAAGTTGTTTACGGGAAGAAATCTTAGAGTATCTAGATGATGAAATGGATTTTGCAAAGTTAGACTGGTGTGACCTGGTGGTGGAAAAGTTGAAAACTTGTAAAGATACTTGGGATCGGCTTGACCCACAAAGCATCTTCGTTGGGCCTCTTTCGATTCTGATAGTAAGTGAAATTTATTTATTCATGATCTTAACATGTGTTAAATATACTTGCTTGTTTTATCGGACTGAACTGATCGCTGTTACTTGTAGCTGTTGTACGTTGATAGCATTGAGTGCACAGGGATGAAGGTTAACAAGGCGGTGTGTCCTTTGGCTTTCTGGACCTTGAAGAGATTGCGAGAGAGAGAAAGGCTGGAAATTCTTGCTGGTGGGTTTGGTCTGGGAGGGTTTAAAGGGTTAACACTTCCAAGTAACTATAACGTGGAACATTGGGCAAGTAAGGAGGTATAGTTATATGCACTAACATGTGTTGTTTACCATTAGTATATAATTTTTGTGTGAAACTGTTGCTTTAATCTTTTGAAACAGGAGAGGCTGTTGATGGTACGACAGCTAATTAATGTGATAAACAAGAACAAGATCAAAATAGAGGGTATGTTGGAATCTATGTGTGTGGAGAGCCCTGATGACGAGGAAGTACAAACGTTGAAGGCAATGTATGCAAGTTTGTTTGAACAGAAATCGTTTGCAAGTACAGATCACGATAAAGCGGTAGATTTATCGTCGCATCGTACCAATGAGGTGTTGGAAGATTTGAAAAATGATGAAAGTATTCACGTTGACGAGGGACAGAACGCTGGTTAGTCACTGTTATTCTTTGAAAAATATTGACTTGATTAATGTGGCACGCGTTTACTGATGTGTAACGTTTTCGTAGGGGATAGCGTGGTTGACGAATTCTCGGATGGTTCGCCAATAGCTAGTTTGTACAGGAAATCACTTAATCGACCCCACAAAAGGATGAGTACCTGGAGATTGAAAGAAGTAGGATCTTCAGCCATAGACTTTGATGGCCCAGAAGGTGTGATTCTTATCATTCTGACATGTACACTGTAACACATGTTAATGTGTTACCGATCTTATTGATTAACATCTGTTGTGGTTGCAGCTGATGTTGCGGGGCAATCAAGCGTAGCTGTTGATGGAAAAGAGTATGCGGAAATGATGGAAGATGGTGGAAAGTCGTTACAGGTGAGGCGATCTGCTCGACTGGAGAAGTTAAAGGATGTTATTGAGAAAGAAGAAAGCTGTGAGACCCCAAAAAGGCGTAAGACAAATATAAAGTTTGATGGGCCAAACACGAATGGTGGTAACGAAACAGGTAAAGTGTTACATGTGTTACCATTTTTAGTGTACGTTTATAGTTAAGTGTGTAGATGGCAGCCTAGGAAGAAAACATAAGTACACATTGATGGTGACGCGTTGATTAGTGCTCGAGATAGTTTATGTCACCATAACGTGTATACGTGACTGAAATGTATGGTGTAACACATGTTAATGTATTGTTTAAAATCTGCTGTAGATGAAAATGTATTGTTTAACACATGTTATGTTCCTGTAATATGCGTAGGGGACTGAAATGTATTGTTTAACATCTGTTGTCGTTGCAGCTGATGTTGCGGGCCAAGGAAGCGTACGTAATGAGGGCAAAGAGTGTGCTGAGACGCTGCAAGATGTTGGGCAGTCGTTGCGGGTGAGGAGATCTCCTCGACTGAAAAACTTAAAGGATGCTCCTGATAAAGAAGTAGGATGTGTGACCCCAAAAAGACGCAAGACAAATAGGATGTTTGATGGGCCAAGCACAGATGGGGGTAAAGAAACAGGTAAAGTGTTACATGTGTTACCAGTTACATTGTATGTTTATCGCTAAGTGAATAGATGGTAACCTAGGAAGAATACATTGATGGTGCCGCGTTGTTTGTACAGGGACAAAGTTTATGTCCCTATAATATGCGTACGTGTCTGAACCCATTTAATATTAATGTGATGTTATAGGGTGCAACGAGACTGAGAAGCAACACAGTGATAAGAGTGTTCATGAGGCTGGTATTTCAACTGGAGGTGACGGTAGTATGGGTGGGGCGGGACATATTGAAGGACAATGTAGCGGGGATAAAAGTGATGTTGAACAAGTCCATAAGCCGTTGGGTTTAATGCGTGCGATACTGCATTTTAAAACAGCAGCGGCCCAGGGTATGACTGGTAGTGCTTCGTACAATTTCAGATTGTTAATTTTTTATAGTGTGCTTTCTTGGTTAATTCTGTTTTAACATGTGTCTTGTTGCTTTGACAGTTGACGGTGGCTCTGGCATGCGGTTGTTTGGTGAAGATGCGTATAGTGGGGAGGCAGCAGGACATGAACCTCCACGTGTAAAAAATGTGGATGAGAAGGACGATGATCAGTAGATCCCTGATTTAGAAGCAACTGCTGACAAACAGGATAAGATTCCTGATCAGGTAGCCAAAAGTGATGAGATGGGTGTTAAGCTTACTGATCAGGTTGAAGGGAATGGCAATGAAGGTAATCTTCAGAAAGCATGTAGGCTCGACAAAACTCTAGATGCACCATTTTTAGCCATTTCTAATTTATTCGATAATGTTTATGCAGCAGCAAATAGTAAGACTGAGCATGAAGTTGTGGATGCAACTGATGCAAGTAAGGAAGAATGTGGTTTACACTTATTTGGACCCTTGGAAGGTGATGTTAGCGACAAGGATGAACAGGTGGTTTTGGATGGCAAAAGCAGGGCGGTTGTAGAGAAGAGTCACCGTGATTGTAAGGGTTAAATTTTTATAGAGCAGGTTCAAAAATAGTAACCTATGCATGAGATGCGATAAGAATGTTTTATGCAGGTTCATATAGTACGGCTGAGCATGACGTAGTAGATTCAACTTTCGTACCTAATGAAGAGTGTGTTGGCGTGGTGGTTGGCTCTGTGAAAGGAGATGCTTTCGATAAAGCTGAGAGGTGGTTATGCATGGTAAAGGCAAAGCAGCGGTAGAGGAGGGGCAGCCGGATTTTAACGGTAAAGCTTTTTATTCTATAACATGTGTTAGCTATTAGGTACATTTAGGGGGTTTAACATGTGTTAATCGTAAGAACAGTGGACGTAGGCGATACGTCGATTGATGAAGGTGGTTTCGATGGGCCTAATTGGAGTCTTGGAATGACACAAATTGGTGGTGAATTTGACGAGTCACCGCAAACCGGTACGTAAGAGCAATAAAATGAGTAGGATTGCTGGTTTTGTGGGTCATTTCAATATACTTATTTGCATCGTACATGCAGGATGCAAAAGTTCAAACGTGGATGACATGGCGGGGACAGAAACAGCGCCCGAACGTTCCGGTAAGCTTGACTATTTTTGTTTACTGTGAGAGTGTAAATTTGGTTACAAACTAACCTGAATTATATTTTTTATACGTGTTTAGGAGATGTGGAGACTACCCCAAACTTGAGTATGGTTATAAGCGTAGAACCGGTGAGCTCATATGACCCCGCAATTGCAATCCACAAGGAGCAAGCTGGGATGGAATTATTGGGTGGTGATGCGAATGAGGTGGAGGATAATTTGCCACTAGCAAACCGGGTACGTATGTTGGCTGAGTTAAACAACAAAAAAAGGAAGCTCCCTTTTAGAGAGAAAGTGGCTGTGGAACCAAATAGATCACCTTACTATATAAGGTGTGTTGACATGGGACATCCAATCACCAAGAAGGAGGCGAATATATGGGATTACATATACGTTGATGAATCCCCGACGCACTTTCTAAATGGGCATTCTCATAGGAAGCTAGCAATGGAGGCAAACAAGTAAGTAGAACTGCTACGGGGTTTTTAGTGTTATAATAACGTGTAAACAATGAACCCAATGGATCTATTTAATTGTTTTTTTTTTGTTTTTTTTTTGACGCAGGAATGAACAGGGTACGTCGTCAGTTGATGATGTAGATAGCCCGATACACATGGCTGTGTAAGTAGTGGGGATATTGTTAAAAAAATAGTTAAATTACAGTAACGTGTGTTAAGTTATGGAAGTTAATTTTTTATATGTGCATATGAAACCAGGGAGTTGCTGTTTCGAAGCCCCGCTCATGTAGAAGCGTCTCGGGCTATGTTCAAGAGTTTAAACGTTGGCAAGGAGGTGTCGGATGGTATTATCGACTGTTGGGCGGAGGTGCTAAACTTCCAAGAGAAACGGAAACCAAGGGAGGCTTACAGTAGGCTATTCTTTGGTACTAAAGTTGTGGTGAGTGTTTTGTATAGAGACATGATTCTGGTGGATTGATGTTTTTTTATGGAAAAGTAGTTAGGGTGTGGCGAGTGGTTATACTTATAAATTTCTCTTTTGTGAAAGTTTCCATGGATGTTAACAACTGAGGAAGGGGGAGTAGAGGCGCGAATGCACAAGTTTCGGGCTAGTATAAAAGGTGCGGTTAAGAGCGCTGAAAAGTTTCCTGATTTTAGAAAGCACGACATTGTTTTGTTCCCGATCTTGGAGCAAAAACATTTTTACTTGCTAGTGTTTGAGTTACGGGACCCTGGAATTTATGTTGTTGATAATGACAAAGCCAGACAAGCTCGGCCGATAGAAGATAGTGTATACTACCTCCACAAGGAAACACCGTATAAGTTTGTAAGTTATCGAAACCACCATGTTGTACCGAAAATGTGATTGTATTCAAGTTGTGTTTTTTAATTGAGCATTGCTTGTATCTGTATATGCAGAAAGATATGTTTGTGCAATACCTTCGGGAGGTTGGTCATCCGCGCGCCGATGACATTGACGACTGCAACATCCAGCGTATGCTGGTTAGTTGGGCGACGACAGCAAACACAACTGATTGTGGGGTCTTCTTAATGCGCCACATGGAGTGCTACATGGGGAAAAACAAAAGTTTTAATTGTGGGTTCAGCATGAATGGGGCGAAGAAGATGGCCGAGGTGCGGAAGTTGAGAAAGAGGTATGCTGCACACATCTTATGTTCGGATGTGAATGTGCTGCTTCCTAAAATCCAGCAGGGTTGCCGGTTAGAGTAACGTGTGTTAGGGGGTGAATGGTATTTATTGTGGGGAAAGTTGTGGCGTTAAGTTTGGCTGCTCTTTTGGGGACACCTATTATATATATGTAGACTTTGTTTTTGGGTTTGGCATGTATTTTGTTTTCGGGATGTTGCTTTAAACTTATTGTAGGATAGGTGTTGCTTAAAGTGTACCTGCTATTTTTGGGGATAGACTATCAGTGTGAAATCTGTCTGTTTGAAACTGATGTTTATTAACTTGGTAATTTAAGGCTTATGAAGAATATTGACAACATACAAATCTTGCATGTGTTTGCATGTTATTGATGTAGTTGATAATGTAACCATTTAAGAAATGAAAATGCTCCTTCCTGTTGTCAAGGGTCCCACTATGTTAAATGTGGTAGGATTCTTGGAAGTTGGGGAAAGTAAGTGGCAGCAGCCTAGTAACATAGGGGTAGGTGGGTAGAAAACAACTTTATTGGAAAGGAACCATTGCTTTTAGGGTCATATCAAAGTCAAGTCACAACAACTATATTAAATGTATCCATGGCATACCACTATAAGTAGTGTAATGAAGAACCAAGTCATCTTCACTAATATTTCAGTAGGGCACCTTACTTCAGTAACCCAAAAACTTTGAGTGGTTCCAAAGTGTGTACATGTGATGGACGCTTATGAAAATAATCTCACGGATACACCACCAGGCATGGAGAAGCAGAAGCGAAAGGGGAAAGAAGCAGTTGAGGGTCGGTACGGGGTGTGCTACGAAAGAAAAGTGATTCACAAGAAGACCCAAGACGCGAAAACTGGAGGCCTAGGTGCTAACGACGCTTCAGAAAGCGGAAGAAGCAATGTAGCTGATGTTAGCAGACGCCGTACGGAACACGTTTTACCAGAAGCTGAAGTTTTGAAGGGGCTACCAGAGGAGTTGGTTAGGTTGCTGACGGATCCAGACCATGAATTATGTGGTTGCCCGGTGTGTCCATACTCACCCGAAACAATCAGGTCATGGTGTTACGAAAGAAAAGTGAGCGTAGCCCATGGGAGAGTGAGCGTAGCCCGTCTCCTCTGTACTTTCATGATGAAGATGTTGAAACACCATGATGAAAAGCTTCGTAGGGATGGAGGATAAGAAGGGATAGTTAGGATGTCGTAAGTGGTTATAGTTGTGTTAACCTGTTGACCCTATGTTCGTAGACGACATACTCACATCGTTTTTTGTTCTTTTATTAGTATTTTTTTTTGTAGGGATGTGTTGATGTGACGGCTCGGTAGCCGAGCCGTTGTTTTATCTGCGGGTGTAGCCTAGTAGTAGTATGTGGTGTTAAGTCGGCTAGTAGTGAAGTTTGTTTCTATAACCTGATCTGTCTTTATATAAAACCTATTGGTGTGGTTAACACCTTTTGTATTTTACTCAAGGCTAACGTGTGTTAAGCATCTGTTGCAAATGCTGTGGTAATATATATACCAAAAAGCACAATTATCCATGCATAAGATAGTAAGAAAAGCAAGTTAATAGCAAATAGAGGTCCCCCAAAAGGTGGCCTACAAAACACAAACCGCCGAAGGCCATAAAGTTTTTACAAAAGACCAGAAAGGTTAAATGGGATAAAAAGAGTTCCACCTTCTTACACACGTAACAGAACAAAGCAGGAGGATGTTACAAGACTGTTACATGTGTGTAAGAAGGACAAAATGAAGTGAGTCTCCCATTACATAGTACTAGTAAACGCTTCAACCTGATTTTAATCAGATTGGGAGGCACCGGGGGCGGTCTGCCTTTGTTGTTCAGCAGCTGCCTTTGCTGCTTTCATTGCCGCCACCTTAACGCGGTTGCATGAGTCGTGGTCGTCGACATACAGACCACAACGCTTGCATAGACGAAGCTGCTTTGGAGGTTTTGGTGGTTTTGTCTTTGCCTTCTCACCAGGTCCGGAAATGCGAGTACGTGTACCACAACCCTTATTGCGTACAACATCTGGATTAGCAACTTCGACTGGAATGTTGATTGGTTGCCCAACTATTTCTTCCATTTCACACTCGTTTGTTTGATTTTCAGTTGTACCCAATGGTTTGTTGGAAAGCACATTGATCTTGAAATCCCGGAGTTGGGCCGCCAATCTTGACAATGAATCGTCATCGGTTCTGGCCACATCAACGCATTCAGTAATGAGGTCGAGGATTTCATTCCGCATAACAGACGATGCGTGTGCGTTGACCCCGTATCGGCTAGAAAGTGAAAAAACCTCTTTTGGGAGGGCATCTCGGCGCCACCTATCGTTTATGTATTGTTGTGGTATCTTTGCAACATTTTTCAATCGATAAACGCAAAAGACATGGCGACACAGATATCCGATACGTGTGAAGTTCCTGCATGAGCAACTGGCGGAGTGGTCTACAGTGTTATACGTAACCTGTTGGGGGCAGGAGCAAAAAAACTGTTTAATTCTAACGTATGTTAGTGGAGTGGTAATAAAGAAGTTGCCTAACATGTGTTACCTGATAGACGTTTATGATGTTGTTCCTTTTGTCCAAATGAGTGACGTCTAGCAAAAGAGTGGTTTTGCTGGACTCGGTTTGGTTTGTGATGTAGCATAAAAACTTCCCTTTAATTATCTCCTTTTGAACTTGCATGAAAACAACGTTTGTGTAAATGGCGAACGCGTCCTGTTCTATCACTAAATCAGTATTGCCCTTGAACACCGTGGATGAGGTTTTGTACTCCGATACGCGTTGCCGATAGCGTTGGCTGTCTACCCTATTTTCAAAGCACATCATAAATTGTACAAGGGTGTTTGCGCTTGTTGAGTTGACCTTGAAGGCAGCATTCGAGCTTTCGCAACGTGAAGTGGTCTTCATCAAGCAACACATTGGCAGTTCCCTGAAGTAGGCTGGAACCCAAAGATGTTTGATGTTGTACATGTCCTTCAACTAAGTGTGCTCTTGGAGGCCAAATGTTTCTAGGAGGTCATGCCAGCGGGACTCAAACGTTTCTGGTTTGATATAAACATTCCAAACCAACCGGTGAATACAGGACCGAACATTAGTGTTATCAATAAGGTCCGCAGAGATCTGGTAAATTTTAAGAGTTACTAACACATGTTACATTTAACAGTTTAAAAAGACATGTAAGTCTGTAATGTTGAATAACACATGTTAAAAGGCTAACGATTTAACCTAACCTTTGAGGGTAGTTTTTTCATTATATGCCACATGCATAGCCGGTGGCGTGATTCGGTAAAGACCATAGGAACAGCTTGAAGCATAGATGGGTCTTGATCACTCAACACGAGAGTTGGTTGAGTACCGTGTGCCTTCAAGAAAGCCTTAATCAACCACACATAAGATTCAATGGACTCGGTTGATATCAAACCCGCACCAAATGTAACACATTAGAAATGATGATCCACACCCGTGAATGGCACAAAAACCATCTTGTACCTGTTAATAAAAATGGATTAGAAGTTTCCAAAATGTAACACTTTTTATGTTAGGTTTGTTTAGTTTGATACTTCCCCTAACACATGTTAAGTGGAAACTAACCTGTTAGTGCTGTAAGTCGCGTCGAAGGCGAGGACATCGCCAAAAGCTTTGTAGTTTAGCTTTGAAATCTCATCAGCCCAGAATACAGAGGCAAGCTTTCCATTTGAAACTGTGTAATCAAAATAGAAGTTGGGTAGGTTGTCAAAGCGCTTACGTAAACGTTCAAGGAAAACTTGTGCGTCGCGTTCACCAATAAAAATTCGCAACTGGTGGCTAAAATTTTTAAAATCCACTGGAGTCCCGTTGACATTGTGATACCCCCCTTTTAAAGCTACAAGACATCTATAAGCTCTCATGGGTCCGATACGGTTTAGACTCATATTGTGAATGAATTGTTTGGTGGAGAATGACAGCTTCCATGATATCTTGCTAAGATCACGGTTGTAATTCTCAACAAGTTCATGATTATGAATATCATTGAAACTCAGAACTGTGTATGTATCATTATAGATTGAGGCTAGAATGCCTGCCTTACAGTCACACCATGTGAAGCTGGTTCTCCTTGGCCTTACAGAAGATTCATCTAGCGTGTCAAAGGTCCTCTTTCGTTGTGGTTTCCCGTATTTTAAGCAGCGAAGATACTTGTGTGTCGGAATTCCATTCCAGACCTTAGTTTGGCCTTTTTTAACAGAAAAACCAGCTTCCAAAGCATAAAGTTCATACATGGAAATAACAGCCTCAAATGACGGATAAGTTTTCCCATACACTGGTAAGAACTTATCAGCAACGGTAGGAATCCAGTAACGGGTTCCCTAAGGCGTTTCAAAAACGAAGTATGGATGCCCTGGCCCTGCATCAGAAAACGAAAAGGTTAAAAATCTGCTATATGAGAATAAAGTGTGCTCCCATTGAAAATAAACAACCATCTAACGGCCCGCGAGATGATTCAGCAAACACTGAAGGTCCCTGAGATGATCCAGAACCAGCACCGGGAATGTTAGTGAACCCAGAATCTTCGGATGCTACATGTGAACATTATGCCATTTGTTTGAATTATGCCATATATGGGGAAGAAAAACAACAAACCTCAACATATATATAGAAAAACAAACCTTGATCATTATCCCAAACCTCGTTAGTCAACTCAACACTTCCTTTGAACTTGTTGGAGATGAGAAATTCCGGGGATCTAACAGGGACTTCAGATGATCCAGCACCATCAACAGCCATGTTAGTGTATCCATAAGCTTCGAATGGTACAGGTGAACATTGCCATGCAGTATATTTGGATTATTCCATTAAAAAATGTCAAAATACAACAAAAAAACATATATTCGAGGGAGTTAAGTTACATAGATATACAAACCTTGAGCATTAAAATCATCATCAGCATGGGAGTCAGTGGTAATGAACCTGTTGGGGAAGAGATGAACCGGCGACATTAACTCGGAGGTTGGTGGATTTGTCTCCATGGACATTAATGGAGAAAAGAAAATGCAGGTGAATATGTTAAAGGAGAAAGGAGGGACGAGTTCTATACATTTTGTCTTTTAAAAAAATGTAAAAATCTATAAATGGGGGGTATGGTGATATGTGAGGTGATGGGCATTAATGATAAGGTCAAATCAAATTGGGAAGAGTTCTTTGGGTTTGGTGGACAGATGACTAATTACTAAAATAACCTTATAGACAAAAAGCATAATTAGTGGACTTGGATGAGGTGGATAAATGTAGGCCACATGTTGAGTTTGCAAAGTTTTTTTAAAAATTAAGGGTTTCTTATAGAGCATTGTCCTATATATATATATATATATATATATATATATGTCCAAGTGTCCATAGTCCATAAATTGATAAGGAATATATATATGTAAATATATATATTTTGGTATCTTGTCCATACACCCATGTATGGGTGATTTTTGTGTATATCATTTATAAATATTTCCTTGTATATTTTTATGTGTATTTTGTTTTTTATACTCCTTGGGAGTATTTATTGTATTTTTAAGTTCCTAAACATACACTAATATATATTACACATAATATACACATAGCACATAATTTTGTGAACACCAAATACATATATTTTTCCTAAAAATATACATACTTATACTTGTTTTAATTCTTGAAGAAAACTCTATCTTCTTAGTTTGTATTTTGTATAAAAAAAATTAGGGAAACCTTTGTTAAAACTTTCTTGAACAGTTTTTGTAGAAAAAGTTTCACAAGACTTTATATTTTTCTAAGTGTCAAAATTTTATAAAAAAATTGGCATAGTTTCCCCTAAAAATGGAGGTTTTCCCATGTTTTAAAACATGTGTTCATTTTCTTTTAATCACCAAGACATCAAGATTCAACAATTTTTACAAGTAAAGATCACTAAACCATCATACTTTTTCATGTGGTGAACTTGAAATTTCATAAAAATGTGTAGTAATTTAGATCTATACACTAAATATATAGATCTACTTAGACTTAAGTTTCTTTGTAAATTTTAATAAACTTCAATGAAACTTTATTTTATAAACTTGATCATCCAAGAGTTTAGTAAGTTCAAGAACATGAGAAATCCATTTTAAAACAACTTTTAAGTTTCTTTAAAGATCTTCAAGTTCACTAACATGTTTCTTCATGGATCTTTCAAGATCCATGCTTAAACTTGTTAGATCTAAGTTTCTAACAAGCTTACTTATGATGGATCTAACAAAAAACACAAGATCAAGAACTTCATCACATACACCAAACAACACTATAAACACTTGATTTTCTTTAGATTATGTTAGTTCTTCTTATGTTCATCTTTTAAAGTTAAACTTTCTTGATGGTGTAACTTGTACATACTACTAACATGAAGTAAAATGGAGATTGGGAGGCTTACTACTAGCTCTTGTGGCTAGGGAAGTGGCAAGAACACCAAGAAGAAGAAGATGTAACAAAGTTGATGGATAAAAGCTCCTTGAAGAGGTCCTTCCACTTTCAAAGCTTGGAACCTTCTTAGATGATCTTGGGACACCCTTGGATATGCTTAGATTACCTTGAATGTGGCTTGAAAATGGAGGTTATATGAGGGGTGCTGGAGCCGTGAATGAGGGAGGACGAAAGGAGGAGAAATGTGTTTGAAATTGTGATGGAAAGATAAGGTTATGGGACTTGTAGTTATTCTTATAATCCTCCACCAAAACAAGGTCCCTTGTGTAATAAAAAAGCATCTTTGACCATGTTAAACTTAGTCAACATGGAGAATGGGTGCGGGTCCCATTGGGGCCGGTTATGATGAGGGGGGGGGGGTGAGTAAATTGTCAAAGTTTGAAAGTTGAGGGTTTAAGATGTAAGTTAGATGTTAAATTAGGTGTTATATGTGTTTAAGTGTGTTTAAATGTTTTAGAGTATTTTATGACCAATACTAGCTAAATAACACTAAAATTATGCTTCTAGTTCATTTTTGGTGTTTTTGATATTGTCCGGTTAATTGTTCGGTTGTCGGTTCGTTAAAGTGTTAAAATGTGCAATTTAGAAGGTATGAAGTACCTTTTATGTTATGATTTCAACCCCGACACTTTACAGGTTATTCTGGATGATTAATCACTATTTCTAAATGTTATTTTGACTTGTAAAAGCTTAATTTTGCTGAAAAATGCAGAATTTATTGTTTATATTTCATTTCGGACAGTTTTTAGTGCTTGTTTAGGTTTCCAGAAAGTGTTAATATAAGCCCTTGTTTTCCCACTTGGGTTTTAATATATTTTTTTATGTTGGACCTACATCTAAGTCCTAAATCTATCGTTTAACTGAGTACTGAGGTTGTGCTGACACAGCTTGTCTAACCGGTGAGTTTACTAATTGTTTTCGGCGCAACGCTAAATTGTTTCACAATACGAAAAATGAAATGTGTAACATGCATGATTGTAAATGTATGGCATGCAAGCATATAATGTTGACGTTAAAACACATATTTACAGACAAGAAATAAATACTAAAACAGTACGGAAGTTACCGGTTTCGTGCCGTTTGTCACAAACCCGACTCGAACCCAAAAGTCGTATCATACATATGAACCCGAACACAACCAGAAACTTCGTGGGTTGACCCGAATACGACCGATTCATCCTGATTTTTTTATTTTTATTTTTTGTAATTAATATATTAAAATTAAAATTTACTTCAAAACACAAACGTATATAATATAATTATATTTAAATTACAAAATCTTATGTTAAATTCTTTTTTTAAGTTATAATTATGACATAAAATAGACACCTCATTTAATTTATGACATAAAACATATTGTAAAAAATATAATATAATATAACTATGTGAAACAGATCAACCCGCTAACCCGACCGGGTTGACCCCAACCCGACCGGGTTGACCCGAACCCAACCCGTTAACTTAAACGGGTTCGCGGGTTCTGTGTGAAACTAACCCGAACCTGTTTAGACTAAACCTAAACTCACGAATTTCATGTTAAGTTCGTGTCGTGTTAGAAATTCACAGCCTATGTGTATATGTATTTACATTATAATTAATTTATTATTTTTTATTTAAAGGTAAAACAGAAAATTAAAAAAAAATGTGTATATATAAATGTTGTGTGTATATATATTATTATAATTATTTTTATTATTTTTTATTTAAAGGTAAAAACGAAAACTAAAAAATAAAAGAATAAATGGATAAATTATCAAAATCGTCCTGGTTAACGAAACATTTTTAACATAAACTCCTAAAAATAGAATTTTACTTTTTATATAAACTAGTGAGATTCCCTCCGCGCGTTGCGGGGGAACTCGGTCGATATCTATTCGTTTCATTACGGTATTGGTACCCACAATAGCCTACTGTAATTGAAATGGAAGGCCTTTTATTGATCGAAAACAATAAAAACGAATAGTGATACCGGTACCTATGTTGTTCAGTTAATATCGGTTCGGTTGGTTTGCATTCTATGTTTATTTAGTTTTTCAATATTGCGATATAAATTTTATTGACAACAAATGATGTGCCGCTATCATACCAAACCGAACTGAAACCAGCTGAACAACATCTGTATCGGTACCAATATCTATTTTTAATTGTTTTCCTTTCGGTAAATTGACACCGTATCGCTACCATACCGTACCAAAAAACATCATTTTCGGTACAAGAGTTTCTTTATATTGTTTTTTTCTAACGATAAACTGACATCGTAGTGCAACCGTACCATACCGAACATCGATACTACTGGTACATGCATTTACTTTTATGATTTTCAATTTTGAAAAAAAAAATCATTTATACCACCCTCTCTATGACGATAAATGAATAACATTACCAGTATCGTGACACTCTAAACCGATCGGTGTCATACAAACAATATCGGTGACAATTCGGTGTTCGTTTTTATCGTTTTTGGTCATGTAAAATATGTGTTGATTTCTATACCAAGTGTATGTATCATACTGGTACTGTAACGAACCGAACTGATACCGATCTAATGCAAACGGTAACGTACCACCACATCACATAGGCAAATAACTTGTAATGTTAAAAAAATAAACATGGATGCGGCTTTTGTTAAAAAGTTAACACTAAAAATCAAATTTAAACTTATATAAATATATAAAAATATCATTATAAGTTCTATACATTAAAATATCATTGTAATAAATTAATCTTTTATAATCTATATATAATCTAAAATTTAGTTGCATGTTCTATTTTAAAACCAACATTTATGAAGTTTTAAATGCAATACTTAAAATAATATGTATACTATATTATAAAGCATTTCCCCAAGGACTTCTTAAAACTTAAGAGGTACAAGTAGAAATGCTTGGTATACAATACGCAATGTATGTATTAATTATGTTTTAGGGGTAAATTTGTCTTCCAACATGAATATTAAATTAATATCTTAATTCTAACCGATTATAATTAATTGAAATGGATCTCTAGGGACTATAATTAATTAGTTGAAAAATAATAGTTAATTTAGTTTACAAGTTATCAAGCATCATGTACAAGGATGAGTAAGCCATTTTAGAGGGGTTAAATCCAATGTTTTAAGACATAGAATGTTAATTACATATTGAATGCTTCAACTTCTGATGATTCATGTTCTGGTTCCTCATCGGCCATTATGAAAGAAAACCATAAGACAGTGGTTTCCGGGTAGTTTAGGGAGACGTTTAGAGAGGTTACGCATTACAGTCTTCAATCGTTACCCCAAAACCTAGGGCATTCAAAATCTATCAACAATCTATTGAAGGAGTCACTGACAATATCTTTCAGTAATCCACCGGTAAACTAAAACCACTTTCATCATAGGGAAAACAAAAGGTAACATTTGATTGCCAAAACATCAATCGGTTGAAGTTTTATACTGTGGATTACTCATTGAGAAATGTGATCGATTTTGAAAAACGCAAACCAAATCGGGAATTTGTATTCACATACAATTGTTTTTTATCTTGATTACTTACCTTTTTCATTGTGATAATTTTGTAGGAAGTGCATGAAAAAACAAAAGAAATCGCAGGTGGCCCATGGCAATTTGTTGTCTTTGTAATGCATGACAGTGCTAAGACCATTAACGGAGCTCTCCATTTTGGTGTAAATGTCAACATGATTACTGGTAATCAATTATATCTTCTGATTATATTGAATAACTACTTTTATTTTTTATTTTTGTTTTCGTCTAAATACGACTGTATGCGATCAACTTGCCATTGCTAAGGAGACTGATAGACGACTTGGTATGGGAACAAACATGTACCCTTCCTCTTCTTTGCTCGGTGGCCACAACGAACGATGCATCCATTGCATTGCAGCACTCCTTATTGAAGAGTTGACAGAGAAAGCTGATGGATTTTTTTCAGGTTGGTGCTCCTTTGATTGATGTTATATGTGATTTGTTTCTTGATAAACTGAATCTTTTGATCTAAATATACAGAACACAAGTATGAGATTGTCACCAGGTTACAAGAAACAAAACACATTTGTGGGATGGCTGGAGATGGTGTGAACGACGCCCCTGCTTTGAAGAAGGCCGACATCGGAATTGTTGTTGCTGATGCTACAGATGCTGCCTTAATAGTGTTTGAAGCTTATACTCTACCCGTCATTAAATTCTACACTCAGACTAGGAAGTTAGACAAGGTTTTACTTTATTCTTACTAACGGATTTTTTTTTAATTATTAATAGTTTTTAAGACTTTTAAGCATCATCCATCACACTTTTAAGCATCATCCATCACATGTATGCTGAAATTTGTGGATCAATGCTATATATATATATATATATATATATATATATATATATATATATATATATATTTGCCAATAGACATCAAAGTACACGATTACACGTTAAATTACAAAATTGATTATATGTGAAGTTTGACGGTTTCCGTTTGCTAAAGTTGATTATTAGATGAAAAGGTTATGCTATAAGATGAACTGAGATTCTGCAAGTCATTTTTTCATTAAATCTTTCAATAGATCTCAGGAAGAAAATGTAGGTTTTGCATGATTAATTGGATGATATTATTTTTTAAACATGTATTTATAATTAAGTAACTATCATTTTGTGAATGTGTAGTGGGACTGAAGTGAAGTGAAGAAGTTTGTTTTGTCATTCACCACGTAAACAACAAATTGTAAAGCTAACAAAATGGCCATGAAATGGGGACATTATTGCTATTTTTTTATTTATAGAATGGTAATATTGACCTCCACATTCATTGCGCATGTGTTTATACCGTAAATTATTGTTCTATTTTAAAATCACCTCTTCACTTTCTTTCTTTATATCTCCCAAAACTCAAAACCCTTGATAGCAACCGGATCAAAAAAACGTACACCACACACACAATGGCGACTACAGCGACTGCCGTCCGATCAATTTTCCAGTCATCATCCCTCCTTAGCGCAGCGGCGCGTGCATCCTCTCAAGCCAAAGCCGCTCGCTCTCCTTTTCGTATCGGTAGCCAGAACTCTCTCTCTAATCGCATCTTTAGGTAACCACCGTTTGATTTTTTTACCCATGTTGAGTGTATATTCGGAAGCAATTCCGTATTTTGATGTTGTTTGTGATTTCAATATAGATGATTACAACTTATATTTGATCTGAATGTGTAGATATTTAATCGAAATTTGTATCTAAATTCGCTAATCGGTGTTCTGATGTTTGAAATCAGCATTTGCGTTTGGTGCTCCGGTGACTGGCGACCACACTTTTAATCAAGTCGGTTTTCTGTGACATAGCTATTATTTATTATTTCAATTTCTAACCCTAAACTGATCCTTGATATCCCTACTCTTCCTTGAACATCCGGTCATAAAACCGGTGATACAGGTATTCCGACGGCCCTTGATTTTTGCTCCGGCTACTGTTACGTTTGACCGGATAACACTAATTTACCACTCCCACTTCATGGTCGTTACCCCTTTATGCACTTTATTCTATTTTGTTCTTTGGTTTTTCGTTTCATATCTGTTTGTTGATTTACTGTTACTTCACAACTTTGTTTGTCAGGCGAGATTTTGGATGACAAGAGCTGCAAGAGTTCGATCTTCAGTTTGGAGAGTTAGCAGTAAACGCCCAGGTCATCTCTCTCTCTCTATATATATATATATGTGTGTGTGTGTGTGTATGTGGGTCTGGTTTTCGTTTCTTATCTTTTTTTTTTGTTGTGAGCGTAGCGCGTAAAGGGTGTTTGGATTTATGGTTTGAAAGGGATAAAGTGATATGGATAATTAACAAGATAGTGTTTTTGATGTGTTTCTGGTGTTTGAGGTTGTAACAATCAGATTTTTGAGGGTTTATCAAAAAAATATTAATATTATTTAAGAAGTTAATAGATAATATGACCAAAAAAGCACACCTTTCACGTAGAAAGATAATTTGTAAATTGTGACTGATTAGAATTCTCTTATGTTAGATTAAAGAAAGGTTTTACTATGGGAATTTTTTTAGTTTACCCTCAATGATAGTTCTGTTGCAGGGGGTGATGTTGAGAAGTGGATTGATGTGATTCGGATCGGGTTAGAGGGTATAACGGTTAATGATGCGAATAAGTAAGATGTATAATGACTGATTTGATTAATGAGGTTTTTTATTGTTTGGTTTAACGAGTTGATGTTTTGATTGTAGATCGTTTAATGGATTCTGTTCTAGGCTCGAGGATATGCTGGATAGTTTGTCGACATTGCTTTCGGAAAATTCTGTGTTGAATAAAGACGAGTTGCTTCAGTTGGCATTTGCTGCTATTCAGTTAGTTAATTCGGTAAGATTGGTTTAAAGAATTTATAAACCCTCCCAACGCGTGGGTCGTTATCGTTATCGTTATCGTTATTCCCATACATATAGATAGGTGGCTAAGAAGTGATTGATTGCAGGTATTTTGTTCCATGAACCAAAATCAAAAGGAACAGAGGAGGCACATAATGTCGAGGTCTTTCATCTTTTTCTATTGCGATTTTAAATGTTTTTGTTCTTTATTGTTGTATGAGTTTGTTATCTAAACGAGTTCGGGTCAGGTTCGGGTCAACCTGGTCGGGTTGGCGGTTGACCCGTTTAACCCATTTCTGTAATATTATATTTTTACAATATGTTTTATGTTATAAATTAAATTTGGTGTGTATTTAATTTTATACTTATTTGATTTGGGTTTTCCTTTGTTTGAATTGGGTATTTATGTGTTCTCTTATTTGATCCCAATTTATACGTTCTTGATTGCAAAGTTGTTATGTTAGGGTGAATTTGGTGCCTTTTGAAGAAACGTTACGTAGCTTGGAATTATTAGAAAATATTAACACTTTTGATCATCTTTTTGGGTCTTGATTAAAGTTGATGGTTGGTGTTTTGAATCTGCAATCGGTACTTTGTTGGGTGCATTGACTGGTGCTTTGATTGGTCAAGAAAGAGAGAATGGGTGCGTTATTTGGAGCCATTTCGGGTGTGGTTATTTCGATTGAAGTTTCGAATCTGCTCTTTTTTTGTGGCACTCTGATGAGTCTGGGATCAGATGCATTCTATACTTGGTGAGCAATTCTATTTTCTCACATTCATATGGTAATTAAAGTGTTTTGTTAGCCGACTTTGTTATCTGTTATAGTTGATATTATTGATTCATCATTTATCTTTAATATTGATTTCTCACATTCATATGGTGAATTGGTGATATACGACCTGATTACCCGATGACGTAAACCCATTTACCCAATTGTATACCCGAAATAATTTCTTTTTTTTTATTTTCTAAATATGGGCATGTCAAATTTGATTATGTGTAAAGCAAGTGAAGTGATATAAATTTTTAGCTGTTATATGCGTCCATGATTGTGTCACCATTGGTAAAAGTAGCTTCTTAAATCTTAATGATGTCTCTAATATGTTTATTTAATGAGCAATCAAACAAGAATTAGAGAATGTCTACATAATAATCGATGGTTATTATTTTTATTGGACAAACCACCACAACTAGATTCACCTATTATATTATGGCATCACAACCACTCAGTATTTCTAAATATGTAAATTAAGAGAACATCTTAGTTCAAGCATGAGAGTATTTATTAGTTTTTGCAACTGTTAGTTTTATCTAATCTGATTTTTAATTAGTGATCTGTGGCAACTCTTTTGTTTATTTTGTTTTGTTTTGTTTTGTTTTGTTTTGTTTTGAGTTCACATAATATAGATATAGAATGAGAAGAATGTATACGATGTGATAGTTATAACGGGTAATTTTAATAAACCCGCAGGTATACCCGAAACCCGTGAGTATACCCAATACCTGACGGGTGGTCCATGGGACAACCCTTAAGTGTGTTAAAAGACGAGTTAATCCCTCATTTGATCATGTAATTGTCTTGAATTAGATAACTGCGGTTGCTTGTGTTTCAAGTACATTTGGAGCTTAAAAGTATGGAAATAAAGCTTCGAATAGACACAATTGGATTGTAGATTGAAAGACGGAGAATAAATGAAAAAAATAAAATTTTGGAATTGAAGAATTAAGAAGATAACATGATAGAGGATGAAATTACGAGAATGTAGGCGAAAACGGTGAAGAAAACGGAGTTGAAACAAGAAAGTTATGAAGAAAACAAAATTGATTGCTGAAGCCTACCGTAAATTACGGTAGCTAGCGTAATTTACGGTAGACTCTGACAAAAATTGATGCCGTAAGACAGTTTATATCCACCGTAAACCATTTTAAGCCACCGTAAGCTACGGTGGCCACCGTAGCTTACGGTGGAGCCTGCGAAAAAAGTGTAACTCCCCACTTTTAAGGTGCTTTATGGTGTCTTTCCATTGGTAATCATGGTGGGACGTTTTGGAGCAGTTCTTGGGGCGATTTTGGCTGTTTCTTCTTAGTTCTAAACAATTGGTTTGTTTTTTCGATTCATATAATCCTTTTGTTATGATGTTTGTTCAAGCCATGAGTGGCTAAACTTTTTATGATTGTCTTTAGTTGAAGGTTTGTAAGACTTTATGCTTTGATTTCCTTATTTCTAGAATAACAAACTTTATCTTTATGTTTTGTTTGTTTTGGTGTGTGATTAGTTGTTAGTAAATTATTGATTCTTATGTTAATCTAATTTGAAATCATACGTTCTTGGTGCCGTTGGCAATCGAGATATCATGGGTAGAATTAGGCTTGGGTAAGGGTTAATTGGTCATCGGGTAACAACCTCACGTTCTAGGAATCTGAGTACTTAGTTCCCTTTCATCACTACAAGTAATCACACATGAACTATGTCTATGTAGTTCTTTCTAGTGGAATGATAGCATGAATGTCAATGCAAACCGGAAACTAAAGATAGTCATTCGTCTCTAAATTGTTTACAAACCAAAGCTTTCATTTTGCAATTAGAATAGTAATCTTAGTTTTTAAACTCAAATCAATCAAACCAACTCTTGAACTTTACTTTCATTTCAATTAGTTTAATTTTAGTTAACTTAGATAAACCTTTAAATAGCACATATTCCACAAACTCCATGTGTTCGATACCTACTTGCCACTAACTATTTAGTAGTAATTGGATTAAATTTGATTGTGACCACGACATCACGTCAAATTTTGGCGCCGTTGCCGGGGAGTAGTGCGCAACGTGTGTTATTTTTGATCTTTTATAAGTTTGTTATTTTTCTAGGTTACGCTGGGTGTGTTGGTGTGCAGGTATTTACAGGTGCATGCGTACTAGAAGATCTCACAAGCTATCACCGTTGGCATTTGATCCAGAAATTGAGCGAACTTTGAGAAGAGACATAATTTTGCTAAGAGAAAACAGAATCAGCGGTTCACCAACAACACCTACTACACCATTTACACCAATCAGATACATGAATCCACCACCACCTCCACCCACTACGGGTGAACCTACACCACCCTTTATAGCATCTTCAACACAACCATCACCAAATACTACCACTCCTGCATTCACACCAGAAATCAATCCAACCAACACTACCTTACCTGAGAACACACAGTCTGAATACTCCTTCAGCTACAACCCTACATCATCCGCTGTTCCAGCTTATTCAACATTTTTCCCAACATCCGGCCAACCATCATCATCACAAATACCACCACCTAACCTATACCAAACCGGTCCATCCATTATCCATTCTACTCCATTCCAACCAAGAGTGCAATCTCAACATACTTCGGGAGTAAGACAAGATGGGTTCGATGATGAGTTTGAGGATGACTTTGTGGGTTATAATGAAGAAGGATACATGTATGGGGGTGATGGAGATCAAGGGGAGTATGCCTATGTTCAAAGTCAAAATCAAAGGATGTCAAGTGTTGGTGGGATTCCTCAACAACAAATTATACCTCAACAATTGCTACCACAAGGTCCACCGGTGCAAAGACGTGTTCAACAACCTCATGTGGGGTCGAGATTTCAACCACCTCCACAACAATTTGGGCCTCCACACATGCAAGTTCAAAGACCAATAGGTCCTATACATCCAAGAGTTCGTTTGGGTGTGCCAAGAAGACATCTTCGAGAACATGCTAGAGGTATTGAAGCACATTTTAGACCGGTGATTACTCGTAATCCTTCACCGGTAGTTATTCCTCATAATGACCAAGGGAGGACGTTCGAAGTTCGAACCAATTCGTTACAAAGTTTGCCAAAATATAAGGGTCTAGTAACGGAGGAGCCTTATTTTCATTTGGAGGCTTATGATTCGATTTGCAACACTATTGGGGGACAAGGATTTTCGGCCGACGATGTCAAATTGGTGTTATTCCAATTTTCCTTAGAAGATAAGGCGAAAAAGTGGTTCTATACATTACCTTTGGCATCTATTTATACATGGGCGGAAATGCAACAAATCTTTTTGGATGAATTTTATACCGCTCAAAAGACAAATGATGCTAGAAAAGGTTTGAGAAGTTTTCAACAACAAACGGGTGAAATGTTTCATGAAGCATTCGAGAGGTTTAACATGATGATAAAGAATTGCCCTCATCATGGGATAGAGCTATGGGAGTTGATGAATGCTTTTCATGAGGGGTTATGTGCCGAAGATGCTCGCGATTTAATGTCTATCACCAATGGCACTTTTGGCACAAATTACGAGCATGACGATTGGGAATTTTTGGAGCAAATGGCGGTCACATCAAAGAGAAAAGCTCAAGCATCAAGGAGAGCACGACCGGCCATTACCCGAACTCAAGTGCACACGGTAGACGATGGTAATGTTCAAACTTCTAATCAAATTTATGATGTTTGTGCAACTTGTAATGAGATAGGGCATGCGGCTGAAAATTGCCAAGGAGTGGAAGGGCAATATGAGGAGGTGAATGCTTTGCAAGGGCAAGGAGGGGGTGGTAGAAATTACAACATGAATTCCAATACTTACCACCTCGGTTTACGAAATCACCCGAACTTTAGATACGGGAATCCGTTAAATCAAGTCAACCCGAACTTCCAAGGAAACCAAGCATTTCAAAGGCAATATCAAACGGGTCAAGTGCATGGTGGGTCTTTGGGTCAAGGCTCTTCGGGTGGAAATGAGGTCATGGAGATGTTGAAAGGTATGCAAATGGAGATGCAACGAAGAAATCAGCTAGATGAGGTTCGTATGCAAAAAGATGAAATCCATGACAAAGCTATTCAATCGTTGACCACCCAAATGGGTCAACTTGCGAGTGAAGTGGCGATACTGAAGAAAGCAAAAGGCCAGCTACCAAGTGACACGGTGACGAATCCCAAGAACATAAAAAGCGTTAATATCAATGTGGTAAGCACCGTTCCTAGTACCGAATTTAATGAAAAATTTCTAACCTCTTCGTGTCAAATAAATACAGGTATAGGGAAGGACACCGATGGTGAGAATGATAAAGAACATGGAGCACCAATCGTGCCTATCCGTGTGGGAAAATTAAAAATCCCTCACGCATTATTGGACTACGGGGCGAGCATGAGTGTACTACCAGGTGATCTATATGACATGTATGATTTTGGTCCGCTCGAAGATATAGACACCATGGTGAGTTTGGCGGATGAGAGTTGGAGGCATCCACGGGGAATAGTTAAGAATGTTATGATTCGGTTGGGAGAATTCGACTATCCGGTGGATTTTCTGGTCTTAGATTATGCTTCTACCAAACTGGCATCACAACAAAGGGTAATTTTAGGTCGACCGTTTCTTTATACAACAAATGCTCAAATCAACTGTAGAGACGGGATCATTACTATGACCGAAAAGAACCGTAAGTTGTACTTTGATGTTCATACTAGGGAGATTAGTTATGAATCAATTGAAGAGAAAGGTAGAGAGTCTAGTGACCATATGAAAAGTGTGCATCAAAGAATAAAAACAAACAAACCACCGGGGTGTGAAAAGAAGTATGAGGGTTCGAGCAGGTATGTAGTTGACTATCCACCGAATGGACATTTGCTGGATGCATTTCAACCAATGACAAGCTATAGTGGGGGAGGTGATAGGAACCGATTCTTTGAGCCACCATAAATGGGGGTGGCACGGTCTGGCTGAAGACTCGAAACTTAGCGCTGCTCGGGAGGCAACCCGGGGTTTTATATTGATCTTGTTGTTTTTATCTTTCTATGTTTCAGGGCCATGGCGACATTCAAGTGTGGGGAAGATGTGCGGATATTTGGGTGAAGGTGGTGATAGGAAGTCGGATTATCTACAACATCTGTTGTGGCAAACTTCACCAGGTCAAAGTACTCTTTCCTTAGTCTTGTTATGTTCTTTAGCTTTGAAATATTGGTAGTTAGTTCGTTTGCTTTATGTTAAAAAAAATTTGGGGTTTGAGATTTTAAGCTTTTGGTTGATGTTGAATGGTTTTAGCGATCACTTCTTCCCAAAACCATACATTGGGGTCAATGTATCCCAAGTGTGGGGATGGGGGGAAAATTTTGATGGTTTTAAAAAAATTTTAAATCAAGTGAAACATTGTTAGAATTTGAACACCTTGTACTACCCCGAGTGACACACCGGCAACCCTTAATTACCCTTTTTCTTGGTGAGAGTTGAAGCCACAATTGTAAATAAATAATGATTGTCTTTGATGAGAGTGGCAAAGGATGAGGGTGCATTAGAACTTGTGCTTGAATTCGTTTTGAGGCCTTAGTTAAACATGAATGTAGAAAGGATAAGCGCATTTAGGTAGCCTCGTCTTAGTGTGTGCGAGTGTGGGATTTGGGGGGTTGGACCTCATAAATTATATATATGAGCTTGGTAGTGAGAGGGGCGGGGGGTTTGGACTTTAGTAGCCCATTTGAGCTTTGAGCCGATCTTTTGTTAACCCGTGCCTACTTTCTCTTAAAAAATTAACCCGTATTTGACCCGGTCTATTAGTATAATCATCTTGTTCTAGTATGCTTGTTTGTTACGTTTGTTAAATCGAAAGAAAAAAAAAGAAAAAAAAAGAGATATGAAAAGAAAAGAAAAAAAAATGTGAAAAGGCAAAACAAAAAAAAATATGAAAAAAATGATGTATGAGTTGTTTTGTATATAAAAGTCTTTGTTTTGTTTTGTTTGTTTCTTTGTGTAATAAAAAGACCGGGTTAAGTCCTTCGCTACTACATATATATTTCCATTTCCTACTCGTATGCCTAGCCACGTTACAACCTTAAAGTCCCTTTGATTTGCATTCATGTTTTGGCACTTGTTTGGCGGAGGACCGATTTAGGTACAAGCATATAGTTGTGCAATCACCTGTTTGCCTTTTGTGTGTCTAGCATATCTTTGCTAGTGTTTACTTGTCACCGAGAGGATAGATATAGTGAGGGGTGTGTTCTTTGGGTGTTAGGAAAAGGCTAGTAGAAGGATGACATGTTTATGCTTGATTTATGTTGATCGCGTGTGCACTTGGAAATGATTTGTAATAGGTTGCTTGGGGCAAGCAACGGTTAAGTGTGGGGATGTGACGGGTGGTCCATGGGACAACCCTTAAGTGTGTTAAAAGACGAGTTAATCCCTCATTTGATCATGTAATTGTCTTGAATTAGATAACTGCGGTTGCTTGTGTTTCAAGTACATTTGGAGCTTAAAAGTATGGAAATAAAGCTTCGAATAGACACAATTGGATTGTAGATTGAAAGACGGAGAATAAATGAAAAAAATAAAATTTTGGAATTGAAGAATTAAGAAGATAACATGATAGAGGATGAAATTACGAGAACGTAGGCGAAAACGGTGAAGAAAACGGAGTTGAAACAAGAAAGTTATGAAGAAAACAAAATTGATTGCTGAAGCCTACCGTAAATTACGGTAGCTAGCGTAATTTACGGTAGACTCTGACAAAAATTGATGCCGTAAGACAGTTTAAATCCACCGTAAACCATTTTAAGCCACCGTAAGCTACGGTGGCCCTGCGAAAAAAGTGTAACTCCCCACTTTTAAGGTGCTTTATGGTGTCTTTCCATTGGTAATCATGGTGGGACGTTTTGGAGCAGTTCTTGGGGCAATTTTGGCTGTTTCTTCTTAGTTCTAAACAATTGGTTTGTTTTTTCGATTCATATAATCCTTTTGTTATGATGTTTGTTCAAGCCATGAGTGGCTAAACTTTTTATGATTGTCTTTAGTTGAAGGTTTGTAAGACTTTATGCTTTGATTTCCTTATTTCTAGAATAACAAACTTTATCTTTATGTTTTGTTTGTTATGGTGTGTGATTAGTTGTTAGTAAATTATTGATTCTTATGTTAATCTAATTTGAAATCATACGTTCTTGGTGCCGTTGGCAATCGAGATATCATGGGTAGAATTAGGCTTGGGTAAGGGTTAATTGGTCATCGAGTAACAACCTCACGTTCTAGGAATCTGAGTACTTAGTTCCCTTTCATCACTACAAGTAATCACACATGAACTATGTCTATGTAGTTCTTTCTAGTGGAATGATAGCATGAATGTCAATGCAAACCGGAAACTAAAGATAGTCATTCGTCTCTAAATTGTTTACAAACCAAAGCTTTCATTTTGCAATTAGAATAGTAATCTTAGTTTTTAAACTCAAATCAATCAAACCAACTCTTGAACTTTACTTTCATTTCAATTAGTTTAATTTTAGTTAACTTAGATAAACCTTTAAATAGCACATATTCCACAAACTCCCTGTGTTCGATACCCACTTGCCACTAACTATTTAGTAGTAATTGGATTAAATTTGATTGTGACCACGACATCACGTCAATACCCGACGAATATACACCCAATAGATATTTGACGGGCTTTGGGCTGGGTTTGGGACAAGCTTTTATTATCAGATTTATAGTTGAGATTATCTAAACCCGTCCTGTTGGTGCCCCCACATTGAAGAGTATATTGTGAAGATAAAGTGAAGCCATCCAAGAGACAAAGTTTAGTCAAGGGGAAGTTCAGATGAGTGCCAAGGTTAGGATAATCAATAATGACATTGGTCTGGTAACTATTTTTTTTGAACTAAACTTTTCCCCCCTTTAATACTATACTAAATTACACCTCTCAAGAATTGAACCTTGATCTCCCTACAAGAGGTAGCTATTGATATATGGTTTTTGTCAATGCTAGATGATCTTGAACCAAATTGTAAATGACCTTCAGTCATGAATATTATTTGGTTAATCAATGATTGTATTATCTCATCTTATTGTTTCAGTTGCTATTAACATGATTAAAATCGTTTCTTAACTTATTGTTTCAGTTGCTATTAACATGATTAAAATCGTTTCTTAACTTTTGTTCCATGTTAATTTGGGATAATATTAAAATGGTTGATGTGTTGGTGATGATTTAGTCTGGTTTTATTTCATTTCAAGTTTTTAGGCAGTTACAATTTAGTCTGGTTTTATTTAATTTATTGTTGCATATTGTAATATGATTTAAGGTTTTCATATGGTAGTGAGTTCTCTCAATGATTTTTATGGGTTAGTCATGTATGGAGAGTCATGCGTGCACATATGTTAAGATATTTGATTTGACTAACTCATAGCCGTTGCTTATGTTTACTTGCTTAAACCTGTTGTAGACAAGAAACTACTAAGGAGAAGGGCGACTACATGGGCATGCATTAGCGGCAGAAGATTTCGTGAATTATTGAATAAAACCGTAAGCTTTATGAACTCCTTTAAGTTTTTTTTTCTGTAATGTATGTTTTTAGACTTGGCATACATGTTTGTTCTTAAACACATTCCGCAAACAAAGTTTCCTGTGCTATGCACGCCTTAAATTTTGTGTGGCCGGCTCATGGTACAAGCTCTTATGACGTTTTGTATGGCTTCTCTTAGATTGTCTTTTGGCTAATTACCTTTTATCCATGCATAAACATTTTTCCTGAACGCACCACAAAATGAAGGACACTAACTGTTGGTCATGCCGTGCATCGCACGGGCCTACCCTCTAGTATAATATATAACATAATGAACACTGTTCATTTACTTTGTAAATTAATAGATAGTAATAGATAGTAATAGTAATAATTTGTAAATTAATAGATAGTAATAATAGTAATTAATAGATAGTAATAGTAATAGATTTTTTTTGTAAGGTAACTTTCATTCACAACAACCACAAGCGGTCCTCAAAGCAAGGACCCTCGGGGCAAAAAACAAAACGATTACATCAAGTCCAAAGGATAATTACACCACTTTTTCCAATCGAAATCTTTAATTCTAGTTCTATGACGAAACCAAAAGAACGAAGTAGACTTGATGCACTCAAACACTTCAATCGGTCTTCTAGACTTTTGAAGAAAAATACGAGCATTTCTTTCATTACAAATCGACCAAAGCGTTGTATAAAGAATACCAAGGAGAACCGACCTTTGCACATGCATCAAGGATGGCGAATCTACAATATTTAGAACATCCATAACATCGAAGGCGTAAAAAGGGCTCAAGCGACACCAAACCATGAGTCTATTCCACACTTCAAAAGAGAAAATGCATCCGGTGAACAAATGCATTACCGTTTCTTGACCCGTTTGACAGAAAACACAACGATCCTCTTGCAACTGAACACCCCGTTTCATTAGCTCCACGCAACTAGGAAGACGATCCCGAATAGCCCTCCAAACCATAATCTTACATTTAAGAGGGACCCAAGCTTTCCAATTTATAGACGGAAGACTAACCTTGTTATAAGCTTTGTAAAGAAGCGATTTAGCCGAGCAAACTGAGAAAAAACCGCTGGAATCTCCCTTCCATCTCCATACGTCGCAACCCCCTTTCCATTGAAACTCAAATAAAAGATCCAACAGCTGAAAAAGCTCCGCGATTTCAGCCTGAGAAGATGGCTCAGTTTTCCAGTCCCAAGTGAGATTTTTACTACCATCATGGACCTGTAATCTGCTACTAACCATGGCCCATTTATTTTTAGCTAAACGAAACAAGCTGGGGAACAGTAGTCTAAGAGGACTATCGCATAGCCAACAATCACCCCAAAAAGAAATTGTGGAACCTGTACCAACCGAACTGACAAAGAAAGAATGCAGCGAACAGCCATTAGGCAACTTCTTTTCACCCACTTTGACAATATTCTTCCAACAAACACTAGCCGAAGAGGAACACGGCATAGAGGACCATGTGCGAGACGAACCGTTGCAATTCAAAACTATCCGTTTCCACAAACTATTACCCTCCTTCTTAAATCTCCAAGACTACTTTAAAAGTAAGGCATCATTCACATCTTGTAATAATAATAACAATAATAATAATAATAATAATAATAATAATAATAGTAATTAGGAATATTTTGTGAGTCGCATGTGTATGCCATATGTCCTAATCAATAATCTTGTTTTTGTTTTAGACCAAGGGGTATGGGGGCCGGCTTAGGCCCGGCGAAGGCCGGCGCCGGTCACCCACACCGCCCCCTTGGCCCGGCATGTTAAAATCGTCCAGCGGAAGACGTTGAAGACGGACCCAAATTTTAAAAAGTTAGCCGTTACAACGGCTATAATATTAAAAAAAACTTTTCCACTTTAAATATAAACACTCTTTTCATCCATTTTTTATACCATTTCACCAATACTTCTCCAATTCTTCTCTCATTCTCATCCATTTTTATAAAAATGTAATTTTTATTTTTATTTTTAGGAAATGTAATTTTTTTTATGTTATGAAATGAATTTATTTATGTTGTTTTATATTGTATTTTTTAATTTTTATAAAGTTTTTATTAAGTTAATAAAAAAAACTTAGAAAAGTATTAATATTTAGGTGGGGTAGCCCCATCCTCCACCCTCCTCAAAAGTGAAGAAGGCCCATCCTCCATAAGACGGTGATGTAACGCCTACGTAGCTGCCCATCCTCATAGGGATGAGCCTCCCCATACCCTCCAGTCTTAAACAATCGTATTCCCACTTTATAATTTGCGGGTCCAAGTTTTTATTATATACAAGCATATTCAGACAAAAATGCCAACATGTTGCTGGCAGAGTTGAACTCCACATACACAGTATATAATACACGCACCTTCTTATTTAAAAAAATAAAAAGGGCAATAGCTTATAAGGCTAGTCATACTAGAGTACAGGCACTGATGAAACAGTGGTTAATCAAGAAAGGTTAATTCACTGGTCTCGTCAAGTAGGATTAATCCCTTTTTTCCAAGGATCGGTGGCTGGACCGTCAGCTGGCCTGTCTCCTGCACAAGGGAAACACACCGTGACTCGTAACAAGGAGGAGGGGGGTGGGGGTGCTCCTTGTTACCACTCTCCGGCGTGAGAATCAGTAATTTTCTTGTGACGCAAAGTGTGTGATAGTAGTAGTAGTGAGAGAGTTGAGAAATGATACCTCAAACCTGGTTTGGGATGGGTATTTATAGCCGAGGAGTGAAGGAGGGTAGTGGAGTGGTCAGACTGACGACGCGCCGCCCTTATGCAGCTGTGTCAGGCTTGTCGGCTGTGGAGGTGAAGCCACGTCCTACTACGGTGTCAGTCTGTTGCTTACGTATGGGCTGACAGGCGACTGTCATTGGTGCCACTTGCTCTGTGGTGTCAGTCCCACTTACCTCATGGGCAGGATGCGGTGCTGCGCCGCATCGCTGCCTGCGGTAACTGCTGTTGTTTCCGCGTTCTCACTCTGGCGAAGACTGAGGGATGCGGTGCCAGGCCGCATCGCCACTTGTGGTGACTGTTGTTGTTATCCAGATCCCTTGTCGTGCCGAACATATTCATAGAATGCGGTGCTAGGCCGCATCGCTATGCGTACACCCATTTTCATACACAAGGTAAGTCTTCTTCCTATCGCTTGACCGATTGGATTCGACTGTTGTGTTCGCGCGTGCCCGCATGGACACAGATAAGTTCTTGCTGGTGGGGTTTTTTTTTATAAGGGTAATGGTCACTCGCAGCCATGCTGGTGCGAGATCTGGGACCATACCCCTTCAAGTCCCCCCCAGTCTAGTGTTGCTTCCTTGTGCAAGTTGCATGTGGGAGGAATACTGGACTATGGTGTCTAGAAGGTAGTTTGGAGTTTGGAGAAGATTCTAGGCCATGCTGATGGCTCCTGCTTCAAAAAAATCAAGCTGGGGATCTGGTAGCGTCGTGCGACGTCTCTTCCGTACCGGTGAGCAAGTTCTGTCTGATGCGGAATTCTCAGCCGAGGATTTTGATCCGGTAGTATGGTCTACCTTTTTCTGATGTTATCAGGGTTGGTTGCCACCTGTTGGTGTGTCGAACCAACCTTTGAGATCGTGACTGAAGATGTCAGTGGCCGCAACTCTAGTTGTAACCTCTGCGGAAGCGGATGCAATGTTGTAAGTGCCTTGCTCTCGCTTTATGTTTATCAACTGGACATGTAACGATGATCCCTATTTTGTGGGGTGTTCATGTTCTTCCAGTTTAGCTCTCAAGTAACCGCACGTCCTTTTGGGGTTACCTCGTTCCTTTGCATTGTTGGCCATGTTTGGTCGAACAATGTGGGGTACTTGCGTCATTGTTGGCCGTGTTTGGTCGAACAATGTGAATCTGGATAATGGTCAAATAAACATGGTCATAGGCATGGTATTCCCCACCATTGTTTATTCTATGCGGTCCATAGGTGGGTAAGCAAAGTCATAAGCAGACTTGTTACCACTGTTGCTTGGTTTGTTGCTCAAGGAGATCACCTTAGATACTTGGGAATCTGGGTGAAACTCGTCCGCATTCGTTCTGTAGCCACTTTCCTTCACGCTTAGTTGGAAAGCAGTTTTCCTGGATGTAGCTTTGCTCAACCGCGTGATGGCTTAGTCGTGGCTCTTCCGTAGCTACCGTTCGCGGAGTTACATTCCGCCGCACCTACTCGTGAGTGTCTACGGTTTGAGGGAGAAGACTCGCTTTAAAAGAGGGATTCTCTTTGATGTGGCTCTTGAAGGATCAGGAGTCAGGGTTGCTGATGTGCGGTCGCTCATCATACTTATCCTTTTCCCTATGGAGAAGCTGTTTGCATACCCTCTGTGGTTGTGAACCGGACACGAGGGATTTGAAGCATGAAGAACTTCAAGGTAATGCGGTTTTGCTGTTCCTGAGAAGCGGTTTTCGCAGTCCAAAGAATAACGCTGGTTCTGAGTATCTGACACACTTGTGCGGGCTCGTGTGTGTCATCTCCGCATATTCCACGAGTGCTCGTGGGTATATGAGGATATAGGTTATTCCCCTTTACATAGTGTAAATATATTTTTCCTATTTTTTGAGGGGATGTAAAAAATGACATGCGGTCTAGGTTATGGTTTGAGAAACCATAAAAAACCGCATGCCGCGTACATGAGAGTTATCTTCATTTGAAGCTTTTGTAAACGTTGTAGACCGCACGTGCGAGTTGGTGGAAGTTGGTGAGATTTTCCTGACATGTGCTGAAACGAAAGGACGTTTGCACTGCCCGAGGTAATCACTGCACTGTAGCAGGAGTGTAAAGGTCTCTTTAGTCAGGCGCGTGGGTGGCTACTCGCGCGTGGTAACCGTCAGCGAAACCGTCGCTGTACACGTGTCGTCGCATGGTTCGTTCCTTTTACACACGACGTTTCGGTTACTGTTCCGCATTAATTGCGATGAGTATAAAAGGGGAAACCGTTGTTGGGTTTCCCCTCACATCTTCAAATTTTCAAAATTTTCCGGTGAGAGAGAGTAAGAACCCTTCGTCTTCTCTGATCAAATATTTGATTTTCCGGTGAGGTTTCTGAGTTTTTGAACTCGTTCTACACTTGCTTTCTTCTTCATGATGGCTGAACCATCGAATCCCCATTCTGCTGAGGGTGAAAACCCTGAACCTTCGTCGCCGGTGGCGGCGGAGGAGGAGGAAGGTGGTGCACCCGGCGGAGGTTTGCCGGTGCTGAAATGGACGAAAGCTTCATTCGACCATTTGATGACTGAAGTTCAGATGCCCCAAGAATATGGGGCTGTTTACCCACAAGAGGGTGACACCGGTGCCGACGCTCCGGCGGGGTATGTCACCATGTGGGCAGATTTCTTCGGCGAGTGTAACCTCCGACTGCCGTTGACGGTGTTTGTCGCAGATATTCTGGAGTGGTATAAGATCCACATTTCTCAATTGAGCCCTTTTGGGATGCTCTTGATATGGAACCCACCGTCGGAGATTTCCGGCAGTTTTATCAGATGACAGTGCATACAGGTTTCTTCTCCTTCTGTCAACGACATGGCAGCCCTAAGCTGATGATCCCTCCCAAGGGAATTAGGAAATGGAAGACAAAGTTCTTCTACATTAAGGCTGCTGCTGTTGCTGCCAAATTGACCTTTCGAAATGTGACCGAGA